>CM053622.1:420379459-420401919 GCA_028646595.1 Phalanger gymnotis
GGGAACAGGGCAACCAGAATATATGCCATCTTGGAGTGGGGGGGAGGGTAGAAATGGGGAGAAAATTTGTAACTCAAACTCTTGTGAAAATCAATGCTGAAAACTAAATATATTAAATAAATTAAATTAAACAAAAAAATAAAAAATAAAATGTTTTAAAAAAAGAAATAAAGGATGAACAACAATGGTTGAAAAAATAAAAATTTTAAAAATTTTTTAAAAAAGAATATTATATGGCATGGGGCAGCTAGGTGGCGCAGTGAGTAGAGCCCCGGCCCTAGAGTCAGGAGGACCTGAGTCCAAATCTGGCCTCAGACATTTACTAGCTGCATGATCCTGGGCGAGTCACTTAACTGCTATGTCTTCATCTATAAAACTGGGTAATCGAACCTACTCCCAAGGTTGTTATGAGGACCAAAGTAGATAATATTTGTAAAATATTGTAATGCCTGGCACATAGTAAGTGCTATATAAATGTTAGCTATTATTATTATTAGTCCAGCATGAAATGATGAGAACCTGAATTAAGGTGGTACCTGTGTGAGTAGAGAAAATGGAATAGAATAAGAGATACTGAGAAGGTAGAAAAGGCAAGACCTAGCAACTGATACGACATGGGATGAGAGAGAGGGTGGAGTCAAGGATCATGCTGAGGCTGTGAACCCAGGTGATTGGAAGGATGGTGGTGCCTTTGACAGAAATAGGGAAGTTTGGAGGAAGGGTGGATTTGCAGGCAAAAATAATTAATTCTTAGCAGCTCTTATTGTTTTTTTTTCTTTCTTATTAGCTAATTTATTTTTAGTTTTCAACATTCACATCCATAAGTTTTACATTTTCTCCCTCTCCCTCCCCAATACAGCCTGCAATCTGAAATAGGCTCTACACATACCTTCCTATTAAACATGTATTCACATTAGTCATGTTGTATAAAAGAATTGCAACAAATGGGAGAAACCATGAGGAAAAAAAAACAAACAAAAAAGAAAATAGTCTACTTGGCTCTGCATTCAGACTCCATAGTTCTTTCTCTGGATGTGGATGGCATTTTCCATCACGAGTCCTCTGGAATTGTCTTAGAACCCTGCATTGCTGAGAAGGGCTAAGTCTATCAAAATCAGTCATCACACACTGTGGCTGTTACTGTAGACGACGTTCTCCTGGTTCCGCTCACTCATTTCTTATAGCACAACAGTATTCCATTACATTCATATACCACAACTTTTGTTCAGCCACTCCCCAACTGATGGGCATCTCCTCAATTTCCTCCTTAAGTTCTTGGCCAATACAAAGAGAGCTGCTATAAACATTTTTGCACATGTGGATCCTTTTCCCATTTTTATGATCTCTTTGAGATAGAGTCCTAAAAGCTATATAGACCTGTCCCTGGGCTAAGCTGACTCACTCCCTCCCCTCTGTTAGACAACCCCAACCATAAGCTTGTTCTGGGTCAAAGGGTACGCACATTTTTATAGCCCTTTGGGCATAGTTCCAAATTGCTCTCCAGAATGGCTGGATCAGCTCACAGCTCCACCAACAATGAATTAGTGTTCCAACTTTCCCACATCTTCTCTAACATTTATCATTTTCCTATTTTGTCATGTTAGCCAATCTGATAGGTGTGATATGGTACCTCAGAGTCATTTTGATTTGCATCTCTCTAATCAATAGTGATTTAGAGCACTTTTTCGTGTGACTAGAAAGCTTTAATTTCTTCATCTGAAAACCTCCTGTTCATATCCTTTGACCATTTATCAATTGGGGAATGACTTGTATTTTTGTAAATTTGACTCAGTTCTCTATATATTTTAGAAATGAGAACTTTATCAGAGGTACTAGTTGTAAAAATTCTTTCCCAGTTTTCTGCTTCCCTCCTAATCTTGGTTGCATTGGCTTTGTTTGTGCAAAAACTTTTCAATTTAATGTAATCAAAATTATCCATTTTGCATTTCATAATGTTCTCTATCTCTCATTTGGTCATAAATTTCTCCATTCTCCATAAATATAACAGATAAACTATTCCTAGTTTATTTATATTACTAGCCTTTATATCTAAACTATGTACCCATTTAGACTTTTTTCTGGTATGCGGTGTCAGATGTTGGTCTATGTCCAGTTTCTGCCATACTATGTTCTAGTTTTCTCAGCAATTTTTGTCAAATGGTGAGTTCTTATCCCAGAAGCTGAGGTCTTTGGGTTTATCAAACAGTAGATTGCTATACTCATTGACTACTTTGTCTTGTATACCTAACCTATTCCATTGATCTACCCCTCTATTTCTCAGCCAGCACCAAGTAGTTTTGATGATTGCTGCTTTATAATACAATGGCAGCTCTTATTGTGTTGGCAAAGAATTGGAAACTGAAGGGGATGCCCAACAATTGGGAATAGCCAAACAAAATATCATATATGAATGCAATGGAATACTACTGTGCTGTAAGAAATGATGAAGGGGATAGTTTCTGAGAAACCTGGGAAGACTTATATGAACTCATGCAAAGTGAGGTGGGCAGAACCAGGAGAGCAGTGTACACAGTCACAGCAATATTATAAGGAAAATTAACTACCAAAATTTAGTAACTCAGATTAATCCAGTCATCTACCACAATCCCAAAGGACTCATGATAAAAATATGATCTGCCTCCACAGAAAGAATTGATAGACTCAGAGTGAAGACTGAAGCATTTTTTCCATTTATTTTTCTTGCTTTTTCTTTTGGAAGGTGGCTAATGTGGAAATATGTTTTGAATGACTGTATATGTATAATGGGTATTATATTTTTTGCTTTCTCAATAGTTGGGGAGGGGTGCAGGGAGGAAGGGGATGTGAAACTGGAACTAAAATTAAAATTTAAAAATGATAGAAAAAAGACAATTTATGGCCTTTAATGAAGGCTAGACTTGGAATTAAAAGGCTTTTCATCAAAAGCATGGTGCTTAATAAAAACTATGTCATTTTATCCTCACAAAAACCCTGCAAGGTAGGTGGTGTTATTATTTCACAATTGAGGAAACTGAGGCTAAGGTGAAGTGATCTTCCCAGGGTCACACAGCTAGGAAGTATCTGAGGCTGAATTTGAACTCAGGTCTTTCTGACTCAAGGTCCATCACTCTATCCATTGCGCCACCTAGCTGTACTTCTTAGGCCTCTTGCCAACTCTATGGACCTCTCGTAGCTATCCTCGATTCCAAAAATGCACTTAAGAATGTAAATTCGTGTCTATTCATATATTAGATTAACATTAGTTAATATCAGGCTTTCTTTCAGAGCGCCAAAATGCAATGGGGTGAGATAGAAGTTGGAAACCAGGATAGGAGGAGGGGAGAGAAGAGTCCAGGTTAGGAGGCCATTGCACTGGGTCTGGAATCAGGAAGACCTGAGTTTATGTTGGACCTCAGACACTTGTAGATGTATGACCTTGGGCAAGTCACTCAAACTCTGTTTGTCCCAGTTTCCTCATCTGAAAAATGGGGATAATAAAACAGTCAGTCCATACCAGATCAGGAGGTAAGGTACAAGTGTCAGGGACCTGACTGTTTGGTTCAACCGACTTTCCCAAAGCTTTGACCTTTTATGACAGCTATGAATTTTTGACATGTCCAAAACAGAACTAGCTATCTTCCTTTTTTTTATATCTTTCAGAAAACTTTAATATGTCTTTCTTTTACTGTAATCACTTGTTTCACACGATTTGGCATTGAGTTCACAAGATTTTGACAAATTTTCTTTAACTCTTAATCATGAATCCATACTTTTTTTTTTCACATTGGCTATTTATTCCTATTACCCTCCCCTTAGTCCAACTATCTTATTTTATAGATGAGGAAATTAAAGCTTAAATTGAGGAAGTGACTTGGCCAACGTCACAGAGGGAGCAGAACTGGAACTAGGATTAGAGACAGAAACTTTCAAGAGATTAAAAAAAAATCCTTCTCCTTGTAGCATGCTGAAATAGATGATCTGGGTTTTCAAGAAACCTACCAGAGTTTATCTGTCTAAAGATATGTTGTCTTTTCGAATTAGTACCCTTGGGAGGATTTACTGTTATCCTAGGGATTCTGCTTTTGCTCGCAACATGTTTGGGACCTGTTGTTTGCCAATGACCTTCAGTGCTAATTTATGAGGGAAACAAAACTAGTTGTAAAACATTGTAACAACATCTTGCTTTTGATTTCCACTTTAACAGTTCTTTTCCCAAATGACTGTTAGCTTTCAAAAAATCAAACCCACCCAGGAAGGAATGTTTGTCCCAGCGGAGGCTGTTCCCAAGAATGGATCCCAGCTTTGAAGGTTATTCCAAAAGAGGAGTTCCACATATGTTTTGAGTGGTGGAAGCATCACTAGGGAAAGTGCTGGAGATTAAGTTTTTATTTGCTTCATTAAAATGACCAGTTCTACAACTTTATAGCCACACCTCAATCTACCAGTTGGGTAGTCAGTAAGGATAGCTTGGTTTTCCCCCATGACAAAAGTGTCATTAAGTTTAGAGGTTGTGTTCTTCTGATCTTGGGTTTAGAGGTTCCATATATGTTAAACATGGGTGAGCATCATCTCCCTTCAGGAATCACAGAACATTGGAGCTAGAAGAGACCTTTGAAGTGGTCTACTCTTGCCATTTTCCAGACGAAGAAACTGAGGTCCAGAGAGGTACATTAATGTACCTCAGTTTAGATAGATAGAGGCAGCTAGGTGGCTTAGTGGATAGAGTACAGGGCCTGGAGACAGGAGATTGTTGTTCAGTCATTTTTGGTCTTGTTTGATTCTTTGTGACCCCTTTGGGGTTTTCTTGGCAAAGCCAGCCCTGGAGTCAGAAAGACTTGAGTTCAAATTTGGCCTTAGACACTTACAAGCTGTGTGACTCTGGGCAAGTCACTTCACTATGTTTGAGTCAGTTTCCTCATCTATAAAATGAGTTGGAGAAGGAAATGGCAAACTAACCCAGTATCTCTGCCAAGAAAACCCCAAATGGGGTCACAAAGGGTACAATACAACTGAAAAATGATAAGCTGAACTGGCAAAGATACTGGCACCACCAACAACAATCATAGTATGTAAGGCCCTCTGCTACATGCTGAGGGTAAAGACATGGGAAAGCAATATTTCTTCACTGATGTAGTTTAGAATCTATTGGAGGGATACAATATGCACTTGATTAAACACAACACAAGGTATGGTAGGATAGAACCAAAGGAAAAACACAAACAATGTGCTCTAGGAAAATTCAAAGAAAAAGAAAAGACTTTTAGTTGATAGAAATCTTGGAAGGCTCTATGGAGGAGGGGGCACCTGGGCTGAGCCTTGAAAGAAGAGAAGGAATCCGGAATGTAGAGAGGAAGGTGTGTTTTCCAGGCATGAGGGATGGTCCGTATGAAAGAATGGGGATGGGAGATGTCAGGTCGAATTTAGGAAAAAGCTAATGGTACCAGTTGACTGGAACACAAGGTGTTTGAAAAAGATAAATGTGAAATGAGGCTATAATTGAGAACCAAAGTGTTGAGAACCTTGAATGCCAGGTTAAGGAATCTGGATTTTGTCCTATGGGCAAAAGAGAGCCACTGAGGTTTTTGGCAAGGACTTAACATGGCCAGATCTATGTATTAGAAAGATCACTTCAGCAGTTTTGTGGAAGGATGGATTGGAGGGAGAGAAAATGTCAATAAGAGACCAGTTAGGACATTTCTCAACATATCCGACAAGTGTATCTCTCAAATTCATCCAAGCAAATATTCTCTCTCTCTCTCTCTCTCTCTCTCTCTCTCTCTCTCTCTCTCTCTCTCTGCACCTCCCTCTCTCTTTCACCCCTCTGTATATATGTGATATGCAAATTTAGAGAATCCACCTCAAATGTTCACATGGACTATTTGTACTCGACCTATGGTAGAACGTTCTGAGCTCATATTGGTCTGATCAGCCACAGTTGGACACACTGTAACTTGACTCTAACATGGTGATATCATTTTCATCCTCTTCAAGAATGAAGGACAAGAAGTGGTTGTGTGTGTGTGTGTGTGTGTGTGTGTGTATAGTGTATACATAGTCGTAATGCTTCTCTTCAGAACTGCCTCTAGAAAAATCTCGGAATATAGATAGTAATGTCTAGGTCACCACTGATGTGGATCAAAAGATACTATATAAGTACTCAAGATACAATGAATATGCTTAGTGCAGGACAGCTTTTATTCCACCCTACAGAAAATGCAGAAATAAATAGTCAATACAATTCTCCCTCTTTGGAGAAGGCAATCTTTTACTAATACAGATGTCCAAATTTGTAGTGCAACTTTGTGATTTTAAATCACTGAACTTGGGCTTGCTAGATAGGCATTCTCCCCCATCCCTGACATTCTGGTGCGTCTCACTTCTCCCTAAAGACCAAAGAGGCATCCAGTCTTATAATCCTATCCCGAGGGCTTGGACCATGGCAGCTTAGTGGAGTAGAGAGTGCTAGGTTTGGATCTAGAGGACAGGAGATCATTAAAATACTGCCTTTGCCACTTACTACTTGTGCAACTTTGGACCAATCACTTAATCATCCTGTGCCTCAGTTTCCTCAAGTGTAAAATGAGAGAGTTGACCTATATGACTTCTGAGGTAGAGGTGAAGGTCCCCTCACAAGATCTAAATATATGATCATATGATTCTGCCAGAGGGGAAATGAACTTACTAGAGAGGCAAACCCCTTTTCCCATTATATGGAAGCAATGTGGTACAATGAAGTGTGCTAGACTTGGAGTCAGAAGGTACAAGTTCAAATTCTGGCTCTGAATCTTACCTTGGGCAAGAGACTTAGCAACTGTGCCTCAGTTTACTCATCTATCAAATGAGGGTATTGTACTCAATGGCTTTCTAAGGTCTCTTTTGGTCCCAAATCTATGACCCTATGGTTTGTCTATACTTTCCATAGGGCTATGCAAAGACCCAAACATAGGTTCTCTGCTTTGTAAGCTCATCAAATTGATAGGGGACTCCCTTTTTTCAATTCTCCAATTAATGGCAAATTTGAGTAGGACTAGAACCCAATATTAGGTCCTGGAATTATAGGTTTACAGCTGGAAGGGAACTTACTCCTCTCTTTTTACATATGAAGATACTAAGCCTGCATTTGCTCATCTGGGCCAGAACACTAAATAGTTCAAGGACACCTCCATTGTCTGTCTCTATAATGGCAAAGGAAATAGATTGTCCTGTGGCAGGGTGGTGTAGCAACAATTTGGCTAGCAGCTGTTGCAGGGTTGGAAGACCAACACAAGATCAACAACAAGAAGGCAGCCAGCACAAGTTCTTTGATCTGCTTTTCTAAGAAAAGCAACTTTAAAGGGTTAACGATCTCAGTTTAATCAAACATACATATATCATTCACTTAGTTCAGGGAGAAAAGATCAGCCCCCTGGACTTCAAGGAAAACACAAACAGAAATTACAAGCATCAACAGACAGACCTTGTCTGATTCAAATCACAATTCACAGTCACCAGAGAAGCACCAAGGTCTATCTGGCTTGCAAAGCTGGGAGGGGTGGGTGGATTCGATGGCTTGCCCAGAGTCTTATCACCCACATTCTTTCAGAGAGTATACCACCAAAAGTCACACACCAGTTTAGTATACCTGTCTCAGGGCCCTGGGGCGTTTGAGGCTCACCATTTAGAGTGTGAGAAATCAGTGTGGGAAAGCTCCAACCACCAGCACTACATCATATACAATTCAACGAGCTGAGAAACATTCCAAGGCAAAAGATCCCACCTTACCTGCCCCATTCAAACAAAGACCAGAATCTTTAAAGGCACTTAAGAGAAGAACAGCAAAAAGTCCCACCCTGATTACTACTACAGGGGGTCCCTCTCTTAGTCATTGCTGGCAAGATTCTTGCCAGAGTCTTCCTTAATAAGCTGATCCTTGACCTGGAAGATAGTCATCTACCTGAGAGTGAGTGTGACTTCAGACAGGGCTGAGGAATATGGTATTTGCTGCCTGACAACTCCAGGAGAAATGCAAGGAGCAGAACAGAGATCTGCACACAATGTTTGTAGATTCGACCAAGGCTTTTGATACTGCTAGTTGTGAGGGCTTATGGAAAATTATGTCAAAATTTGGTTGCATTGTATGTCAATTTCATGACGGCACACTTGCCTGGGTTCTGGATAATGGACAATGCTCTTGTGCTTCCCCAGTCACCAAATGGAGTGAAACAAGGCTGTGTGCCTGCTCCTATGCTTGTTAGCATGTTGTTTTTAGCCATGTTGTCAAATGCTTTCGATGAGGATGAACATGGTGTCAAGGTTAGCTACCATATGAATGGTAAATTCTTCAACTTGAAAAGGCTACAGGCCAAGACCAAAGTAGAAGGAGTGTTGGTGCATGATTTTCTGTTTGCAGATGATTGTGCACTCAATGCAGCCTCTGAAGCTGAGATGCAACAAAATATGGACCAGTTCTCTGCTGCTTGTGCTAATTTTGGCCTAACACCACCAAGAAAACACAGGTGCTCCATCAGCCACCACCACACCATCCATACATAGAACCATCAGTTACAGCAAATGGAGAAGTTTTGAATGCTGTAGATAAGTTCACTTACCTTGGTAGTGTACTTTCCAGGGATGTACACATTGGTAATGATGCTGAAGCATGCACTGCCTGAGCTAGCTCAGTGTTTGGGAGGCTCAGAAAGAAAGTATGGGAGAGAAGAGGTATTATACTGACTACCAGACTGAAGGTCTACAGAGCCATTGTGCTGACCTCATTGTTGTATGCCTGTGAAACCTGGACAGTCTACCAGTGCCATGCCAAGGAATTGACTACAAATACAAAATCCTCTGGCATTCAAAGCCTTGCATAAACCAGTCTTCTCCTCCCTTTCCAGTCTTCTTACACCCTACTCCCCAACATCTTCTTCAATCTAGTGACACTGTCCTGTTCCATGAAAAGACACCCTACCTCTCAGTTCTAGGCATTTTCTCTGGCTGTCCCTCATGCTTGGAATGTTCTGTCTCTTCAGCTCCAACTACTGACCTCTTTGGTTTCCTTTATGTACCAACTAAAATCCCACCTTCTACAAGAAACCTTTCCCAACCCCTCTTAATTCCAGTTTCTTCCTGATGGGGTGATGGGACCTGTACCCCTAAAAGGTAAAGACCATGTCTTTGAAAGCAACCTGGTCCTTGAATTTTCCTGTGTGTTTCAGCAGCCCAGATCCCCAGGGTTTCTTTAGAGGCCTCTGGCCCAGCCCAGCCCACCTAGATACTTAACAGTCCTTTCACAGTCCTCCTGGTCCACCCCAGACCACTTTATTCTTTTCACTATTGCACCTGGCCCACCCCAGGCTATTTACCACTCCTTAATCCCATCTAGATCTTTTCACTGTCCCTTTTTTGTGTATAAGTATCAGTCTTACTCCATTAAATTGTAGATTGACTAGGAATCTTGCTGGCACTATTGGCTTTACAATAAACCTTGCTACTTTGACAGAAGAAGACTTGAGCACTTCAATTCTTTCTAGGCAGACTCACCCTGTACCCTGACATTTCAGGGTTCCCAGTACCCCAAACCTTATCATTCTCTGAACTGATTATTTCCTATTTGTGCTGTATATAGTTTGCTTTGCATATATTTGTTTGCATATTTTCTCTCCCATTGGACTGGAAGCTCCTTGAGGCTGTCTTTTGCCTCTTTTTGTATCCCCAGAGCTTGGCACTGGTACATAGTAGGTGCTTAATAAATGTTGACTGGTTGATTGATTCAACTCTAGATACTGCAACAACCCTGGATCATCACTCTTGCTCTGTATCCTGTTGCTGGGCCTAACTCCCTGTCCTGTGTTCCTTCTTTTGGGCATCCAGTTCTTTTACTTGCTTTTCCTTTTCCCCATTCACTTTTATTATCTGCCCAGAAATGTGGTTCTTAGAAGCCCTGTGCCTTGTCCACGTGGGATTTACCCTTCAGTTTATTAGGCTCGCACTTCGAGATGGCTTTATGGATGGGAGCTCAAGTTCTGATTGGAGCACTTAAGTGCCACGGCTCCAGAGCCATACAAACTAGTAAATAAATCATTCCCAGCTCTCATTAATCCTAACCATTGTAAATTAAAAGACAACTGGGCAGGCGGCCTAGAAATGGGGAATTTGAGCTTTGCCTAACATTTTCATTAGCTCTGGCCAGTCATTAATGATCACAAATTTCACTTTCTTTGCCTGTAGAAAAGAAAAATAAAACTCACTGACCTCATAGATAGAGGCTTAATATTGACTAGGATGGGGGCAGCTAGGTGGTGCAACCGATAGAGCATTCGGCTTGGAATCAGGAAGACATTTCTTGAGTTCACATGTGGCCTCAGACACATATTAGCTGTGTGACCCTGGGCAAGTCACTTCACCCTGTTTGCCTCAGTTTCCTTATCTGTAAAATGAACCAGAGAAGGAAAAGGCAAACCATTCTAGTATCTTTGCCAAGAAAACCCCATAATGGGGTCACGGCTGAAACATCTCAACAACAACATTGACTAGAACTGGATTGCCTAATTAACAGTTGTGGAGTATTTAAAAGCTGTCAGTGGGTAGTACAGTAGATAAAGTGTGGAGAGTTCAAATCCTGCCTCAGATACTCACATGTGGTGTGATAGTGGGCAAGTCACTTGGGCTCAGTTTTCTCATCTGCAAAATGAGAATAAGAACAGTACCTACCTCATATAGTTGTTGGGAGAACCAAATGAGACAATGAATAAAGTGCTTTGCAAACCTCAATATGCTATATAAATGCTTTTATTTTTATTATTAGATGTTGTTGTTCAGTCATTTCATTTGTGTCTGACTCTTTATAACCCCATTTGGGGTTTTCTTGCAGAGATACTGGAGTGGTTTGCCATTTCCTTCTCCAGCTCATTTTACGGATGGAGAAACTGAGGCAAACAGGGTTAAGTGCTTTGCCCAGGGTCATACAGCTAGTAAGTGTCTGTGGCCAAGATTTGAACTCAGGAAGATGAGTCTTCTTAATTCTAAGCCCAATGCTCTATCTGTGTGCCATCTAGTATTTCAATAAAAGTTATCAATGGGGAGAAAATCATAGTCTTACAAATTCAAGTTATTTTTCTCCTCTCACAGTGATTGATCCTTGGCTTTTCATAGGATCATAAACTCAGTCATGAGAATTTTAAAGCTGGAAAGGACCTTAGAGATCATTTTTAACCTACTACTTAAGAGTCCCAGAGAAGTTCCCTGTGAAAGGTCACATTGTAACTTAGCAGCGGAGCCAGGGATCAGATCCTAGGTGTCTAGAACTCTATGCACGATTCTCTTTGCACTGCGGCACATTAACTCTTATGTCATCTGCATTTCACTATTTCCCTACTGAGATGGGTCTTCAGTACCATGGATGTGGTTACTCGTGGATATTTCCTTCAACAGGGCAGATCTCAACTCATTCGTGTCCTCTCATCAAATGTAGCTCTTTTTCCATGTTCTCTCAATGGTGGAGGGGGCCCACCCAACATGCCGGGGTCCATTCTTTAGATATGGCAATATACAAATAAATGTCTAACTGGAAGGTCCATTAGAAGTTATCCGGTCCAATCTCCCTCTTATTTTGCTGATGACAAAACTGGTCAAAGAGAGGTCAGGTGACGTGGCTGAGATCACAGGTCCATTGGTTCCCTTTCCACATCAGTTAACTCTTAGTCTCACTACATGACCAACTCACCTTCTGTTTTGGTCACATAGATCTGTCTGGTGATATCCTTCAGCTGCATTTCTTTTCCTTTTTTTTTTAATCCAGTAAGTTTATTTTTGAAAATGTACACAAAAAATGTTGAACCATTTTATGCAACTTCAGCAGCTGGAGCATCTCCACCCTTGGTGTTCCTGGTATATACTTTACTAAGCAGTTCCTGGAGGGCTGCTTGGGCTAGAGAACCCCGGATCTTCAGTCTCTCTGAGACTACTGCAGGGCTGATAAGTTTATAGTTGGGGACCTCCTTGCAGAGTTTGTCATACGTTGCTTTGTCAAACAGAACCAGATTGTTGAGCTTGTCTAGAACTTCTCCCTTGGACCACTTCTTCTTCTTAGCTTTGCCCCCAGACTTGTTCACAGGATCTTTGTCCTTCTTGGCCAACTTGCGGGCATCTTTCTTCTTATTGTCCTTGGGCGCATGGTGAAACTTCAAGGAACTCCTGGTGCTGCCGTCTCTAAGCTAAGATGTCAGACAGAAAGCCTTCAGCTGCATTTCATGGGACAGAAAATACACAAACAGGTTCTATTCAGGTGAGATTTAAACAGAATATGGAATGTTAGATTTGGAGTTTAGCAAAGCCACATCCGGCTATAGAAAAGGAAGGGTATTGTCTAAAGTAGGAGTTCCCAACATGGGGCCCATGAACTCTTTAAAATTTATAACTATATTTAAATATAATTGTTTTCCTTTACAATCTCACGTATTTTATTTTATGTACTTCACCAGGCTGCCAAAAGGGTCCATTTCACTTCTACAGAGCCAATTGTTAAATTTTTGGTGTGAGCATTTCCACCTCAGAAATCAACAAGAGCTACAAATCAAGTCTTGATTTATTGTTTTGTTGGTTGTCCAGATAAGAAAGTGATAAAAACAAATGCTAATAATTTAGATTAAACTTAGCAGTGTGTCTTGCAGTACATTTTTTTTTTCTGGAGAGCTGGTTATTAGAAATTTATGAGCACATCACTGGCCATCCATGACATAAAAAAGGTTAAACCCCGGGCTAGAGTCTTTGCTGAAAGAGCAAAAGAGTCAAGGGAATGAAACCTTACATTTGGAATTAGGGTAGGCAAGAAACAGATGGTGGGACAGAGAAATCTCTCTAGCAATACCATCAGGAAAAGTGAGTGGTTGTGATAAGTGACAGACTTGGAAAAAGTCATTGGGCTGCTGGATGGCTGGGTGGTACAGTGGACAGAGCACTGGGCCTGGAGTCAAGAAGACCTGAGTTTAAATCCAGCCTCAGACTTACTAGCTGTGTGACCCTGGGCAAGTCACTTTACACTGTTTGCCTCAGTTTCCCCATCTGTAAAATGAGCTGGAAGAGGAAATGGCAAACCACTCCAGTATATTTGCCAAGAAAAACCCAAATGGGGTCATGAAGAGTTATACATAAATAAAAAAAAAACAACAGAACAACAACATTGGGGCAGAATTTGACAAAGGTGTGAGGAAAACACTTTGTAAATCCTAAAGTGTAATATGAGGTCTTAAGAGAGAAACTAGTGTAAATGAGTGAATTCAAGGGGAATTTCTACAGCCCACTGCTAACTCAGTGGCACCCTTCCCTTCTGTAAAGAAGACAGAACTTCATGACTACATTGGGGAAAAGAGTCCATAAGAGTTTTGGAGGAGGGGGAATATGCAAAAAAAACAAACCAAGAGTTGGAGAGCCCGTGATTCAGAAAATGGGATGAACAGAAATAGAACATGGCAGTGACTAATACCAGACTAGAAAGCTTAGGGCTTTGAAAAATCCCCAGCAGGGACTGTGAGCCAGAGTTGATGCACAGACAAGGCCCCAGGGGTGTGGCTCAGGATGGTAATAACAGTCATAATACCTGATCTCTCTATACTTTTTACTTCAGAAGATTATGATTTCATCAGTATGGACGTTTCTTCCATCTAGGTAGGTTATAACCTCTCTGTGCCTTCATGAGTTGCTGTGGACCAAAAATATTATCACCCTGATGGCCAATCACTTAATAAATGAGCTATTCTGAATTAGGCTGGTCCTCCAGGAATGGATATAGGGTCAGGTCATCTAGAAGGCCTGTGTACATGAAGCCTTTCCAGTCCTATAGGATTTGCCATACACAACTTTTGCTTCACTAGCCTTTGCTTCCAAAGCCTCATCCGTTCTGGAATGAAGCATGAGAAGAAGATTTGGGGCTCTGAAATCACAGGATCTGTATTTAAAGCCTGCCTCTGAAGAAGATATGCAGCTTTGGGCAAATCACTTAACATCCCTTGGTTTTCTCATCTGTAAGATGGACCAGTTAAGTCTCCAGAGATCTTTCAGTCTTGGGACTTACATTTACATAGAATAGGGGGCCTTAACTTTTTGAGTGTTATAGACCATTTTGGCATCCTGGTGAAACCTATAGATCTCTTCTAAAAAATAATATTTTTAAATAATTGAAAGAAATGGTATATTTCAATTACAAATTAGAGAAATTAAAGATGTATTTTTTTCACCATCCAAGTTGACAGACCCTCTGAAATCTATCCTGAGATAAGAACCACTGACATAAAGCTTTTAGGTATAGATATAGACAGATATAGATATTTAGACACAGACTTTTTAAAAAATAGATCAACAAATATTTAGGAAGCACTTACTATGAGCCTCCTAGGTGGCTCAGTGGAAAGAGTACTGGATTTGGAGTCAAGAGACTCCTCTTCATGAGTTTAAATATGGACTCAGATACTTACTAGCTTGTGTGACCCTGGGCAAATCACTTAATCCTGTTTGCCTTAATTTCCTCGTCTGTAAAAATGAGCTGGAGAAGGAAATGGCAAACCACTCTAGTATCTTTACCAAGAAAACCCCAAATGCAGTCATAAAGAGTCAGACACGACTGAACAAAAAAAAAATAGGGCTTTTAAACTTATTCAATAATGATAGCTACCATTTACATAGCACCTATGCTAAGCACATTACATTCTCTCATATTCTCTAAACCCTAGGAGGTAGGTGATAATATACCCTTTTTTTTCCAGATGAGGAAACTGAGGCAAAGAGAAGTTAGGTTACTTGCCTAAGGTCATAGAGCTAGTAAGCCTCTTAGATCATATTTGAATTGAGGTCTTCCTGACTCCAGGCTAAGCAATCTATCTACTACGCTATCTATCTGCATTTTATCCTATTCTCTTCTATTCCTGTGAGGTAGGCAGGACAGGCAGTATTATTATCTCGATTTGGCAGGTGAGGCAAGGGAGGGTAATAATTGCAGAGCAGGGACTAGAATTCAGGTCTCTTGACACCAAGTCTGTCTGTATCGTCATTAAAAAAAACGAAACGAAACCTCAAAACTTGATTTTTATGTCTGTCTTCGTGGGCCCTTCCGGACTGGGTGCTTCACAGGTTAGTAGGGTGACTGAGCCCTTGCCCTCTAGGGGCTGACAGTCTGACTCACTGACCCGAGGAGGCTGTGGTGAGGCGGGAGCCATTTAATGAAGTCAGACAATACAGACGATACGGCGTGAAGATTAAATGTTTACATTGCATTGTATTTAGCTTCTTGGAGAGATGCCACCATGGAACTACTCAACAATCCATAGTCCTCGAAATCCTGTTTCCTGAGAGACTGACCTCCGTCTCAGCAAAACCCGGCCCACGGTCACGGCGTGGGTTTTTAAAATCACTCACCAACTCCAGGACAGTATTGAGTTTGGGGATGGGAAGGCTAGCTGGGGAAGAAGAAGCGGGTCTCGGGGGGAGAGGGCGCGTCCCATAAACGGGAGGGGGCGTGGCTCCGTGGAAGCGGGACCAATAGAGGCTAAGGGGGCGCGGCGGGTGGAAGTGGGGGTAGGGTGGGGGCGGACTGGGGGTGGGGAGGCGGGGAGCTTCAGCTCTCGCCGCGGTTGTGGCAGCGGTTGCGAACAAAGAGCAGGCGGTGGGGAGGAGAGGATCGGAGAGGAGCGCAGCGGAGTGCAGCGCTGCACGTCGGGGGCGCTCAGGCTGCTGGCTCGTTTGCAGACCCGGCGATGCGTGAAGCGGGCAGAACGCCGTCAGGGCAGCGGGGGACCCTGGCCCCCTAACCCTCCCCGCATCAACCCGCCTGCCCGGGAGCCCCGAGAGAAGTAGGATCCGGATGGCAGCCGGGGCCCCACGCGGCTGAGCCTAGAGCCAAGGCCAGGGAGCCAGGGGAGGAGGAAGAGGAGGGAGGGAGGGAGAGGCGGCCAGGAGGCAGGCATCTCCCCCACTTTTTTCCCAACCCCCCCCCCCCCGCCCCGCCATCTGCCCACCCCTCGGAAGCCCCCGCGGACAGCCGGGCCCATGGCCGGGGTCAGCTACTCAGCGCCCTGGTGGGTGAATCTCTTGCACCGGCTGCCCCATTTCAACCTGCAGTGGGAGACGACGAGCAGCCAGTTCCGGCCGGAGGACACGGAATACCAGCAGGTGAGTGTCACCTCCCCCACCCCCCACGGGTGTCCGTGTTCGTGCGGGGGTAGCTGGGCAGCCTCCGCTGGACTCCTCCGCTCCACCTCCGGTGGCACCCGCGGTACGGACCTTAGTACGGACCAAGGGCTGCGGGAGAACTCTTCCATTTTAGACACTTTGGGGTAGCGAAGGATATTGCAATCTGGGTTCCTCTTACCCAGCAAAGGGCCTTTCCAGAGAATACGGTGATTGGGCATTGGTGAGGAAGGGGATATAGAATCTGACTTGGTAAACCCAGGATGGAAAAATCCCCCCCGGTCCAGTTTTAGGGATCATAGTTTAATACAGAGCTTGAGGGCAGTTCGGGAAGATGAAAATACGCCTCATTCCATCTCATTTCTTCCTCCATAGCTCTCATCTCTTTCTCCATAGTCCACCTCCCTCCCATCCACCCTCACCTTCCCATAGCAGGAGAGGTCCCCTTCTGGAGGGCTTGAAAAGAAGCTAGCTCCCAGATGCTTCAGGGGTCTCCTCTGAGCCTCCCCCCAACATCCCCACCCAACCCCACCCGGGCTTTAGACTCCAGCAGGTGGATTACCCTTCCTCACCCCCCAATCCCAAGGTACCAGGAATCTTGGACAGGGTTCCCTTCCTGTGGTTCTGGGGCTTGTGCTTTCTGCCTGGGACTATGGTGAGGACAGCCTCTAATCAGTGTAAACAAAGTATTCTGGCAGAAGAAGAGAGGGGTGAAAGGTAACAGTTAAAGCCGTGTGAGAACCTGGTCTCTGCAGAAGAGCCTCTGTCTCCTGGCCTGGCTTTAACACTGACCAGCTGTCTCCTTGAAACCACTGTAGGGTGCCTGGGGCCCTGTCTCTTCTCAGGGCTGGGAAGGAGCTGCAGTGATTTCTTTTGGCTTATTGAGCTGTGTGCCTTCCTTGGTTGATCACCATTTTTGCCTTCTTGGGTACTCTCTACACAAGATGCAAAAGTGGCTTGCACAGACAAACCATGGTGGCTCTAGACTGATGTGAATTCCACCTTGATCTCTGTGGGCAGAACAGAGTCACCCTAAAGTCTCTCAAGTGCCAGTTTCTTTGCCTACCCTTTGGACCTGAGGCTTGGCTGCTCTTGCACCCAGGACAAACCTTGAGTTTATCATTGACCCAGTCCTGGGAGCTCAAGTGACTTTTCCCTTGCAAAGCTAACTTTTTTCCCCCTTGCAAGTGAAGTGGCCAATGGGGAGGGAGCTGGCTGTTGGGATTTCTTTCTTGAAGACAGTTGTGTTCACATTTGTTCATGGTATCCAATTCCAGTAGCTCTGCAGTATCTGATTACCTGGGAAGTTAAGGCCACTCTGGATTTTATTGGGCATTTCTTGTAGGGTCATCTCACTGGGGAGTCACCATCTCCTCTGGGTCTTGTGTTGGTTGATTGGTTAGTATGGTCGCCTGGCACATAATAGATGTTTAATTGAGTGATTGACTGCGTCTTTCCTTATGGGGATTGTTGATCGGTTTCATGGAACTCTTTTGGGGGGGAGGTCTGAAAAATAAACTGGACATCTTTCTTGTCCTGGGCTGTGTACACACCAGTCAATTGCTGTCCTGTCTTCCCTGGCCAGAGTTCAGGGATCTATGATGGAGTGACTGACAGGCATCCATTCAGGAGGTGGGCTTGCCTTGTGTACTCACAACGGCCATACTACTTGTGGGCTGTGTGTGGTTTGTGGTTAGTCAGGAAAGTTGGCAGTAATGCTGATAAACTTAGGGCCTAGCCAGCCTCCCTTGCTTCAGGATGCTGCTTGTATGGCCCTCTCATAGGAATTCCTGTTTTCCGTTGTTCTGGTCTCTTGACTAGATTTGAGAAACATTACCATTCCCTTACCTCATTCCTCATCCTCTTCGCATATTCTTTCTTGCCTTTTCCCTTCTAAAAAAATTATTTTTGCTTTTATAGATAGCTTTTGGTTTTATATCATCACTTCTGAATATATTTCTCCCACTCCCTCTCCCCATAAGCCAATTCAGCAAAGCCAATAAGCACATTAACTGTTTGGTGGGATATGGAATATTCCCCACCCATAAGCACCCACTTCTGCCAAGAAGAGAGGAAGATACATTTTTTTCCAGTTTTTTTTTCTGGGTCCTGCTGCTTCTTTTAAATGCATGGGATCATAGAGTTAGATCTGGAAGAGACTTTAGAGGTTATCTAATTCAACCTCTTGATTTTTCAGGTGAGATCATTGTGCTAATAAGCAGCACAGTCAGAATTTGAACCCAGGTCCTCTGACTCCCAAGTCCTGTGTTTTTTATATAGCACTATATTGTCTCAGAGTTTGCCACCGGATAATTTAAATGTTGAAATGTGGAGGGAGAACTGAACCTGGAGTCAGGAAGACCCGAGTTCAAATGTGGCCTTGGACATTTTCTAGCTGCGTGACCCTGGGCAAGTCACTTAACTTCTCTCTGCCTCAATTTCCTTGATTATAGTACCTTCCTCCTAGGATTGCTTTGAGGATTATATGAGATAATATTTGTAAAACACTTAGCACAGTGCCTGACACACAGTAGGTGATTAATAAATGCTTGTTTCCTTCCTTTCCTTCCTCTTTTCTCCTTTCTCCTTTTCCTCTGCTCTAAATCATAGCCCCACAGAATCAAAGAATGCTAGAATTGGAAAGGCACCTGAAGATTATTTAGTCTAACCCCCTCATTAAACAACATGGGTAAACTGAGGCCTCGAAATTCCTGGACAG
The DNA here is from genome assembly GCA_028646595.1 of Phalanger gymnotis. Lineage (NCBI taxonomy): Eukaryota > Metazoa > Chordata > Mammalia > Diprotodontia > Phalangeridae > Phalanger > Phalanger gymnotis. The sequence continues at coordinate 420,398,313 of CM053622.1, forward strand.
AGGTTCTCCCTTGATGAGACCTTAGGGTTTGAGCGGGTGTTAATTTCTTTCTTATTTGAATATTGGCAACTTTAAGGCTTTTGGCTTTGCTTTGTGTGGATTGAGGGTGGGTGGGGCTGGTTTCTTACTTAGAGGGGGTAAGGGGCTGGTGCTGAGAGGAATGAATAAGGGCCAGGATTAGAGAAAAGCTGGGCTGTCTTGGGGATTCTTTCACTTGACACAGCCGAACTCCATAAAACAGTCATAAACAAAAGAAGGAAGGAGATTATTTGCATTTAGTAACGCTAGCATGGCAAGGGAAATGGTTCCCTGGCTTCTGGGGAGCTGAGGGCTTGACTTCTCAGTTTGTCCAATCCTGGCAGACCATATATATTCTGAGAAAATGGGCATCTGAGGTTTTGGGATGAGTCTGGAGGCCTAGGGGGAGTTCATACAGGGGGGCTTCTGCCAAACTGAGGAGAAGGCTGCGCTGGTGCATATCAGGCCTGTGGCAAATGTCCCGTGGAATAGTCTTCATCTTGGTAGCCTCTCATCTCAAAAGAGGACTTTACAAGGAATGGCCTTCAGTGCTTTGCTGGGCTATGTGAGACTCTCTTAGGGAGGGAGTTGCATCATTTGTTGTGTGTGGTTTATGGGTGCTTTTCTTATAAGGAGGCCTGATTAGTATCTCCTCTGCCTGGAGACAGCTGTACCGGGTTATGTACCCACTTGGTCCACTGGGGGCAGATGCCTTTGTCTGAAGTGTCCAGGAGACAGAGCTACCCGTGATGGCAGCTGAATTCCAGTGTCAGAGGTCCTGAGGGGTGGTTGTTAGAGGTGGGGGGTGGGGTGGGATGAAAGCTCTGAAGATGTGGTTCGGGCCTTTGGTATTAGTCCCTCCTTGGCTGAGGGTGTGTGTGTAGGTATGTATGTATGTATGCATGTGTGTGCATCACAGGTTCCTGTGTATCCAGCTGTCTTCAGCTGCATATTTCAGTCAACACCTCCTCTAAGGACCAGTGTCCTGTGATGCTATGTCAAGTGTAAGAGAATAGGGGTTGTTATATATACTTCATCTTAGACATCTCCTGTAGCGTCACTGCTCCCCTCCTCTGCACAATCCTGCCTTGGCCTTTGGCCCAGGCTCAGTCTCTTTTGCAGCAGGTTATGGGTACAGGCCCTGGGAGACGAGGGTGGTTGTGAGCTATGCCCAAGCCTCAGTGACCAGACTAGGTGATGAAGTCAAGGAGGGTGTCTGGGGTAGATATACTATTGATGGATGACAGGCTCTAGCCCCTGTTCACCTCTGGGAATACCAGTGTGGGCCCTGACGTTGCCCTTTGGAGCTACTGGGAAGCACTTCCTGGTCCTGGCTAAATTATGTCCCAGAAGAGGAGTTTTATCTGGAGATGGGAACTGACTTCATCTGAGTCATACTGCAGCGCTCAGTGAGAGTTCTCTCTCAGTGAAAGAGATAAGCCCAAGTGAGGGGGGAGGGAATGGGGAAGCCAGCCGGTGGAGGAAGCTTAGCCTTTCTATTTTTTCACCTCAGGAAGGCTCTCTGCTTCCCTTTTTTTCTAGAGCTAAGGGCATGCCAAGCAGTTGGGGTGGAAGCAATAGGATTGTCGAGGCGTTCCCTCCAGGCCTAGGTTGATCTCTTTCTGGGAGGAGATCTGCACAGAAATCTGAAGAAAGCCTTTCCACTCAATCAGCAAGCATTTATTAAGTACCTGCTAAGTGCCACAAACTTTCCTAGGCACTGGAGATGCAAAGATAAATAAAATCCTCCTCACCTCCATCTCCTGGCTTTTTTTGGCTTTCTTTCAAGACTGTTCAAATCCCACCTTCTGCAAGAAGTCTTTCCTAGTCCCTTCCACTACAAAAACCCTCTGGGATTCTCTCTCATTTGGTGTTGTTCAGTCGTTTCCGTTGTGCCCCACTTGGGGTCATCTTGGTGAAGATACTAGAGTGGTTTGCCATTTTCTCCTCCAGCTCATTTTACAGATGAGGAAACAGAGGCAAACAGGGTTAAGTGACTTGCCCAGGGCCACAGGCGAGATTTGAACTCAGGTCTTCCTGGCATTCTATCCTCTTCGCCACCTGTCTGACCTCTCATTTACATTGTACATGTCAGGTTGTGTGCATGTTGTCTCCCCATTGGACTGTGTTTCTTAAGTAGAGGAACCATGTTGTTTTTCTTTTTTTTGTATCTTTGAAGATACAAAGCAATACAAATAAGCCTTAATAAATGCTTTTTGATTCATAAAAAACAATCCTGCCCTCAAGGAACTTACATTCACTTCAGAGGGGAGATGACACCCCTGCAATTACTGTCAAAAAGCACCAGCCAACAAAGTTTTCTTCCTTCAGGTTCCCATTTTTACAGTCTTCAGTCTTAGCTTAGAGACCTAGGGGAAGCAGGGGAAAAAGTTTTGAATTTGGAGTGCTCAACTAGAAATCATGGGATCTGAGTTTAAATCCCAACTCTGTAGCTTACTATCTTTGTTACCTTGGTCAAGTCAATGACCTCTCTGGGCTTTAATTTCCTCAGCTGTTAAAAAAAATGATAAGATACTTTTCTAAAGGTATTGTGATCCTGTGACCTTATATGCACATTTTAGTGCAAATTGGTTATATTTCTTTTCTTAGAACCAATCTTGAAATTTTTATGGGAAGGGATTAAAATCTCTTATTTCATTTTACAGTTAGTCATGAACAAGCAGGTGGAGGAGGTATTTTTCTTCTTTTTTAGGGCCAATCTGTACTGAAATCAGATTCCTCTACCAAGTTAGGCAGGTGCCCTTTCTTGTTTACTGATGTAAAGAGGATTCTCATGAGCCTGTTGTTGCATTTGCAGATGGTAGAGCATCAGGACTGGGACTTCATTTCTGTTCTTTGTTACTCTGTAGAATACACAGGTCCTCATTGGGTACCCCTGGGATGCTGAAGACCACCCATTGTCAGTGACTGGTATTGGGAGTTTGTGATTTCATACCCAGTACCAGATTTCCCAAAAAGACATGAATGCCTTTTTTATCCTTAGCCCCCTAGTGAAGTACCTATCACATAATAAATCTTTTTTTAAATTATTATTTATTTATTTAATATTTTTAGTTTTCAGCATTGATTTTCACAAGAGTTTGAATTACAAATTTTCTCCCCATTTCTACCCTCCCCCCCACTCCAAGATGGCATATATTCTGATTGCCCCATTCCCCAGTCAGCCCTCCCTTCTGTCACCCCACTCTCCACCTCCCCTTTTCCCTTACTTTCTTGTAGGGCAAGATAGATTTCTATGCCCCATTGCCTGTATATCTTATTTCTCCATTGCATGCAAAAACAGCCTCTTTTTTTGAGCATCTGCTTTTAAAACTTTGAGTTCCAAATTCTCTCTCCTCTTCCCTCCCCACCCACCCTCCCTAAGAAGTCCAGCAATTCAACATAGGCCACATGTGTATGATGGCATAAGCAAAGCCCTTCCACAACACTCATGTTGTGAAAGACTAACTATATTTCGTTCCTTCCTATCCTATCCCCCTTTATTTAATTTTCTCCCTCGACCCTGTCCCTTTTGGAAAGTGTTTGCTTTTGATTACCTCCTCCCCCTATCTACCTTCCCTTCTGTTGT
>CM053622.1:420402419-420428839 GCA_028646595.1 Phalanger gymnotis
GTTTTCGAAGAAGACCAGTGACATCACAAGCTTACGTCTTGACTTGCTTGTGAATAGGATTTAAGTGAGGCAGAGCTTCTGAGAGTCATCAGCCTCACTCTTTCCTCCAGTCATCAAAGTGCAGCGGCAGGACATAAGTCAAGACGACTGGCAACTATTCTCATATTGTCTCTCCCCTTAGAATGTGAGCTTCTTGAGGGCAGGTAGTATTTTTACCTTTCTTTGTATTCTCAGCACTTAGGACAGAGCACGACATAGAGTAAGCTCTTAATGTTTGTCAACAAGCTGACCAATTGTCCCAGCTCAGGTCTTTCCCACTATATTACAGTGTCTTCTTTCTACTCTTTGAGGCTATTCTATGTGTATGTGCACGGGTACACGTGTGTGTGTGTACATGCATGCATGAGTGTGTGTAGGTGTGTGCACAGCACATTGAGGAAGAAGAGTGTTGATAGGAAGGTGGAAAAGTACCCAAAGTATACTTCATCGGTGATGGTCATCATTGTCCATTTAAGGATCTGGCAAGGGGCGGGGGAAGGGGAAGGCAGCAAAATACTCCAATGCTCCATGTGCATAACCCTGAGTCAGGTTTCCCAGATTGATCCTTCCTCTCTGGTAAATGTTAGCCTCTGGGCCTAGTTTCCTCTCTTGCTACTGCTTCTCTCTCCCCTTTAGGGAGAAGGAAGAGAAGGCCCAGCTGGTTCTATGTTGATAAAAAGGTGCCTGAGGAACCTCCAAGTTGTTAAACTCCTTTCCTCTTAACCCCTCCCCTCAAGTCCTAACCCAGCTTCACCCCAGTTTCTCAGGAAACAGTGCCCTACAGGAAGGGCCTGAGGCATGCTGGGACCTAGCCAAGGAGACCAACGCCTGACTTTGGCTCGGTGCTCATGTACACTTCTACTCATGCATTTCTGTGTGTTTATCTGTGTGTCCATATATGTGTTTCCATCTCTGTATCTGTATGTATTTATTAACATGCAACAAATGTTTGTTGAGTGCTTACTCAAGGGCAGCTGGGTGGTATAGTTGTTAGAGTTCTGAGCCTGGAGTCACGAAGACCTGAGTTCAAATCCAGCCTCAGACACTAGCTGGGTGATATTATGTGAGTCACTTCACCCTGTTTGCCTCAGTTTCCTCATCTGTAAAATGAGCTGGAGAAGGAAATAGCAAATCACTCCAGTATCTTTGCTAAGAAAAGCTCCAATGGAGTCACAAAGAGCCAGATATGATTAAAAACGACTCAGCAAGAATAATATTAGGCGTAGGGCACTGGGTTAAGCCATGTAGTGCCTTTCTCTTAGGACTCAGAAGCCTTACTCGGGAGGTCATAGAATCATAGATTTAGAGTTAGACTAGACCTGAGGGATCCTTCAGTCCAAGCCCCCTCATTTTACAGATGAGCAGACAGAGACCCAGTGAGGGGGAGTGACTTGACCAGAGTCACATGACTAGCAAATGTTGGGACAGGATTTGAACACAGGTCTTCCTGACTCAATCTGCTACACAGACTGCACCTCTCAACCTATATGAGCTCCAAGCCAGAATGCCTCATTCTCTGTGTCTATCTCAGGTCCATTAGACCTAAGAGAATACAACCTTTCCCAGAAAGTGAATCCAAGTGTCCAGGAAGGAGCCACAAGTTCTCAGGTTCCTCTCAGCACTGGAGACTGTGGCTAGGTCCCCTGCTCCCCTACAGCCACAAGCACTAGCACCCCTCTTTGCCTTGGAACTGAGACCAGGGCCGTTGCTCCCTTGTAACTTCCTCTCCAACCCTAAACTGTGATCCATAACTGCTAGAATCTGCCAATCAGCACCAGCTGCATCCAGTGCCAGCGCAGGGTCCTCTGTCATCTCAGGTCCAATGGCCCTTGGAGAGACACAGAAATAGAGGTATTCCAGCTTGGGGCTCATACAGTTTGAGAGGTGAGAGTTCAAGAATCCCAAAGCAGGTATGAACCTTGAAAGAACATCCCTCCCTTCAGGAATAATGAGACTTTGATCTTAACTTTCAAAGACCCTTTGAAAATAAGTCCTTAAGCCTCTTCTTTGCTCATCCCCACATGAAGCTCAGTAGCCCAGAACAACACACTGTAGTGAAGAGCTAGGGAGAAAGGTAGCATTGAGAGGGGACCAGGTACCACAGGTTAAAGAAACTCTAGGAATGAAGTGGAGCAGATGTCAAGTCAAAGTAACAAGCATTTTGTGAGCTCTGATAATGTTAAGACTTTTCATCATTGCAATAATGATCAGTAAGCTTTTGGCAGGCTTTCCAAATAAAGCATACATTCCCGGACTAGGTGAAGGAAGACTGGGGTCTGCCTCTACAGGGATGTTTTTGGAAGGATCAGAACACAAGAGACTGTTTGAAGGGGCTGAGACCTAGAGGTCTAGGTTAAGAATCCTCCTCCAACTTTTATGGAGGCAGCTGGAAATGGCGAGAATGGTTGTAATCTAAGGTTTGAATGATGGGATTTCTGGAAAGATCCCAGCATGACTTGATGGTACAAAAATGCCCCCAGGGACAGCTCCTCTGCCTTTCTAGTTCCCCCGACCCTTTGTTGGCCTGAAACTTACCCAAATGATCTCTATTTATAATATTCTTTCTCTTTCTTATCTCTCCACTGGGAAAAGAGACGGCTGGAAGCCCGGCCAATTCTGCTTGCTCTCTCTCCCTCTCGGATGACCTGACAGGGGATAAAAAGTCCTGTCCCTTCCCTCCTCTCTCCCTCTAGCATCTTTGTTATTTTTCTCTCTCTCCCTCTATTCTCTTTTTGAGCTAAGCCAAAGAAGGCCAACGTCTGATGAGGCTTAGGATCATATCCTGACTTGGAAGGGATATCTATATTAGCAATTTCTCTCCCCAAAGTCTTTGGCATATGTCCATAACAGTGCACCGAAATGTATATATGCAATATATATGGGTACTGGCATGTTTAATCACATAACACATGCATGGAAATCCCAGCAATAATTGAAGCTGTTTTTCTATCGCAGCCAAGGGCTGATTAGAGTCTTTATTGCTGTAGTCTCCAGAAAACTCACTGCTTTATCTCCTGGACTTCTTTAGGAAGTTGTCAGGACAGCAGCAGGATTTCAGCCCTGCCTTCTTTATGGCGATAATCACTATTCTACTTCAAGTAGGAGGATAGGAAGGAGCATGAACTACGTATGTATGAGTGAAGTCACCACGGGCATCTACCAAGCCTGAGAGTTATATAGTCTGTGAGCCTTTGTCCTGCCAACCTAGATTGTTCAGAGCCCAAGGTGGTCCTGTCTGCACTCCCGAGGGTATTCACAGAGCTCCTAACACAGGTGAACATATGTGTACCATACCACAGTGATGCCAGCACACACCCAACATGAAAGCAATCACTTTAGACTTCAAAAGACGTTAGGGGCCAAAGTCAACATGGAGTCAGGACTCTATTGGAGGGCTTCAGAGGTTTGTCCTTGGCCTTAGGCTATTTGACATTCTCATCAGTGACTTGGTCAGCTGGAATGCTTGTCAAATTGGTAAGTAGACATATTTTTAAAAAACGATCACATTTATAACAAGTCTTTTTTTATGGCATCAAAGAACTGGACACCAAGAGAATGTCTATCAATTGAGAATGGTGGAATAAATCATGATATACGAATGTGTTGGAATACTCTTGTCCTATAAGAAACAATGAAGGGGACGATTTTAGAGAATGCCAGGAAGACTTGCATGAACTGATACAGAGTGAAGTGAGCACAACCAGGAGAACAATTTTTATAATTTTATAGTAATGTTGTAAAGACAAACAATTCTGAAAGACTTAAGAACTCTGAGCAACACAATGGCCAGCCACGATTGGAAACGTGGTCCCCACTTCCTTTACAGAAAAGCGATGAACAGACTCAGGGTGCATATTGAAACGTGATTTATTGGATGTGGCCAATATAGAGATTTGGTTTGCTTGGACTATGCATATTTGTTACAAAGGTTTTATTTTTCTTTCTTTTTAAATTGCAAAGGAAGAGGTGTGGAGGTGGGAAAGAAAGAAGAAAGATTTATGTTAATTGAAAAAAAATTTGAAATACAAAACAAAAAGAAATTTATAGGTTTCATAATGCTAAGAGGAATAGTTAACATACTAGATGACAAAGTCAAAAGTCAAAAAGATCTCAAGAATGTTGGGTTAAGGGGCAGGTAGGTGGTACAGTGGAGAGAGCATTAGCCCTGGAGTCAGGAGGACCTTAGTTCAAATCTGGCCTCAAGCACTTACTAGCTGTGCAACTCTGGGAAAGTCACTTAACCCCACCTGTCTCCAAAAAAATATTTTGGATTAAATCCGATAAGATATTTCTTTGTCTTATTAGTTGCACAGTCAAAGACATGACCAGAGAATTTCTTAGCCAGTGGCAAGCCTGGTGATGGGCCTTTCATACATAGCTAAGCTGGGCCTTGCTCCAGACATAATTTGTGTTTGGGACCCTAAAGTTCTTCTCTTGCAGCAATTTCTTGCACCACATTTTCTCCAGCTATGACATCTGTGAGGAATCAGTGTGGTATGGGGGGCTCCTGACCTGATTCTGCCACTTTTTGGCCACACAACCTCGGGTGTAATGCCACCCCCTCCTTCTTTATGCACTGAGTAGTTTAGAGTCAGTGTTCTCTGTGAGTGCAGCCCTATAGACAATGGCTCTTACTCAATAGGGAAAAGCAGCCATTACTAGCCCTTTCTCAAGAAGCCTTTGGGATAGCATTTGGAGCATGAGCATTCGAGTTCACATCCTTCATCTTTCACTTATTATAGAGACGGCCTGGTGAACAGTGTTGGATGTGGCTTCAGGAAAGGTGGTTGGATTAGATGACCTCTAAGGTCCCTTCTTTATCTTTGCCAAGAGAACCTCAAATGGAGTCATGAAGAGTTGGACTGGACTGAACCTACCAAACACCAACAACTAAGACTCTTTCCAGCTCTGATTCCATTAGATGCTCCTGGAGGAGCTGTCTTCTATCGTTATTATTTACTTATTTGTTTTTATATGTGGGATAGCTGGGTGGCTTAGTGGATAGAGTACCGGGCCTGGAGTAAGGAAGACTCATCTTCCAGAGTTCAAATCCAGTCTCAGACACTTCCTAGCTGTGTGACCCTGGGCAAGTCGCTTTACCCTGTTTGCCTCAGTTTCCTCACTTGTAAAATAAACTGGAGAAGGAAACGGCAAACCCCTCCAGTGTCTTTGCCAAAAAAACCCCAAATGGGGTCACAAAGAGTCAGATGTGACTGAACAACAAACAACAGCAACAACTACCACCACAATCAATTTTATTTGTATTTGTATCCCCAGGGCTTATCACAGTGCCAAGCACACGGTAGGCTCTTAACAAACTTTATTGACTGACTAAATTCTACCCCTTATTCATAGCTCTTGCTTACACAGACAATTCCAAAGCAAGGAATACATATTATCTTATTTGATCTTTTACAGCAACTTTAAGAGGTAAGATCTATTATCATACATATTTTACTACTGAAGAAATTGAGGCTTGGAGAGTTTAAGCAAGGTGCCCAAGGTCACACAGCTAGTTAGGGCCCTACCTGAGACTTGAACCCAGGTGTTCTAGTGCTGGAGTACATCCAGTGCATTCACAAGCGCATACAGCCCATTCCTATGTCCTGTCTCTCCAATTGGATCTGGAGCTTCTTAAGGTCCATGTCCTCCCCATGTCCTCACAGATGCCCCCCAGAAAGTGCTCAGTCCATGTTGTTTTCTGACCTGCTGATTGACTACTGTCTTTGTCTATAGGGCCACAGTCTTAAGGAGCAGTCTGAGTGACCAAAAGGGACCCTGGTCGTCTGAGGTCAGACTGGAGGGAACAGAGCAGCACGTGCCCCCTTGATGCCCTCCCTGTGCGCCAAGCAGGAAAGGGTGTGCCGAGCCTCGTGGGCCCAGGGAAGCCCAGAGGAAGGAGGGGGCAGGAAGGGGAGCTTGCAGCAGGGTAGGGAGGGGAAGCCTGGGCCAAGCAGGCAGCTTGAAGAGGTCAGCCTAGGAGCAGGAATGGGCATATACCTAATTATACCAGGGCAGAAGTGGGTAGGAGAGAGGAAAAGGTAGAGAAATCTCTCCAAATCAGGCCCAGATACATGTTACCATTTTGCCCACTGAAGCAAACTCTAGGCACCTTCCCTGAGGAGGTAGATAAGCTCAGAAGGAGGCCCTTCTCCCTGGGCCTTTATACAAGGGGGTCCCCAAGTCTGAATTGCACTGACTTCTCATATCATCCCTGTAAAATCTCTAGCTTTCTTCAAAATGCAGCTCAGGAATCACTTCCTTATTAAGGCCTTTCCTTCCCCTCCAACCCAACTCCTGGACCTATTTGTGCTCTCTCTTTATTGCATTCCTTTGTATTTACTAACTTACTCATATGTAATATCTCCCACAGAGAATGGAAGCCCCCTTAAGGGCAGGGGGATATTTTGCTTTGGTGTTTGTACTCCAATGCATGGTACATGCAGTGGTATGTGAATTACTTGACATAAGCAATAATTTTGATATGGCTTCATTTTGTTACAGCAATGATCATGTGTGCGTACTTCTATGTATATTTACTGTTTAGTCATTTTTCAGACATGTCCAACTCTTCAGTCATGACCTTGTTTGGGATTTTCTTGCAAAGATTCAGGAGTGGTTTGCCATTTCCTTCTCCAGCTCATTTTATAGATGAGGAAATCGAGGCAAACAGAGTGAGGTGACTCACTCAGGGTCACACAGCTGGCAAGTATCTGAGGCCAGATTTGAACTCAGGAAGATGACTCCAGGCTTAGTACTCTAACCATTGTGCCATCTAGCTGCCCTTCTATGTATACTAGGCTGGCTCAGAAGTCTGACCTCGACCAGATGAAACAAGATTGAGATTGTTTCCCTACGTTTAGTTAATTCTCTTTCAGTTGAGTGTCAGATTTTTGTGCCATATGCATGGGTGTCATGGTTTTCTTCTGCTGTACTTTTAATTCTGTGGCTCTAAAGAATGGGTATCATTCCATTGAGCTCTTGCTACATGGCATAGCAGAACACATGTTGATTTGGAATCAAGAGACTCTTCTGTGGGATCTTACATGAAGAATAAAAATGTTACAGCTCTTAAAGAGTACACTTCAATGACTATTATAGCTATTGCAACAGCTTTTGGTGAGTAGAAGTCAAATGTTTCAAGGATCTTTTAAACCCACAGCGAAATAGCGTTAGTCACACAAAGTACAAAGGAAAGTATTGCTCAAAATGTAAAATAACTCTATGAACCGACAAACTATTGCTGCAAAACAACCTCATTAATCTTCAGAAAAGAAGCAAAAACCTTCAGATGGAATAGGCAGCTCATAAGGTTGTTAATGATTCCTTTACAGCGAGGCACAAGTTTCTTGAATATGGAAGAACAGAAAGAAGACCAGTTTAAAAACACTATAAAGAAAAAAGAAAGGCTTGTCACGGACAAGACAATATCAAGATTGATATCTTGAATATTGGGAAAAGGTCATTTTTACTAATGAAACTTACTTTTCCATTCAAGTCTATACAAAAACCATTGTCAGAAGAAGTCTAGACAAGCTTGTAACATTAGGGTAATCTTCATCAAGCTTGATGAAACATCTGCTCCACTCCTTCTTCCTAATGTCTTAGAGATTTTTTTCCAACTAGAAGCCTTGTCCTCATTAAGAAAATGATGAACTCTGGTCAATATATTGATGTATTGAGAAGCAGGATTGGAATTTTTGGAATTATAAAAATTCCCAAATGGATTTTGAATACTACAACATAACCTTGAACCACGTCACCCATCACTGAAAGATAATAAATTTATCTAAGAGGCAGAGGTAACATATTCCAAAGGCCTAGGAACTGGCCTGATTTAAATCCCAATAAAATATCTATGGGCTACAATCAAGGTTAGACCTGGAGAAATGAGCTGTCCATTAAAGGTAAGCTTAATGTCCAATGTGATGTGTGGCTTCACAATGAATTAAAGAGTACGCATCAAAATCTTATTAACTCCATGTCAAATCACATAAAACAAGTAAGTGAAGCAAAGGGAGGACACATAGCACATTATTTTAAGATGTAAAAAGTTAAATGTTTATTGTGTAAGTCAAAACATTTGATTATTTCACTGTATCTCATTTAATTCACACGCCACTGTAGCAGGTGACTAATAAACGTTTATGGTTGTTGTTATCAGCCCCGATCCTGGAAGGGGCTTCTTGTGGAAGCAGGAGACTTTAGCCAATCTTGATTCTCAAAGACTCTCTATTAAGACAAGGAAAGGCTGTGATCTACATAGGGAGATCTATGAAATATCGTCAATGAAATATCAGGACCTTCAAAGATTCAAATAATAACAGCAACAGCCATAACAATGGCAACTCATGATGTTATAGAGCATTCTTCCCAACAATCCTGGGAGGGTGGTGGCAGTGGGCGCTTTATGAGTCTTTGTCTAAGGGATGAGGAGACTCAGGTTCATGGAGATTGAGGGATCTGCTCAGGGTCACACAGAAGAGATATTTGAATTTAGATCTCCTAATTCCACATCCAATATGTGTTCTAGCAAGAGGTCAAATAAATATTTGTTTGGAGAATGATCGATTTGATAAACAGTCTCCTTGTCTCCCAAATATCTCCTCCTCCCCTCCAGGCTGCTGGTCACCTGAAATATCCATCATAATCTTCACTCCACAGATAAGGCCATTTCTCTGGAGCATCCAGGTTAAAATGCGAATCTAACACCTGGGAGGATAAAATCGGTTATTATTCAGTTCTTTTTTAGTTATGACCCACTCTTTGTGACCCCATTTGGGGTTTTCTTGGAAAAGATTATTGGAGTGTTTTGTCATTTCCTTCTCTGGCAGATTAAGGCAAACAGAGATTAAGTGACTTGCCCAGGGTCACACAGCTAGTAAGTGTCTGAGGCCAGATTTGCATTCAGGAAGATGAGTCTTTGTGACTCCAGGCCTGGCGGTTAGCCACTGTGCCCCCTTTAGCCAACATTAACTCTTTAGCAGGAATGATTTTATCCCTTAGCCACCATTAGCACTTTAGGAGAATTGTTTTATCAGATATCCATATTCTAGAGGAACCAGCACAGGGCAAGACTATTTTGATAGGAGAGGCAGGAAAAGTTTAAAAGCATGGAGCACTCCCTGGTGAAGGTAGGCCAGTCTGGGGGAGGGGGGACTGCCAGGGTGCAGAGGTTCTTTCTTTGATAGAGCAGGGTAAACATGTGATTAAGGGGGAGATGAGGAAACCCTGCCAAGGAAGTTGGAACTAGCCCTTCCCTTTCCTAGTATATGCTGGGTTTTCACCACAGAACTGGACAGAGATCCTTAAAACTTTTTTGTTTTGGACCTATTTGGAGATCTGGTAAATCTTTTGAACTCTTTCTCAGGATGTCTTAAAATGTATAAAATCAAATACATAGAATTACAGAGGAAACTAATTATATTGAAATATAGTTATAAAAATATTGAAAAACTCAGGTTCAGAGACTCTGAGACTACAGGGTAAAAACTTTTGTGAGACTAAGGAGATGTGGCTATGGACTAGGGTAGGATCCTGTCCATCTAGGGCTGGAAGGTCTTCTTATGAACCCTCCTCTTCTCCTCACTGGCTTACACCTTGGAGGCAGCAAGAACTCAAATTTATAGGGTCCCACATCCCTTGCTCCCAAAATCCAATCCGAGTCAACCAATCAACCCTCCAATCTTTGCTTTTTCTGAGAGACCTTAAACACCTCTCAGTGGTCTTGGCCAAAATCTTAGCCAGAGGATTGTTTGGGAACATATAAAGTGTGTGTAAGGTTTGGTTCTATTGTTCAGTTAGATACATTTTAATACGTCCTTAGCTCAGTGCTTGTGCTGGGGATGGGGGTGCAATGCCAGAGTGGTATTATAGGATTTCAAAGAATTAGAGTTTGAGATTTACCATCATGGCCCTTTGCGTGCCTGTGGATGGGGCTCTTTGACGGAGATAGGGACTCAAAGGGGATGAGAATCATTGTCAATGATGGAGCCCAGTCAGAAAAGGCAAGGTCAGCATCAAGAGTGGGGGATCAGTGAGGTATTGGGGTTCAGTAATGGGGTGAGGGTTAAGTGAGGGAATAGAGACTCAGTAAGGAAATGGTGGTTCAGTGTAGGGGAGGGCAGTCCAGTTCTAGGGCTCGGAACCTCTAGCAGAAGTCTACCTCTAGCAGAAGAATACAGACTCAGCAACCCATGGGATCTGACTCTCCTACGCTCTGTCTTATTGAATATTTTTCTGACATTAGCCTGTCCTCGTCAAATGAGTTGCAATCCACCATCCCCCTTCTCCTTCCTTCCCTGATCCCCTCCCCTCCCTGGGCACCTCATCACCCCCCACACACTCTATTATACCGAAGGATGGCCACACTGTAAATATTTAAAGACCACAGTAAATATTTAACTTCTCTGACTGGGTCAGGGTGGAAAGAAAAGACCCCTGATGGTAAACATCTCCTAAACCCAAGTGGCTCACAGTTAACCTGAGGCAGGCTGCACGCTGCCCTCACCCCCCATGAGATGTCAACAGCTCTACAATGAGTGACTTCCAGACAGGGCAATGTTCTACTTGGCTGAAAAGCTTTAAACTTGCAATTCCATTTAGCCCACCCCCTTTCTCAGCTCAGAGACACTGGCGGGTTCCAGTCCAGTTTTGATGTCTCACCTGCTTCTCTGCTCAAAAGGTGAATACTTCCAACCCCCTGCCTCCAGGAATCAGCATGTCTTACAGCCACCAGAGAGGGTAATCGAAGAGAAGATGGAAGTGGGTTGTGGGTAGGATGAATGGTGGTGATTCATTGTTGTTGCTGTTAAGTAGTTTCAGTTATGTTCAACTCTTTGTGACTCCTTTTGTAGTTTTCTTGGCAAAGAGTGGTTTGCCACTTCTTTCTCCAGTCCATTTTATAGATGAGGAAACTGAGGCAAACAGGGCTAAGTGACTTGCCCAGGGCCATATAGCTAGGAAGTGTCTGAGGCCATGTTTGAATTCAGAAAGATGAGTCTTCCTGACTCTGGGCCCAGCACTGTATCCACTGTACCACCCAGCTGCCTAGATGATTCGTACCTGGGCTAATTTCCCCGTTATTTCTCTTTGGGTACCATTGCTTTGCTTTCTGGCATAGTAGGTGTGGCAATAGAGAAGGTACTGGACTGAGAGGCGGGAGACCTGAGTTCTAATACTGGCTCTGCTGGGGTTATTACATGTATTTGGGTAAAACATCTCTGGCTTTGGTTATGGGGAGAAGAGGAAGAAGAGTTTTCTAGGTGATGGAAAGCCTACTGAAAGTCTAGTGGCAGGAATGAATGAGTAGGGTGTGGGAGTGGGATGGAGGTGGGGGGGCATGGGAGAAAGAAGTAAAACAAATCAATCCCCCAAGTATAAAGATGAGAGACAGGAGGTTAAATAATAGTTAAAATATTATAGATATAGATATAAAGCAAGACCCAAAAAAGGTCTGAGAAGGGGGTTAGTGGACTATAATTTGGTTTAAGGGGATGTGGCAGCTAAAAATGCTAATTAGATCTCGGACTACATTAAGAGAGGCACAACTTTCAGCAGTAAGGAGGCAAGCACCCTGCCAAACCTGGCCGCACTCATATCTCATCTGGAGTACTGTGTGAGGCTCTGGGTGCTATATTTAAGGAAGGACATTGATCAACCGGAGAGTGTCCAGAAAAAAATCACCGAGGATGGAAAAAGGCCTTGAGTCCATGCCACATGAGGAATGGTTGAAAGACATTGGGATTGGGGCAGCCAAGTGGTGCAGTGAATAGAGAGCACTGCCCCTGGAGTCAAAAGGATGTGAGTTCAAATATGACCTCAGACATTTGACACTTACTAGCTGTGTGACCTTGTGCAAGTCACTTAACCCCTATTGCTTTGCCTTTCCCCCTCCAAAAAATATTAATAAAAAAAAGACATTGAGATTGTTAGTCTAAAAAAGAGAAGTCTGAGGTGGGGTAGTAGAGGGACATCATGGTTGTTTTGAAGTGGTAGAGTTATTCTATTCATCCCCAGAGTAATGAGTAGGAATTGAGAATTTTGGCTTGATGTCAAAAAAAATTTTTTTGAACAATTAGAATTGTCCATAAGTGAAATGGTCCTCCTTGATAGTTAGCAGGGTTCCTCTCCTCAGAAGGCTTTTAAGTGAAGGCTGGATGGCTTGTTCAGCATGTGCTGGTGGTGATTCCTTTCAAGTACAGGTTGGATTAGATACCTTTGGCTGTGCCTTCCAACTGAGATTCTGTGATTCTAGGGAGCACAGCCTGGGGTTCCCATGGGGGAACACAGGGAAATAAGCACCTGGTTATGGTGGCTTTAGGTTGAGAAGACCTGGGAAAGAAATCTTTCTCTTGGGGTCTGAGCCTGGCCTTCTGCTAAAGGTCAGCCTCAGTAGGATGGAAAAGCTCTCCCTTCCCCCGCCCCCGCCAATGATGTGCTTCCATTGTCCCCTAATATTAACCTTTCCTTTAGAGTGCTACAGCCTTATAGTTGATAAAGCCATTCCACACAGATGATCACATTTGATCCTCATACCAGTTCTGTGAAGAGGGAAGGGAATGAGCCTTTATTAAGCTCCTGCTGTATGCCAGGCACTGTGTTAAGTGCTTGACAAACGTAATCTCATTTGATTTGATTTCAAGCAGTTAAGGTTAAGATTATTAACCCCATTTTACAGATGAGGAAACCAAGACTCGGAGCACTGAAATGATTTTCCCAAGTTCACAGGAATAGTAAGTTATGGAGAAAGGACTAAAACCCTTGTCTGTTTAGTCATTTCAGTCATATCCAAATTTTCATGATCTCGTTTGGGGTTTTCTTGGCAAAAAAATACTGGCATGTTTTGCTTTTTCCTTTTCCAGCTCATTTACAGTTTAGGAAACTGAGGCAGAGTGAAACGATTTGTCCAGGGTCACACAGCTAGTAAGTGTCTGAGGTCAGATTTGAACTCAGAAAGATGAATCTTCCTGACTCCAGTCCAGGCACTCTGTGCACTATGGGGCCACCTAGCTGCCCCTCCCCTACCCCCAGTCTCTAGATTCCTGGCCAAAAGATCTTTCTACTGTATCATGCGGTATAGTAAAAAGAGCACTGGTTCTGGAATCAGAGACTTTGGGTTTAAATCCCACCTCTGATGTTTGATCCTTGAATGACCTTGGGCATGTCATTTAAGTTCCCTGGGCCTCAGTTTCCCCATTTGTAAAATGTGGAGCTTGGACTAAAATAGCTTCTAAGGTCCCTTCTGGCTCTAGATCTATACAGCTGTGACCTCCCCAAGGGAGTCCCTTCTTCTTGGCTTCCTCTCCAGGGATCAGCTTCCACACTGAGGTCAGGTGGATCCCTCACCAGTCCTGTGAAGGTTGTGTTCCAGTGTGGACTTCCCCTCCATCTCCCAGAAACCCCTCAGAGACTCTCAGGTGGGCCTATGGTTCTCTCGGCTTGTTCTTCATCAAGCATCAGAAGGAACGCTATGATTCTTCAGTTGCTCGAAGCCCTGGCCTCAGTGGCTACCTTTGGGACACTCTTCGTAGAGAGGAAAACTGCAAAAGGGGCCTCAGAGGCTGGCATTTGTGCACGGTGGCTCTTGACAGACCATAATTCAAGGTCTTTGCCTCGTTGCTCTTTTCAACCCCCGGTTACCCCTCCATAACCCTGGTCCACTCACTTCCCCTTCATCACCCCTCCCTTCGGTTCCCTATTCCAGGGCCCAAATTCTTTCACTTCCCCTCCAAATCCTATATGCACAGCAATCCTGTGCTGACCCTTCCCCTTGGGGTCCCTATCTCCAGTTGCTGCTTCCCACCCTCTGGATGGGAAGCAGAAGGCGGCTGAGCTGATGATTTGGACCAGGAGGTGGCGGGAACTGAGAAGGGGGATTGGGATGAAGGAATGTGTCAAGCACTCTCTTGGCCCTGTAAAGAAATGTTCGAGTCGGGGAAAGACAAAGCTCTCCCCATCAACCTACCAGCTGCTGTTGGCACAAAAGAGGGAGAAGGGAGGGCTGGGGCCACTCTGTGACCTGAAAGGGAAGTCCCGAGAAAGGAACAGAATAAATATTCCCTCCTTCCTCCCCACTGGAACAAGAGGGCACAGAAGCGGCCTCCTGTTGTTAAGGGTGGAGCAGGCCCCCAACAGCCAGTTAACACAGCCTCTTCCCACCCCCATCCCCACGGTGGACTTTAACTCACTCCACAGCTTGTCTTTCTATCCAGGGGCAGAAAATTCAATTAGTCTCAAGCAACTGCCTTGCAAAAGGCATGGAGAGAAAGAGATAGAAAAAAAGGAGGCGGCGGGGGGGAGGGGGGGAAGAGTCCACTTTCATTCTTTATGGAACAGGCTGTTGGGGGGAGAGTTGAGGGGCGGGAGGGTTGGGGAGAACTTTTGAAGGGGGAACAGATTAGGAAGATAAATAGCCTGGCTTATATGTGTATGTGTGTGAGTGTGTGTGCGTGTGAGTGTGCACAGACCCTCACAGGTTGTTTGGTCCATCGAAGTCCCTTTTAGATGGAGACATAGGCAAAGGCCCTGTATTTTGAATTCCACAGCAAGTCAGTAAACATTTACTGCCCACCTGTGATGTCTCTGGTCCTGAACTGGGCATTTGGGGAAGACAGGCAAAAAAAAAAATACAAGATATATTTCTGTCTTTGAAAAGTCTGCTGCTTAGCTGCAGGGAAAAGATGCCAGTACATGAGACAGAATAACACAGGATACGATATTTTTGATAGATTAGAGCATAATGTATAGAGTTCTGAGTTCAAATCCTGTTTCTTACTCATATTAGATGTATGACCCTGGGCAAGTCCTCTCTGCCCTTTGGGTATATAGGTCTATGTAGCCTTTTGTTGTCTTTCATTTTCAGTCACATCTGACTCTTCATGACCCCATTTGGGGTTTTCTTGGCAAAAATACCACAATGCTTTGCCATTTCCTTCTCCAGCTCATTTTACAGATGAGAAAACTGAGGTAAACTGAGATTAAGTGACTTGCCCTGAGTCACACAGTCATTAAGTGCCTGAAGCAGTATTTGAACTGAGGTCTTCTGACTCCAGGCCTGGTACTCTATCCACTGTGCCACCTACCTGTGCCTTCTACATGCTCTTGGACTTAATGATATACACAGGACTTAATCTGCCTTGGTGGAAGAGGTTCCCACATGAATAGTTTCCCCACAGTAACAAAAATCACAGTTCCTTCATGCATTTGCAAATGCCATGGGGTACTGTCTTTTAGCCAAATAGCCTGGGAGGCAAGTGACCTGGGTTCTAGTCCTGGCTTGAATCGATCATTTCCTCAGACTTTACAGAATTCTTGTGTAAAATGAGGGCTTGGAATAGATGACTCCCTAGTCTGAACATCCCATCAGGAGACAGCTAGGTGGTAAAAAGGATAGAGCACTGAACTTGGAATCAAGAACACTCCTCTTCCTGAGTTCAAATCCATTCTCAGACATTCACTGGCTGTGTGACCCTGGGCAAGTGATTTAATCATATTTGCCTCAGTTTCCTCATCTGTAAAATGAACTGGAGAAGGAAATGGCAAACCACACCAGTATCATTGTCAAGAAAATCCCAAATGGAGCATCCACATCCAGAGAAAGAACTGATGGGGTCTGAATATAGATCAAAGCATACTACTTTCACTTTATATTTGTGGTTTTTTCCCCTTTTTTCCCCTTTTGATCTGTTTCTTCATTTACAACATGACTAATGTTTTACATGATTGTGCATATATAACCTATATCAAATGGCTTACCATTTTAGGGAGGGGACAGGGGAAAGAGGGAGGGGGAAATCGGGAACTCAAAAGTTTTTCAAAATGAATGCTAAAAATCATATTTCATGTAATCGGAAAAATAAAATATTATTTCAAAAAACACAAATGAGGCCAGGAAGAGTCAGGTATGACCAAAAACAATTTGAGAATCATGAAAGGCTTCATGTAGATTAAGATGGTGCTTGAAATATGTCTTAAAGGAAGGGAGGGACCCAGGTCCTCTAATTTGAAACCCATATGATTTGCCCAGGGTCTTGTGCAGTTAGAACCAAGAGTTGTTCTGCCTCTAGCTCCCGATCCTCTGGGCTGAGTAATTCCCACTGCACCATGAATTCTGGGACAGGAAAGAACAGGGGTCCTCCTACCCTGTAGTTGTTGACTACAAAATGGAATTGAATCCAAAGCAGCTGAGCTGCCTCTTTGGTCCACAAGGCTCTCCTCACCTTCAGTGGGGGTCAGCTCTCAGCACAGACCCCCAAGGATGGTGTCAAAGGGAGGCCTCGATGTGCATTGCTTCGATTTCTTTTCTTTTTTTTTTCTTTTTTTCCACATTCTCCCAGCCTCCCGTGTCCTTTTTTCTTTCAGCCTTCCGTTCCAAATTTCCTAGGTGGCTAACATTCCATATAGTACTGTGTGCCTTGGAGGTGGGAATAAATGGGGCTGGACTTTCCCTCCTCTTGTCCTTACACATTCCTCTCCCCCCT
Organism: Phalanger gymnotis; assembly: GCA_028646595.1. Lineage (NCBI taxonomy): Eukaryota > Metazoa > Chordata > Mammalia > Diprotodontia > Phalangeridae > Phalanger > Phalanger gymnotis. Next base: position 420,418,940 of record CM053622.1, read on the forward strand.
CCCATAGCCATTGTTGCAGTAGAAAAACCTCGCGGGAACTTTCTCCTCAGCTGTCTGAGTTCCTTTAAATATGGAGCTGGATCCCTTGGAAATCTCTGCTCTAATCCTGGCAAGCAGATACTGGACCCATCGGTAACCTTCTGGAAAGCAAGTTTTCACATTCTAACCCTTTTCAATGGGATCTTTTGAGGCAGAATTAAATTCTATGCTTTGGTTAGTCTCTGTAAGTGTCAAGGCAGAAGTGCAGTCTGAAGGCAGAGGGATGGATGAAATGCCCTCACCAAGACCCTTTTTAGCCTTAAGAGCCTATGTTGGAGTCCTCACTACCCTGTCTGTGTTAACTGGTTAACAAGTGTTCATGGAGTACTTATTGCTGGGATAAGTTAGCAGGTTAGACTTGCCCACCTCTGAAGCTCAGCTCATACAGCCCTTTGGCAAGAATTTCCAGAAATAAGCAGCCTATGACAAAACTTAGAATTTAGCAAATCTCATTTTCAATACAATCTATTAATATCAAGACTTACTTAGACATTGATTGTAGAGGAAATACAAAGTAACCGTTTGCATTGGATGGCAACCATCATCTTAAAAAACAATAGGTTGCTTTTTTATTTTCATTGAGACCTAAAGTTTGTTTGATTTTTTTTTTCCTTCTTGAAGTAGGAAATAAAGATTCCTCACTTGCCTGGCAATCACTGCAACATGGATACAGGGTCAGTGGCTGGTGCCACTACAGCCAGCATTCTTTGCTATTATTACCCATGGGGATGTCATGGGGTAGCTGGGCTCAGTCAATTCTGCTTTCTTATTCGGGCTGCATCTTCTTTGCATGTAGTATCTGCCATAAAGGCAAATGGAAAAGTACCCAAGGTTTATCTTCTGATTGTGTTTCCTCTTTCTTCACCTTTGGTGCCCTCTGGGTGACCACTTCCTCTCTTTCATTGGCTCAGCTGGTCCAACTCTGACAAACAGAGGGGACTGGGAAGGGTGATTGGATGGGTACTGAGTGGAGCCCAGCTCTGCCCCAACAGAGATAATGACTTATCTTCCTGCAGAAATCCAGACACTAAAGATTAGAGACTGTGACAAATATCAATATTATTTAAACACAAAGGGTAAAGACTCAGTAGGTTATTATCACTGAGGCAGAGAAGAGGGAGCAGGCTCTTTCTCAGGAGAGAATTGGGTACCCTGCAAGATGGTATAGTTAAAAGGGCCCTGTATATAGAATTGGAGAACCTACATTCAAATCTCAGCTCTGGGTATTTGGAAGTCACAAAACCTGTGTTTGAATTTCCACAATTCCTAACACTGTGACCTTGGGAACCATTTAACTTCTCTGTGCCTCAGTTTCCTCATAAATAAAGTGGAGATAAACATATTATCATTACCAGGGTCCCAGGGTTGTTAAAAGTGTTTCGTAAACCTTAAATTGGTGGGTAGATTGATGGACCTTGTTACAGGCTCTGGAGACAGAGATGCCAGGTTCAAATTCCATCTCTGACCTGTGGTTATAATTGGATTTTAGGACTATAAAAATGGATCCCATTGACTTAAAGGAACTGAGACTACCCTCTCAGCTCTGATCTCATATGTGGACTAGGTTCAGTGCTGGGGGAGTCTGTACTATAAAAAAAGGGGTCAGGTTCTTTTACCATTGTTTCTGGCCCACCCCGGGAAAATCATTTAAAACTTAGGTTCGGCTTATGTCTAGGAACTTTCCAAAAGGAGGAAATAGAAGACCAGGAATAAGATAGCCATTTACTTCCTCTATACAAAAGAAATGCTAAAAACACAAAAGACTCATAAAGTACATATTGGCAAAGACTTAAAACATGAAACAGTAACCTCTAAAGCCTATTAGATTCTCCTAAGGAGGTTAACAATTAAAATACAAAAACATGAATAATTTTTGTGGACTTGTGAATAGCCATCTTATCTTTACCTCAACTCTCCACTGTCTGTCTGAACAACTCCTTCAAGGTTCATATCTGCTATCCAGCTGGGGTTATGACTCAGTCTTGTCTTCCTCTCCTGGTCATCTTCTCAGAGAAGAGCATAGTTGCAGAAAACTGCTTACTGTTGGCTCTGAACCTCCCAATCTCAACATTGGAATGTCAGTCTCAGGATCACCGTTTGGTCACCTATGCTCAGGGAACGAAGCATAGGCAGAAGAGAGAGCCAGGCTCAGGTTTATCTAGGCAGTACATTCACCTGCTGCCATGTTCAACCAACCACCACAACTGGGGGGTAGGGGTGGAACCCTTGCTGTCACCAAAGGGACCAAAGGATTGCTGTCTCATCCCAAAGTCCTTCAGTACCGAAAGCATGTGTCTCTAAGAGAATCCAAGGGAGCTCAGCTCAGACTCATACATTCTCGATGGGTTTTGCTATGATCAGAACAGATCAGTAAATTACAAGGATGTAGACTTAAGAGTTGCAAGTGGCCTCAGAAACCATCTAGCCCAATCCTCACATTTTATAAATAAGGAAATTATTACCCATGGATGTTAAGTGTTTTGTCCAGAGTCACACAGGTAGTTATCATTAGAGGTAAGATCGGAATCCAGGTCTTCTTTCTCCAGAGCTGGTAAAAATGTCTATCTGGCTATTAATTTTAAGTTTGCAAAGCACTTTCCTCTCAACAATGCTAGGAGTTTGGTAGGGCCATTATGGTCTTTTCCATTTGGCATATGAGGAAACTTGGGCCAAGAGAAGTTAATTGACTTGCCCAAGGCCACACAGAGTTAGGAAGTATTGAGGTCAGGAGACACACACAGGTCTCCTTACACCAATCCCTGTACTCTATATACTACACCATGTTGGGGAAAGTGACTTAAGCTTTCTGGGCCTCTGTTACCCCATCTATAAAATGCGGGGGTTGATGGAGATCTTTTAATCCTTTGACCTCTCCTGGGTAGGAATGCTACAGTGAGTGAAGATGATTGCAAAGAATGTCAAAAACCTTCTCTGAATATATACACCATTGGGTAGGGGCAGATGGATGCTAAAGGCTCGTTCTCAAGTATCTTCTTCACAGGAGAATAAGGAGGTTCTCTCCTTATTAATTAATTACTATTATTAATTGTTAATTAATATTATTAATTACTAATTGTTTATTAATCAAATGACAGCCTGCTTTTCTATTGGCTTACTGAAATCAGGATATGAGGCAAACATGGGATGCACTTCAGGAGTCACCAGGAGACACCCATTCTCTATCTGTTGCCACATCCGTTTGACAAATGAGGAAACTGTGGTTCAGCAAAGTTAAATGACTTACTTGAAGTCACAAGGTTGGTAAGTATCAGAACCTGTTCTTGAACCCAGATTTCCTGATTTCAAATCCACCTCACTATGCACAGGTTGTCATGTAGAAGAGGGATTAAACTTGTTCTTCTTGTCCCTAAGAGCTCTGAGAAGAAGCTGCAAAAGTCAATTTAGGCTCAAAAAAAAGGAGGATTTAAAAAAATGATTATAACCATCCAAAAAAAGAATGTGGTACTTGACTCTATAAGGGCAGTTTTGATGTTTTCGTTTGCAGGTCTTCATTTTGAGGATGAATAATTATCAGCGAGATTTTAGAATTTTTCTCTTTAGGTATATATTGGATTAGATTAGTTCCTTAAAACTCTGAGATCTTATGAATCCATGCTTGCAAGGCCTTTAGTGAAACTGGTAGTTGATGGATCAGATTGGAGGGTACAAGCCATACCATCAGCTCTTCTCCCCTGACCTACCAAGACTGATAAGCATATATTGAGTGCCTACTGTATACCCAGTATATTCAGTGGTCAGCTAGGTGGTAGAGTCAGGAAGATCCTTCTTCCTGAGTTAAATCTGGCTTCAGACACTTAGCAGCTGTGTGACCTTGGGAGAGCTGGAGCTGGAGAAGAAAATGGCAAACCACTCTAGTAGCTTTGCCGAGAAAACCCCAAATGGGATGATAAAGAGTTGCATACGACTGATTGAGCAAACAACAACATGGGAGTTATATCTACTTGGTAGATTCAAGACACTTGTGGGGTATGTATTTCTGTTGTCTCTGTAACCCCAGCACAGGAGAGGGGGGTGCAGTGTAGTAGAGTTGATCTCAGAACCAGGAAGACCCAGGTTCAAATGCTGCCTCTCCAGTGCATGTACTGTCTGTGTGACCCCAAACAAGCTGCCTGACCTAATGTAGGAATTTCTTTGTAAGTTGCTGAGAAGGTGCTGACTTGCCCTGATAAAGGAAGTTTCCTCACTTGGGAGTTCCCTATTCTGTAGAAATGATAGGTCCAGACTCTCCCTGTCCTCAATGCATCATATGAGGCATTACACATAGTGAGTGGCTACGTAATAAATGCTTATTGAATTGAATTGTAATGAACCGATGACCTGCTTCTTAGATTCAAGCAACTTACCCTATAGAAGCAAAGACAAGACGAACACACAGGAAATGATTAAAGAACAATTAAGAGCTAGGCTGTGTGGTCCTGATTAAAAGTCCCACAGGGACTGTGACCATATGTCCTGGATTTTCCAGAACAGCCTGAGGTTTCAAAGCGGGTGGGGGAGGGAAGAGTACTTATAATGAAGCTTTGTGGAAGGAATAACCTTTGACAGACCATAATTACAGGGCTTTTATGGACCATTTCTATAGTGCTTTAAGGTCTACAGAACACTTTGCCTGTGAGGTGGATGGGGTAAGTTTTATTATTCCTATTTTATAGATGAGGAAACTGAGGGTAAGATGGCTTAGCAACAAGAAATAGCAGCATTTCATAAGCACTATCTATGTGCCAGGTAGGGCGCCAAGCACTGGAGATACCCAACAAAGCAGAATACATTCTCTGCCCTTGCCAAGGAACTCACTAGCAAACAATTATATCCACATAGTGTACATGGGTGGTAATCTCAGAGAGAAGGCACTGAGTTGGGGGAGGGCGGGACTGGGAAGGGTCCTTCTGCAGAAGATGGATCTTGGAGGAGGTCAGTAGTAGGTCAAGGTGAGGAGGGAGAGTATTTCAGGGATGGGAAACAGCCAGGGAAATGGTCTAGAGTTTGGAAAATGAAATGTCCTCTGCAAGGAAAAGCAAGGAAGAGAGTGTCACGGGATTGTAGAACACAAAGAAAGGGATAAAGCATGGGAAGATTGGAAACGTAGAAAAGGGCTAGGTGGTGAAGGGCTTTAAAAGTCAAACAATGAATTTTCTATTTGATCCTGGAGATAATAGGGAGCCATTGAAGTTTACAGTGGGAAGGTATGACTGTCAAAAAACTCACTATCCGTTTCATTTGTTCCTACTCATGTGCTGCTAAACAGAGCTGGAGATATCATGAAGCTGTGCTGACTAGGTCCACCACAAGTTTATATAATATAATTTCGACTGGACCTTCACTTTGGCAAAGCAATCCTTTTACACCTCATTAATTGATTCACTGTTCCACTTACCACAGTGACTCTTCCAAACCTTTACATCACTCCCCAGACCTCCCATAGCTCCCTCTGCCCTTGACCTCTCTCTGAAAACCATTCTTCAGATTTCACCAAAAAAATTGAGGCCATTCGCAGAAAGCTCTCTCTTCTCCTTGTTCCTCATCTCCTATCACTCAAATGCCTTCTGCCCCTATCTGCTCCTTCACCCCATTTCATGAGAACCTCTTGTCACCAACACAAACCCCTCTCCATTCCATCCCGTCTTCTCCAACAGATTGCCTCTCTCTGGCATCCCTACTCTCTCGCTAATCTTCAACTGCTTCCTGTCTACTATCTACAAACATGCTGGTGTCCTCCTCATCCTCAAAAAATCCTCACTTGCTTTGTCCATCTTCAACAGCCATTGTCCTGTATCTCTCCCTCCTTTTGTAGCTAAACTTCTTGAAGCTGTTGTTGTTGTTCGGTTCCTCATCGTTCACCTGATAAACTGAAATTGCTCTCTCTTTCTCCCCACAGTTACCAGTGAGTTATTTTTGGGGGGCAGAGCAATTGGGGTTAAGTGACTTGCCCGAGGTCACACAGCTAGTACATGTGTCAAGTGTCTGAGGCTAGATTTGAACTCAGGTCCTCCTGACTCCAGGGTCGGGGCTCTACTCACTGCACCACCTAGCTGCCCCACCGTGAGTTCTTAATTGACAAACCCAACAGCCTTTTCTCAGTCCTCATCCTTTTGACCTCTCTGCAGGCTTTGACACTGTCAATCACCTCCTTCTCTTGGATAATATCTTCTCTCTAGGTTCTCCTAACACTAATTAGCGACACCACTGTTTCTCCTTTAATGTGTCTGACTGCTTCTCCTCTGTCTCCTTTGCTGGGTCTTCACCCAGGTCATCCCCTCCAACTGTGGATGTCTCCCAAGTCTCTGTCCTAGGCACTTGTCTCTTCTCCATCCTTCCAAGACTTTGCTTGTTTAACATAAAGAAAATCATCCTGAATGACAAACTATGACTCAGAGCTAGTGCCTTCTAAGGTTCAAACCTGAACCTGTGGAGAGGGTGAGGAACAGTGACAACTGAGGCTCTTTCTTCCCATTCAAAGGACAATTTAGAACTGTAACATCTGAGTGAGCCAGAGATGAGAGGATCTTTGAGCCATCTCTTAGTGCCACCCCTATTTAACAAAGGAAAAGGAAACTGAGTGTGGGTCCGAGGGAGGCTACACGGGTTTCCAATGTTCACAACACCAGTAGGCTTCCCTTCTTTTCCTTACCTATCCAGAAAAAGCCCAGATTCAACACCTGGAGAGAATGACCCATTTACAGTCCTGATCACTTAGAGAACAGGCCAGATAGCCCTGGAATTGTTCCTAATCTAGCCCCAGAAGAAAGCTGTAATGTGAATGAATGTTATCGTTATTATTTAACCTCTCTCAGACTCAGTTTCTTCATCTGTAAAATGAAGAGGTTGAATTTGATGACCTCTAAAGTCTCTTCCATATAGCTAGGTGGCACAGTGGATAAAGTTCTGGGCCTGGAGTCAGGAAGACTCATCTTCGTGAGTTCAAATCTGGCCTCAGACACTTCCTAGCTATATGATACTGGACAACTCTCTTAACCTGGTTTGCCTCAGTTTCCTCATCTGTAAGACTGAGCTGGAGAAGGAAATGGCAAACCACTCCAATATCTCTGCCAAGAAAACCCCAAATGGGGTCACAAAGAATTGGATGCAATTAAAATGATTGAACAACAATGCAATATATGTACTCTGGGGAGTATATGTAGTTTAGAATCCTTTTTATCTATTCTATTCTTTTCTCTCATCCTCTAGTCCCATCTGATCTTCCTTGTCTCTTCCACATTAATGGAGAAGGAACAGTGTTAGAAATTGACTTACACCAGGCCCCTACTGCAGAATCCAGACTTCCTAATAATCAGTTGCTAAGTGGAACTTCCCCAGCAGAGGCCTGGTCTGGGCCTTAGGGATTCTGTTTTTGTATGTTCTTGTTTAGATCATAACCAAGTCAGACAAGTGGCACAGAGGATGAAATACCAGACCTGGACTCAGGAAGATCTGAGTTCAAATCCTGCCTCAGATACTTACTGATTGTGTAACCCTGGGCAAGTCACTTAGCCTCAATTTCCTCATCTGTAAAGTGGAGATAATAATGGTGTCTCATAGGGTTGTTGTGAAGCTCTTTGAAAAGCCTATATAAATGCTGATTATAGATGTTACCATGTTGTCTTCCTCATCAGGCGGTGAGTTCCTTGAGAACAGTGACTGTCTTTTGCCTTTCTTTCTGTCTCCAGCACTTAATACATGCCTGGTACATAGTAACTTAATAAATAGTTTTTCCTTCTTTCTTCTTTCCTCCCTCCCTCCCTTCTTCCCTTCCTTTCTTCTTCCCTTCTTTCCTCCTCCCCTCCCTTCCTCCCTCCCTCCCTCCTTCTTTCTTCCTTCCTTTCTTCCTTCCTTGCTTCCTTCCCTCCTTTCTTCCCCTCCCTCACATGCCCTCTTGCTTAGATCTCATTGGACCCTGAAAGTCAAAGCCAACCAGACACTGTGGAGCTCTTCCTAGAGAACTCACCTTAAAGCTACCTAGCTCTAGGGCTCCTCTAGCCCACTGGCTGTGGGGAGGACATGGCCATTCATATCACTATAAGCTAGAAGTCACCAATTACAATCCTTTTAGATTGTAGGATAGAGAGTCATCCAGCCTTATTCTATATTTTACTTCCCAGACCCCCTGGGCATTGTCTTCTGAACTGTCCCTATGCCTTAAGGATTCCTGGGCCTTGCCATCTGCCCTGCTGATAAATCCTAAGGACCACTGGAACTTTACATTTGCCCTACTGTTGAATCTATCTATCTATCTATCTTGCCTACCCAAATTAGAATGTTAGCTCTTTAAGAGCAAGAACTATCTGGCTTTTCTATTTATATCCACAGTGCTGCAAAAAAAGTGCTTAGTAAATGCCTTTTCTTTCATTCATTCAAAAGAAATGAGATAGACAAAAAAAAATGGAGTAAAGGCAGTAATGTATATTAAGAAGTTATACTCATGAGAAAGCTCAGGAACCAGAGAGAGAAAGAATGGTGTAGAACATCCGGGTAAAAATTAATGGAGGGATACTTGCTGAAAATTTTTTTCCTCTGTTTTCTGCTCTCCTTCTAGTTTTAGTTGCATTGGTTTTGTTTGTGCAAAAACTTTTTAATTTTATATAAAATGATCTATTTTACATTTCATAATGCTCTCTATTTCTTGTTTGGCCATAAATTCTTCTCTTATCCATAGATCTGACTATTCCATGCTCTCCTAATTTACTTCTGGTTTCACCCTTTGTGTGTAAATCATGTACCCATTTTGACCTTATCTTGGGATATGGTATAAGATGTTGGTCTATACCTAGTTTCTGCCATAGTGTTTTCCAGTTCTTTTGTTTGAGCTTCTTGTACAAAATGAGTAATATGGAAATGTTTTACATGATTGCACATATATAACCCATATCAGAAAGCCTACCTTCTCAGGGAGGGGGGAGGGCAGGGAGGGAGGATAGATTGGAACTGAAAACTTAAAAAAAACACAGATATTAAAAATTGTTTTAACATGTAATTGGGGAAACAATAGAATATTATTTTAAAAAAGAAAGTCAATGAAGAGGATGAACTGAAGCAATGTTGCCATTTGAATTTACTGTGGATTATGTGGACATAAAGAAGAAATAGGTGAGGAATTCAGAAACCAGATTACAAGCCCAGCAAAGAGACATGATATAATAGTGATGGAGGACTTTGATGATCTAGACATCTGCTGAAAATCGCATTCTCTGCCAAAAACAGAGCAGCTAATAACTTCTTAACTTGCCTTAATGATAATTTCATCCTGCAAAAGAGGGAAGAATTAAGAAAAGGACATTCTGTTCTGGGTCTTTTTCTCTCTAATGAGGAGGAGCTGGTTGCTGGGATAGAAATAATGGGAAAATTATGGGAAAATGACTGCTGCTGCCCAGAAGTTACAAAAGGGGAAAGGAAAGCTGGGCAAAGTCTGCTACACATCTTAGGTTTGGGGTACAAAGATTTCGAAAGGTTCAGAGGAAGGGTAAGTATGGTCCCCTGGACCAAAATTTTACAGGGTAAGGTAGCCTAGAAGGACTAGGAAATTCTCAAATTCTGAAGCTACAAAAAGAAATAATTTCAAGGAGGAAGAAAATCAGGAATTATCTCAGGAAACCAAAATGGTTGCACCAGAGAACTCACCATTTTCTTTAAAATTCAATTTTATTTTTTTAAGCTAACAAGCATTTGTTTTCTTTCCTTCTTAATCCCTCTCTCAATTGAGTAGTGACAGAGAAGAAGAAAAAAGAAAGCCTGACTACGCACATATACAAAGCTAAGCAAAGCAAATTCCCACATGTAACCATATCCAAAAATGTATGTTTCCTTCTATATCTTGCATCCATTACTTCTCTGGTGGGAGGTGGGTAG
>CM053622.1:420429339-420453079 GCA_028646595.1 Phalanger gymnotis
TTCTTATCCTGCCCCTTTGAAGCTAAATTCCCCGACCGTCCCGTTCCCTCAGGACTCTGTACTGTCAGGCTGGGTTAATTAGCTAATTAGTTCATTAATCTCTACCAATGGTGTGGAGAGACCTGGAGACAGGTGACCTGGGTTAGAATTCTAACTTGCCTTGCCTCCCAGGGCTATTGTGAGGATAGTACTTCAGAGACTATGCACCGTGTCTTGATGTAAAGGGCCATATTGAAGTCAGATATTTTTATGGTTTTTTGCTTCTGTTCCTGACTGACTAGCATAGAATCACCTGCAAATAGAAAATTCTTTGGCACGATGTTAGCGGTGATGACAGCTCCTTGCAAATGAGAGACTCATCAGAATGCCTACATTAAAGAAGACAACAGTACAAAAATGACAAGGACCTCTTCTGGGTCCAACAAAATGTAGTAAAGAGAATACTGGGCTTGGTTCTAACCTTGAACCTTACTTGTTATTAGACGAGTGTTAAAAGGTAGATCCCTTCACCAGAGAATCACTTAATTTTGGAGTCAGAAGCAACCTCAGTGGCCATCTAGTCCACCCTGTGCTTTAACAAGACCCTCTCTGCAAAGTCCCCCAAAAGTGGTCATCTAGTTTCTTCTTCCACTGCTTTCTAGGTAGCCCAGTCCACTTTTGGATAGTTGTAATTGTTAGGTAATTATTAGGACAGTCAGCTAGGTGGCACAGTAGATAAGGCATTGAAGTTCGAATCTAGCCTCAGACACTTACTAGCTGTGTGACCCTGGGCAAGTGACTTAACCCTGTTTGCCTTAGCTTCTTCATCTGGAAAATGAGCTAGAGAAGGAAATGGCAAACCACTCTAGTATCCTTGCCAAGAAAACTCCAAATGGGATCACAAAAAGTTGGACATGACTGAGAAATAACTGAACAAAACAAATTATTAAAATGTTTTTCTTTGAACCAAAAGAAAAAAGATCTTCCTAGTTTTCTCTGAAACGATCCATTTCATCATTTCGCACTGCATAACAATATCCATTATACTCATATACCAAAATTTGTTTAATCATTTCTTAGTTTCCAGGATTTTTATTTTTTTTTTGCTACTACAAAAATAATTTCTAAAAATAGTTCTATACCTATAGGTTCTTTTACTCTTTCTTTGATCTCTTTGAAGTATTGACTTAGAAGTAATATTGCTACACCAAAGGGTATGTATAGTTTAGTTTCCTTTGGGAGACATGGTTCCAAATTTCTCACCAGAAAAGATGGACCAATTCACAACTCCACCAATGGTATATTAATGTGCCTGTTTTCCTGCAGTGGCCCTAACAATTGTCCTTTTTTTTTTTTGGAGGTGGAAGGCAGGGCAATTGGGGTTAAGTGACTTGCCCAAAGTCACACAGCTAGTAGGTGTGTCAAGTGTCTGAAGCTGGATTTGAACTCAGGTCCTCCTGACTCCAGGGCTACATAGCTGCCCCCTTTTTACCTATTATTTTATCATCTTTTGCCAATCTGATGAGTGTGAGTTACTTTAATTTGCATTTCTCTACATAGTATTTATTTGGAGCATTTTTTTACATTGTTCCAAATTAGATTTTAGAAAGAAAATTCAAGCAGAGGCTGGTTATAGAGAATAAACATAAAGTAATGACAAAATGCTACAGAGTAGTGTCAAGAATGCTACAGCTCATGATGCCGTGAGATTGTTGAAAAAAAACTAATGGCAATAAAAATGGTCTTCTATTTAAGCTACATGGAAGAAAAGAAGAAAATCAAAGAAGTGACAGGACCATTATTTTTGGTAGATGAGATGATGATAACTAGTAACAGAGTGGGGGGGCAAAGATACTCAGTCCTGATTTTGCTTCTGTTTTCTCCGCCAAGAACTGGGAAGGACAGAACAAAATCGGTTAATAGGTAGTTGATACCCAAAATAATTAAGGAAATAGCAAGTGAGCATCTCGCTGCCATTGATAAAATGAAGACCCATGATCCAGATGAACTATGTCCCCATCTAATGGAAGAACCAACTCATGTGATTGGCAAGCGACTATCAGTGATATCTGAGAGATCGTGGAGAGCAGAGAAAGTGCCATAGGGGTAGAAAAGAACAAATGTTGTCCAGATTTTCAAAAAAAAAAAGTAAGACAAGAGAGTCTGCCATCCATAAGCAAAGAAACTTGGCAAAATCATTCCTGGGCAAAATTCTAAAATATATTATTGAAGGGATGGTTAGTGTTTGCTTTGGTTTTCTCGTCTAGAAAATGCAGGGATTGGACTAGATCATTTTTGTGTCATGCATCCTCCCTTTTAGTCTTCGAAATCCCATGGATCCCCCCTTCTCAGAATGATGTTTTGAATGCATTAGGTTACAAAGAAAGTCACTTATATTAAAATGCAGGCATTGGGGCCAGCTAGGTGGCGCAGTGAGTAGGGCATCAGCCCTGGAGTCAGGAGGACCTGAGTTCAAATCCAGCCTCAGACACTTGACACATGTACTAGCTGTGTGACCTTGGGCAAGTCACTTAACCCCAATTGTGCTGCCTTCTCCCCTCCAAAAAAAATAAAATAAAATGCAGGCATGTATGTATGTGTGTGTATATATATTTGTTGTTGTTCAGTCATGTCTGACTCTCTGTGAGCCCATTTGGGGTTTTCTTGGCAAAGATGTTGGAGTGGTTTGCTATTTTCTTCTCCAACCCATTTTACAGATGAGGCAACTGAGGCAAGGTTAAGTGGTTTGTCCAGGGTCACACAGCTAGTGTCTGAGGCCATATTTGAATTCAGGAAGATTAGTCTTCCTGATTCCATGCCTGGCACGCTATCCACTGTGCCACCTAGCTGCCCCTGGCATGAAGAAGACTTTGAGTTCAAATCCTACCTCAGATACACTATCTGTGTGAGACTCTGGACAAATGGCTTAACCTCTGTCTGCCTCAGTTACCTCATCTGTAAAATGGGTACAATAATAACACCTACCTCTTAAGGTTGTTGTGAAAATCAAATGAGATAGCTGTAAAGCCCTTAGCACAGTGCCCGGTACGCACACTAAGTTTTATATAAATGTTAGCTATTATTACTTTTAAATGAATCAAGTGTTGGGGAGGAAGGATCCCTGAAGGTGCCTTTTGCCTGTTTCATAGTTGGAGTTAGAGCAGCTCTGGTCCCCTTCCTGTCTTCACAGCTGGGGCTTTGTAGACAACCCAGCCAAGTCTCTAAGCCCTAGAAGAGGGGGTGGGAAGGAAGACCGTGAAAGCTGTGATGCCAGAGGAGGGAAGAAAAGAGAAAGACAGGATCAGAGTGGGAAGGGGGAAAGGATGGGTAATGAGAGAGGGAAAAGCCCTCTCCCAGGAAGCTTGGAGGTAGAGCGCAAGCCCAGGGTGCCTCTGGTCTGGTGTCAGAGATGGGGGACCCATCTGGTGCTGACGGAACTCTCCCAGAAGTTGTGTGAATGGAAGTCTGGGTTTCGGCCCATGCTTTTTCCCTCTGTTAATCAGTGACTGAGGGAGCTCCCGACACCACCAGCTGCCTTCATCTCAGGGAGAGGGAAGGGGTGGGAAAGGCGGGGGTCGTGGCCCTACCCCCGCATTCCTCTGCAATTGGGCCTCACCCCACATCTGGATTGTTTTTTCCCTGCAGCTGGGCTGAGCTAAGAAAGATGCTTCCCCCCCCTCACTCGCCTTGCTACCCTATCCTTCCATATACCAGCACCTGTTGGAAGGGTTCACAGAGGGGGGCCCCCTCCCTGTGCTAGCAACATCCAGGGTCAGGAGGAGGGGTGGGAAACTAAATGAGCTTAGGATTGAGGACGTTTCTCTCACCCTCCCTTTATTATCTTTTCTCCCCAACATCTTACTATGTCCCTCTAATCACAAGCAACGCCCCCTACTATGTCTATCCATGAGGCTAGCCCTGGTCCATGGAACTGGGCAATGAGGCTGGAGAAGAGAAAGCTATGGGGTAGCTTAGTAACATCTCCATGCATAGGAAGAGAGACTACTTAATAGATAATGATTCTTCCATTTCTAGCTGTTGTGGAACGTAAAAAGACTTAGCTGTGTGACCATGAGCAAGTAACTCAATGTCTCTGAAACACCGTTTCCTCCTGTATAAAATGATAGTAATAATTAATAATAATACCTACATTACTACCCTCCCAGGGCTAGATAACTTTAAGCATTTCCCTTTTTTCTCTCAGACTTAGTTTTTCCTCTCTCTCTCTCTTTTTTGCTTTTTTGGCAGGGCAATTGGGGTTAAGTGACTTGCCCAAGGTCACACAGCTAGTAGGTATGTCAAGTGTCTAAGGCCGAATTTGAACTCAGGTCCTCCTGACTCCAGGGCTGGTGCTCTACTCACTGTGCCACCTAGCTGCCCCTTTTCTGTTTTCTCTTTTCTGCAGTTATTTTATTTTTTCTTCTTAATAGCATTTTATTTTTTCCAAGTACATGTAAAGAAAGTTTTCAACATTGACTTTTATAAGATTTTTAGTTTCAAATTTCTCTCTCCTTCCCTCCCTTCCCTCCCAGCAAGCTATCTGATACAGTTCATACATGTACAATCATGTTAAACATATTTCCACATGAATCAAACTTAACTTCTACTTCTGATAACTGTAGGGACCTGACAAAAGCAAGCAAGGGGTTTGTAAACTTCTTTTGTGTCCCGGGCTCCTAGGACAGCCTATGGACTCCTTCTCAGAAGAATGTTTTTAAATGCATAGACTAAAATATATAGGATTCTATTAAAAATAATTTTAAAAAACAAATGGCTTCAAATTAAGAACTCTCATCACTAAAAGGTACTTTCTAAGTCCCTCTGCCCTCCTGTGATTCCCTGTGAAGAGGAGAGATCAGTTGCCAGAGAATCTTCTGTTTCTGTCCTTGAACACATTCACCACAGAAGGGCTCCATCAGAGGGGCTAGAGGGGCTCCATCCTTTGTGGAATGTAGGGAGGGGAGAACAAGTTGACTAAGGCTGGAGGCCTCCTCCTTCCAGAATTTGGGTTTTCCAATTTTCTCCCCTTTCTCTTTCCCCACTGCCTCTGCCTTCCCCATCAGGGCACATCAAACAGAAGTCTCTCTTGTCCACATTCCAACATCTGCCCACACACGGATTTCTGATTATCAGTGGGGCCACCCTGGAATGCAGAACAACCCTTTCTCCGAAAGAGCCTGCTGCTTTCTGGGAACGGGGGCAAACTTCCTGGCCTTATCCAACTTGGGGCATGAAACGGCAGGATCCCCAGAGGGGAGAAATAACCTGGCAGGGCAATGAAGAATACAAATCCCACAGAGTGTTAGGAATAAATACACGCAGGCATCACCTACCCCACCCCAGCTCAGCCCTTGTATGCAACTGTGTGGACACATGTGCTTGGACATCATAGAACTTAGGGCAGGAAAGAATTTTAGCACTGTTACTCCAATTTGCTATTGTTTTATAAATGAGGAATGAGAGACCCAAATATAGGAAGTAATTTGTCCAAGGTCCCTTACCTAGCCTCAAAGGCAGAATTTGAGCTCAGGTTTTCTGGCTCCATAGGTGGTATCTTTCCATACTACAGCCTTGTCTCTAGTTAGAGTGGCCATGCAGGCTTCCCATGCTGGGCTTGGAATTTGAAGAAGATGCCATAAGCAATCTTGCTTGTATATCAAACAGATGGGGCCAAGACCAGTGCGTGATCTTTGGGTCTTTGGTAACCTGTGATCAGGCATCTTTGGTAAATAAGCAGGCATAGAGAGGGGCTTTCAAGGCTTGGGCCCAGGTATCTTCAACCGAGCCAAGACAAGATATCCCTGCATCTGAGGCAAGGTTTGACCTCCTGTGTCCTTGCCTACCTGAAGCTTTGAGCCTTCACCCTCACTCGTAGGGTTTATCTCTCCCTGAAAATATTAAAAAGCCATAGACACCCTCCTCCTCCTCTATGTTCCTCCTCCTCCTCTTCTCCTTCTTTTTCTTTACCTTCTTATTCCTCTTCTCTTCTTCCTCTTCTTCTTTCTCCACCTCTTCTTTTCCTCCTTCTCTTCCTCCTCTTCTTCCTTCTCCTTCTCTTCTTCTCCCTCCTCCTCCTCCTTCTTCTCTTCTTTTTCTTCTTCTTCTTCTTTGTCTTCTCTCACATTTATAGAATATAATTTATTAGCATTCTCCTTATACTAGCCTTCTGAGGTAGTTAATATAAATGCTATTTCTACATTTTACAGATGAGAAAAGTGAGGCTTAGGGGGTGGTAGTGAAGTGATTTATTCACAGTTACATAACAAGTATGTATTGGAATGTGGGACTCAAATCCAAGTCTTCTAACTCCAAGCCTGGTGGTCTTGGAATATTGGAGCTGGAAGGGATCTTAGAGGTCATAGGGTCTAGAGCAGGGGTTCTTAACTTCCGATCTATGGACCCCTAAGAGATCTGATGCTAGGTCTAAGGGGTCCATGAACATGGATGGGAAAAAATTATAGTTAAATTTTCACTAACTTTTTGTTTCTTTTGTAATCCTTTTTATATAGGGTATCCTGAAAGTCTTAGTGCATATTAAAGCTTTAATAGCATTAAATTGCATTCAGACTTTTGGAACATCTTCATACATTTAAAACCATTATTCTGGGGGGAAAGATCCACATGTACAAAAATATTTATAGCAGCTCTTTTTGTGGTGGCAAAGAATTCGAAATTGAGGGGATGCCCATCACCTGGGGAAAGAATGAATAAAGTGTGGTATATGAACAGGCAGACTTCAGAAAAACCTGGAAAGACTTATATGAAATGATGCTGAGTGAAGTGAGCAGAACCAGAAGAACATTGTATACAGTAACAGCCACGTTGTAGGATGATCAACTATGATAGACTTAGCTCTTCTCTGCAATACAGTGGTCCAAGACAATTCCAAAAGACTCATGATCGAAAATGCTATCCACATCCAGAGAAAGAACTATGGAGTCTGAATGCAGATTGAAGAATACTATTTACTGATTTATTTTTGTTTTTTTCTCTTTCTTGTGCCTTTCCCCTTTGTTCTGATTTTTCTTTTACAACACGAATAATGGGGAAATATGATTAATGTGATTATACATGTATAACCTATATCAGATTACTTACCATCTTGAGGGGAGGGGAAAGGAGGGAGAAAAATTTGGAACTCGAAATCTTATAAAAGTGAATGTTGAAAACTATCTTTACATGTAATTGGGAAAGATAAAATACTATTAAGTGGAAAAAAATAAAAATATCATTCTGAGAAGGGGTCCATAGGCTTCACCAGACTTCTCAAAAGGGTCTGTGACACAGAAAAATGTTATCAGCCCCTGGTCTAGAGGTAGGAAGGACTTTAAATGCCAGCTAGTCTAATCCCCTTATTTTATAGAAGAGGAAACTGATGTCCAAAGAGGTTTAGATGCAGGCCAAGGCACACATGTCATCATTATTGTTGTCATTAATATTTCTATAATCCTTTAAAGTTTGCAAACTGCTTTGCAGGTACATATGGCAAAACAACCTCAGAAATGGGGAGGGCAAATTTTTAGGAGGTGTAACAACAATGCTACTTGCAGCTGCTGTGGGGGTGTAACACCAACAGCACCAGCACACAGGAGGGCTGCTAGCACAGATTCTTTGATCTGTTTTTCTAAAGGAAAGCAACTTTAAAGGGGTTAACACTCTTACTTTAATTAAACATATACATAATTTACTTAGTTCAGGGGTAAAAGTCAGCACCCTAAACTTCATAGAAAATACAAACAGAAATTATAAGCAGAAATTACAAACAGAGAAAATAACACAAATCAACAGACAGGGCTTCTAGCTGCCTGACCATTACATACATATATAGTTACCAGAGAGAAAAGCACCAACATCTGGGTTTTCAAAGCCGGGGTGCTCCTTAGCGGCTACCCAGAGTCTCATCTGGCTACATCACAAGAACGCTTTTCCCATGAGTGAGCCCCAAAGCAAAATGCTAATCTCAGAGTGTGTATATATATATATATACACACAGGGTCAGAGAGCATGACAACCCTGGTGACCCAGGCTCATGTGACTCAAACTCTTATGACTTAGGCTTTCTTGTGACTTAAGCGGGTCATCAAAGACTCTTCAATTCAATTCAATTAAAGGCACTTGATTGCCTTAGTGCTGAGAAGAACTAGAACTCCAAAAGAAAACAAACAGCAAAAATCCCACTTTGCTTGCCCTTACAGGAGGCTATTGAGTGGGAGATAATTTTTACTTGGGCCACTGCTCCCCACACCATCTTCCCTCTCAAAGTGCCAAAGGGGACCTAGTTCTCCTCTCTTAGAGATCTATCCTGACACATGCATAAGATTATGGGACCACAGATCTAGAGCTCGAAGGGAATTCAAAAACCATTTAGTCCAACTCCGTCATTTTACAGATAAGGAAACTGAGGTTCATTTAAGGTTAAATGACTTGCCCAAGGTCACACCAGAAGGATTTGAACCCAGGTCAGTAAGGGGGCCAGAGTGATGCCATCATGCATTCCAAGTCTATGTCTCTGTGTCAGAGCATGTATATCTGGTACCTTGTATTTAAATGACACAGGCCCAAAGACTTGGCATGAATGATGGGGTCACTCTGGTCCCCTTAGAGGTCCTCCAAGCTTTCCTGGTTGAGACGCCCAACCAAACCTTTGTCTGCCATCTTAGCTGTAATGCTGAAGGGAAAGAGTACCAGATTCAGTGTCAGAAACCCTGTGTTCATGATATCATAGAGTTAGAGCTGAAGGAGACTTTGAGGTCGTTGATGAAGAAACTGAGACTCAGAGCCTCACATAGCCAGTAAGTGGCTGAGGCAGGAGGTCTTCCTGTCTCCCAGTCCAGTATTCTATCCACTATTCCATACTTCCTTTAACTCCTGGCTATCCTAACAACTGCCTATGTGACCTTGGGCAAGTCACTTACCTCTCAAGGTCTCAGGAATGTGGGATGGTCCTTGGGGTCTTATCCAGCTCAAGTTCCTATGATTTGTGCCAAAGAGGAAAAAGAAAAAAGAAAGATGAAATTTTCCCAACTGGTCCCAGCTGTGCTACGATGCCAGGGAACACACACTGTCCATCCTGCTCTCGGAGCTGCTGGTTCCCTGGTTTTTGCTGTCCCTTCTGGCAGGCTCCTTTCCTCCCGGAGTCAGTCACATACTTCCTCTCCCAAAGAACATGCAAGGCTTGCTCCCTCCCAGATAGCTCTCTCATCTATGTTTCCCCAGCCTCATTGCCAACGACATTTGTCAGCCACAGAATGCCAGGTGGAGGAGAAAGAGAGGCCATGGATTTGGGGCTGTGCGTGCAAGAAAAGAGCCAGATGGTTGTAATCCTATTGCTCTATGGAGTAGAGGTGAAGGCTGGGGGCTAGGGGGCCGGGAGACAGGCTTAAACACCTGCTGTAGGATTCTCAGTAGTGAGGAGGGCCCTTCTGGCTGAGCTAGGTCTGCAGACATTCCAGACTTGTAGGGACAATCCTTGTTTGGGGCTGTTTTGGGAGATGCCTGGATCTTTCTCCGTTCTGGGCGACTGAGAATGGGGACATAACCCTCTGCCTTGCAGCATTCTGCTCTCTGAAAGTGAGACTTTCTTCCTATCCCCATCCCCCATACAGAAGCCAGCAGAAATCCATTTCGAGAGTGAAGGATGACAACAAAAAACAAAAAAAAAAACAAAAAAAACAACAATCCTTTATTTTACACTCAGAGAGTTAGAGATTTATGAGAACCGTGTGGGATGGAAATATCTGCCCCGCAGTGACCTGGGACCCCTGGGAGAAATCCGGTTCCTTAACTGCCAGATAGGCAGTGAGATACAAGGTGACCAATTTTAGGGAGCCAAACTCTCTTTGCCACCCCCTGCCTGGTGGCAGGATTCCAGGGGAAACATTCATCCTTCAGCATACAGCTGTATCTTGCCTTGCCCCATCCAGGTCCCTTGGAAGCCTGTCGAGTCTTGGGAGTGAGGAGGGGAATCTTATCCTGCAGAAAGAGGAATGTATCTGCCTCTCTACTGCTGTAACAGAGAAAGAAAGGGAGAAGGGAGAAAGTATTTAATAAATGCCTTGTCTATGCCAGGCACTGTGCTAAGCATTTTACAAATATTATCTCATTGGAGCCTCACAGCAACCCTGCAAGGTGAGTGCTATTATCACCCCCATTTTACTGCTGAGTAAACTGAGGTAGACAGGGGTTCAGTGACTTGCCCAGGGTCAAATAGACAGTAAGTTATCTAGGCCCAGTGCTCTGCCCACTGTGCCACACACCGGATACACACCTAAGACATGCAATACTTACATACAACAATCCGGGGAAGACTAGAATGCTAATCCTCATGTGAGCTTAGTTCCTGGGTCACGGTCTTTATTCTGATGAGCCTTTTTTAAGTGGTGTGTCACTGGTATTCCACGTCATATACAACAAGTACAGAGAGGCACTGGCAGAGAAAATGCCAGCCTTCAAATCAGGAAGACCTAGACTCGGTCCTCAGCTATGACAAATGTTGGTCGTGTCACCCTGGGCAAGTCACTTAACCTCCCAATGCCTCAGGCAACTACATTAGTAGTAATAATAGCAGTACCTAGCACTTATATTGCATTTTAATATTTGCAAAGCACTTTATACATATCATCTCATTTGAGACAGAGTGTAAGTGACTTGCCCAGGGTCACACAGCTAGTAAGTATGGAAGGCAGGATTCAAACCTGAGTCTTCCTGACTCCAGACACAACACTCTATCTACCACACTGGTAGAGAAGATGCTGACCTGCTTTGGTAGAGGGATTTTCCTCGTCTGGAACCTATGATATCACAGCCTCTTTACCTTCTATCTGATGAGGTGATTAGAGAAGGTGATCCCTGAGGTCCCTCCCAGCTCCATATTTTATGATCCAGAGTGGCACATTTTGAGTGCCAGACCTAACAAATATGGCAGCATCTACACTCACATGTATCCTACACACATTCAATTAGAGCCAACAAAACACTTATCCAGTACAACTATCCACAAGGCTTTGGGATATGAATGTGAAATAAGACAAATGATCTTGGTTTAGTAGCTAGATGCGGGGGTGAGGAACCCACAACCTCGAGGCCACATGTGGCCCTCTAGGTCCTTGAGTGCGGCCCTTTGACTGCATCCAAACTTCACAGAACAAATCCCCTTAATAAAAGGGTCTGTTCTGTAAAACTTGGACTCAGTCAAAAGGCTACATTCAAGGACCCAGAAGGCCACATGTGACCTCGAGGCTGTGAGTTCTCCACCCCTAAACTAGAGCTCTCTAAGGTATTAAAACTGATAAATATCACCACTGTTCCTAGAACCCAATTCCTCTCGGGGGTGGGGAACTAAGCCTCATTCTACTCATCTGCAGAATGGGGATAATAGTGCTTGCAATATATCTACTTCACCAGATTGCAGTGAAAATCAAAGCAGATGACTTCTTACACCTTCTTATACCTCCACTGTGGAGCACTCAGAACTTGGTCAGACATCAAAGACGTCAAGGTCATCCACCGCATCCTGGGCCATTGCCAGTTGTCTTGACTTTTGTCTTGCCACCAGACCCGGATGACTCTGGAAGAGAGAGTGAGGCTGACAACTTTGTGCAGCTCTGCCTCACTTAAATCCAGTTCACCCTGCAGTCAAGACATCATCCTGTGGCGTCATTGGTTCTCTTTGAAAACAAAAGACAAACACCAACAATAACTCCTCTCCACACCCTCTTTGATCAAGTGACATTGGCCTCTTCAAAAACCACACATCAGCTCCAGACTGCCAACATTTTTGCCCCTGGCTGTTCCCATGCCTGTAATGCTCTTCCCCTTCCTCTGACTTCTGACTTTCCTGGCCTTCTTCACATTTCAACTAAATCTCACTTTCTGCAAGAAGCCTCTTCCAAACCCTCTGTGATCATCTCCAATTTATCTTGTCTACATTTTGTTTAGATATAGTTGTTTGTGTGTTACAATCCCCCATTAGATTGTGAGCACCTCTCTTTTTGGAGTGGCAAAAAATTGGAAATTGAGGGGAGGGTTCATCAGCTGAGAAATGGCTGAACGAGTTGTGGTACATGAATTTAATGGAATACTATTTTTTTACAATTCTTTTAAAAATTGTATTTATTTGTTTGTTTTTAGTTTTCAACATTTATTTCTATAAGATTTTGATTTCTAAATTTCCCCGCCTCCACTACCCTTTCCCCAAGACAGTGTGCAATCTGATATAGGCTATGTATGTACAATTATATTGAACACATTTCCACATTAGTCATGTTGTAAAGAAGAATTAGAACCAAAGGGAAAAACCACGAGAAAGAACAAACCAAAAAAAAAGGGGGAAACAGTATGCTTCAATCTACATTTAGATCTGATAGTTCTTTCTCTGGAAGTGGATAGAATTTCCTTCATGAATCTTTTAGAATTGTCTTAGATAATGGAATACTATGGTGGTATAAGAAATGAAGAGCAAGTGGATTTCAGAAAAACTTGGAAAAACTTAGATAAACTGAGTGAGGTAAGCAGAACCAGGAAAACACTGTATACAGTAACAACGACATTGTGAGATGATCAGCTATGATAGACTTAGCTCTTCTCAGCAATACAATGAACCAAGACAATTCCACAGGACCCACAATGGAAAATGCTCTCCACCTGCAGAGAAAGAACTGATGGAGTCTGAATGCAGACCAAAGCATATTATTTTCACTTTATTTTTTCACTTTTTTTTCTTTTGGTATGTTTTTTCTTTTACAACATGACTAATATGGAAATATGTCTTACATGATTACACATCTATAACCTATATCAAATTGCTTACCATCTTAGGGAAAGGAGGAAGGACAAAAGAAAGAAGAATATTTGGAAGTCAAATTTTTTTAAATGAATGTTAAAAATTGTTTTTACATGTAATTGGAAAAAATAAAATACTATTTTTAAAAAGATAGTGAGCTCCTTCAGAGCAGGAACTATGTTTTGCCTTTCTTTGTATCTCTTGCATTTAGCAGTGTCTAGCGCATAGTAGGCACTTAATAAAAACTAGTTGACTCATAACATCAAGTGCTATATAAATGGGAGTTTGTCTTAGGAGACAGCTTCATACAGTGGACAGGACACCGTACCTGAATTCTGAAGACCTAGGTTTGGGTCCCAGTTTTCCCAATTACTGGAGAATTACTTCACCTTTCTAAGCCTCAGTTTCTTTGTAAAGTAAGGATAAATAATCCTTGCACACTTTCTTACAAGGGCTTATAAAGTTAAATACTGTTGAATTGCAATAAGGCATTGTAGACATGTGATGATACAGTCAGATGCAGTCCTTAAGGAAGTTAAGGTCTCATAAGGTGGTGAAGACTTGGTATCACACACCTGCAATCCCTGCTACTGGGGAGGCTGAGACTGTTGGATCTCTCATGCCCGGGAATTCTGAGTTATTAAGTGTCTGAACTAAGTTTTCCATTAATATGGTGGGCACTCGGGTCCTATCAGTGAGATCTGGGGCAATGGTTTGGCTAGAGAGACAAATACTCCTGTGTTTATCAGATTAGTACCAGGCCCCTGCATTTCCAACCAGGGTGAGAGAGGGAGAACCAGTCTTTAAAAAAAATTAAGAACTAGAGGGGGCCTAAAAAGTTATATAGTGCAAACTCTCATTTTTACAGAAAAGGAAACTGAGATTCAAAGACATTAAATGACTTTCCCAAAGTCACACAGGTTGTGAGTAGAAGATTCAGGATTAGAACTCAGGTCCTCTGTCTATAAATCTCACACTTTCCACCATGTCACGTAGCTTCCTTATAATGCAAACCAGAACATACCAAACATAGGACATAGGATTGATACAATTTGTCATAAGAAATTCAAGTGGGGGAAGATGGGCTGAGATGATGATCCTCTCCTTTTTAGAGAGGGCTTGAGATTTATAATTTTCAGTGCCTTCACATCTGTTATTTTATTTTGTCCACACAGTGCCAGGTAAGATGAGTAGGGCAATTTTGCTCTCATTTTACAGAAAAGAAAAATGAGGTTCAAAAGCTGTTAAGTGACTTGCTCAGAGTCACACAGTAAGAATGAGGAATAACATTAGCTAACATTTATAGAATGCCTACTATGTGGCCGGAACAGTGCTAAGTACTTTACAAATATTTGTTGAGATTCTCAAAACAATCCTGGGAGGTGGGTGCTATTATTATCCCCATCTCACAGATGAGGAAGCTGAGACCATCAAGTGACTTACCCAGGATCACACAGCTAGTAAGTAGCTGAGGCTAGATTTGAATGCAAGTCTTCCTGTTTCCAAGCCCAGCACACTAGTCACTGTACCACCTTGCTGCCTCCCAAAGCCACCTGAGAATTCAGCTATTTAAACTCTTTCTGTTCCTGTAGCCCAATCACTCTAGTGCTGCCTCAAAGCAGAGGGCATTTGGGGGTGGGGTAGGTTCAGCTCCTTAAAAAATGAATAGGATTAAAGGTTATCTGTCTGCCATAGAAAAATACAGTATGACTCCCGCCCCAGTCCCCACCACCTTGCTTTCCACTCCACCCCTGGATCATCCTCTTTCTCTTCCCTCCTACCATCCTTAGTCCAAGACCACTATGAACAGAGACTGCTTCTAATGTGTTTAGAGTTGGGGGCGGGGGTAGGTTGGAGGAATCCCTGCACAGATGGAGTTTCCTGCTGTCCCCCCCACCCCCTCGGTTTTGCCCTGTCTAGCAAACCACTCAGCTCAGGGATACTCTAGCTCAGGGCTGTCCAAAATGAGGTTTATGCGGCCCGCCTAGAAGCATAGAAATTTACACAAATGCTTTAGTAAAGGAAGCCGAGCTCCTGCAAAGCTCTCACTAAAATGGCAAATCAAAATATATTGTCTATTGTTTCAATAAAAACCTAAGATTGGACAGCCCTGCCTAGCTGGTCCAGGATGGGGAAGAGGGACAGGCTTCAGTGGCAGCCCTGAGCTGGGACCCAAGGGTTTTGAGGCTGCTATCAGTCATTGCCTTCAGCAGACAAGCAATAAGGAAGGGCTGACTGCTGCCTCTGTTTTAGGCAGAGGGACCAACTCACTCCCCCACCCCCTGTCCCCTGCCTCTTGGCAGGATGCAGTGTGAGACACTCAACTTCAGCACTGATATCACTCCTTCTGAGTCCCTGGGGGACACTGGGAGGAGCGGGATGGTCTCGGGGCAGGGGTAGGGTACTAATGGAAGAGCTGGACGGCCTGAGAAACACTCTCAGGAAGGAGCAAGGTCAGAGAGGCGGGTGTCAGGGAGGATTCAGGCCCTGCACACCCACCCTTCCCTGACCCCGTCTGAGCTATGGGAATAAGCCCAGGGGAGGGAGGGACATGGGGGCGAAGGAAGCCGCCGAGCTTGGTCGCGTTCCAATGGCCTCCAGGAAGTAAGAAAGCAAAGGGGACTCATCCATAGCTGCTCTGAACTGGACGAGTGCCTTCCTTCTGAGATTATCTCCAATTTAGCCTGTCTACATCTTGCTTGCATCTTGTTTGCATGTTGTTTCCCCCATTACACGATGATCTCCTTGAGACTTTTGCCTTTCTTTGTATTCCCAACAATTAGCACAGTGCCTAGCACATAGTAGGTACTTATTAAAGATTAATTGACCAGCTGACCTCCCCAGCCATTGCCCTGCCCATCCCAAGACTACTCAGAGCTCCAGATTCTCTGTCTCTATCTCTGTATCTCTCCCTCTCCTTCTCTCTCTCTTTAACTGATTAAATTTCTGTGTTCCTACTGGTATTTAATCCGACTCTTTGTTTCTGCCAGTCTCCATAATTTGCTTGCATTCCTTTTCCCTTTCCTTCTCCTTATCTCCTCTTTCTCAACTCACTTTTATTTCTTCTTGAGTATCTCTCTGTCTTTTGGTCTCCTGCCTGAATGTCTCTGGCTTGCTGTGTTGTTCTCTTGGTTTCCTGTCTTGCCTATTCTTCTTTGGTCTCTCTCCATCAGCCCCTCTCTCATCCCTGTCCCTTCTTCTCTTGTCTCCTCTCCCCTTCTATTTCTCTGCTCATTTAACTCTCTCAGCTCCTCTCAATACTTTAATGTCTATTTGCTATCTCCCATGGTCCTTTTGTTCCTATTTTCTTCTTTCTACCTGTTGTTCTCTCTCCATCTCTCTCCATCTCTGTCCTTATCCTTGTCTTTGTCTCTGTCACTTTCTTGTCTCTGTTGCCCCATCCTTCCTCTGTCCTTGCTGCTTTTCCTCCATCTCTGTTACTATCATTCTTCAGTACTTCTGACTTTGTCCTTCTCTCTACTACATCTCTTTGCTCCTATCCCTTTCTCCCTCTCTCCATCTCTGCTCTCCCTTATCTCTGTCTTCCTTGTTCTCTTTCCATCCTTGCTTTTGCCTATCTCTGCTTCTGTCTACGCCTCTATCTGTCACTGTCCTTACACTTCTATCTTTGTCTCTGTTGCCCCTCCTCTCCCTCTCCCTTTTTCTTTGCCTCCCTCTCCCCTCTCCCTCCCTCTCTCTCCACGTTTGCTTTCTTTTCTCTCTGTACCCCTTCTCTATCCCTCCATTTTTGTCTGTTTTTCTTATTCCACCCTTATGTCCCTGTTCTCAGCCCCCCTCTTTCTCTCTCCATTTTTATTCTTTTTCTCTCTCTTTGGTTTCTCTTATCTCCATCTCCCTGTTCCCCTTCCATCTCTCTTCCTGTTTCCTTCCATCTCTTTCTGCCACTGTCATTATCTCCTTATATCTCTTTTTCTGTCTTCTCTTCATTTCTGCTTTCTCTTATCTCTGTCTCCCTGACCTATCTCCATCTCAGTTTTTTTTTTCTGTCCCGGCTTCTCTCCTGACATCTCTCCCTGTCATTCTCTTCATTCTTTCTTTCTCTTTCTCCATCTCTGCCCTTTCCTTTCCCAGTCCATCTCCCTCTTTGTCTCTCTGTCCTTTCTCCAGCCCTCTCTGCTGTTGTCTCTTTTCCTATCCCTTTCCCTTCAGCCCTCTCTCACACTATCAAGGCCCTAGAGGCTGATTCAGTATGTACAGGCAGCAAGCCAATGGCATTCGCCACAGTTTCCAGTGAGAAGCTCTTGGTGTCAAATCCTCAGTGGAGAAATACTGAGGTCTCAGGAACACAAGCCCTAGTGCTGGCCTGTTCCAAGGCAGGGGTCATAGCAGTAGCTTCGCTTTAAAGAGGCTGGGTAGGTTGGCAGTCAAAGCTAATTCCAAGCCAGCCACTGACATTAGGGAGAAGCCAGTCTGCAGCCAAAGGGTGTGAGTTGGTAGCTATGGAGGTCAACCAGGAATATTTTGACCTTTTGTCCCAAATTGCACAACTGGCCATGTGTAGGTCAGAGGGCTTGTTCATTCCTCTGCAGTGTCAACAATTCTTTGCTAGAGCCCACAGTGCCCCCTCCTTCTCCCCCATTTCCTCCCCTATGCCAGCCCTAAGCAAAGCTGTACACGTGTTGAGGCAATAAGCATTGTGTAGCAAGATTTTTGTTAGATGAGGTCCTTGCCCTAGAAAGATGCAAAATTCCATCCTCTGTAGGCTCTAAGGATCTGACCCAGTCCAGTCAATCCCAGCTTCCCAGAATAATACTTAGAATTGGAATGACCTCCTTCAAAAAAATTCTCCAAGTGTCCCCCCCACCCCTACTTTCCTCCTGAGGGACACCACTCTGCATTTTCCAGATGGAGAAATTGGATCCCAAGGCTACTCAGCCATAAGCAAGTGCAGGAAAATAGAGAAGAAAGAAAGGAATTAGCATGTTGGGTTCTGGACAACTAGACTAGGACTCCATTTCCTATTTCTAAGGCTGGAACAATGATGAACAAAAGTCATCTGCTCCTTCCTCCTACATCCAGGCAAGATAGTGCCCAAATTATTCCAGACACATCCTACTCTCATTCCTAACAATTGAGACTCTCTCTCTCTCTCTTTCTCTCTCTCTGTCTGCCTGTCTGTCTGTCTCTCTCTCTGTCTCTCTCTGTCTCTCTGTCTGTCTCTCTCTCTGTCTCTCTCTGTCTCTCTGTCTCTCTCTGTCTCTGTCTCTGTCTCTGTCTGTCTCTCTCTCTCTCTCTCTCTCTGTCTCTCTCTGTGTCTCTCTGTCTCTCTCTCTCTCCCCTCTCCCTCCCCCCACATTCATTTCTTCTTCTGCCTCCATTTCCTTTCTCCATCTACTCTTTTCCTTCTCTCCTCCCCCATACCATCCCATATCTCCCATAGAGAATTAAATTCAGGCCATGGATACACACATGAGAAGCTTGCTAACGGCCAAAGGTAAGGAAACTTAGCTTCACATGTACAAATTTTCCACTATTATTTTCACCATCAGTGTCTATGACTTTTTCTGCTTTTCCTCTTGAGTGGAACTCTCCACTACATGAGTCCTCCCTAGTAGTGGATACTAATGGTCCTCAGTAGACTTTAAATGTTGACCAAGAACTGGACTAGTAGGCCCTGCCTGCTGGGAACTTGACCCACAAAATCTCAGAGCTGGGAAAAAAAGACCCAAGAAGTAATCTAATCCAACTAGTGCCTAAGCAAACTTTCCTTCTACACCATTACCAATGAGTGGTCAACTAGTCTCCATTTGAAGACCTCCAGCTACAGGGACCCCACAACCTTCAGTGGCAGCCCATTTTCCTTTTTTATCTCGTTCTAATTGTTGGGGAGCTTTTTGTTATGCAAAGCTAAAATATTCTTCATTGATTGCTTAGAAGCTAATTCTAAGTACCCCCAACTTTGCACAGAAACATACAAAGAAATGATGATAATTGGAGCTGGAGATGGTCATGATAAGTGGTAATATGGATACTGATGGTAGTGATAGTAGTGAAGGTGGTGGTGATTTTGGCAATGGTCATGGTGTGATGATGTTGCCGGTGATGGTAGAGAGGGTGACAGTGATAAAGTTGATGGTAATGACAAGGATGGTCATGACGGTCTATTGTGGTGCTTAATGGCTAGTGTGATGATGGTCATAATAGATGTGGTGACAACTGTGAAAATGATAGTGACAATGATGGTATTGGTGATGATGGTACTGGAAATGTTGATTGTGATGGTGGATATGGCAGTGGCAATGATTTAGTGTTGTTATTTATTTGCTTTCAGCCTTGTCCAACTCTTTGTGGCCCCATTTGGGGTTTTCTTGGTAAAGATATTGGAGTGGTTTGCCATTTCCTTCTCCAGCTCATTTTACAGATGAGGAAACTGAGGCAAATGGGATTAAATGACTTGCCCAAGGTCACATAGCTAGAGAGTATCTGAGGCCAGATTTGAACTTAGAAAGATGAATCTTGCTGACTTCAGGCCCAGCACTCTATCCACTGCATCACCCAACTACCCTAATGATATAGTAGTAATTGTGTTAATGATGACAGTGGTAGTAGTAGTAACTCCATCAAAGGAAATCCATTCTCCCGAAAAGACCATGAAACACACAGGTGAAACACACAGTTAGAGAGGTTAGGCTTTCACTGAGGTTCAGTTATGTTGAACTCTTCATCACTGTGATGACACTCAGAGCAGCTAATAAACTCATCAGCTTGGAAGAGTGACTGATGTGATATAATCAGTTAGGTTTGGGGACCTTCAATGGTTCTACAAATAGGTTGTGAGTGGGGCAACTATACTTACAGTTGAGACCTGCGGTGGCCTTCAGTTCACTATCATGTCCAAACTCTTATAGCCAAGCAATGGTTATCTAGTCATAGACAGCACCTAGCTGCTTCATTACCACCATCATCGCCACCACAATCACTACCACCATCAATACCATGATTAGATACCACTGTTGCCACCACCACCATCCTCGCTTCCACAATCATCACGCTGATGGCATCTACCACCACAGCTATCACCATCACCATTACAACCCCCACCATCATCATTGCCACCACCATCACTATGATGATTGCCACCATTTTGATGATAAATCTTGGTGAACTTATCTACTTTCTGTGCTTCAATGATCACTGCTGTGAATGTGACTTCTAAATCTGATCTCCATCTCCTCTGACACTCCACTGAGTGCATTTCCAATAGACATTGGGTTTCTGCCTGAAACACAAACCATCTAAAAAGTAAACTCACCACTTTTTCTGTCCAACCTTCCCCTTCCTTTAACTCTCCTATTTCTGTTGTGATCACTAGACGCATAACTTAAGAATAACCTTTAACTCCTCATCGGTTGCTACCTACACAGCATGTCTCATTTCCATTCTAGTTCAGACATTAATCTCTTCTTGCCTAGACTACTGTGGTAGTTTCTTAAATGGCCTTCCTGTTGAAAGTCTCAGATCTAACTTTTGAATTACTGATTAAATAAACTTCTAAACACATGCCACTCTGCTCATCTTACTCCTCTATCTTCCACAAATAATTTCAGTCACTTTTCACTTGTGTCCAATTTTTTGTGACCCCATTTTCTTGGCAGGCATACTAGAATCATTGGCTACTTCCTTCTCCAGCTCGTTTTACAGATGAGGAAACTGAGGCAAACAGAGTGTAGTGACTTGCCCGGGGTCATATAGCTAGTAAGTATCTGAGGCCAGATTTGAATTCAGGAAGCTGAGTCTTTCCAACTCCAGGCCCAGCACTCTATCTACTTTGCCACCTAGCTGCCCTCTACAAATAATATAAAATAGCTCACATAGGCTCTGTGTTGCCTACCAGATAAAGTATAAATTAATGATAGTGATTTTCAAGACTATCCATTATCTGGCCCTGACTTGCTCTTCTCCTACCTACTTCAACCCCTTAGATCTCAGTCAAACTGAGCTTTCTGTTGTCCTTTCCTCTCCAATCTCTATGTCATTATTCAGCCATGAGCATGCTCAGATGTCAGAAGAGATTTACCTCCATTGTCCATCAAGGTGGAAAGAAGAAGGGATGGCTTGACCTTAAATGAGGCGAATGAAATTGACAACTCTAACTCTTGTCAAGAGATCTGGAAGCTGATTAAGGATTGACCAACCATCCACAAGGCTGTTGACTATCCTCTCCTGCTTGATTCTAGGAAAAAACACCTTGGCTTACAGGGAGAGCAGATATGTGGGCATGGGTTAGAGCAAGGGTATGACCAATACTCTAATGCATGAGAAGATAACCTGGATAAGGAGAATGAGAATTCTGTACCATCTACTTTGTAGACACTGGGAAATTCAGAAATATTGATAGCAAGGTGAAGGGAAATGTGCTCAAAAATAAATGGACCACCACAGATCATTTTCATAAACTAAAGGCAGACAAGGCCTGTAAGAAGTTCCTGGCTGACCAAGATGAAGATGACAAACCCATGACTAAGGAAATACAAAGGAGTCAAGAGAAACCTCTATAGGGCAGAGCAGGATCATTGAGACTTTGTCATTGGAGAATGGCTGAACAACTTGTGGCATATGAAGGTAATGCAATACTATGGTGCTATAAGAAATGGGGATGGTACAGATTTCATAACAACCTGGAAGAACCTACACGACATAATGCTGAGTGAGTGGAGCAGAGCCAGGAAAACATTATACACAAGCACAGATATATGGATTCTGTGAGGACCAACCCTGAGACTTCGCTCTTCTCAGTAACAAAAGGTACAAAGACAACTCCAAAGGACTCATGATGGAGAATGCTGTCTACATCCAGAGAAAGAACTATGGAGTCTAAATGTAGATTGAGGCACACTTTATGCTTGCCTTTCCCTGCCCCCCCCCCACTTTTTTTTCTCTGTTGATTTGGTCTTTGTTTGTTTTTTTTGGTTTTGTTTCTTCTTTCTCATGATTCATTCCATTGGTCATAATTCCTCTTTACAATTTGACTATTGTGTAAATAAGTTCAATGTGAAGTTATATGTAGAAGATATATCAGATTCCATGCCATCTTGGGGAGGGACTGGGGGGGGGGAAGAAAGTCTGGAACTCAAAGTTATGGAGAACTGAGTGTTGTAAACTAAAAATAAAAAATCTTAATTACAAAAACAAAATAAAAAAAAAAGACTTTGTCCATGGAGCATGGGCAATCCAGGAATTGGTTCAGTTCAACCAATGGACAGAGGAATACTGATAACCAAGTCTCCAAAGGAAAAAATGTACACTCAAAATACTTTTAAGTTGAATCTGCTTTAATATTGTCTCCATCACTTTCTTAGATCCAGACAATCCACAAAACAAGAAATCAAGTCCTGATGTATATTTGCTGATTTCTGAGATATAAGTGCTTACACTGAGAATTTAACGATCAACTATCAGGAGCCAGTATGACCTGCCTCTAGCATACCCCTATCTATGAATATTTGTTTCAAAAGTTTCAGTTTTCTTTTTTTTCTCAGTAGTGGGGAATGAATGAGAAGGGAAACAATATAGATTTCATTCATTGAAAGGAAATAAAATTAAGCTTTTTAAAGACTGTCCAAGGAAGAAAAGACCAAGACATGACTCTCCCTCACCTTCCCTCTACGTAGTACCTAGCTACAAAACTCATTTGGTTAAACTCCCAGACTGCCAACAAAACAATACAACCCCACACATTTTGCTTCTTTTCCCTCCTCAGATTTCCCACTGCATTCTACTTTCCTGCTCTTATTTCGCCCTCCTTTGTATCACAGTTATTTGTGTGTCTTTCCCTTCCCCAAAGTTGTGAGCTCATAGAGAGATCTAGATCTGTGTCACATGTAGGAGGAGATGAAGAGGGAAAGCATTCCAGGCATGAGGGGACAGTCAGAGAAAATACTTGGAGCTGAGAGATGGAATGTCTGTTCCTTTATCCAATCTCCATATTTTTTTTTAAAGTAAAACCTTATCAAGTTAAAACGAAGCTATTTTAATTGAAGATTTCCTCTTTTCATCTTTCTTGTTATTCATGTTGATTTTGCTCTTTGCTCTAACAAATCGAAGGTCTAATTATAGACATGCTATTCATAAATGATTCCCAAAATGGTCATCAATTGTTTCCTATCTATTAAAATAATCAATTTCATTTTTTGTGATGTTATCCCATCATCACCACGTCTGGTACCTTCCAACTATTTTTTAAAATAAAATATTAATAATATTAAAATATTAATATTATTTAAGTGTAAGGCTTCATGTAGTCTACATTTGGCCACTTTTATTTCTTGACTCTGAGATATAGTTTTCACCATACTTTTTTCTATCCTCATTATGCCTATCTATCGATATTACAATATTACATTACATATACAATATTACCTATTACACTGAAGTAATTGAATATTTTCAGATTAAATTTTATAAGTCTTATTAAGTTTGACACAGAATTTCTCTACCTCATCCTCTGCAACAGATGTTGACACATAAGCTGGTAATAATCTTCATGGTGGTCTTTTCACTGATGCGCATCGTGGGTTCTACAAGGCAAGCTGACCAAAGGTCCCATTAAATTACTTGTCTTGTTGTTTTTGGACATGTGATAAAATCAACTTTGCAAATTCCTTCTTTTGCCTCTCTAAAGAGGGCCTGTGAGTCATCCTTCCATTTAACTACAGCTTCCTCCTTTCCCCAGGGTTCATTTACATTGAGAATGTCAGTATTGATACAATTCAGTTCCTCTTTCTCCTATGTCAACTCATTTGTCATTGGACAAAGATCTCTCATTTAGATTAATACTTATAAATGATCTAAGAACTATGTAATTCTTAGCAATCTCTGCATCCATTTTAAACACTGACTCCTTCACTCTATAAGTATAAGGGACCAAACACAATGGAGGGACATTTTGTATTTTTCTTTGTTCCATGGGTTGCCATGGCAAAAGAATTCATCACCCACATACTGGCAAAACTGGTCAGA
>CM053622.1:420453579-420483203 GCA_028646595.1 Phalanger gymnotis
GAGCTCATTTTCCCCATCTGTGAAATGACGGGGTTGAATTTTATGATCTCTATGGTCCCTTTCTGCCCTGACATTGGATAGTTCTGTGATTCTCAGATGGAAACAATGGTACCCACGTTTGCCAGCTCCAGCGTGCTGTGAAAATAACAAGGAAGATGGCTGGTTATAGTCTAAAGAGGATTTGGATTCAAATGACCTAGGTGGCAAATCGAAGGGCCTGGAGTCAGGAAGACCTACTTCAAATCTAGCCTCAGACACTTACTAGCTGTGTGACCCTGAGCAAGTCACTTGATCCTGTTTGCCTCAGTTTCCTCATCTGTAAAATGAGCTGGAGAAGGAAATGCAAACCACCCCAATATCTGCCAAGAAAATCCCAAATGGGATGAGGAATGCACTGAAATGACTGAACAGCAACAATGAATGTTTATTGACTAGCTAACTAGTGGGTGAAATCAGATCTCCTACATTTGGGGCGTGATTACTGCTCTCAGGACCTTACCATTTAGAAGAAACACAAGAATAAGAATGCAGAAAAAGAAGCTGGAATAAGTACCTCTACTTTCTAGATCAGTAGTGTCAAACTCAAAACTAAGTCTTAGTCAAGGATCTCTGTTGGCTGAATATTGCTATAGAAAACTACATGTTAACATTATCTGTGTTCTATTGTATCTTAATGGGCTGTGATGCTGCCTATAGGCGACTACAAGTATGAAACCTCAGAACTAGATATTAAGTAAATGGAGTAAACTAACAAAATAAAAAAGGTTTCAAGATGGATGCATTAGCTGGGGCTGTCCATTAATTGGGAGAACTTTTGGAGATCAGTTTTTTAATCATCTCCTTTTTTTTACCCCAGAGTTTGAGCTTACCTAGTTGCTAAATTGCTCATGCTTTTCTAGATCAATTGCCTTTTAAAAGGGCACTGGTCTTTTGAAAGTTCAGTGTCTAAAGAACTACTCCTTTCCTGGCTGCTCTTATCCTTGTAAGGGCCGATAAGGTTCCTCAGAATCTAGATATAGCCTTCACATGTCAGCCTTGCCTCTTCACCCAAAAGCTAAGGCATATATATGCTGGCTCCAAGATGGATCTGGCAGATTCCAGATACCTAGGCCTTTGATGTTTTCACAGGTTTCTGGGTAACTCACCTCAGTTCATCAAACACAGCATAGTTAAGTTAACAAGCATTTATTGAGTGCCAGGCACCGGGCTAAGTTTGACTAAATAGCCTCTAAAGTCTTTTCTTACCCTAAATCTTGAAACAGAAAGTTCTGTGCTAGGTGCCTCCTTCTTCCCCTATGACTTTCCTCCTCCTCTTTCCCAGCCCCTCCTAACAGGTCTGGCAAACAAGGCACTGAGTATTGGAGGCCCTTCCCGCCCTTAGCATTATAGCCACCACCAAGGCCCTGACAAGGGAATGAATCGCCTCCTCCCCCGAGCAGTGTCGCCGTCCATAACACACCTGCCACGCTTTGGTCCAGCCTTCCCTCGGACAGGTTTCCCTCCTCCCTCCCATAGTGGTTCTTTTCAGTCTCTTCTGACAGGGTCCTTTTGGGGTCTTGATGGATGGCCTCTTATTTCAATATCAATAGGGACTGAGGGAAGAGTGGGCAATGAAGGGGAGAGGCACCTCCTCCTCCCCAGCCCAATGGGGGCTGGGCAGCCTGTTAAGTTGGTTAACAAGAATCCAGCCCCCTCCTTTCCCTTCCATATTTGAGTAGGATAGGCCTGGGTCCTTCCCCTTCCCCCTCAGTCTTGGAAATAGTCCCTTTCTTGCAACAGGTTGGAGAACAGAAGGAGCAGGCTGGACGAAGGGGGTGGGGAGCACTGAAGAGACCAATGAGCAGCCTAGCACAGAGAGGGCAAGGAGAATAGGAAGGATGGGGGAGCAAGTTTAGGCCCCTTAATACTGATTTATTGAGGCCTAGCTGAGGGGAGAATGTTAACACAGAGCCCCCTTTCTAGAGGGTGTTAAGTCTTGGAGGACCTCCTGGTTGCCATGGTTTCATCCTTTTCTCTGGTTCTTTTTTTTTTCAGGTTCCTTAAAGATAATCCTTTCTTTTCTCTCAGCCTTTCATCCCTCTCTCCCTCAACCCCCACTCCCCTACCCCAACAACCCCACCTCCCAAACTGGTCCCTCTTAGTTCTCTGGCAAACAAGGCTTGTTTCTGTGAAGGGGTCAGCAGAAGGCCATAAATTCAGCCCCTCTGATCTGCCCCATCCCATTCCTTTGGGCCCTCTGGCCCCAGACCCTGCCTTTGTCCCAGGAGGCCCATTGTCCAGCCTTTAGGACAGCTCCCTGTGGGGCAGGTATCCTCCCTCTTTCCCTCTTAGACCATACTTTGAAAGGCTTGGGGGAAAGATAGGCTTGGGGACCTTAACTTGGAGGGACTTTTGGAGAGCAGACAGGGATAACCTGTTTTGGTGGGTTTCCCCGACTCTTTCCTCCAAGGACAGAAATCTCTGGGGAACAATAAATAAACACACTTTCATGTAACCTTGCAGATAAGCCCCTCAGTGACTGGTTCCTTGCCCCATGGAAATGAAACAAGTAATACAATGTACAGCTGCCTCTTTTCAGCTGGCACTGATTCCTACTTGCCCTGAGCTGTTTTCAAGGTATCTTTAGTGTTTTCCAAAAAAAGCCAAGGACAAGAGAATCATGTGGGATCATGGAGGTGGCAAGAACCTTAGAGATCATATATCCTGACCTACTCATTTCACAGATAAGGAAACTCGGGTCCAGAGAGAAGTGACTTGCCCAAGGTCATACACATAGTTTAAGACAGACCCAGAACTTGAACCCAGGCCTCTTAAATAATAGTAGATAGCATTTATATGGTGCTTTAAAATTTTCAAAGTGCTTTACTCATACTATCTCCAATTCACAGTTCAGAAAACTGAAGCTGAGATTTGTATGAACTGATGCAGAGCTAAGTGAGCAGAACCAGGAGAACACTGTATACAATAACAGTAATATTGTGCAATGTTCAACTTTGATAGATTTAGCTCTTTTCTCAGCAATGCAATGATCTGGGACAATTCCAAAAGACTCATGATGGAAAATGCCATCCACATCCAGAGAAAGAACTATGGAGTCTGAGTGCAGATAGAAGCAGACTATTTACTCTTTTATTGTTCCTTCTCATGGTTTTTCCCTTTTGTTCTGATTCCTCTTTTACAACATGACTAATGTGGAAATATGTTTAATATGATTGTACGTATAGAGCCTATATCAGATTGCATGCCATCTTGGGAAGGGGAAAGGGAAGGACAGGGAAAAATTTAGAACTCAAAATCTTGTAAAAGTGAATGTGGAAGACCAAAAATAAATAAATAAAAATTTTAAAATTTAGCAAATAAATTTATATTTAAAAATAAATAAATAAATAAAGGAAACAGACTTACAGAGGTTCTGACTTATCCACAGTCGACATAGCCAGTAACTGTTGGAGCCAGGATCTAACCCTATGTCTCCTGACTCTAAGACTGTGGATCTTTCTACTCTTCACCTCCCCCCTGCAAGAACCTTGTAAGATAATAGGACCATAGATTTTGAGCTAGAAGGAACCTTAGAAGAGGTCTAGTTCAACCCTCTTACTTCACAGATAAGGAAACTGAGGACTAGGACAACTAAGTAATTTGCCCAAGGTGACTCAGGCGGTAAGCATCAGAAGGCATATTTGAACTTAGGTCCTCTGACCCCACAATCTGCCCTTTCCACTGGTCTTTTCCAACCTGGCCTTGGATTGGTGCCCTACTTGGCCTTTATAGGGCAGATGATGTATGGTCTGGTCGCCATGGAGATGAAAACACATAGGCTTGTAGCATCAGAGCACAGCAGCTGTCCAGACCATGATGCTGGTCTGGGTTCCAGATGGGGATAAGACTGGAGCAAGCGGATGTTAGATAGTTACCTACTAGTCTTTGCTCAATGACCCAACCAAGGGTTGGACCACCTCAGAGGTGTTTACTCAGTGACCTCTTGGCTATCCTGCATTTTTAACCCTTTTCAATAGGGTAAGTGGGGAGGGGGAGAGGCCTTTGTCCCTGTAGACTCTTGTCCGCTGGCCTGACATCACTGGAATGTGCCCAGCTCTTCTTAGGGAATTCTCATGTGTTACCTTGTACACTTGCCTTGGACTTTATGCTGAAGTGGAAGGAGAGGGTGGATTTCAGGACATTCCTGCTGTATATCAGCCAACGGCCAATCCTAAATCTCTGTGAAAAACCACCCAATGCCCCAGACAGAGGCTCCCTAAAACCGCTAAAATTCCAGGCTCTTGTTTCTGGGGTAGCTACAGACAGGAATGTGGCAGCCACTTTTTTTTTCCTCTCCTAACTCTGACTGGGTTCTGTGCTCTTTGGGGCCAAAAACTCCCTAGGGTCCATTCTGCAATCCTCCCTGATGTGGCTGCCCCGTGGACCTAAGATTTTAGTTATATGGGGTCACTTCCCATGCTGTGATCTATGGAGGGGGGAGGGAACAGAGATTGCTAGAGATATGTTGCCACAGTGGTTGGTGATTGGTGGTAGATGTGGTGGGGGGGCCAGAGGGGTCATCAAGGCAGACAAAAAACAAGAAAGATGTGAGGGGGAGGGGAAGGAGGAAATGATTGGATATATGGTCTGGAGCTATCAAGGGATCTTCAGTCATTTCCAGCAACTGGAGAAAACCAGAGTGGTCCCTAGAGTCACCCACTCACTCCTCTGCTCTAGGCTGGAAGCCCAGCTAGGGATCAAAATATGTTACAAGAATCAGGTCTTCTAAGTTGCAAAAGCAACAACTTTCATCTGCTAAACAGAAGAGATTAGAAGAATAGACAAGTAACAGGAGCCAGCAGCTGGTGGGTTTAACCCCTGAGTGGCTGGCTGGGCCAGTACTCTGGGTGTAGGTGTTTTGGCTGGAATTGGACAAACTCAAGAGGAAATCACATAGCTGCCTGGAAGGGAATGTGCATTCTCTGTTGCTGTATAAAGGAGAAGCAGGAGGTCTAACCCTGGCTTTACTCCCTTCCCCAAGTTTGCCCCAGGTTCTGGTTTTGGCTTTGGGGTCTAGTTCTGTCACTAATTTGCTGCAACCATTTGGGCAAGTCACATGAAAGGCCCATAGCTCACTGATTAGAGCTGGAAGGCATCTCTGAAAGCCATCTCTGTCATTATATAGATAGAAGTTAAATGACTTTTCCAAGGTCAAAAGTAGTAAAGGTCAAAGAACAGATTGGAATCTAGGTTTTCTTCAGAGCCAATGCTCTCACTATTATACAATAAATCTTGTCTTTGTCACTAGCTGTGTAGCTTTAAACAACTTACTTTACTTCCATGGGCCTCAGTTTCCCCATCTATAAATTGAGGAGATTGAACGGGATGTTTTCTAAGGCCCCTTCTAGATCTAAAGTTATGATCCTATGATGCCCTCTCCAATATATTATTTCCCTTCCTTAAATCTCAGTTTCGTTATCTGTAAAAGGAAAGAGTTAAACTAGATGGTCTCTCAAGGGCCTTTTTTTATGCTAGTGTGAATCTGGTAGAGTGTTTCTTGGCCTACGTTCTGGGCTAGCTAGAAGCCAGAAGACACGCGTTTAAATCTCTGATGTACCTCTAACTCACTATGAACTCAGGAGTTACACCCTAAGGATCTGTTGTCGTTCAGTTGTTTCAGTCATGTCTGATTCTTTGTGACTCCATTTAGGGTTTTCTTGGCAAAGATATTATAGTGGCCAATTCCTTCTCCAGCTCATTTTACAGATGAGGAAACTGAGGCAAACAGGATTGTCCAGGGTCACAGAGTTAATGAATATCTGAGGCCAGATTTAAACTCAAGAAGATGAGTCTTTCTGACTCCAGGTATGGTGCTCTAACCACTGTACTACCTAGCTGCCCTAGACTATGGATAGGAGATCTGATTTTTCCCACTAGTCTCTTATTACTTGCCTACTATATGCCAGGCATTTTGCTATGCTCTGGGGAAACAAAGCTGGTAAAAGACAGTCCCTGCTCTCAAGCTCACATCGGGATGATAGTGAGAAGATATGGGTTTGAATCTTGCCTATGCCTTCCACTCACTGTGTGGCTGCCAGAAGATCATCTTCCCTCTCTGGACTTCAGTTTCCTCATATGTGAAATGAGGGAGTTGAGTTCTATGATCTCTGAGGTCCCCGTTAGCTCTGACATTCAATGGTTCCAGGTTCCCAAGATGGGTGGAAACAACGCTACACCTTGGCTATCTCAGGGGCGTTGGAAGTATAACCAAGGACAGCAACAGTGGAAAAAGGACTGGACTCACTGAAGGTAAATCTCTTCACCTGCCCGGACTTTGTTGGCTTTATCTGTAAAAACAAAGAGAACGAGCAATTGATGTCCAAGATCCCTTCCAGTTCCATCTAGAATCCTCTCATTATAGTCCCAGTCACACAGGCCCACAACCTCTCCCCCGCCCTCCACACACACAATCTGTTATCAAGTCTTCATGTTTCTACTTTTACATCATCTCTTGTATATGCATATGTCCCTTTCCCTTCTCTCCATTCACACAGCTGCAGACATCCATCACAGCATGCCTGGACTGCTTCAATAGCCTGCTGCTTGGTCTCCCTGCCTCAAGCCTTTCCCCAGTCTGCTTTATCCTCCACTCAGTGGCTAAAGTGATTTTCCTAAAGCACCATGGCATAGCTGCCTCTTAACTCTGCTCATGCACGCCCTTTCTCCCATTAATGGACTCTTCCTCCATTTTGAGGAAGGGTCCCAGAGCAGCCAATTCTCATTTTCCAGACTTAGCCACCAATAGCCCTCTTTCTCCCCCAATACTCTCAAGTCCCCCTTTACGCGTTGTCTTCCACTTTGGAATGTAAGGGCAGTGGCTGTCTTTACGTTTGATTTCTCAGTGCTTAGCATAGTACCTGAAGTGTGTGTGTGTATGTATGTGTGTGTGTGTGTTTATTTATTTCAGTCATGCCTGACTCTTCATGACCCCATTTGGGGTTTTCTTGGCAAAGTTACTGGAATAGTCTGCCATTTCCTTCTCCAGCTCATTTTATGGATGAAGAAACTGAGGCAAATAAGGTTAAGTGATTTGCCCAGGGTCCCACAGCTAATAACTGTCTGAGGCCAGATTTGAACACAGGAAGATGAGTCTTCCTGTCTTCGGTCCAGGCATTCTATCCACTGTGCCACCTAGCTGCCTCATTTTTATTTTTCAATTTTATTTGTTTGTTTGTTTATTTATTTTTTTAACCTGGCTCCTTTCTACCTTTCCAGTCTTCTGGTGTTTGTTTCCAACAGGACTAACTAAGCCAAATTCACTGTAAAAGCTTTATCTTTCCATTTTTCTCCTGTCCCCTTCCTCCCCAGCCAGGAAGCTTGTCATCTCATTCCAGAGCTTTACTTCCCTCCACAAACTCCAGCTCTACCCCGCCTCTTTGCTGTTCCTCACACACACCCCTCCATCGTGACTCTTTGAGGGCACTCTTGAAAAAGGCCCTCCTGCACCCTTTTCACCGGCTGTTCCTTGGGCCTGGAATGCTCTCTCTCCCTCTTTACCTCTGCTTCTTGGTCTTCTTCAAGACTGAGCCCAAGGAGCAGCTTGAGTAGAGCACTGGCCCTGGAATCAGGAGGACCTGAGTTCAAATGTGACCTCAGACACTTGACACACTTACTAGCCGTGTGACCTTGGGCAGGTCACTTAACCCCAATTGCCCTGCCCTCCCCCCTGCAAAAAAAAAAAAGACTGAGCTCAAATGCTACTTTCTGGAGGTGGTCTTTCCTGTCCCTCCTCTTCCTTCCAAGTCCCTTCCCTCTGAGTCAAACTTCCCTTTACCCTATACTGTATATGTCTTATATGGATCTAAATGTTTCCACGTTGTCTCTCCACATTAGAATGTGAGGTCCTTCTGCCTTTCTGGGTATCCCCAATGCTTACTTAGCACAGCGCCTGGCACATAGTAAGAGTTAGATAAATATTTGACTTGACTATTCATAGATGTGTGAGCACCTCAGCAACCCAAGCTCCAACATATGAAAAACATTGTCATGGATGCTTAACAACCCCATAGCCTTCTCTGCTGAACAGGACAGCTGCAGGAGCTGGTCCCCCTGACAGCAGCCGGATGGTATTTGAAGGAGAATTGACTCTCAGGACAACCTCCCTCCCCAGACTTAGACGCCTGGATACAGCTCATTTGAGGAGAAGGAAAAGAGGGGGGCCCAGGGAAGTAATACAAATAATAAAGGTTTTGCTCCCCCAGAGAGACACAGTTCTGGGGTAAGATTCCAAATTTCCCAGGGGGAGAGAAAAATGGAAAGATAAACTTTTAGAACAAATTTGGCTTGGCCAGTCCTATTGGAAGTTTACAAAACCAGACTGCCATCTGGCCCTTCCTCTTTGGTGAAGTCCCATGATTTCCTTCCCCTTGTCCCCTGCTTCACATTCCCCCCACCCCTTCAGCTTCCTCCACCCAGACACCTCTGGATTTTCCCCAATCTGTCCCTGGTCCAAGGAGGTACTAGTTTCCTTACCCCCACCCTTGCCCCTAAATTACTTCTCCCTTGGTGTAGCATTTCCTGTGGTGAAGACTTGATATGGGGAATTTGATCTCCCCAACAGTAAAATCTAGCCTTTCAAGCTGGGCTGGAGTGGGCCAATGTATGCCAAAGCACGTGCTTGCTGCATTTGTGTTTGGAGAGGGGTGGAGGGCTTCAGGAGGAAGCTAGTCCTAGGGCATAGTGTTAGAGGGGAGGGTGCTGGCCTTAGATTCCGAAGATCAGGGCCTCTGGAGAAGACTTGAGAAAATCTATTTCCCTTCCATCTTTGGAGGTTGAGGGACAGCAGCAGGAAGATGAGACTGGCTGGGGAGGGGAACATTGTGTCTACTCTGGTTTATCTTAGAGTTTTTCCAGATGAGGAAACTGAGACCCATAAGAATTAAGCAAGTTGCTGAAAGTCACACAGGTGGGTCCTTAGGTCACACAGGGTCAGTAGTTTCTTTCCAATAGACTACAATGTGTTGGTGAATTTTGCTGAACTGCTTCTCTGCCACCTTTTCTTTTTTTATTCTTGGTTACCAAGGGATTCTTGCTGGAGAGGAGTTGGGAAGAATATATCTAGAAAATAAGGTGGTATAAAAACAAAGGATAGTTAAATTTTTTGATTTAATTTTTTTTTCAAAAAGAAAAAGCTCTGGTCAAGTCCTGGTTCCTCCATTTACTAGCTATGTGATGGCAGTGGGTAACCTCTTGGAATCTCAGTGGCCTCATCTGTAACAAGTGCTCTCTACACCACAGTGAGAAAAGAGCTTCATAAACTTTCAAAGGCTATAGAAATGTGAGTTATTAATGCTTAATATTAATTAACGGGGAAGCTAGGTGGCCCAGTGAATAGAGTGCCAGGCCTGGGGTCAGGAAGAGTCATCTTCCTGAGTTCAGATCGGGCCTCAGATCCTTACTAGCTGTGTTACCCTGGGTGCATCACTTCACCCAGTTTACCTCAGTTTCCTCATCTGTAAAAATGAGCTAGAGAAGGAAATAGCAAACCACTCCTGAATCTTTACCAAGAAAACCCCAAATGGGGTCACGGAGAGTCGGACACAACTGAAAGTGACTGAACAACAATAAAGCTTAATATTTCAATGGATCTGTGATCTCATGGATGGTGTTACCTTCATCGATGCAGATCTTTCTGCCTCTTCTCCTCCCCCCATTCTGTGCCATTCCTGTCCTTGTTCTCCCGTAGATCCTTTTACAGGGTTCACCCAATGTGCTTGGACCTTCCTCTAGGTCTTATTTGTTTATTATTTGTTTTCCCCAACATCTTGCTGGATGATGCTGTATCTGTATCCTTCCTTCTCATCATGCCTGGCTCATTGCCTTTTCTGATCAAACATTACGGCATAGTGAATGGAATGCTGAGTTTGGAGTCAGCAAAACCTGAGTTTGAATCCTGTCTCTGACACTGACCAACTGTGTGACGCCTGGACATATTCTTCATCTCTGAGCCTCAGAAAGCTTCCTAGGATGTGCCTATTAAGTTATAGAATTAGTTATGATCTCCAGTAATCCAAAGATACTTATCTTCAGTTCATAAATGAGAAAGGTGAGACTCAGTTTTCAAAGAATTCATGGTCTAATTAGGGAAGATAACATGTATCAGTGGGTTCAAGTACAGGGTGGATGAATAAGCCTGGAAGTCCTAAGGGAGTAGCAGCTGAGTGGGTAATAAGGGCCTTAGGGCCTTGGCA
Organism: Phalanger gymnotis; assembly: GCA_028646595.1. Taxonomy (NCBI): domain Eukaryota; kingdom Metazoa; phylum Chordata; class Mammalia; order Diprotodontia; family Phalangeridae; genus Phalanger; species Phalanger gymnotis. The sequence continues at coordinate 420,463,809 of CM053622.1, forward strand.
GGGTGCCTTGGCAGGTCAGATGGTAGTGCCCAGGGTGTCTAGAGAGTGCAGCAGCAGGGCAGATGGTAAGGCCTGAAGAACCTTAGGATGAAGTAGCAGAGCAAACAGTAAAGTCCATTTGGGGTCCTCCATCTCACAAGAAGAAAAGATTAAAGTTGGTGACTCCTTAACCAAAGGCCAAAAAAAAAAAAAGAAAAAGTCCAGCTCTCCAGGAGAGCACCAGATTGTTGTGAGGGTCATTGAGAGAACACGTAAATTTCTTATCGTTATATAAATGCTAGTCGTTATCCAAGTGGTGTGTAGGTTGGATGGCTTGTTCAGACCCCACTTAACACCAATGGAAAGGGAAGGGTGGGCCTGAGGCTTTTGTTGCAGTGGAATTCTCTTACACAAGGCTGAGAATGGAGGTGGAAGTCAGTGTCCAGTCAAGAGGAGGAAAGGAGAAGTTGGCATTGGCAAGAAGATTGTGGGACACCCTATTTAACACCAATGGAAAGGGAAAGGTGGGCCTGAGGCTTTTGTTGCAGTGGAATTCTCTTACACAAGGTTGAGAATGGAGGTGGAAGTCAGTGTCCAATCAGGAGGAGGAAAGGAGAAGTTGGCATTGGCAAGAAGATTGTGGGAGACCTGCCGGCTGGTAGGTAGGTTGATTGGAGGCAAGAATGCAGCATTCATCCCAGGCCGGCGACTACACTGGGTATGAGACAAGGATCTGTGATTTCATCACTATGGAGAATGGGAACTCCTGTCACCATCCTAATGATCCAGGCAGGAAACTGCCACCAGCATGGGGTCTCTCTCCCCTTGTCCTAGGCCATCCAGAACCTATCTAAAGAGCCATATGGAGCAAATGTCCTGGGGTGCCTTTTATATACAAAGCCCAAATGTCAAGGCCAACTTCACAAGCCACTTAAGCACAGAGATCCTTCTCCTTTCCAATTAATGCTTACTCTCTGTACCATACAGACTTGCTTTGAATCCCTGGTTGTTGTCCTTCCTGCTGGAAGAGGACCAAAATGACATCACTATGTCAGGGTCAAGGTACATACAGTGTTTCTTACTGTGGCTGATCAGACCAATAGGAGCTTGGAAAGCTCTACCACAGGTCAGGCACAGATAGTCCACAATAACATTTGGTTTTTGTTTGTTTGGTTTTTTTTGTAAATAGTATTTTATATTTTACGAAGATAGTTTTCAATATTCATTTTTTTTGTAAGATTTTGAGTTCCAAATTTTTCCCTCCCCTTCCCCAAGATGATAAGCAATCTGATATAGGTTGAACATGTACAACCATGTTAAACGCATTTCCATGTTAGTCATGTTGTGAAAGAAGAAACAGCACAAAAGGAGTAAGAACATGAAAAAAAAACAAAGAAAGTGAAAATAGTATACTTTGATCTACATTTAGACTCTATCAACTCTTTCTCTGGAGGTGGATAGCATTTTCCATCATGAGTCTTTTGGAATTGTCTTGGATTACTGTATTGCTAAAAAGAGCTAAGTCTATCATAGTTGATCGTCACATAATGTGGCTGTAACTGTGTAAAATGTTCTGGTTCTGCTCACTTCACTCAGCATCAGTTCATATAATTCTTTCCAGGTTTTTCTTAAATCCACCTGCTCTTCATTTCATACAGCACAATAGTATTCCATTACATATACCACAACTTGTTCAGCCATTCCCTAATTGATAGGCATTCCCTCAATTTCCAACACATGAACATTTGTAGCGGAGATGTCTCTAAATTTGTGTATCTCATATGTCTTTTGAGCTACTGCAACTGTGCTTTACTCAAAAAACGCAGCACCTTTGTTAATGCAGACACTTTGTGTTGGGTAGTCCTATGCCAGTGTCTCCCATGTAGTATAATCGATTCCATAGTTGTTGGGTTCTCTTATCTGATTGTCTCCTGGGTGTTTGCTTTGCCTCTTCAAAGAGATTGTAAGCACCTTTCCTAGCTTGACTAGGAGAGAGGGAGAAGGATGAAATGAGCCTGAAAACCCTGTGAGTGACCCAAGAGAAATGTTTTACCCTCACAGAACAGGCCATTAGACTATCTTGCCAAAGTAAGAAGTGCAAATTTCCCCCCACCCCAAACAGAATATGAGACAGTTTCCAAAGCTAACAAGGCTTCTGTTGAGTTGTGGTGTCCTCATTCCATTAGAAAAGTATAGAGAAATATGGGTTCCTCCACAGGCCACCAGACACAGTAACAGCACCCATGTCGATGAATTATTGTAAGGATCAGATGAGATCATACACATAAAGCACTTTGTAAACCTTAAAGCACTATTATAAATGTTAGCTGTTGTTATCTTGTCCAGACGCTCTTAGGAGTGAGGTAAGAGAGGAGATTTTGTTTACGGTCTTCCATTGGCTACACCACACCTTCTAAGTTGGTTTAAAAAAAAGAACTCTGGATTGAAATAATGAGACCCAGGTTCTACTCCTAGCCTTTCCATTAATTCTCTGCATTACCTTGCCCAAGTTACCTGCCCTCTCTAAGCCTCAAATGAGGGGGTTGGATAAGTTGATCTTTGAGGTCCCTTCCAGCTCTAACGTTCTGCAATTTTCTGATGATAGGAATGTGTAATAAATGTCTGAGGCTCTGCCAGATTCCTCAGGGAAATAAAAATTCCAAGGCTGAAAAGTAGGGGTGTCAGGGAAGGTCTACATTGAGGTATTGAGGGAGGAGGGGCCTGCTGTCTCTGCCTCCATTCACCTACCTGCCTGCCTGTCTGCCCCACCTTCTTCCCTCCCCGTCTTCCTTCTCCTCCTGTGGCAGGCTGTTTGTGCCCTAAGGCAACCTTCCTGTGCCTGGCAGGTTCCAGCCTGACAATGAGATTAGAGCCATCTCTGGACCTGGCACACGAGCACACACTAGCTACCCAACTGCTCCAGAAACAAGGTGCTTCAGGCCAGGGAGGGCCAGGCAACGTCTCTGGAGGCCTCTGCACCAGCTGGCTTCTTCCTTGCAGTGGCTTGACAAAGAATTCCATAGGTTTAGAAGCCTGCCCCAGTCTGTCTCCTGCTTCTCCTTCTTGCCAGCGGAGTAGAGGTGGGGGCCCCAGAAGGGATAAAAATGTATAGAGGGGCCAAGTAAGGGTGTGTAAATGGTGGGCAAGTGAGAGGAATCTTCACCATCATACAGAGCTAGCATGGCCCAGCCCCCTTGACCTAGGAAGGACCCCATCTACTAAAAAAGTTAATGCCACCTAGGACCCAGTGATCTTCTCTGGCATTTGGGCTGTGCACATGAAGTCCAATACCGTATATAGCAATTTTCTGAATCATTGGATCAGTGAAACAATAATTTAGACTGGAACATGTCTTTTCTTTATTACCAAAAAAAGCTGACAAGAGATTTTCAATAACTACCTCAGTAGATGCCAATTTTCCCATCTACACATAATGTCTCCATGCCCTTCCAACAATTATCCCCTTTCCCTGGAATGTTCTCCTTCCTAAAACAAAGCAAACAAATATTTATTAGGCACTTTGGGCTGGCTAAACCCAGGGGATGCAAATACAAGGGGTGGGGGAAAAGAAAGGAGGACAATATCTGCCCTCAAGGAGTTTACATTCTAATGGAGGAAAACACAAAAGGGAGCAGAAAAGGTTGGGCATAGGAGGAGGAACCAGAAATCAAGGTATCTAACTATCTTGGGAGAATGGTTTTAGAATCCTGAAGAAGTCAGGAAGGACAATAAGTAGACCTTCAACTCTTAGGACACCTGGTTTCCTTTCTTTAAAAATTAGGTCTAATGCCACCTTGGCCAGGAGGTCTTTCTCTGTTTCTGCAGCTGCTAGTACTCCCCCCTTTTAAAACGATCTTCCAACAACCCAGTGGATAGAGCAATGGGCCTGGAGTCAGGAAGATACTGGGTAAGCCTGCCTCAGTTTCCTCAACTGTAAAATGGAGATCATAATAGCCTCTACCTCCCTAGGGTGATTGTGAGAATTAAATGAGATACAGTGCCTAGCACATAGTAGGCACTTAATAAATGCTTATTCCCTTCCCATTCCCCTACTAATCTTGTGTTTGATGATTGACATATGTTGTCTCCTCCTTGAGAATGTAAACTCCTTGGGGGCAGGGATGATTTCTTAGTATCCCCAGAACAGGGTCATAGTAATGTGTATCTCAAAATGTACATGTCCAAAATGGAACTCATTGTCTTTCTCCCTAGACCGTCCTTCCTCCAGTCTTCCCAATTTCCTTCGAAGGCATTATTATCTTCCAAGTCACCTGAGCATTCTAGATGCTTCCCTCCCTCCAAACCCCCATCCAATAAAGTCTTATTGATTCTGGCTATTTCACACATCAATCCTCTTCCTTCCACTCTCACAGCTTCCACTCTAGTTAAGATCCTCATCACCTCTTTCCTGGGCTGTTATAATAGCCTTCTAATTATTCTCTCTGTTTCCAATTTTCCCCCTCTTCAGTCTGCTCTGCACACAAATGCCAAGAATAATCTTCCTAAGGTACAGGTCTGATCAAGTCATTTCCCTTGTTCAAAAACCTCAGTGAATTCCCTAGTGCCTCAAAGGATGAAAATACAAATTCCTTAGTTGGGTAGTTAAAGCTCTCCCAAATCCGGCTCCTGCCCGCCCTTCCTAATTATTTGATTTCGCTCTCCTTTCATTCTGAGTTGCAGTCAAACTACCCATTTCCCAAACACCAAATGCCGTCTCCCTCCTCAGAACATTTGTGCAAATCATCCCCCAATCCCTGGACTTTACTTCCTTCTCAAATCTCCTTTTCCATTTCCTTCAAAGCTTTGCTGGGGCATCATGTTCTCCATGAATCTTCAGGGAGGGCTAGCACCTTCGGTGTGAAGGCTTGCCAAGCCCTTTTCTGGGTTTCTCATCTACCTTTGGTGTCCAATTCTCACCTGAGGCTCTAAGAAGCTGTAGCATGCACAATGGCCATATCCCATAAAACCGTCTCACAGAATGGGCTAAACCAGCTTGAGGGTAAAGGACAGACCCTCAAATATGTCAGTGAGTTAGGGGGACATCTACTCCAAGCATGTGAAGACTTCCCCTGGCAGAATCAGATGGATGAGAATAATTTGTTCCAACAGCCATGAAGGTGACTGAAGCAGGTTGTAACAACATTGTGGCTTGCTGCTAAGGTGGCTGTGTAAGGCCAACACTAGCAACAAGAGGACACAGAAGGGCTACTAGCACAGGTCCTTTGATCTACTTTTCTAAGGAAAGCAACTTTAAGGGGTTAACAATCTCACTTTAATCAAACATACATATATCATTCACTTAGTTCAGGGTGAAAAACCAGCACCCTGAACTTCACAGCAAATACAAATAGAAATTACAAACAGAAAATATCAACAGATCACAATTCAACAGACAGACTTTGTCTGATCAAGACATCACATATATAGTTACCAAAAAGAGAAGCACCAATATACCAATATCTGGGTTTTCTTCAAAGCCAGGGGGCTTCAGTGTAGTCCCAACTTAATTACCAATATACAGGTGCTATAGAATGCTTAGAGCTTTGGTCAAGCATTGAAGACACCAAGGTCATCCACCGTATCCTGGGCCATTGCCAGTCCTCTTGACTTTTGTCCCACCACTGAACTTGAATGACTCTGGAAGAGAGAGTGAAAATGACAACTTTGTGCAACTCTGCCTCACTTAAATCTAATTCACATTCGAGTCAAGACATTACCCCATGATGTCATTAGTTCTCTTCCAAAACGAAGGACAAACACCCTCCACCCCAGGTGACAAGGTTCTCTCTCCTTCCACTAATTAAAGCAGATGAAACAATGGATAGAACTCTGGGCCTGAACTCAAGAAGAGCTGAAATCAAATCCATCCTGACATTAGTTGTGTGATCCTGGGCAAGTTGACCTCTATTTGCCTCAGTTTATCCTCTATAAAATGGGGATAATAGCAGCACCTCCCTCAAAGGGACTATACTGAGAATTAAATGAGATATTTGTTTAAAAAAATAAAAGCACTTAGCACAATGCCTGGCATATAGTGGGCACTATATAAATGTTTATTTGCTTCCCTTCCCTTCTCCCTTGTATGTATCTATGTACATACTGTATTGTAGCCTCCCAGCTAGGTGGCACAGTGGATAGAACACCAGGTCTGAAGTCAGGAAGACCTGAGTTCAAATCTAGTCTCAGATACTTCCTAGCTGTGTGACCCTGGGCAAGTCACTTGACCCTGTTTGCCTCAGTTTCCTCATCTGTAAATGAGCTGTAGAAGTAAATGGCAAACCACTCCAGTATCTCTGCCAAGCAAACCCCAAATGAGGTCATAGAGAGTTGGACATGACTGAAACAATTGAATTAACACAGCATAAGCTCCTTGAGGGCCAAGCATCATTTCATTTTTGTCTTTTTCTTTCCAACCCTAGCATATAGTAGATGCTTAATAAATGTTATATTGTTGTCGAAAAAGTGGTAAACTTATAGTGACGAGCATTTATATAGCACTTTAAGATTTTCAAAACACTTTATATCTATTATTTCATTTGACACCCACAACAATTCTCCAGGTGGTTGCTATTATTATCCCTATTTTACAGATGAGGAAACTGAAGCTTAGAGAGGGTGAGAGACTTGGCCAGCCAATAAATGTCTGAGGCAGGATTTGTATTCAGGTCTTCCTGATTCCAGATGCAAGGCTATCCAGAGCCCCCATCTAGCTGCAATCTACTTCCTACCATCTTCTTTTCTCAGGAGTTCATTCCTATTCTCTCTCCCTGATTCTTTTCTTGGAATTCAGGCTGGAGAACCTGGCCGCAGAAAACAATACAAAGAAATAACAAAGAAAGATGAAAAAACAGGACTTCCCTTTCCCACCTCACCCCCCACAATGAAAACAGGAGACAAAGGCTTGTAAGTGCCGAGGGAGAGGGTCAGGAGGGGCGTGAGCACAACCAGGTGGGGTTCATTAGGGAAGGAAATGTTTTGTTGAATTAAATGTTGTTTTGAAGCAGGAAAGGGATGAGGATAGGCAGGGATGAGAGGGGGATGCAAGGGCCTAGTGAGAGAGAGGAAGGGGTCAGGAGCTCTGTTTTTATGGGAGGACACCCCCAGAGGCCTTTGCTTTTGCCTGTTCTACATTCACTAGATGGGAATGTCCCTGAACTCCTGCCTCACTCTGGGGAACAGCACCTACTTTCCTGCTTGAGAGACACAGGAGAGTGTGTCGAACTTGCCTCACTGGTTGATGGGCTTGGTTTCAGGAAAACCTGAACTTAATCCTCCCTGAGACCCTGGGCAAGCCACCTTAAAATCTCTCAGCCTCAGTTTTCTTATCTGTAAAATGGGAAAAAATGCCATCACCTCTCTCACAAGGTTGTTGTGAGGATATAATGAGATAATATATTAAAGGTGTTTTGCAAACCATAAAGCGGTATATGGATGTTAATGGGTTTAGCCCATGAGACAGCTCCTGAAACAATGTTTCCGGCCTCTCCGTCTAGACTCCATCCTCTGCCTGTTCCTGTGGGTCCGGTTTAACCTTGGATGCTGGCCCTTACCTGTATCCTTGGACTTCTGCCTGGGTCCTCCCTCCAACTCTAAAATCCTGTGCCCTTCCTCTGGATTTTGACCTTGGCTCAGCTACTCAGCCTTTAGACCTGTCCTGTTCCCTGTAGTTATTCCCAATACCTCCCTGTTGCTAGATTAAAGTCACCAGGTTTAGAGCAGAAACAGACCTCAAAGGTCATTTAATCCAGTCCTCTCATTGATGCGGAAACAATCCTGGAGGCTAAATGACTTGGCCAACTTCATAGACTAGCAAGGTCAAGATTTGAAATTTAGGCTCTCCAGCTCCAAGTCTAGTATACTTTCTTTCCATGTTTATTGAAATCTGCATGCTCCTTCTTTCTTTCTTCTCTAGCTACAATCCCACCCCTAGCTCTCACTCCTCATGGGATCCCCTGTCTACCCCTAGGTAGCTAGGTGGTCCACTCAATAGTGTTGCTCACTAGCTGTGTAACCCCATGTGAATGGAACCAGTCCCTAGTCAACCAGGTCTCTGGAGACCCTCTGAATTAATGCTGCTTTCCCACCCCCAGCTTCAAGCATCTTGCCTCAAGGATGGAAGCTCTGGGAATAATGCCTTGGGCAACTCTTTGCCCTTTCCCGGTCCTCATCCCTCCGGGTTCCCCCTTCTCCCCCCCCCCAGCGAGGCTGGGGTGTTTCTCCCCCAAATTCCCCTCTCCCACTGCCCATTCCTGGAGTCCAGAGTCCTACTGGTCTGGTGTGTCTTGGTCCTCTCTATTCACTGTCCTGAGAGAATCTCCCCATAATACCCTCTCTGCCCCTTCCCTTCCAGCCTTCCCTTAGCATGTACCCCTGCTAGATGACCCCATATAGGGTCTCAAAAAATTTGGCAACAGTAAAAGGATTCTGAAGGGGCAACAACCAAAACTTAATTCAAAATCAAACACACAATGAATCTGAGGTGTTTCTGGTAGCGCTTACCCATGTTGCATCATGCAACTAACTTCACTGTAGTCTTTGTTATGAACACAAAGCATGTGCACTTTGCACTGTGCATGCCCTCATGCCATGTAATGCCAAAGAATGCTGCTGAAACTCGAAAAGGGGCCGAGAGTAAAGAAAGGTTAAAAAGCCCTGATCTAGGCCAACCCCCTCAGCATCTGGCCCAAAGACATTAACTGACTTGGTCACAGAGGGAGTGGAGCAAGGATTTTAGCCCAGGTCTTCTGACTCCAAATCCTACTAGATGACACAATGCACTCTCCCTGGTATATTAGATTGTAAGCTCCTTGCAGGAAGGGACTTGTTTTTTTTTTTTTACTTCTTTTTTCTTCGTCTTTTTATATCCCAGTGGATTAGCATGATGCCTGGCACTCACTAGGTGCTTAATAAATTTTTACCGAATTGAATTCCTTTGCTCTGGGCAAGTCACTTAATCACTCTTGACTTTGACTTTCACCTTTATAAAATGGAGATAAAAACAGCTGTCATAGGCTTGTTGTGAGAATCAAATGAGATGGGATGTTTAAAGCATTTTGCAAACCTTAAAGAGCTATAGAAATGTTAGCTGTTATTTTTCTTTTTTTAATTAGATTTTTTTATTTTTAGCTTACAACACTCAGTTCTACATGTTCTTGAGTTTCAAATTTTCTTCTCTTCCCTTCCCTCCCCCCTCCCCCAAGACAGCATGTAGTCTGATACAGATTCTATATAAACCTTTGCATTAAACTTATTTACACAATAGTTGAATTGTAAAGAAGAATTATGACCAATGGAATGAATCATGAGAGAGAAGAAACACAACCAAAAAGGAAGAGAAAAAAAGGGAGGGAATAGTTCACCTCAATTTGCATTCAGGCTCCACAGTTCTTTCTCTGGATTTAGTCAGCTTTTTCCATCATGAGACCTTTGGAGCAGTCTTTGAGCCTTGTATTGCTGAGAAGAGCCAAGTCTATCAAAGTCAGTCATCACAGAATCAATATGTCTGTGGATGTGTACAATGTTCTCCTGGTTCTGCTCCTCTCAGCTGTTATCTTTTGGTAGGTGCTATCAACCCATGCTGCTGACCTTCCTGCTTCTACTACTGCCTCCCAGAACCACATTTAACGTAAGCTCTTCCATTAGAATGCGTGCTCTTTGAGGGTATGCACTGTTTCTGCCTTTCTTTGCTTTTTCCCCAATGTCTAGCATAGAGCTTGTAGTAAGCACTTGTTGACCGAATGATTGACCAGAAATCTAGGTCTTGTGAGTGTTCTGTGCTATAAGGGCACCAATTGGAATTGAACACTCCACTCCACGACTACCTTTCTAGCCTTACTTCATGTTACTGCATGTCGATATTGGATGTTCCAATCAAATCGGACTAGTCTCTGTTCTCCAGATATCTTGGGTCCTCTCCCATTTCCATGCCTTCCCTTGCATGAGATTCTCTGCCTAGAATATCCTCCAGTCCCTCCCTTTGCCTGCTGGGTTTCTATTCATCCTTTAAAGCCCATCTTAAACGCCAATCTCCTCCTCAAAGCCTTTCCTGATCCCCTTCCTTAGTAATGACCCCCCTCAGACCTCCTGGAGGATTGTGTTTTGCAACACTCTAATGCACTTAAGTATTATTGTGTTTTGCCTATTGCCTCTAGGATAAAATCTGAACTCCTCTGCCTAGCTTTTAATGCCCTTCACAACTAGACCCCCAGTCTATTTTTTCTCCTCATCCTGTATTCCGTGTAATCTAACTAAACTCTCCTTTTTTTCTGTTCTTCACACAAGATGCTCCAATCTCCCCTTTTAGTGCCATTGTACAAGTGTCCCCCCTAATGCTAGAATGCACTCCCGGCTCACTTCCATCTCCTAGGGCCCCTCTTCTTCGAGAAGGAAGCTTAAGCTCCGCTTTCTGCCTGAAGCATTTCCTGATCTCCTCCCACCTGCTAGTGCCCTCCATCCCAAACTCCTCATACCAAAAGACTTTGTGTTTATTGGTATTCATTCATTTTATCTTTGATCTGTATGCATTTATTTATGTACTTGTCTTTCCCATTAGAATGTAAGCTCCTTTGTTGTTGCTGTTCAGTTATGTCCAACTCTTTGTGACCCCATTTGGGGTTTTCTTGGCAAAGATACTGGAGTGGTTTGCCGTTTCCCTCTCCAGCTCATTTTACAGATAAGGAAACTGAGGCAAACAGGCTTAAGTGACTTGTCCAGGGTCACACAACTAGTAAGTGTCTGAGGCCATATCTGAACTCAGGTCTTCTTGACTCCAGGCCCAGTGCTCTATCCACTGAGCCACTCTAGTCTAAGTTTATAAGTGCCATTTCATAGATTTAAAAAAAAAAACCAAAACAAAACAGAAGCTCAGAGATTTGTAGAGTGACTTGACTAAGGTCACATGGCCAGCAAGGATCAGACACAGGGTTTGAGTCCAAGTTTCTTGTCTTCAAGCATAATGTCTGGCACATCTTAGGCATTTAATCAACATTTGTTGAATTTAATTCAACCAGTCTGCAATCATTTAACAGCTCCTCTGTGCCAGGTTCTGTGCTAAAAGCTGGGAATACATAGACAATGATAAAATAATCCCTGCCTTCCAGAAGCATCCATTCTATCTATCTATCTATCTATCTATCTATCTATCTATCTATCTACCTACCTACCTGTCTATCCATCCATCCATCCATCTATCTATCTATCTATCTATCTATCTATCTATCTATCTATCTATCTATCTATCTATCTATCTCTTTTTCTGTCTGTCTGTCTGTCTGTCTGTCTATCTACCTATCTATTTACCTGTCTGTCTGCCTATCTATAAATACACACACACACACACACACACACGCACACACACGCACACATATATATATATTTGGACTGGATTGGATTTCAGCTTTATCACATTAACCTCTAGAGAGTTTCCTCATGTGTAAAAATGAGACAGTGAGTCTAGCAGTTAAAATGTACTCCAGATCTAGGGTCCTATGAACAATAAAAATCACTTCCTACCCTAAGAATTTCTTTTAAAAGCATGTGTGATACACAACCACTGAGCTGCGGTCACCTCTGAGGCTTGAGCTGTCTCCAATGAAACCCCAGCCCTATGGCATAGGAGGACGTGGGAGATTTGGACTCAGGACATGGGAACTAGCCTTGTCAGCTCTGGCATTTGGAGACTCCTCTAGGGCTGCAGCTTACTCTAGTAAAACATAGCCAGAGCCCACATAATAACATAATATCGAATATCACATAATAATATCCGACAGCAATGAATAGAATAGCTGGTTGGGTCTTATTCTCCTGTCTAGGAAACTGCTGGGTTATGGAAAGCAAATGGAGTGGGGGCAGGGAGGGAAGAGAGAGAAAACGATGAGATCGACTCCTTTGTGCTGTCACATTTTCCTGGATACTCTGCCGGAATATGGGGCATTGGGCTGTGTTTAATTAGATTGAAGCATTCTCCTGCCTTTGATGCAGCCCAGTTCTTTTCCTTTCCAAAGCTGGGCCCTGGGGTGGGATGGGATGGGGTGAGGGTGGGAGAATGAGAGTCTTACCCTGCCCGATTTCTAGGTCCTTTCTCAAGGATGAAGAAAGAGGCATTTGTCCTTGCAGATGTCCCCAGTGGTTGTTATGCCCAGGCTGCATCTCACACTGAACTACTGAACAGGCCTCCCTTAGACAATTTATCATGTGAAGAGAATCTTCTTGCCGCCCAAAGCTGCTGGAATCAGCCTTGTGTCTGCTGCTCGTCTCTTGAGTGAAGCACCCGGACAAGTTAAAACAGGCCACTTTTTCAACAGTGCCAGGCTTTATGTCTAGAGAGGTTCTCCAGGCTTGGGGGATTATCGCCTGCCTGCCTTCCTTTCCTCTCTTCTCCTGCTCCCCTCCCCCAGCACCCACCCCACCACAAAGATCCAACCCTCCCCCGTTAGAGCACTTTCCATGCCCCCTGGGCTGACTGAGGATGCTACCAAGTGGTATGGACCTGCCTTACTTGGCAGGGAGCCCTGGCTGCCTTGGTGGTCCCTTACATGGGCATGGGGGTGGGGGTAGGGGGTGAAGAATGGAAGCTGCAATCCTTCAGGTAAGAAGGAAGTACAGCAGGCAGACTTCCTCCGATAAGAGAAGTGAGGGTGGGTGGAGGGCCAGTAGCCAAGAATTAATGAAGGGGGTAGGGGTGGAAGATGGAGGGGAGGTCTAGGGTCAGAAGGCCTCTGTTGTCCCAGCTCTATATAATGTGTGTGGGACCCTCTCTGGGCCTCGATTTCCTCAACTGTAAAATAAGGGAATTGAACCGATTTATTTCTCTGTCTTATTTTTTTTTTTTATGGAGAATTGGGTTAAGTGATTTGTCCAAGGTCACACTGCTAGTAAGTGTCAAGTATCTGAGGCTGGATTCGAACTCAGGGAGGCCCGGTGCTCTATTTACTGTGCCACCTAGCTGCCCCAAACTGATTGATTTCTAAGGTTCCTTAGATCCCTAATATCCTATGAACATTAGGCTACAATCTGAATGTGAGGCCAGAGGTTCACTCCAACAAATCCTTAACTCTTCCTTTCTTTAAAATAGGGCTTCTTAACCTGGGGTCTATGATTTCAGAATAGATTTTAAATAGATTTCACATGAACTTGCTTTTTTTTTTACAAAACATTTTGGTAATTTTCAATATAGTTTCCTTTGTAATTCCATGTATTTTATTAATTCAAAAATATGATTCTAAGATAGAGTCCATTGGCTTTACCAAACTCCAAAGGGGTCCAGGACACATAAAAGTGATAAGAACCTCTACTTTGAAATCTACCTCAAAGTTTACCTCCTCCTCCAGGAAGCCTTCCTAATGATCCACTAGAGTGACCATTCTGCTATTTTAACAACTCTGTGACTCTGGGCAAGGAAATTTATCTCAGTAAGCCTCAGTTTCCTCATCTGTAAAATGGGGACATTTTATAGGTAACAATAATTGCCTTGCCCCTCAGGGTCGTTGTGAGGAAAATGCTTATTAGCCCTACTTGACCCTTTCCTTTCTGACTCATCAAACCTCTTAACCCTTAGGTAAGAAGGAACCTGTTACTTGGTACTTGTCCTGTCATACTGTGAAAGTCTCGGTTTCCTTTGTGTTTCCTGCCTCCTGGACTAGACTGGAAGCTTTTTGAGAACAAAGTCTTTGGGTTCTGATTCTGGCCTGGGCACTGGTCACTAGCTGCTCTAGTATTTGGGACACAGGAGAATAAAAGCCAATGTTGGAAGTGTGCTATGGCAGAAAGACCACCAAAAAGACCTGAGTTCGACTCCAATTTCTGGCCCTGACTAGTTGAGTGACCCTAGGCAAGTAACTCTACCTTTCTGAGTTTTATCTACTTAAAACAAAAAAATAGCAATAGCTGCCCTTACCTCACACATTTTTTTTTTGTGAAGAAATTCCGGAGGCAGCATGGTTAGAAAGAGCTCTGGACTGGAAGTCAAATGATGTGGATTCAAATCCAGGGTCTCTCATTTACTAGCTGTGTAACACAAGGCAAGTCACTTAATCTCTCTGGACCTCAGTCTCCTAAACTGCAAAATGAAAGGGTTGAGCTAGATGACCTCTGAGCTGCCTTCCAGCTCTAAATCCGTGATGCTATGTAGATGTGAACAAATATTACCAACTCTAGGGCAGAGGTGTCAAATATTCCCAGTTCAGCCAAAACCAGATTAAAATGTAATTGGGAAATATTTAACAAAATAAATAAAAATACAATAAAACATAGATAACATTGCATTTTAAAACTAAGTCAATATGTAGTTGGCGGGAATCCTGGTGTATGGTTTAATGGCCTCTATTACCATGGTTTCCTTTGACTGATATGGGAATTTGTTTTGCTTGGTTAAACATATTTGTTACAAGGATTTTGTTTTGGGGAGTTTTTTTTGTTTGTTTTCCAGTGGGGGAAGAAGGAGAAAAAACATATGATTAATAATTGGGGAAAAAAGAAGACAGCTCAAGCACTGTCTTCAATATGAATATTTTCCTAGTCTCTCCAATTGATGCTGCTTACCCTCCCCTAATCCTTTTGGTATTCATTTTGTTTATCGTCACTCTAAATATACACATGGGGCTCCCCAATTAGAATATAAGTTTCTTGAAGTCAGGAACTTTCTCTTTTGCTTCTGTATCCTCAGCACCTAAGCCAGAGCCTGACCCAGAGTAGACATTTAATAAATGCTTGTTGATTGACTTACAACTGCCCTTTGCCCTCTGCCCTCAATGAGTTTACAATCTAAGGATGCAACCAAGAATGCCATTCACAAAGATGATGAAATCCTGTATGGATTTTAATAATCTAAAATATGCCCTGGAGGGCTAAGAAGGGAGGAGCAGTGTAGTGATGGCAGGCATACAGAAGAGCTTGTCAGGGAAGTCTTCCTGAAAAAGGCTTGATGAGGATTTGAAATAAAGAGAGATGTAAATTGTAGAATAGTAATGTCTGTGGCCGTAGACACCTGGCTCAAGAGAGACCCCTAGATTAGGAGTCTTGAAATCTCACTCCATCATAGACTCACTGTGTAACCTTGAGTAAATCTCATAACCTAAAGACCACATGGAGTACCAAAAAGAACTAGGTAGCACAGTGGTTAGAGCACTGGGGTTAGACTCAGGAATGTTCCTGAATTCAAATCTGTCCTCAGAGACTTGCTAACTACATGACCCCAAGCAAGTCACTTCACCCTGTTTGCCTCAGTTTCCTCATCTGTTAAATGAGCTGGAGAAGGAAATAGCCAATCACTCCATTATCTTTGCCAAGAAAACCCCAAATGGGGCCACAAATAATCAAAAATAAATGAAAAGCAACAACAACCACCTCATTGAGTAGTGAGCTCCCTGTTCCTGGAAGTATTTGAGCAGATGCTAGATGGCCATCTGTCAGGGATGCTATAGAAAGGATTCCTGCTCAGGGTGGGAGGCCAGAGGCTGTATTGCACAACCCCTCAGGTCTTTTCCTGATAAGCTTGGAAGATTATGATGTCATGTGTTAGGATCGTAGAGAAAGAGGAATTCACCAAGCGGAACTTGAAATTCCAGATGTGTTAAGGAGTTATCCTTGAGGGTCACTGCTTTTCAGGGACTCTGCTCCCCACACCTTCTCCATTTGGAAACCAGAGCCCCTTTCCTTGCTTTCCCTTCACTCTCTTCATCCTCAGTTCCCTCAGTGTTTCCACTTGAGAGGGTAATGGCTGAATTGGCCAGGCAGGAGCTGGGGAGGGGGACTGAGGCCAAGAGAATGCATTCCATTGTTTGGTCCTGAATGCTGGCCATGTGTTCCACTAATGCCCTGTTCACTGCCAACAAGCCCACCACAAGCCGTATATTCAGCGGAAGATTAGTGCGGCCATCGGGACACATTTAGATATGGACGACTTCCTCTCCAGGCCTGGAGAGTGGGGGAGGGACCACAGGGGCTGAAAGCTTTTCCCTGGGAATGCATCTGGATGAGATCTCAAACTGCTTTGGGGGAACTAAGGGAGGAAGATCTGGGAAGAGTAGAGACAGACAGGACTTTGAGCTCCTCCCTGCAGGTGGTGAGCTGGAAAGCGATGGTCTCTGGAGGGGACAGAAGGAAAGACAGAGTGTGGTGGACCTCTCCCCAAGAGAAGTTCCTTCTGTAGCTGGGACCTGTGTCTTCCCTAAGTAATTTAGCTAATCGGATTCCCACCATCCCAAATGGGGCATCATGTGGTTCCCACAACGATCCCCACCACACACATACATGAGATACATACCTCATCAGCTTTCAGATGTGTGGGGATCTCCGTGGGAATGTGAGCCTGGAAGAGAAATGGGCAGCTGTGTGTGTGTGTGTGTGTGTGTGTGTGTGTGTGTGTGTGTGTGTAGCGAAGGGGCACTTCTGCCATCAGACACTCTTCTAGGAGGGAAAAGGCTAATGGAAACTCGGCTCTGACAGGAAGATACTGCATCCCTGGCCACCCTCTCTAGTACATCACTGGGCTCTGAAGTCAAAGGACTTGGGTTCAAATTCCATCTCTGATATTGTGACCTTGAATGAGTTATTTAACCTCCTTAGTTTCCTTATTTGTAAAAAGAAAGGGCTGGAGAAGACTCATGATTGAAACATGCTACCTACCTCCAGATACAGAGAAATGATGGACTTTCATTGCAAATTGAGACATTTTTAAAAACTTGGTTAATATAGTAATTTGTTTTACTTGATTATACATATTTATAATGGCTTTTGTTTTTCTTGCTTTCTCAAAGTGAAGGATTAAGGGGAATAGGAAGGAAGAGAATTCGGAGCAGAAAATAAAATTGAATTTAAAAAAAAAAGGAATTAGCTTAAATGCCCTTTGAAATAGCTTCCAACTCTAACCCCATGATCCTTCTCTCCTGACCCTGGTGCCAGACCCTCCCTCTGCCATACCTCTCTCCTTCTGAGGCTCATTCTGTCGACATAACCCTGTCCCAATCCCAATCATCTACTGGCCTCTGGTCATTCTCCTTTTTCAAGGAATTAAATACTTAGCTCCAGGCCTAACCTCTGCCCTCATCCTTGTGGATTTCACCATGTGTGAGGACATTTCCTTGAGAGCTCTGGCTTCCAGGTTTACCAACTTCTTCAGCTCCCATGAAGTGTTTGGCTTTAGCTTATCATCACCCATAACTCTGTTGCCTTCAGGTACGCCAGCAGCCAGGTGGTAAAGTGGATAGAGCTCAGGGCCTGGAGTCAAAAAGATCCATCTTCACATACTTACTAGGTCTCTGACCCAGGGCAAGTCACTTAACCTGTATCTGTCTTAGTTTTTTCAACTATAAAACCAGGGATTATGATAGCCCCTAACTCCCAGGGTTACTGTGAGAATTAAATGGAATAATGTTTACAGGTGCTTAGCACAGTGTCTGGCACATAGCAAGTGCTTAATAAATGCTTTTTAATTGGTTGGTTGATTCTCCTGAGCAAAGTGTGGCAGCTGTCCTGGAAAGAATCTTGAGGAGCCCAGATAGGAATGGGAAATTGTCTCCATATAGAGCATCTTGCGAACCATAGGGCCGGGGCAGCTAGGTGGAAAGAGTACCCAGCCCTGTACTCAGGAGGACCTTAGTTCAAGTTCAGCCTCAGACTCTTACTAGCTATGTGACCCTGGGCAAGTCACTCAATCCTGATCTCCCCCCCACCCCCCACCCCCCACCAAAAAATATACATAGAGCCACCACTTCTAATGACTTTACCCTGCTTTATAATTTCTAAAATGGCACATGTTCTTTTTACCTTGTAAATAACCCCTAGAAAGCATACTCTTGTAACTTAGAATGTGAAAGTCATAGATTTAGAACAGGAAAGATTTTCAAGTTTTCTAGCTCCATTTTGCAGATGAGGAAACTGACAAGAGAGGCAAAATAACTTGTCCAGGTGCACACAGGTAGTCAATAGAAGACCTGAGATTTGAACTCAGACCCGATGTCTCCCAATAGCTAACATGTCCAAAGCTTTCTAGAATTTTAAGGTTTGCAAAGGCAACGTTATACATATTATCTCCTTCGAGCTCTGCAACAACGTTGTGAGGTAGGTAGTATTATCATACCGCCTTTAAAGATGAGGGAATCAGGCTTGAGAGAAGAAATGTGACTTGGCCCAGGTTGCACATATGAGACAGGATTTAAATTCAGCTCTTCCAGCCTCCAGGCCCAGCTTTCTCACCACACTAAGCTCTCTGTCCCTCCAAATCCAGCAGGTTTTACTGGGCACCACAGTGCCCTGGTAGAGGCGAAAGAAGGAAGTGAGTGTTAGAAAGAGGTACTGGGAGAAGAGGACAATGGGGGAATGGGAAGAGGAGAGGAAATGAGAGTGGAAGGGTTTTTTTTTTTGCGCCAGAAATAACGAGCTCATTAAAACAGAGCTTAGAGGACCACCAGGCCAAAGTCCACTCTATAACGGGAAGATTAAGGGGGTTACCCCACATCACACAAGTAGCTGAAGTAGCATCTGAATCCAGGTCCCTTGATTAAACCTACTGGACTGAATTTAGGGAGCCAAATTGACTGACAGATCTTGAAGGCATCCTGAGTTAAGCTTCTGGGATCAGAAAGGGAAGAGAGCTAACAGTAAAAGATGAAAGCCTTGGGGTTGAAGGCAAGGTCCCCTGGAGAGGTCGAAAGCTGGGAAGCTGGTTCTCTGGGAAGCCATCTTTGGGTCAGGGAGGCTTAAGGCCCAGAGCTAGAGCCTTTATATGGGGCGAGAGAGAAAGTGGGATGGGGACGTTCCCAGGAGAGAGAACGGCTCCTCTGAGTGGCAGGTTCAAAAACAGGCCATGCTGAACAGGAAGCTATTAAGGCTTCTTGGGATGACTCTATGGCTTCAGTTTGTAGTCGCCAATCACGTTGCCATGGTAACTGGGCTCAAGGGCTTAAGCCAGCCATTGAGGCATCAGAAAAAGAGGGAGGGACAGAGGTCTCCTCAATATGCTTGAATGTAAGCCCTGCACCTTTGTGGAATCAATGGAACTGGAAACTGTAAATACCAAGCCGAGTAACGTAACTGGGGCAAATAGGAACTGAGGCCAAGAGGAAATCAAATTGGTGTATAAAGACAGAAACAGTAAGAATGTTTGGGGGTGGGGATGATGGGAGAACACTGAAGGGGCAAGAGGGCCAAACCTGGAGTCAGAAGACCTAAATTCTCATCCCAGCTCTTTAATTGTTTAGCTCTGTGACCATGGGTATGTTGCTTAACTCTCTGGACCTCAGTTTTTCCGTACCTAAAAATGGGTTAATAATCAGGAGGCAAGCTGAGGTTGGTGGAAAGAATACTGCATTTAGAGTCAGACAAACTGTTCAAATCCAGCCTCTGATGTTTACCGCCTCTATGACCTTGAGCTAGTTCCTTAAATTCCTTAGGTTTTAGTTTTCTTAACCGTAAAATGAA
>CM053622.1:420483703-420638183 GCA_028646595.1 Phalanger gymnotis
CTCTAGGTCTATGATCACGAGAACTGACTACTACTGTTTTCTCCATGGAAATCAATCAATAAACATTTATTAGGCACCTACTGTGCCAGGAACGTTTTTAAGTGCTGGTAGTGTTTGTTGTTGTTGATGAGTCGTGTCTGATTTTTCGTGACCCCCATTTGGGGGTTTTCTTGGCAAGGATACCGGAGGGGTTTGCCATTTCCTTGTCCAGCTCATTTTACAGAAGAAGAAATCGAGGCAAAGCCGGGTTAAGTGACTTGCCTCGGGTCACACAGCTAGTAAGTGTCTGAGGAGGAATTTGAACTCAGGTCTTCCTGAATCAAAGTGCAGCAATCTACCCGCTTTGCCACCTAGCTGTGCATAGTGGGTTCCAACACTGACAAGCACATCCACAAGGGTAGCAGGGACTGTCTCGGGGTAGCCAATATGAATAAACAGGCAGTGGAGACTATAGCTAAGGAAGAAAAGGGCTCCCCGGGTTCCTGGAAGTGGTCAAGATGACTACCACATTTAGCCTTCATGTGACTAAACAGGAAGACTGGCCCTTCCCAAGAATAGCAGAATCATTTAAGCAACAAATCACCTTCCCAGAAAGCGTCACGATTTACCAAATGCTTTCCTATTATCGTAAGTGTTGAGGGGGAGGGTCCTTGGATGTTATCAGTTCAAACCTCGTTTTACAGATGAGGAAACCGAGTTGCCCAAGGTCAAACAGCTAGTAAAAGCCTGGGGTAGGATTTGAACTCAGGTCTTTCCGACTCCAAGTTCAATGTCCTCTCTTACTCTCAATAACTGCTTTCCCCATAATAACCCTGTAAGGTACACCATGCTGTCATGCTTGCCACTCCTCCTTTTACACATGAGGAAACTGAGTCTCAGAGAGGTGAAGCAACTTGTATCATAAAGTGAGTCAGGGTAAGAGGCAGGTCTTAGACCCATGACTCCAAGCCTGGCCTGATTTCCAGAAGGTCTGAGAGAGTGGCATCCCTCAACTTCCTGAGTTATTTCTACCGCCCATAATGAAGCTTCTGCCAAGAACGAACTTCTATCATCTTTGTTCATAGCAGCATTTCTAAATGTCCTTTTGAGACTCCAAGTGTTAGATCTGATCAGTGGGGAATGGCTGAACAAACTGTGGTATATGATTGTAATAGAGAACGATTGTACTATAAGAAATGAAGGCAGGGATGGTTTCAGAAGGAAAAATACCATGGGAAATGTATGAACTGATACAAAGTGAACAGTACTAAGAAAACGTTGAACAAAGTAACGGCAATATTGTAAGGATGATCAACTGTGAGAGACCCTGACCAATGCAATGATCTGCAACAATTCCAAAGATCCTATGATGAAAAATGCTATCCACCTTCAGAGAGAGAACTGATGAACTCTCTACAGATTGAACCATAGTTTTTTGCTTTTTTTTGGTAACATGACTAATATGGAAATATGCTTTGCATGACTTCATATATAAAATGGTTACACTGCTTGCCTTCTCAATGGGTGGGGGACAGGCTGGAGGAAGAGAATTTGGAACCCAAAATTTAGAAGAATGAATGTTAAAAATGAATGAATGAACAAATAAAAAAGTTAAAAAAAAGAGAGAAGCCAAAATGACTGTAGGGATGCAGTGGGGAAGAGATTTTAATCTGAAAGGGACCTTAGAGTCAACCTGGGCTTAGGTTCAAAGGCTACAGCTACAGAGTTGAAACCGACCGTAGAAGCCTTTAGTCCAACCACTGCATTTTACAGATGAGAAAATGATGATCAAGACAGCCAAAGTGACTTTCCTAATGTCACCCAGGTAACAAGTGTTGGGGCTGGGATCCTAATGGCTAACTCCAAATCCAGTGCTCTGCCCAATGCAGAATTAAATTCTCAAAGGGCAGGGCTGTATCTGTTCTCCTCACCATCCGCTGTCTCCCAGAGGGCTGAGAGGCTTGGAGTTGATTTCCATAGGCAGAACTTAGTTTTCCTCCACTGTAAAATGAGAGGGTTAACTGGACAGGCACCAAAGCACTTTCTAACTGAATCCTGTGATGAGGACCCTTATCCTAGCCCTCCACCCCCCACAGGCACCCAGACTCAAGTCACCAGTGCACCCCAATTACTCTGGAGGCAATTCTTTCCCCTGGTTATCCCACCTCATAGGGACAGGTGGCAAGCGGAGAGAGCAGCTCTGTGTGAATGTGGCTGGTAGGGAGGGGATTGGGGAGGGAAGCGAGTTGGCAGAATGGGACAGGTGCAGCCCGTGAGAAGAGCCAGGTTGAAAGGTCCCTAGAGATTACCACCCCCAACCACCACCAAGGCTGTTGTTTCCTTGGGGAAATCAAGCAAGATAACCATCAGCCCCTGTCACACAAAATGACCCCCTCCTCCCCAGGATGGCCAGACGGCATGGATTTCCACTGTCTTTAATTGGGATGGAGCTGCCTGCCTTGCTGGCAGGGGAGGGGATGGGGTGCTTGACCCCCTGGGCTACACAACAGGCTGAGGGTGGGAACAGGTCCAGAAACCGGCTGCGCTGGACATTGGAGCTGTCTAGAAGCACCTCTGTGACCAGGTGCTTCCCAGTGGCCCCTGGGAACCTGGCTGACAAGGGCTTGGCTGTCTGCAAAGGCCTCAGGGCTGAGAGGAAGAGAAATCTCCCTTTCCCACCCCACACCTTCAGAAGGCCCCCTGGGAATGGCGCCTGACAGCCCACCAACAGCAGGGCAGCTTGGGGTCAGCTGGCAGGGGATGGGGTAGGGGGAGTGGACACAGAAAGGGAGGCAATACTCTGAGACATCCTGCTATTTTCTCCTCTCTCTGTCTTCTCTGTGTCTCTTTCTCTTTCTCTGTCTCTGTGTCTGTCTCAGCCTCTCTCTGTGTTTCTCTGTGTCTCTGTCTCTGTCTCTGTCTCTCTCTCTCCCCTGTCCCTCTCTGTCTCTGTCTCTCTTTCCCTCTGTCTCATATATGCATGCTCGCTGTGCACACACACACACACACACACACACACACACACACACTCTCTCTCTCTCTCTCTCTCCCATGGGTCTTAATTTCCTCATCTGTCAAATAGAAAGAATAACCTTTCCCTCATCCCTGGCTCTCTAAGGCACTGGCATAACTGCAATGACTTCAGAGGCCAACCTCATATGCTAGAAGTTGGACTAATGATGGACTCAAGATGCAGAATGAAATAGACATTTTCGGACATGAACAATGTGGGAATTTGCTTTACTTGACTTATAGTATATTTATTGCAAGGGCTTTGTTTCTTCCTCGTCCGGGAGGAGTAGGACAGCAAGGGAGGGATTGAGATAAGGTAGAAACATGAAAGAAAAGAAGGTCATTGAAGCATTTTTTTTTTAATGGTGAGGAAAAAAAACACAGAAGAAAAACCAGAAAGAATTACAGACCAGAAGGCCAGCTTTGAAAATTACAGGCCAAACTTATTAAATACTTAAAAGAAAAATAAGTACTGGCTTAGATAGAGCTTGGCTTGGATAGAGCACTGGCCCTGGAGTCAGGAGGACCTGAGTTCAAATCCAGGCTCAGACTCTCACTAGCTGTGTGAACCTGGACAAGTTATTTAACCCTGATTGCCTCCCCTCCCCACACACCACCTCCTCCCCCACCAAAAAAAAAAAAAAGAAAAAGAAAAGAAAGCTATACATAATAGGCTCAAGAAGGTTCAGTGGCTTGACCCAGGTGACATAGGTAGGTAAGTGACTGAGTCAGGATTTGAACCCATATCCTCTGGCTACAAAGTCAGTGCTCTTTCTCCTAAACCATAAATCTTATCTGTCACTTACTATTTGTATGGACTTATGCAAGCTACTCCATTTCTCTGGGCCTCAGTTTCCTCATCTGTAAATGAAGAGATTAGACTAAGGTCCCTCTCTAAATCTGTGATCCTCTTTCCACCAAAGCCCATAGCACATACATTATCACACTCTCACAGGACAGAGGTACACAGGGGATGTAATACCACTCCCATTTTATAGAGGAGAAAACTGAGATTCTACCAATTTGAAGTAATCTCCTCAAGGTCCAATAGATAAGAATACCACAAGCCTAATGCTCTTTACACTCTTTACCAACACTGCCGGCATGGTGAGTGTGTCCTGAGCTCTTAAAGGAGCTGCATGAATGAGGAGGAAGAAGAAGAGAAGACTAGCATTCAAGGCCTGAGTTTGCCGCTTTGTGACCACAGACAGGCTACTTCCCCTCTGAAGACTTTGGTTTCCTTATCCATCAAAGGAAGGATGTTGGACTATATCATGGGTTCTTAACCTGGAGTCTGTGAACTTTAAAAAATTTTTTGCTAAGTATATTTCAATATAATTAGTGTCTTTTGTAATCTTATGTGTTGAATTTTATGAATATTATTCTGAGCCTATATCAGATTGCATGCTGTCTTGGGAGGGGGAGCAGGGGGAGAAAATTTGGACCTCAAAATCTTGTGGAACTGAATGTTGTAAAGTGAAAATAAATAAATAAAATTTAAAAATATTATTCTGAAAATGGGGTCCATAGGCTTCACCAGACAACCAAAGGGGGCCATGACACCGAAAGAGGTTAAGAACTCCTAGACCAGAGGATTCTCAGGCCTCTTTTCTGCTTTGACATGCTTGAGTCTATGAATTAAGAAAGAGGTATAGGGTAATGGTTCTGAATTGGATTGCCCCAGGGGACAACCAAGAATCTCCCTGAATGGAGCAAAGACAGCTCTTTCTACTTGTAATGTTGAGAGACGGGGACGGAACAGAGATGACCTGAGCTCCTGGGTCCTGTCCATCAGTCTGGCCTCCTTGGAATTTGCCTAGATTGCTCTGGGGAAGGCACTTCACCTATTATGAACAGTATATAGCATGGAGTCACTAATCGCCCTCTGGCTTTTTGTGCCTCCTCTCTTCCCTCCCATCAGCTAGTGTGAGAAAAGACAAGAAGACAAGGTTGTCTCCCAGGGACCCTGGCAAGGCTGTTCTGGGGCTAATCAGACTGGATTCACTGTAAGAGTCAATTCTCAGGGTCATCATAATAGCCCCGGAATAGCAATCAGGCATAGATTTCCAATCTGGCTCTGCCATTCACTTGCACAACTCATTTGCCTGGGTCTCAGTTTTCCCATCTGTAAAATGTCTTCATTCAACCAGATGAGCTCTAGGGTCTCTTCAAGCTTAATTTGAATCAGCCCAGCTATAGAATTTAATATGCAGATGCTCTCTTGTTCTGTTTTTGCCAAGTATAGCAGCCATGAGCTGGAGCAACTAATAAAACCTTATTTCTCCTGGAGCAATTGTCAGATCTGCACTCCAGAGCCCCTCCCCAGTTTTAAAATGGGCTAATTTGAACACCCTGAAGCCTCAGGATTACCCTTACTTGTGAGAAAAACCATCCTGGCCATATTCTTACTATAGTCTAGGACCCACTACATCATCAGACTCATTACCTCAGATCTAACACTGAAAGGATAAGAATAGCTAATGTTTATATAGCACTTTAAGGTTTGCAAAGTACTTTGCCCACACTAACTTACTAGATCCACACACTAGTCCCATTTTATTATTTTTTTGGTTTTTGTTTATTTTTTTAATAGTTCCATTTTAACCAGTGTTTATTAAACACCTACTATATTCTAGGCACAATGCTAGAAATTGTAATGGCAAGCAAAGTGGGACTTTTTGTTTCACTCTTTTCTCTTTTGGAGTTCTAGTTCTTCTCAGCACTAAGGCAATCAAGGGCCTTTGACTGAGTCTTGCCTTTGTTTGAATCAAGAGTCATCGATCAAATCAGAGTTTTTGATGACCTGCTTAAGTCACAAGAAAGCCTAAGTCACAGGAGTTTGTCACATGGTTGTGACACCCTCTGTGGGCTGACCCTGAAGAAGTGTATATATACTCTGAGGTTAGCATTTTGCTTAGGGTGCTCACTCATTGGAAGAGCGTTCATGTGATTTAGCCAGATGAGACTCTGGGTAGCTGTTAAGGAGTCCCCCTCCCCGCCCCCAGCTTTGAAAACTCCGGTGCTGGTGCTTGTCTCTCTGGTAACTATGTATGTATTGTTATGGACAGTTAGAAGCCCTGTCTGCTGATTTATGTTATTTGCTCTGTTTATATATTTCTGCTTGTAATTTCTGTTTGTGTTTTCTTTAAAGTTCAGGGTTCTGACTTTTCCCCCTGAACTAAGCGAATGATATATGTATGTTTAATTAAAGTAAGATTGCAAACCCCTTAAAGTTGCTTTCCTTACAAAAGCAGATCAAAGAACCTGTGCTAGCAGCCCTCCTGTGTGCTGGCATTATTACACAGCCACAGCAGCTGCAAGCAGCATTGTTGTTACAGAAATACAGTGATAGTTCCTGCTGTCAAGACACTCATATTCAACTATAAGGTAGGTATTATTAACTACTACTATTATCCCTATTTTATAGATGAAGATATTGAGTCTCAGAGAGATTAAGTGGCTTGCTTATGGCTGTATCAGGGCAGCTAGGTGGCACAGGGGGTAGAGTTCTGGGCCTGAAGTCAGGAAGACTCTTCTTCCTAATTTCAAATCTAACTTCGGATACTTACTAGCTCTGTGACTGTGGGGAAATCATTTCACCTTGTTTGCCTCAGTTTTCTCATCTATAAAATGAGCTGAAGAGGGAAATGGCAAACTACTCCAATATCTCTGCCAAGAAAACCCCAAATGGGATCACAAAGAGTCAGACAGAAAAGAAACAACTGAATAATGGTCACACAGCTAGTAAATGTATAAGGGAGGATTCAAACAGTGCTGTATCCAATCTCCCTGTAAGTTTGGTGGAGAGTTGCTCTCTTATCAAGCCCCTAGCCTGGAATGTAGTTGATCAATCAATTGATAAACATGATTAGGTACCTATTTTGTGCCAGGCATTGTGCTAAGGACTGGGGATACAAAAAGGGGCAAAAAGTCTCCCAAGGAGCTGACAATCTAATGCATGCACGCAATATGCAAACAAAAAATAGAAAACAAACTATCTGCAGGATAAATAACAGAAAATTACCAGAGAGACATATGCGATCACAGAAAATAAAACGCAGATAAGATGCTAAACTAAACTTAAAGATGGGTGTATAAGCCCATACTCCATCTTTCAAGTGTTTAAAAGTTCCTTGACTGGATTAGAATAGGAGTCTGCCCTGTAGCCCTTGAAAGAGAGTAAACATTTTACATTTTGAGAGTTCTAGAGAGCTTGAAGCACAGCTGAAAGGAATCTAGCAGGCAGTAAAGACACATATTCTCTATGGAGACAGACACAGAGAACAACAGCCTTTAAAGGAAGAAGCAGCATCAAGGATTGAGATTTCTGGCAGCATAGAAGAGAGCCAACTATAGATTAAAAAGAGAACTGCTCTTGGCAGGTGCGAGTTGGGCGGTGGAGAGGAGCAACCCTAGAGAGCACTACAGGGGAGATGCTGATGAGCCAGGTTGTCTGATTGAACAGTAAAGTTCTTCCTATCCCACTACAGGTGGGCTGTTACTACAGTCTTTGACCAAGTAGAGCTCAGTCCTGTCTTTGCCAGCTCTACATCCTGGTGTGCTCTAAAAGCTCAAAATCACCATTCTTTGCCGGGCTTCAATTTCCCAGCATATCTAGTAGAGCGCATCAATCAACAAGGATTTATTTAATGCTTACTATGTTCCTGGCACTTTGCTAGGTACTGCGGATATAGACTTCGGGTTACTCACTCTACCTCCTAGCAAGTTAAGGAAGGAATAATTATAGGTGGAAAGGAATCAGTTTCTATCCTTGCACTCAAGAAGCTTACCTTCTTTTGAGGGCCATATCATGACACATAGAAGTATAATATATAGACAATATAAAAAATAAGCAGAAGATAAAGCAATGATTAGTAAGAAGTCATGCTTTTTTCTCTTAGTTTTCAGACAAAGATGCCAGGTGAGGTTATGAGATCATAGAGAAATACTTTGAGCTGTCTATGCCTAGTCAAGGCTATTGTAAGCAACAGCTGGGCCCAGGCACCCCTCTTCACTTATTGGTCATGCCTGAACCTGATGAGCCTAGAGAAACATTTTGCTATAATTAGGGGTTCACTGAGGTGAATTTTAAAACCGAGTCTGGAGTTTAATGGGTTAATCTGTGTGATTTTTTTTTCCTACCATTTCTCCTTTCCCTTTCTTCTACATAGTTCCCAAGTAGAGGTGGTGGAGCTTCTCCATGGGTCTCTCTGAGGATCTTTGGATGCTCAGCGTCCATATTGGGCTTCATTGCTCACCTCCAAGGCCCTGGCCCCAAGCCAGTTCAAGGCAATTGCAATCTAGGCTCAAGCATTCCCCCTGCAAGCTGAACTGGAAAACCTGTTCTAAGAGCCCGTGTCTTGGGAAGGGGGGCCACCGAGGGAGGAGGCTGCATTCTTTGGCAGGTCTGTACACTGCCTTGCATCTTCCCTGACTCTCTGCAGAGAGTCTGCCCTGGGCAGGGATCCAGGGCCAAGATGGGTGTTGGGGGGAAGGGCATTGAAGAATGGAGCGGTAGAGTTAAGTGCACCTTCATCCTTGGATGATAATGTGAGCTGCTAGGGCTGGGGCTCAGGCACCTCCCCCCAGTAGGAATGGGGAAAGGGCTAGGGATTAGCATTGACCTTGTAATTGACCAAGGTGGGGGGCAATTTGTATGGCCCTAGGCAAATCATTTAGCCTTCTTGAGCCCTAATTTTCTCCCCTATAAAGTGAGGGAGTTAGACTAGATTCTCTCCAAGATCTCTTCCAGTTCTAAATTCTCAAATCCCTGGAAATGATACCCACCCTTAAATCAGCTGGGCACATCCCTCGGAGGCCCCAGTCCACAGTGCAGAATTTTCTGCAGTTCAAGCCACTGACCCTGCTGATCTACTTAATCCAATCCTATCCTTCTTGTGCCTCAGTTTCCCACAGGATCACTCTCCCTATCCCCAAATAGGTAGAGGGATGGAAGGAATAGTTATAGGTAGAAAGGAAACATTAGGTTCCTCAAGGCATAGTGGAGAGGGCACTGGACTAAAAGACTGAAAAACATCAGTCCAAATCCCTCCCTAGACACTTACTAGCTGTGTGACTCAATCCTGAGCAAATCCTTAATATGCCTGTGCCTCAGTCTCCTCATCTGTAAAATAAGAAAGTTGGGTTTGTTGACCTTTAAGTTCCCTTCCAACTCTAAATGTGTGATCCTGAAATGATATCTCTCCCCTCCTCCATTTCTTAATTACTCCTACCCACCCCCTCCTGTTTCTACAATTCCAGTGATTGGTTCTGAGGCCCCTGTTAAAGCCACTGAGGCAAGGAGTTAATGGACAGGGGAGTGGAGAGTTCTCAAGAGACCCGCGTAGCCAATCTCTTTCTGCCCCTCCCCATAGGGAGCATCTGTTGGGGAGGATTCACTGGTGTTTAACCAACTCCTCCCCCAACTGAGGCCCCAGTGCCCAGAGGCCTGGGAAACTATCCTTCTCCCAGAGCCCCAGAGGGAACGCGGCTCTGGTCTCTCTGTAACCTACTCCCAGGCTAGAAAAGGCAAAGGGGAAAAGCTACTATTCCAGAATCACTTTGTGCTATCAGGCTTGTAAGGTGAGAATAGGTGGTCTCTTTGGCCTAGGTTTGGATATCTAACCCCTCTCAAGGTATGTATATCTCATCCACCCACTACCCCCACCTGTTGTTTCTATCTGTTCTTCCCACTGCTCTCTTCACTATGGGCTGACTTGTCTTCCCACAGACTTTCTTCTACTTTCCATGGAGATTTCTAGCCACTACCCTTCCTCCACTACTTTCTCACATGAACCTCCCCACCTTCACTTCCATCACCATTCCTCCTCACACTGGCTGCTCATTTAGCGTTTGACCAGGCAGCTCTCCTTGGTCATGTTGGTCAACGAAACCCAAGTATGTGAGGCAGAGGTGCCCAGACTCAAATGTGGAAATTCCCAATCTTCCTTCCAAGTAAATAACAGAACCTCCACAGAAATTCAAGATGGTTCTCAGACCTTAAAGATTTCCTATGATCATCTATTATCCTAGGAGAAGAGTATGTTATCTTGACCTGAGGCTCTGAAGAGCATATGCCTCACAGTGGATCAAAGAGTGAAACCCAAAGCTGACAGGCCATTCGCAAACCAAGGCTTCCTTCGACTGTTTGCCTCATATCCATACCCACTAGGAAGGCGTTGCAAACCAGGCTAGATTCAAGCCAGTCTTCTGGCAGTTTAGGTTAGATAATGGAACAAAATGAAACATCCATATAAAATGTGACAGTTACCCAGAGTTGATGTCCTTAGCCCTAGCAGGGGAGGGATGCTCGACAAGGATGTTCAGTGTGAACACCACCTTGATTCAGCTAAAAAAAAGACTCCCTTGCCTCTTTGTTCTCTTAGCAACCTTGGCCATGTGTGGAAGTGGACTACTTCAAGAGCTCTGTATAATCAGGTAAACAGGAAGAGGCCAGAAGATATGGTGGATTGAGTACAGGTCAGTCAGAAAGACCTCAGTTCAAACCCTACCTTAGACCTTATTAGCTGTGTGATCATGAGTAGGTCACTTAGTCTTTCTTGGTATCTTTTTCTCCAAACTCGTTCTCCTTGGACTCATTCTCCAGACTCATTCTTGGCAGCCTTTGACACTGATTATCATTCTCTTCTCCTTGATACTCTTTTTGCTAGGTTTTTGGGACACCACTCTCTCCTGGAGTCCTACCCGTCTGACTGCTCCTTGTCTGTCTCCTTTGCTGCATCCTTTTCCAGATATCAGGGCTTCTAACCATAGGTGTACCTCAAAGTTCTCTCCTGGGCTCTCTTCTCTTATCCTTCTGTGCTATTTTACTTGGTGATCTTGTCAGCTCTGATAGTTTAAATTACCTTTTATGCTGATAATTTTCAAATCTACCTTTCCTGCCCCAATCTCTCTGCTGATCTCCAATTTTACATTTCCAACTTGCTTTCAGACATTTCAAACTGGATGTCCAGTAGACATCTTAAATTCAGTATGTCTAAAATACAACTCATTAGATTTTCCATCCAAATAGTCTCCTCTCCTGCCTTCCCTATTACTATACTCCCAGTCCTTCAGGCTCACAATCAAGGAGTCATCCTAGACTCATTATCTCTCACTCCTCATATCCAAGCTGTTGCTTGTCCACTTCACCTTTGCAGCATCTCTCAAATATACTCTCTTCTCTCCTCTGACACTTCTACCACTCTGGAGCAGGCCCTTATCACCTCATGCCTTGATTCTTGCAATAGCCTGCTGGTGGGTCAGCCTGCCTTAAGTCTCTCCCCACTCTAGTTGATTCTCTATCCAGGCACTAAGTGATTTTCCTAAAACTCAGGTTCTATCATGTCTTCCTCCACCCCTACCCAATAAAATCCAGTGGTTTCACACCTCCCCTCACCCCCCCACTCAATAAGCTCCAGTGGTTTCCTATTACTTCCAGTATCAATACAAAATCTTCTCTTTGGCATTCAGAGCCCTTCATATCCTAACCTCCTCCTACCTTTCCAGTCTTCTTACACCTGATTCCCTGACACATACTCTTTGATTCAGTGACACTGACTTCCTGGTTGTTTCATGAACAAGACATTCCACATCTTGACTCTGAGCATTTTCTCTGGGTCCCCCATTCATGGAACACTCTCCCTCCTCCTCTCTGATGTCCCATCTAAAATCTGATCTTCTACAGGAAGTCTTCTCTAACCCCAATTAATTCCAGCATTTTCCTTCTTTTTATTTTCATTTCCTATTTGTCCTGTTATAAGTTGCTTTGTATATATTTGTTTGTGTCTTGTCTCCTCCATTAGATTTGATTTGGTTCTGTTGTTGTCCTTCTTTTTTGAAGAGGACCAAAATGACATCACTATGCTAGAGTCAAATTTCAGTGTGTCTGACTGTGGCCAGTAGGACCAATACAGGAATGCTCTACCAGAGACTGGGCACAAATAGTCCATGTGACCGTTTGGGATGGATTCTCTAAATTTGCACATCTTGTGTTTCCTTTGAGCAGTCTCAATTCAGCTTTGCTCATAGAGCACAGCACCTTCTCTGATGGGGCACAACATGCTTAGTGGTCCTGTGCCAGTGTTTCCCATGTTACAAATTCAATTCCAAAGTTCTTAAGGGAGACCTTGAGAGTATCCTTGTATCGCTTCTTCTGACTACCATGTGAACACTTGCCCTGTGTGAGTTCTTTACAAAATAGTCTTTTTGGCAAGCGTACATTTTGTACATGGCCAGCCAATTGGAGTTGCACTCTCTGAAGCAGAGTTTGAATGCTCGGCAGTTTAGTTCTTTGTCTGGTATCTTATCCTGCCAGGTGATCTTCAGAATCTTCCTAAGACAATTTATAAGCTCCCTGTGGGCAGGGACTATCTTTTGCTTCTTTTTGCATCCTCAGTGCTTAGCACAGTGCTTGGCATTTGGTAGATGCTTGATCAATTTTGCTAAATGATTGAATCTGTTTCTTCCTCTGTAAAATGAAGGGGCTGGATTAGTTGAACTCTAAGGTTTCTTCTAGCTTTGAATCTATGATTTTATATTAAACAGCCTGAACTTTAGCCCCATGAGCCAATTAAATGTCAAGGACCATTTCAATATTTTTTAAGGAAAATCTAGAAATTTAGATTATTGCTCCCACAGAAGGGTGGATATCAAAGAATTGGTGCATTAACCAACCGATCTAGAGATGGACTCATAAGGAAAAGAAGAGGAAATTGGGAATCAGATGCAGCAGATAGATCTCTGAACCTAAGCATCAGAGCTGACTTAGAGTCCAGAAGGTCAAGAGGTACCATGAATTGAATGAGACTAAGAGATCATATATCAAGAATGCAGGACTGGTTCGATATTAGGAAAACTATACACATAATTTGCCATGTTATGAAAACAATAAAAATTATATGATCATTTTAATAGATGCAGAAAAAGCTTTTTTATAAAATACATTTATTCCCATTTAAAAAAACAAAACACTAGAAAGCATAGGAATAAATAGAACTTTCCTTAAAATGATAAGTAGCATCAATCTAAAACTGTGAAGTCAGCATTATCTGTAATGAGGATAAGCTAGAACTTTCTAAAATATCAAGATGAAGCAAGGATGACTATTATTATCATTGCTATTCTATGTTGTACTAAAAATGCTTGTTATAGCAATAAGACAAGAAAAAGAAATTGAAGGAATAAGTATTGGCAACAAGGAAACAAAACTCTCACTGTTTACAGATGATAAGATGGTTCACTTAAAAACTCTAGAGAGACAACTTAAAATTTTAATCCAAATAATTAACAACTTCTGCGAAGTTGCAGGATATAAAATAAATCCACATAAATCATCAGCATTTTTGTACATTGGCAACAAAACCCAGCAGGAAGAGATAGAAAGAGACGTTCCATTTAAAATAATTGCAGACAGTATAAACTACTGAGGACTCTACCTGCCAAGGTACACACAGGAACTGTATGAGATTAAGAGATATCAGAGAATTTTAACTGGGAATGAAATGTAAAATGTAAAAAAAAAAAAATGTAAAAAAGACCTGAAAGGAAATGCCCCTGTATCCCCCTAGGCTCTAGGAGATTGAAGATGGTACCCCAGGAAGCTCACTGGGTCAGTTCAACAACACAATTTTTTTTTACAGAATGTTTTTATTTTATTTTTGTCAATGTGAAAACAATGTTAACATTTTTTTTGTAATTTTTATTTCCAAAATCCCTCCCTCCCTCTCTCCCCTCTCCCTCATTGAGAAGGTAAGCACTTTGATGTAGGTTATACATGTTCAGTCATGCAAAACATTTCCACATTAGCTAAAACAAAACATTTATTAAGCACCCACTGTATACCAGGAACTACGCTAGGTACTGAAAATTCAAAAACAAAAACTGCCTTTATGGAATCTACATTCTACTGGGCTGGGGATGGGGAATGGAGAGGAGGTAATGGACAGGCATCATGATGTAGTGGAAAGAGGATTGTCTCTGGTTCCAGAGAGTCTAGGTTCAAATCCTGCCTCTAATGCTTATGACTCTAACTGAGTCAGTTAACTTTCTTGGGCCTCAATTTCCTCATCTGTAAAATGAAGGAGTCAGACAAGGTGACCTTTGAGGTCTTTTCCTGCCTTGGATTTGTGATCCTATTACATAACTAAGTAAATATAAATGAATGCTAAATAATTTCAAGAAGGAGGGAATACTAAAAATTCTCAAGGGTGTTGAGAAGAGCCAGAAGTGGGAGGTGATACCTAAGCTGTGGTTTGAAGGAATGTAGGGATGCTGCCAGGTGGAGGCAAGGAGGGAATGAATTCTGGGTATGGGGGACCCCTTGATCAATGGCCTGAAGACAGACTTATGGATCTTTTCTTGCTGTCCATAAACTCAATCAGCCAAAACCAAGAGGCTCACGACCAAGGACTTTGTGCATCTTTGCATACTTTTCTTAACCTTAATTAACCAAGGCTACTAGGAAAATCCCCAGAAGTCCAGGCCGTCAAGCTGAATCTTCAGGGCTCTTTAGTTACTACTTTTCCCTTTTGTTCACACACCTCTCCACCAAAAGCATAAACAAGATATTGGGCCCCAGTATCAAAGGAGCCAAGCCATTCCTTTGGCTGGAATATGCAGCTGAGGCTCTCCTGTTCTCCCCAGGTCAAGGTGATCTTAGCAGCCACCTCCTATCTCAATCTCCTTCCCCATGCTCCTCCAGCACCTTGCATGGCCTATCTGAAGCATCCCCTGTATCAAAGGGAAATGATATTTTTCCTGGCCTGCCACCAAGGAGTCCCTCACCAACAGGCACTTTCACACTCTGTCCTCAGTTCCTTCCCCCAAACCTCCGTCCATATTCCCAGCCCTCATTTCTCTCGCCTCAGTAGCCCTCAGAAGTAGCTGGTGTAGGATCCGCTCCCGCCACAGGCAGCCCTGGTTCCTCACCCAGACTAATTAAGGCCTGGCCATTGTCCCAGCATTCCAGAGCCTTGTAGGGCGAGCTCACCCAGAGGATGCGGAAACAAAAGGATCAGTGTAAACTTGTAACAGGGTTTCTGTCCGATTCACAACAGCAAGCCAACACTTTGGGTCGGGAACAAAAGAGGCACATTTGCTCGCTTCATTGTCTTCAGAGCAGAGGGCCTCGGAGCAGTAAGGACTGGTTGCCTTGGCCAGAGCCAGAGAACAGCCTCTTTACTTAACTCTCCCAAGTAGGACTCTGATAGCCTAGTCTTGGATGCTCAGAATTGGACCCCTGACGGTGGATGCACATGGAGAGGGTAGTAACACTGGGCGGAGCCTCAGAAGATACAGGCTCTAGTCCCAATCTGCCACTCATTCCCTGGGTGACTTGGGGCAAATACTTTTCTCTGGGCTGCAGTATCCTCTTGAAGGGGTTTGAATATATCATTTCTAAGATCTCTTCAAGGAACATGATTTAGAGCTACAAGTGTCCTCAGGGGATATCTAATACAGTAACAGCCCTCCCGGAGGGTTAAGAAAACTGAGACCCCCAAGATCAGTAAGAAATGGAGTAAGAGGGTAGTGAGAAATGGAGCCAGGATTCGGACTCAGGTGCTGTGACTCCTAGTGAAGTGCCCTTCTTTGGTCTATGAATTAACTTGAGTGGGAATGACCTTCTCAGAAAGATTTGGGCCCATTCCCAGAACAAACCAAGGCAGAATTTCCAGGAACTCTGGGTGGCTGCCACCCTAACCCTCTCTGGAAGAGGGTAAGTTCCTTAACAGGAAAGGGGGAAAATCTTGAACTCCAAACTTCCCCTCTTTAATCAAAATCACCTGCCCTTCCCTCTATCTCTCTGCCTAATTCCTCCTAAATCTATTTTTTCATCCTCACTATGACTTCCAGTTCTTTGATTCCTCCCTCTTCTCTCAGTCTGTCAGCCACATTCTGGCCTCCCTTTCCTCCCTTCAGTCTTGACCCAATAGTTGACCAGTTCTACAACACACTTTACTTCATACTTGAATCTCCTGTTCCTTGTCCCTCCTCTGACCATTCTCAGCCAACCCTTAACCCCAGGTTACCCCCAACATCGGCCTTCTCTGCTCCTCCTCCTAAGCTGCTGAAAGCTATTAGAAGAAGTCTTAGGGACCCACTACAAATTTATATTATCCAACCTCAACTGGGCTTCCACTGATTCAAAGCAATCCTTTTCATTCATTTAAAATGAACTCTTTTGTCATACTCCTCACCACAGTAGTTTCATATCTTCTCTCTTTTCAAACCCTTTACATCAATGCAAGCCCTCTTTCTTTGGGCAGATAATCTCACCTGGAATTTTACTCAAAAAGTGTCAACCTCCATCCTGAGCTCCCTCATTTCCCCTTTCAAAACCTCTTTACATCTTCACCTTTCCTCCTCATCTTACCTCCTGCTTAGGTTGTGTTTGTCCTTCGTTCTCGAAGAGGGCCATGACATCAGGGAAATGATGACATGACTTGCAGTTGACTTTGAGTGAGGGAGAGCTGTGCAAGGTCACCAGCCTCACCTTCTCCTCCAGGGCCATCTGGGTCCAGTGACCTGATATTCATCAGGACAACTAGAGATGGCCCAGGATGTAATGAGACACCCTGGAGCTTTCAGGCTAAAGTCTTTTCAGGTTCTCACTTTGAGTGAGGTAACACATATGTCAATGGTAACTCTTTCTCCTGCTCAGAAGATGAAGCCGAGGTACCCCCTTCTCCTTATCAAGACTAACCCACTTGTGTCCTATCGTCTTCTCTGGGAGCATGTCCAGTGACCATTCCTTCTCATCCACACGTATTCTTTTCTCCCTATCTTCTTGTTTCCTTCCCTGCTGTCTACAAGCATGCTTTTCCCCAACCTAAAAAACCAGAAAAAACTTTTCTTTGGTCCTTCCATACCCTGTGCATCCTATATCTCCCCTCTATTTCGGTGTTAAATTCCCAGAAAGAGTATAATATACTCCCTCCACTTCCTTACCACCCAGTCTTCAACCCCTTCCAATCTGGTTTCCAACTTTACCATGCTACTGAAACTGCTTTCTCAAAGATTACTGGTGATCTAATTGCTACATCCAATGGCTTTTTTTCTCAATTTTCTTCTTTTTTAACCTTTCTATGGCTTTGGACACTATTAATCATCACCCTCTCTTTTTGAAGAAGCTAAGTGGTATAAGAGATAGAACCCTGGGCTTTGAGTCAAGAAGACCCAAGTTCAAATCCTACCCCAGATATGTACTAGCTATGTGACTTTAGGCAAATAACTCAACCTCTCAGAGGCTGTTTGCTCATTTCTAAAATGAGAGAATTGGATTTGATGACTTCAAAGGTCCCTTTTAGCTCTAAATACTAGATACTCTCTCCTCTCTTGGCTTCTATGATACTATTATTATCAGATTTTTCTCCTATCTCTCTGACACCTCTTCAGTTTCCTTTGTTGGTTATACATCTACCACCCACTGTGTAGATGTGGATATGGCTCAAAGCTCTATCTTGGACCCTCTGCTCTTTATATCAGGGGCTGTTCTTAATTACTTTTGTGTCGTAGACCCTATTGGCAGTCTGGGGAAGTCTGTGGACCTCTTCTCAGAATGTTTTTTAATACTATTTTATTTCTTCCAATTACACGTAAAAAACAATTTTTAACATTCATTTTTTAAAATTTTGAGTTCCTCAGAGTACTGCCCTTCCAGGAGCCAGAAATTCTGGCCATGGCTATGTCTCCTCAGACATGGACAGAAAAAGAGTTCACAACAGTGGGAAATGGGTTTCAGAACCAGAAACGAGGGAACCGCAGTGTGGATGAATCAGAACTCCTCACCGTTCCTTGTGAATAGAAAGAACCCCCATTTACAAAGGATGACAACCCCAGAGGACTGTCAGAAGAAAGCAGTTTTGCAACTTTGTTTCCCAAATACAGAGAAGCCTACCTGAAGGAATGTTGGCCTTTGGTGCAGAAAGTATTGCGTGAACATCACATAAATGCAACAGTGGATGTAATTGATGGTAGCATGACTGCACAGCTAAGAAGACTTTTGATACTTATATCATCATCAGGACCAGGGGCTTGCTAAGGCTTTTAGCAAGAAGTGTCCCATTCGAACAGGCAATAAGAATTATTAGGGATGACACTACATGTGATATCATCAAGATCGGTTCTTTAGTAAGAAGCAAGGAGAGATTTGTAAAAAGAAGACAACAGGTTATTGAGCCGAAAGGATCTACTCTGAAGGCATTGGAACTGTTAACAGATTGTTACATCACGGTTCAGGGTAACACTGTTTCAGCTCTTGGACCATTTAATGGTTTAAAAGAAGTTTGAAAAGTAGTCCTGGATACTATGAAAATATTCATCCAATCTATAATATCAAAACACCGACGATTAAACAAGACCTCTCAGAGGACTCTGAATTAAGATCACAAAACTGGGAAAGATTTTTGCCACAGTTCAAACACAAAAATTTGAATAAATTCAAGGAGCCAAAGAAAAAAAAATGTTAAGAAAGAGTTTATGTACCATTCCCTCCTCCACAGCCAGAAAGTCAGATTGATAAAGAATTGGCTAGTGGTGAATACTTTTTGACAGAAATTCAAAAGAAGCAACAGAAAATGGAGTAAGCAAAGGCTAAACAAGCTGAAGCAGGCAATAAGAGACAAGTGGAAAGAAACAAGGCTTTTATCCCACCAAAAGGAAAACCGGTTACGGAACCTAAGAAAACTTCTGCTGAAACAAAAATTGATATAGCCACTCTCCAAGAAAAAGTGAAGAAGGCAAAGAAAAAGAAACTGGGAGCCCTTACTATTGAGGAAGTAAAGCTGAAGAGGGAAGCCGATGAAAAGAGACAGAAGAAGAAAAAAGGAGAAGCAAAAACAGGACTTGAGTTAGAACAGGATTTGTGTATCTCTCTTTCCTTTTGTTAAGGACTTTTAGGCCTTGACCTTTGTTTCTTCATCTGAAAAGTGAGGCTGTGCAATGGGACACACTCCTGATAATTTAAATGAATCTCATTTTTTTTTCTTTTTTTCCCCTTACACTTTAGTACAGGTGGAACACTGAATAATGATTCCTTCACTTCAGCTCCTTCACAGTCAAACCAGGAGGCAGGGACTGTTTAAGTTTCTCTGCCTTCTCTTTGTCTGTGATGACCAACATACAGGTACCTGCTGCATCGGACCTTAAACTTCACATTGTCCTCGTTTTTCTTGATCTTGACAGATTCGGCATGTTTTCTCCTGGCTGTGAGCAGGAAGCCTTTTATTTCCTCGATTTTTCAGGGCATGGCGGGGAGGCGGCATGAAGGGCAGCGTGTGGCCCGAGAGGTCGAGCAACTGCCAAGTGGCCGAGGAAGACAGAAAAGCAAATGAATCTCATTTCATAAAACAAGGCTTTCTCTAAATAAGAAAAAAATTTTGAGTTCCATTTTTTCTCCCTCCCTTCGTTTCCTCCCCTCTCCTGAGATGAAAAGTAATTTGATATAGGTTATAGTATGTAAAAACATATTTCTGCATTAGTCATGTCGTAAAAGAAAACACAGTCTAAAGGAAAACATAGACACACACAAGTGAAAAACGCACTGCATTCTTTCTCTGGAGGTGGATAGCATTTTTCCTCATGAGCCCTTTGGAATTGTCTTGAATCATTGTATTGCTGAGAATAGCTAAGCCATTCATAGTGGATCGTCATGCAATATTGCTGTTACCAGGTACAATGTTCTCCTCGTTCTGCTCGCCTCACTTTGCATCAGTTCGTGTAACTCTTTGCAGGTTTCAGAATAATGTTTTTAAATGCATAAAATCAAACATGTAAGATTACAAAGAAAACAACTTATGTCAAAATATAGGATGTTCTACGTTTTAAGCCAGTAAGGCATAACACTGCAATAAGACTTTTGATACAATTATCATTTAAAAAAAAAAGTTCATATAACCCATGTTAAGAACTCCTGCATATAACAATGTTTATAACATTCTCCCTCGGTGAGCTCATCTGTTTCCATAGGTTCCGTCATCACATCTCCCTAGATGACTCCCAAATCTATATATCTAGCTGTAATCTCTCCCCTATACTGATGGAATTCCTTATCTCCCCTCCTCCCCCTGTCCATAAATTACCCCTCCCAACTCCAGACTTCCCTCTTTCTGTTGAGGACTCCACCATCTTTCCTTTCAATCCTTCCCCCTGCTAAGGAGGGGGAAATGTATTTGATCATCTGTCCCCAGGGTCCAATCATGGTCATTACAAGCTTCTGGAAGAACCTGGGTTTGCAACCTTAGAGGTGCCCTTGACTTCCTTCTTTTACATCCCTCATTATCTGATCAGATATCAGTTCCTGTCCATGTACCTCTACAACCTCTCTGATATTCATTTCCCTTTCTCTACTTCAATTGCCTCCTCTCTAGTTGAAGGTCTCATTGCCACTTGTCTGGATTTTTTTTTAATTTAATTTTATTTTATTTTTAATAGCCTTCCAACTCTCTGCCACCTTTAATCACTCCCCTTTCCATTCCATACCAACACACAGATGCCAAAATAATTTAAGACAGGTCTGGCCATGTCTCTCCTCTGCTCAAAAACTGCCCAATCAAATGAAATTGTTTCACTGAGGACATGAGGGATCTTTTAATTGCTAAATCCAATGATCTTTCCTTAGTCCTCTTGCTTTGACACACAAATACATAAGACCAGAAGTCATTCTCCAAGATGTCAAAGGACAAAGACAATTTTCCAAAGAAGGATTGTAAACTATTGATCCACAACCATATAAAAATGCTCCAGACGACGAATAAGATAAATGAAAATTAAAACAACTCTGATAAAGAAGAACTATGAGAAAATCCCCTCCCTCTTTTCTCCTCGCTTTGCAGATATGGGAGGTCCACAGGTGCAGAACATTACCTATTCTTTCAGATTTTTTAATGTATTGATAGGTTTTGCCGCTTTTCTCTTTTTGTTTTTCTTAAAATATTCTTTATTATATTGGCTGACTCTCTGGAAGAGGAGAGAGAAAAGGATTCAAGAAGGAATTTAAGTAATATGAAAATGAAAAATCAATAAAAATTACTTTAAAAAAACTCTGAGATTTCACTTCATGCTCTTCAAATTGGCCAAGATGCTTTTTAAAATGTATGTAATCAAAGGTTGTTCTGGGACAGGCCTAATTTAGACCAGCGTCTAGTGATTCAGGTTCAGGATTAGGACACAAAGAAACACTCATGGCCTGTATAATGTAGTAAGAAGAATAACTTTGCTCTTAAAGGATTAAAAAGGACATAATTATTAAACTCCAGATGTCATTAAGCTGCTCTGTACATTTGCATAAATCACACTCAACCCCTGGGATTCACTCTCTATCCCTGTTTTTTAGATTCCTTACCTTACTTTAAGGCTCAACTCAGATGCCAACTCCTTTCCTGATCTCTCCAGTTGTCCATGCCCTCTCCCCCTCCTCAAACATGTCTAAAGCCTTTGTCTGATCTCTCCCTTTACCCCTTCACTCCCTACCTGGTAGTATGCTTGTAGGTACAGGTATGTTTCAGTTCCCTTATTCCTCCAAGTACAACAACTTCCTGAAAAATTGCTTTATTTTTGTCTTTGTATCCTCAGCCCCTAATATAGGGCTTGCACTTGAAAGACTCAGAATAATAAATTTTTCTTTAATTAAAAAAGACTATTGTAACCACTTCTCCATATTAGCTCTATGGTTCCTACAGTTCAGATTTCTGTCTTTATTGGAGACAGAGGGGAACCAAAGGATGTGCTGTGGGAGATTCCTTCCCTGAATTTAGAGGTTAGGAAACTTGCCTCTAGTTTCCATTAATAAACCATAGTGGCTTCATCAGCTATAAATTCATGGGGTTAGTGGATTTTAAGACATTTCAGAGCCCATCTAATTCAGTCCTTTATCTAAGGAGGAGCCTTCTCTGTGACTTCCTGACTAGTGGTCAGTGTGGTTCAATGGAGAGAACATTAGCTCTGGAATCAGAGATCCTGGGTTCAAATCCTACCTGATATTTATTCCATGTGTGACCTTGGGCAAGATACAACTTCTCTGTTACCTCAGTTCTCTCAAACGTAAAATCAAAGGGTTGGAGTAGATGGCCTCTACCTTATCCAGCTTTCCTTAGAAGGAAAAGGGAAAGGAACAAGCATTTATTAAGCATCTTCTATTTACCAGGTACTATGTTAAGTGCTTTACAAATATTATCTCATTTTAGAGAACTCCAATGATTGGAAATTGATGACCTACTGAAGTAGTTCATTCCACTCATGGACAGCTCCATTTTAGAAGGGTTTCTCTTGCATCAAGCCGAAATCTGACTCTCTGCAGCTTCTTCCCATTTCTTCTATCTCTGACCTTCAGGCCTAAGCAAAACCATTTTATCACTTCTTCCAATCCTTGACATGTGTGAAGACAGCTAATTTCTATGTACCCTCCACAAGCAAGTCTTCTACTCCAGATAAAATGGCTTCAGGGTCTCCACTTGATGCTCTTGTGATGTAGTTTCCAGTCCCTTCACTATCCTAGTCATTGCCATTTTTTGGATGTACTTTAGTTTGTCAGCATGTGGCACTGAGAACTAAACACAATACTCCTATGTGGCCTGACCAGAGTGGTTCTATCAGGACTCTTCCTTCCTTCCTTCTGGACACCATGGCTCTGTTGAAGCATCCTCTTAGCTTTTTTGGCTACTGTGTCACATTATTGATTCTAAATGAGCTCTCACACATTTCCTCATTTCTATTCTGTGGCACCCCTCCCATTCACTCCAATTTTTCTTTTTCTATTTTAATTTAATTTCAATGGACATTTTCTCTCTCTCCCCTCATCATTGAGAAAAGAAAAAGAAAACTCTGATAACAAATATGAGTAGTCAAACAAAACGAATTCCTGCATTAGCTGTGTCCAAAAACCTATGTCTCATTCTGCACTTCAAGTCTATCACCTCTCTGTTAGGAGATAGATAGCATTCTTCATTACTGATCCTTTGGAATCACTATTCACTAGAACCTTTGAGCCTTTTCCACAAAGCAATTTCTCCCCTATTCTGTATTTATGAAGTTGATTTTTTTAACCCAAGCATTGTGAGAAGATGTCTTGTATATGGCTTAATTTGGGTGTGGAGACTCAAGCTCTGGAATTTCCAGTCCCAAATCACATGTGAACTTCCAGGAGCAGGGGCAGGAAGACCATGGATTCTGAGAAGACAAATTCCAAGAGGCTTGTATTAAGGAGAATGAGGAACAATGAGGCAGATGGGAGCCATAAAGAAAAAAAAACAGCTCAGTTATTCATCTAGGGAGAGTACCCTATCTTAACCTCAAATATTAGATGACTGTCTCCCAGACTAATGGAAACCAATTGAGGTTCCACCTCTACTACCTCCCTAATATGACTTCATCTGTATTCAAAACACTTTCATTATGTCTCTCTTTCTCTTTATATTTCTCTCTTTTGCTAGAATGTAAGATATATGTGCCTATGTAAAACAGGTATGTCTAAATGGGTTGACAAATATATAGACAGAGTTCACGGATGTTAGAGTTAGATATTAGGAAGCTGGCCCACCCCTCTCCAAGGGGAAACTGCAAATCCCACCTTGAGGAGAGCAGTAGGAAGGCTGTGGCTTGGTCTAGGAAGTTATAGGGATGGTGGATGGAATAAAAGGGAAGTTGGTTGGCTTATTCTGTCTAGAGGCCACGATTGGGTTGAGTTAATTACAATTCTCAGAGAAAGAGTGAGGAGAAGTCAGCATGGGGTGGTTGGTATGAAGAAGCACAGACCCAGAGCTGGACTTCAAATTGAGTGGTTTAATATGGTCTCCAGAAGTCCAGATTGGAGGGTGAAGCAGCAACAGGGGCTCTTTAAAAAAAACCAGAACCACATTTACCCATTTTCCCTTCTACGGTGTTTTTCCTGTTCATCATGGTTTTTTTCCAAAAATCACGACCAGTAATTCAACAATTACATCAGCAAGTTCTATTAATACTTTATATTACAGTTTGTGCAGGCCTGGTGACTTTGATCTTTAAAGATATGTAAGGGAGGAATGATTAGAGACTCACCTTCTAGTCCTTAGAGTTTGTTTTGATTAGAAATAATTTTTCCCTTAATATATCCTTCTTTTTATTCTCTCTCTTCCATTTTTTCTTTCCCTGCTGAGTAAAATGTGTTTCTATGCCTAACTTGGTGTGTGCATTCTTCCCTACTTTAACCAGTTTAGAAGAAAATGAAGATCAAGTGCCACCCCACTCCCCATGTGTTCCTTTTCCCCCTTGCTTTCCTTCTTTTGAGATAAACAGAGCATTAAAAACAACAACTTCCAAGTCCTCTGTCTTATTAGATTCCCTTTGAAGATGATAGAGTACTGAGGGGACATGTATCATGTGCCAGCATTGGAATATGAATAGTTCATCTTTGTTTAGTCCCTTATATTTGCTTACTCATAGTTACCTTTTTATGTTTTGTTTGACTCCTGTGTTTGCATTTCAAAGTTTCTACTTAGCTTTGCTCTTTTTCTCAAGAATACATGGAAATCCTTTTTAATTAAAGGTCAATTTTTTCCTTGTATGATTATACTCAGTTTTGTTGGGTAAATTATTCTTGGTAATAAGTCTATATCTTTTAACTTCTGGAACATCACATTCCAATCTCTCCTTTCCTCCATGTAGTGGTTGCTAAATCTTGTGTGATCCTGGCAGTGGCTCCTCATTATTTGATTCTTTCCTTCTGGTTGCTTTTTCTTTGACCTGGAAATTTTGGATTTTGGCTATAACGTTCCTGAGGGGGTTTTTATTTATTTTTTTAGGAGGCAACTGCTGAATTCTTTCTATTTTCATTTAGCCCTCTGGTTCTAGGAGATCTAAGGAGTTTTCTTTTATGATTTCTGGGCTGCTTTGTGTCATTGTTTTCGAATAGTCCAATGATTCCCAAATTATCTTCCTTGCTCTGTTTTCCAGGTTAGGTTTATTTTTCAAATATGAAATGTCTTATAATTTCTTCTACTATTTTTTCAATCTTTTGACTTTGTTTTGATATTTAATATTGAAAAGAAAGTAGAAGAAACTCTCTAACAAAATAGATAATCAAGTAAAACATATTCCGCATTGGCCATGACCAAAAATATATGTCTCTCTTTGTATCTTG
Organism: Phalanger gymnotis; assembly: GCA_028646595.1. Classification (NCBI taxonomy): domain Eukaryota; kingdom Metazoa; phylum Chordata; class Mammalia; order Diprotodontia; family Phalangeridae; genus Phalanger; species Phalanger gymnotis. The sequence goes on from CM053622.1 coordinate 420,508,806, forward strand.
AGTCCATCACCTCTCTGTCAATTCTCTCTCTCCTGTATCCAGCCCCCATCTGCTTTTCTACCTTTCTTTTCTAATTTCAAGAACTTTATATTCCATTTCTAGCCTCTGTATATTCCCACAAACTTTGTCTTTCTCATTCCTAGAGTGCCCTCTTCATTCCTGCCTTTCAGAATCTGATCTTCCTTCAAGGTTTAGCTCGGGTGCGATCTTCTCTGTGAAGCCTACCCCAAGCCCATGTTGTTAGTGTTTTCTCCCTCCTCGATTTCCTCTTCTGATAAATAAAGAAATGGGGGTGGGAAGAAGGGAGACCAGCAATAGAGAGCCCAGTCCTGAAAGCATGGGCATTTAGTGAGTCTGCTCCAGAAAGTGCATGTTGACTTGAAATGACAATTCTCTTCTTCAGAACATGCTCAGGGCAGGCAGATTTCAGAAAAACCTAGAAAGACTTATATGAACTGATGCTTAGTAAAGTGAGCAGAATCAGAACATTGTACACAGTAACAGCAACATTGTGTGAAGATCAACTACAAATGACTTCGCTCTTCTCAGAAATACAATGATCCAAGACAGTTCCAAAAGACTCATGATGAAAAAGCCTATCCACATCCAGAGAAAGAACTATGGACTCATGCAGATTAAAGCATACTATTTTCACTTTCGTTGGTTTTTGTTTTTTGTTTCTCATGGTTTTTCCCTTTTGTCCTGTCTCTTCTTTCACAACATGACTAATGTGGAAATATGTTTAACATGATTGTACATGTATAACCTGTATCGAATTACTTGCATCATGGGGAGGGGAAAAGGGAAAAATTTGCAACTAAAAATCTTATAAAAAATGAATGTTGAAAACTATCTTTACATATAATTAGAAGAAACAAAATACTTTTATTTTTTTTTAAAAAAAAGGACATGCTCAGGTGTTCTGGAACTGTTACCTCTCCATAGTGAAGAAGGGCTTTTCGGTTGGCTGATTCATCAGAAATGAGAGTGCATACAAAAGGATTCCGTGAAGAACTTGCTTCCTTTCTTTCCTGATGGCCACAAAATGTAAGGACAAGCCTCTGCCCTCTGGAGGGCCAGTGTTGGGGGGAACTGGGGTACCCTTCCCATGAACACATGACCTCCTAGATAAGCAGTTTGGGATGGGGTCATCTTCTATTTATGGCATTTCTCCTCTAATATAGGTCACTGTGAGATCCAAAAAGCTTGGAAGAGCCAACAAACATTCAACAACTGAGCCTAGGAAGGACCCCAACTCAGAAGAGACCTTTTTGGTCCAGCCCAGAAATGACTAGATCCAACAACCAAGCTGCCATGTCCCACAAGCAAGGGAGTGACTCTGTGCTATGCCACATTCATAAGTTAACTTGGTCAGGTGAATGCTTTGTAGCAACCTCTTTAAGTCTGAGGGACTCATAGCTGTAAACAGCCTGTGAAACTCCCAAGTGCCACTGGAATCAGATTAAAATGTAATTGGGAAATGTTTAATGAAATAAAAAAATATATAATACAACACAGATAATGTTAATTTATTTCTAATATGTGGCCACAGGGGCCCATTTCCATGTGAGTTTGATATCACTAGTTTAGATGATGTTGAAGAAATATTAACTGGTGATAATGTGGGGAATGCACTTAAATTGGGGCTCAATCTTATAGCATTAGAGAAAACCTCATAACCCCTTAGGGTTGCTTCTAAAATCCTGAGAAGAAGATGTAACCACATCTGGGGGACCCTAGCTGCCAGTATAAGTCCAGAGTTTATAAGGACCCCATATTACTCGTTTGCTCATGTGTTGCTTCCACTCCCCTTCTTCCCTTCATTTCCTGGCCCCCCCACCAGTTTAATGTAAGTTCCTTCATAGTGGGAATACTTCTGTTTTTGTTTTTGCATCCCCACCCTCTAGCAGAGTGCCTGGCATATAGTAGATGCTTAATAAATGGTTGTTGAATTGAATCCATCTGTGAATAGAGTGCAGGCCCTGGAGTCAGGAAGACTCATCTTCCTGAGTTCACATCTGGCCTCAGGCACTAGCTATGTGATCCTGGGCAAGTCACTTTACCCTGTTTGCCTCAGTTTCCTCATTTGTAAAATGAGCTGGAGAAGGAAATGGCAAACCATACCAGTATCTTTGCCAAGAAAACCTCATATGGGGCCACAGAGTCAGAAACAACTGAAATGACTCAACAGCAAGAACAAAAGATGGAAGGTTTGTTTCTTAATTATCTTCATAGATCCCCGTACCTAGAATAGCGTTTTGTATATAGTGAATGCTCAGTAAATAGTCATGGATGCCTGTAAAGCTGGCTCTTGCCAGGTACTCTGGGAGGTATGGAGAAGTAAAGACTCTGTGTGACTCGGTAGAAAGAGCGCCAGACTTGGAGTAAGTCATTTCGCCTCTCTGAGGCTGTTTCTCCATGTCTAAAATGGGAGTAATAATACTGGTACCCCAAAGGGTTGGAGGGGAAGGGAGAGAAGAGGAAGAGGCTTTCTAAACTTCAAAACACTATCTAAAAATGAGTTGTGATTAGTATAAGATGTGAGCCCTGGCCTCAAAGAGTCTACAGTCTATATTTGGGTACACAAAAATTCCTTTGAATCAGACACCAAGTAAATGCTGTCAGTAGGAAGTTAGACTAGATTAAGGTGGGGGGAAGGGTTGCTTCATGGAGAAGGTGAGACTTCAGCTGGACATCAAAGGATGGGGAGCAGCTGGCTAAATCCTTTAAAAAATCTATTTCTATTTTCATCCTATGCTACATCTTAGGGGAAATGAATTCTATATGGCCACTCCCTGCGATGTGAACAGTCTTTTATTTGTCCCAAATTTAGCCTCTTCCAGCTTTAAGAAGGGACCCTCCTTTTTTCTAGCATTCAGGAATGAGTGAATTCCTGAATTTGTGCTTCCTGTCACAATCTCTCACAATTTTCAATGCTGACATAGGTAAGTATAGTTAGTGGAAAGCTTTCAATGAAGACGAAAAGTTCATCTCTGCCACTTGCTAGCTATGGAGAAGTCACTGACCTCCCTGAGGCTTGGTTTTCCCATCTGTAAAATGGGGGTGATAACAGCCACTTCCCAGAGGCATTTTAAAGAAAGAACTTGATAAGCTGTAAAATCTAGCTATCAGTGTGAGCTATTAATATTACATAATAATTATTAGGCAGCCAGGTGAAAAGAATATTTATCATGGAGTCAGCAAGCCCCGAGTTAAAATCCTATCTCAGACATTTACTGTGTGACCCTGGGCAAATCACTTAACCTTTCTCAGACTCAATTTCTTCATCTATAAAATAATATATGTCTATATAATACCATAAATATACTATAAATATATTATATTATAACATAACATGACAAAATATAATATGATATAACATAACATCATATCATATAACATAGCATAACATAATAAATATAACAGCATAAATAATATAATATAATATAATATAGTGTAATGTAATATAATATATAAAAATACTATATAATACTATAAAATAATAGTGCCCACCTGACAAGGCTGTGAGGATCATAGAAGGTGATATATGAAAAGCATTCTGTAAACCCTAAATCATTACAGAAGTGTTAGCTATTATTATCATTCGTAATAATAATTGCCATTACTTCCTCTCTGCTTCTGTTTTTCCAGACTAAAGAGGCCTCATCTCCCTGGTCCGTCCTCCTCCCCACCTCCACCCATCCTCTTGATTCCCTCTGGGAGAATTCCACCCTGCTCCTGGCTTTCTGACCTCCTTGGCTTGCTGTTTCCTTGCTTTGGCCCCTCTGGCCCTAATATCCAGCTCTGTATACCCTTGTGGGCTTGGAGTTCCTTAGAGGAGCAACAGCTCCTTTCCTCTGGTTCTCTCCTCCCACCCCCACAGGAAGAAAGTGTGTCAGGATGGGCTCTGGGGCCCACACCCTGTGCACCAGCCCTACCAGGTCTCCTTGCTCTTGGCCAGAACTGGGATCAGAGAGGTTACATCCTTCAGGCTCAGTGTGTTTTTTCCTACCTTGGCTCTGTTTTATTCCAAGGGGAGAGCAAGGGCCATCCTGATTCTTCCTCTGGAAGTCTGTTTACTGGAGGAGAGGAGCTCATTTTCCAGATGTGCTGGAGGGAAGTGGTTATCTTGGGGGCTGCCAAAATACACGTGTGCACACATTTACATGTATACAGATAGATGCAGACACATATGCATCCACATAGATGAGCTCACACAAACACATATACATGCATGTGCTCATATAAACAGTATACACATCAGACCACGCATGCATACACAAGCATGTGAATTCACATAAACCCATAAAAATGTACATAAATACGTGGGATTGTAGATTTAGAGCTGAAGGGACCTTGAGAAGTCATCTAGTTCAGCCTTTTCATTTTAATTTTTTAAATTTTTTTGGAGAGGGGAAGGCAGGGCAATTGGGGTTAAGTGATTTGCCCAAGGTCACACTGCTAGTTAAGTGTGTCAAGTGTCTGAGGTCACATTTGAACTCAGGTCCTCCTGACTCTAGGGCCAGTGCTCTGCTCACTGAGGCATCTAGCTTCCCCTCAGCCTTTTCATTTTAAAGGTATTGTAGTAAAGTGGCTTGCCCCAAAGTGGCACATATGTATGTGTGTGTGTGTGTGTGTGTGTGTGTCTGTGTGTCTGTGTCTGTGTGTGTATATATATGTATATATACATATACATATTCACATATGTACACTTTGGTCATTTTTCAGTCATGTTCAACTCTTCATGACCCCATTTGGGGTTTTCTTGGCTGAGATATGGGAATGGCTTGCCATGTCCTTCTCTAGCTCATTTTACAGATGAGGAAACTGAGACAAGCAGGGTTAAGTGACTTGCCCAAGGTCACATAGCTAGTAGGTTTCTGAGGCCAGATTTAAATTCACAATGATGAGTCTTCCTGACTCCAGACCCCAAGCTTTATCTACTGTGTACATACAAACAAATAGGAAAGGACTCTAGGCTACCAGGACTGTGCTATAGCCTTAGCTCTGTTACTTACTTACTGGGTAACTTTGGACAAGTCATTCATTTTTATGTGCCTCAGTTTTCTTCTCTGTTAAAGAAAGGGGTTGGATTTATCTCCGAAGTCCTTTCCAACTTTATATTTCCAATCCTATAATTAGATGTTCTTAAACTTTCCTTTTGGCTCTGAAATCCTATTATTCTATGATTCAAATACAAACATACATACATTCTCTCATATATAAATGTCTAAGATCTTGGGATCATACATTTCCAGCCAGAAGCAACCTTCAAGGTCACTCCAACCTGGACTAGAGATTACTCCAACCCCTTCATTTTATGTAGATAAAACAGGCCCAGAGAACTAAAGGGACTTCCTTAAGATTATGCAGACAGGAAATAGCAGAACCAGAATCCAAACCCAGGTCCCCTGGTCCAAATCAAACACTCTTCTCAATATATCACATTGCTACCTCAATACAGCCATGCACACAAACACACAAATCCCAGGTATGCTAATTAGCATCCACGTGACCTAGGGCAAATCACTGGCCCTATCCGGCCCTTAGTTACCTCAACAACAAAATGAGGTGGTTAGAATCAGTGACCTCTAAGGCGAGGATGCACTGGAACAAGCTGATTAGTCAATTTTCAGTGCCAAAATCAGAAAATTCTATAAATCAGGACTTGATTCATTGTTTTCTTTATTGTCCAGGCTTGAGAAAGTAATAGGGAAGATATTGATCATGTAGATTACACTTTAAAATGTCAGGCATCCTTTTTTGAGAGACAGTTGTTAAACATTTTATCAACAGCACACTCACTCTCTAAAGTATCTTTTTACCTATGATCCCTTTTCTTTACACACACACACACACACACACACACACACACACACACACACACACACACACACACACACACACACACCCCTCCCCAGAAAGAAACCTTTTCTGTTACACAAAGGATAGATCAACTCAGCTAGCCAGCTGTGGGAAGTTTGGAATGATTAGTCCCAAACACCTCTGGCGGTATACAGCTTCTGGCCTGTGGTGAAGCCTCAAGGCTGCTCAGCTGCCAAGACAAGACCACAGGCTGGAGCTGTGGGGACATTTTTAAAAGCCAAATGCCAAGGGGGTGGGGGTGGGAGAGAGAATCTGTTTAGAGTGGATTTCTATCTCCCCAGTTCCCAATAGACTCACCTCTTTCTCCTCCACCCAAACAGCTCTACAAGGGCCACATCCTTTCTATTTTGGAGGGGAGAAACAACTCTGTTTTTAGCTCTGATGGAAGACATTCAAGGGAAACCAGAGAGGATATGGAGAAATAATCATGGATATTGACACAGACCCATTCACATAAGTGCCTCTGTTATCACTGATTAAACACATCCTGGCTCTGAATCCACTGACTTTCGTTAAGGAAACTCCTAGAGGTTCAGAGCCTTGACAACCATCTACTACTGACATCTGACACAGAGTTTGGTCATTGGAGTTCTCAACATGCTCATATCACTCAGTGGTGATGGGCACCATGATCAGCTCATATGCCATCACCTATGGGAGGCCTTTCCTAGTTCTTTTCATCATTGGTTCTCCCTTTCTATGCTTCATACAATCATGCAGATACTTACCTGTTTGCATATTATATTCCTCTTGACCTGCCAATAAAATATAAGCTTCTTGAAGTCAGGGACAATTTTTTTTTTGTCTTCACACCCCTAGCAGCTAACTTAGTACTTTGTACATAACGGATATTTAATAAATGGTTATTGGATTGTTAGTTGTGTTATCTTGGGCCAGTAATTTCACCTCTCTGAACCTCAGTTTCCTCATCAATAAAATGGAGATAAAAATACACCAACCATGTGGCAGACTTATTGCAAAGAGAGTGTTTTGCAAAGCTTACAATGCTTTCAACATGTGATCTATTAGTAATAGAATTATTAATTATAGTTAATATATAAATAATAATAAATTTATAATTACTAAATTATAAATAAATAATAAAAACAAATTCATTTTCTCAGCTGCCATATCCCTCCTGCAAACTCACAATGAATCCAGCAAAATCTCCAAGTCTTTCTTACATAAACCATGGTAAAGTCTGGAGGAGGCTTAAGTGGGGAAAGGAGACTTGAGTGGCTATCATTAAATATATAAAGAAATGTCCCATAGAAGCAGGGGCAGATTGACTCTGGGTTGTGTAGGAGGGCAGAGGTAAGACCAGTGGAAGGCAGATAAAATAAAATTATTACTAATTATTCAATCATATTATTTCTTATTAATATTTATTATTAATACTCAATAAAAAGGATAGGCTGATATATAGGCTCGCTGAAGTCATGGGTGGCTGAGCACTGCTCTAGGCATGTTAGGGAGATACCAACAAAACATCCCTGCCCTCAAGCATCAGTTCAATAAGAGAGACAGCAAACATACCCACAGAAAACAGGTTAGTAGCACTGACGAAATAGCCTCACAGTCAGTGCTCAGAACACGTATCCAAAAGGAGCATTCAAAAAGTTACCTGAGGTTAATCAGGGAAGACTTGGGGAGGTTGCGAGGGGGGAGGAGATTAAAATTGGTCCAAGGAGCCAAAGAAGACCGGGACATAGATTGACAGAAAGGAAACTAGGGCTAGAGATGGCACTGAGGGTGGGGGTTATAGCATGTTTCGAAGGCATAGAGGTGGAAACAGAAAATCTGTATATGAGGGAGAGCAAGCAAGATTTTTCTTGGCTGACCTGGAGAGTTTGAGCCCCCTCATTGTGAACATGAATTTGGAAGGAGGAGATGATCAAAGGAAGAATGACCTAAGGGGAAACTTGAGGGAACTACATCCCAAAGGGCTTGGAAAGCAGGTAATGCCTGACTTGTTGGCTCCCCACCTAATAAACATTCCTCTCTGAGGTTTCAAATGCCCCATTGGAAAATCAGAATCCCAAGAATGACTGGATACCAGAGCTATCAGAAGGGTTAGAACAGAAAGAGACCTTAGAACTCATCTAGACTAACATTCCTAGTTATAGATGAGGAAACCCAAACTCAGAGGTGGCTTGACTTATGTCACACAGCTGGTAAAGTGAAGGGTTAGAATTCAAAGGACCAAAGATTTAAAGCTGGAAGGGACCCCGAAAATCATTGAGTCCAACTCTCTACTTTACAGATGAGGAAAATAAGGCCCAGAGAAATCAAGTGACTTTACAAGTAGGATCTGAGTTCGGATTTTCTGAATCCAAGCCCAGTGCTTTTCTTGCTGAGTTAGGGTTGCTTCTGCATAAAGAGCCACTTGAAACACAGAAATAGGTATGAATAGAAGCTGTCTACGGTATGTTTACATGTAATTTCTGTGTGCTTTTGTCTACACATACGTGTGTGTACTTACCCATATTCTTAAAGGCAATCTCTAATAGAAAGCATATGCTCAAAATCTAGGCCATGGAGAAAAAGAGGACAGTCAGAGACACACATAGAGAGGAGACTGAGATAGAGATAGAGAGAGAGAGAGAGAGAGAGAGAGAGAGAGAGAGAGAGAGAGAGAGAGAGAGAGAGAGAGAGAGAGAGAGAGAGAGAGAGAGAGAGAGAGGGAGAAAGAGGGAGAGAGAGAGAGGGAGAGAGAGAGCCACAAAGAAGAGAGTTCCAATCGGCAGGATGAACCTACTGATGAGGAGGCCCTATTGTTTCGAGGCCCCAGACAAAAACCAGGCTGCCCCATTCCCACAGCCTTTGCACAATGGCTACACAACAGGTCCCTCTGGGGACCAAACCTAATCGGGCAGTGACTGAGCCCATGAAAGGTTCTTCCTTAGAAAGTGCAGTGAAAAGCCTTGCAGCCCACCCTTCCCCAGGCAGGGATACCTGAGATGGTTTCTTTGACTCTGCCTTCCCGGGGGGGGGGGGCATTGTCTGCCCTGGCTCCTGTCCCCCATCCTTGAATATCCCGCTTGTTCCCAAATCCCATTGTAGGCCAACGTCCGGGCCAGGGGGCTCCGTCAGATTTTCTTTAGGTAACGGTGAGCCCTTTCCCTTTGGGCCTGCTGCTCTGGCTTCAAAGGAGGAGAGCCATGGGGAGACTAGGAGGGCATAAGGGATGCCCCTGGGAAGGAGGTGTTGCTCTGAAAGCCACCTTGTTGAAACTGGGTCATGGTGATAGAATAACAGTCACAGGGGCAGGGGCGGAGGTGGTGGTTGAGTTGGTGGCTGAGTCCGCCCCCGAGGCAGGTGTTGGCCTGGGAGGGAAGGCACTGGGGCTATGCCCCTTGTCAGGTAGGAGAAAAGGAAACAAGAGAGAATTACTCGAAACAGTAGAAGTTTGATAGATGTTTATGGAGTAAGTCAGTGGAGGGACTCTAAAGAGCCTCTAGTCCAGGGGGTCTTAACCCAGGGTCCACAGGCCCCTTGGGGATCTAGATTTCAGGGGGTCCATGAACTTCGATGGGGAAAAAATGATGTCTCTATTTTTGCTAACCTCTAACTGAAATTTAGCATTTCCTTCAATTATTTTAAAATATTATTCTGAGAAGAGGTCCCTAGGCTTTACCAGACAGACCCCCCGAAAGGTCCATGACCTCCAAAAAGATACCCTGAATCTAGTCAGACCCCTTCATAAGCTGAGGAAGCAGAATGGCATAGTGGAAAGAACCGTCGGGATCATCAGAAGATGTGGGTTCAAATCCTGCCTCACTCACTTCCTATGTGACCTGAGCAGGTTGGACTAGACCGCCTCTGAGGTTCCTTGGGAGGTGACCTGGCTCATGTCCCATAGCTAGTTAGCAAAAGCCCTGAGACTAGAGCTAGGGTGAAGCGGTGGAAGGCATATTGGATTTGGAGGATCTGAATTCAAATTTTGGTTCTGTTTCTTACTTGAGCAAATCATAGCATACATAGGATTTAGCGGCAGATGGAGGGAATGATTCACCTGACCTCATTTTATGATGAAAGACAGAGACTTGTCCAAGGTCACACAGGGAGTGACGGAGCTGGGATTTGAAACCATGTCCTCAGACTCCAAACCTAGTTTTCCTTGCAACATTTCATGCTTCCCTCTGGGCCTCAGTTTCTTTATCTATAAAGTGAGGGAGGCAGATTAACAGAGGTTCTCATCCTTGTTTGTGTCTTGGACCACTTTGGCAGTGAGTCAGTCAACTCATAAATATTAAGGGCCTGCTATGTGCAAAGCACAAAGAAAGGCAAAAGACAGGCCCTGTTCACAGTCTAATGAGGAAGACAACATGCAAATGATTACATACAAACAGGATACAGACAGGATAATTGGAGATAATCAACAGAGGGAAGGCACTAAGAGTAAGGAGGACTGGGAAACACTTATTGCAAAAGGTAGAACTTAAAGTAAGTCAAGGAAGCTAGGAGGCTGCAGAGATAAGGAGGGAGAGGGTTCCAGGTGTGGACCATGGGTCAAAACTCTTCAGAGTAATGTTTTTAAATAATCAAAGGAAATGCTCATTTTCAATTAGAGATTAGTGAAAATAAAGACATAATTTTTTTTCCCATCCAAGTTCACAGACTCCTGAAACCTATCCACAGATAGCTTGGGGGGATCTTTAAACACCAGGTTAAGAACTCTGAACTAGATGGTCTCTTTGGACCTTTAAGCAATAAATCCCATAATCCTGTTAACGCAGTTCTCTTGACTCCCAGGCCAATGATCTTTCTATTATACAAGGACTCTACAGAACAGTATTACCCACTTGGTATAATCAAGCAATTAATTGCACTATACAGACAAAGAGGAATCAAGCCACGGGGTGTGTCTCCTCAGGAAACACTCCAGGCTCCCCTAAATCTCCTGACCCAAGCTGATTGTCTCTCTGGATAGGCGTTGCCTGGGCTCTCCCCCAAGTACCATTTCCTGAACGAAGGGCTAAGGTAATGGCTGGGCAAAGAATGAGACAGGAATTGGGAAGCTGAGGAACCAAACAGGAACAGTGCTCAGGGCACCGGGGCCAAAGGGACACTGGGCAGAGTGAAGAGCAGGTAAGGGCGCTTGAAAGGTGCCTACTGATGAAGGATGGGCTAACTCCTTGGGTCACCTAGGAGGCCAACAGGTTTATCATCCATTAGAACGTGTCTTCAGATAGGGAGGAGAAAGATGGATGATAGAGCAAGAGGAGAGAGAGGGATAAGATTGTTAAAAAATAAAAGAGGATCCTTGAAACATTTCTTTAAATGCGCAGAAGGGAACAGAAGGAAAACAGAGACAAGCAGTATAGCTTTGAAAGTCACATGTTGAGTTTATTATGTACTTAAAAGGAAAAGCAAGCTGTACATAATAGAGATTTGCAGTTTCATACTTTCCTGTTCCACTTTGCATATGGAAATGTTCATCTTTCTTTCTTTTTTTTTTGGCCTTGGGCAAGTTCAGAGTTTTTTTTCTTACAAAGGACAAATTTGAAAAACAGCTAAAAAGTACAACGTAAGCTTCTTTTGAGCAGAGATTGTTTCATTCTTCATACATGAATCTTCAGTGGTTAGTGCAATGTCTGGCACACAGTAGGCATTTAATAAACGTTTGTTGATTGATATATACTAGTAAATGGGCAAAATGAGAGATGAATTTCTGGGTACTTGCGTGGGAAGGGAGGGATCCTGATTGAGAGTGAGAAAGGCACAGAAAGAAGAGGGTGCTAATGGCAAACTCCTCCCCTTTCATGAAGTCACTGAGGGACCTCATTGACACTAAATGGTAAACCAGACCAAAGACATGGAAGACATGGAGCATCGTTTTGGGAAGGAACAGAGGTACTTCAGGAGCTGAGAGAGAAAGATATCTAAATGGGACACTCCAAAGAGATAAGTAAGGCCAGTCAGGGAAGACTTCCCAGTAATGGTGAGATAAATACAGGATCCAAAAAAGACTGAGCCGCGGGCTGGCAGAAACAAAACCGAGGATGGGAGACAGGGCACCACAGATTAGAGGGATGGCATACTGCAGGGGCACAAAAGTAAAGCATGGAGATTGGCAAGTGTTAGCCATAATGACTGCTCCCTTCCCCAACAGAGCCAGGCCTAGGTCTCTAGGCAACACGGACAGACACCTTGGGTGCAATAGTTGGAGACAAAGAAGTATGCTTTAATATTCCTTGTAAATGGATAACTTAGCAAGTTTAAATGGGCAATAAATACATAGAGTTATAATAATGTGAAATCCAACCACTTCATGGCCTGCAGATATTTATTTCTTGAGAAAATTAGGGCTTCTCGCTGCCTGGTATGGGGTGATGACTGACTTTTTCCTCCCTTGAACAGGGGTCTCGTTCTAGTAATGGAAATGGGCTAGTGGTTGGAATGATAGGAAAAGCAAAGGATATGTTACATCACCCCAACCTCTTTTAACCAACATTCCCATACAATCTCGATGATCCCTTTCTGTATGAAGGCAGCTAACGTAGTGAAGACAGGGGTAAAAAGTATGGGTTAAGAATCAGGGCAACAGCCTTTTTTGAAACCTGAGGGGTCTGGTGGCCCAGATTTTTCTATTGCCATGGAGGAGACAACAAAGTGGGATTGCAGGGAGTGGGGTAGAATTGTCTCTGGTACATATATAATATACAAATAGACATAGCCTTGGAGGGAGGAGGGGGACAGATTGTAAATATGAAACATTTGAAATACAGTTTTGTAATTGATTCCTCTCTATCACCAAAAAATTAAGTATTTTATGCCTACCCCACAAAAAAGATATTTATTTCTTGGTAAGTAAAGTCACATATCTTGAAAAGGCTCAAAGTTTCTATTAGATAGCTGCATTAGCCATTCAGTTTTCAAACTTTACAAGAGATATACAAATGCCTTGTCACAGCTCCCCACTCCACCAGAGACAGAGAGACAGTAGGGCTACTGGAAAAAGAGGGAGGGGAGAGAAGGAAAATTCATTTTATGTACAGCCAAAAAGCCTGAAGTTGCTACCAGTGAAATTGCCCATTAACAAACATTCTCAAGATAGTGTCCCATTCCTTTGTAGATGTGGGGATAAGCGTAGGGGCCTCAAGGGTGGAAAATTTCATATAATGTCAGGCTTTTTCATATGCCGTTTGATTTTGCTGAATTTGCTTTCTCTTATTCCTCTTTTTAAAAAAATGCTTTATTATGAAGCATGGCTATCTTGGAGGGCAAAAGGGGAAAGATGGAGGGTGGTGGTTAACAATAAAAATCTATTTTTAAAAAGAGAAAGAAAAAGGAAACTTCCCAGGAAAATAATCTGAAATTATGCTAAGAAGGTGACTAAAATGTCAATGCCCCTTGTTTCCGTTGTTAGGCAGATACTCCAAAGAGGTTAATGATAAAAAAAAAAGAAAGGGTCTCTATACACTAAAATATTCATGCAGCTTTTTTTTATCCTATCAAAGTACTGGAAACACAATTATATATCCATTGATGGGGGGAGGGGTTGGGAGGATAGATGGCAGAGAATCATGGGAAAACTTACATAAAGTGATGCAAAGAGGACTAAGCAGAACCAGGGGGAAAAAATACACAATGACTATGCCAATCTACATGAAAACAACAACCACAAGAAAAATCAAAAGTGAGTGCTGTGAAGTTATAAGGACCAAATTTAGCCCCACAAAAGAGAAATGAGATTGCTCATCCCTCCCCCAGAGATGGGGGATCATGGGGGACTATACAGAATCACCACTTACTCTTGGATTTGGTTGATGTATTGTTTAGATTTGTTGGGTTTTTTTTTTCTCTTTTTACTTGTCTTTGGTAAATCCTTTACCAGAGCTATGGCTTTGCTGTAAGGGAGAAAGAGGGAAGAGGGCTATATTGGGATATGAAGATGATGTAAAAACAAACAAAAAAAATTTAAAAAGAAACCTGCCTAGGAAACCCTGGACTATCTGGCATGATTCAAGGAATGAGCTATTCTGGCTAACAGAGAGTTGCTGGGCCTGGGTTTGAGTCCTACCTGTTTACCTACAGAATATCATATGTGTCCCTATTTGGGCCTGAGTTTGCTCATCTCTAAAATGAAGAGTTGGATTAGATAATCTCTAAAGTCTTTTCTCACTCTGTCTGCAATCTAAATCTCACATGAATTCCGGATTGTCAAAGAACTTGAAAGGACCAATAGTTGTTTCACACCAAAGGTACATCAAATTTAATCATTTTTTGAGATGTGACTGAGAAAGTGACTAAAGTGTCAATGCCCCTTGTTTCCTTTGTTAGGCATATAGCCTAAGGAGATTATTGCCGTTCTATCAACCTTCTTGTTCTTGTTTGTTCTTCATTTTCAAAGAGCCCAGTGACATCACAGGTAACGTCTTGACTTTTCTGAGTGAGGCAGAGTTCCACAAAGTCAGTGGCCTCACTCTCTTTTCCAGAGGCATAGATGTCTAGTGGCGAGACAGAAGTCAAGATGACTGTGGATGGCCCAGGATGCAGTGGATGATCACATCTTTGATGTCTGACTGAGCTCTAAGCACTTCACAGCCCCTACTTCAGCCCCTTCGTGGCTGTTAGAACAAATTGTTCTTATTGGGGAAGTCTTCACATGTTTGGAGTAGAGGTTAATGATAAAAGAAAGGACCCAAATGCACCAGGAGAAAATAAAGAAACTCTCAAGTCATCCTCTGTGATATCTAGTGAAATCAGCATTGAACTTGGAGTCAACGGACACATCCAAGTCCCAACTTTAACTTTTATAGGTTATTGATTCCTATGAACCACACATTGTGCTTGGCACTAGGGATACAAAGACAAAAGTAAAACAGTCCCTGCCCTCAAGGAACTTACAGTCTATCAATGGAGACAACATGGATGCATATAAAAATATATACAAGGTAATTGGGGAGGGGGAGGAAAAGAGGGAAAGGGCCCTAGCAATTAGATGGTACAGTGGATAAAGGGCTGGACTTGGAGTCGGAAAAACCTGAATTCTAATCCAGCTCAGATACTTACTTGCTGTGTGATCCTCTCTGCCTCAGTTTCTTTCTCTGTGAAATGAAGGTTAGTAATAGTTTCCAGAGTAGTTGTGAGGATAAAATAAGATGATATTTGTAAAATGTTTTGTAAACCTTAAAATGCTATATAAATGCTAGCTATTATTATTAATAATATTATCACTAATAGGTGGAATCCAGAAAGACCACGTAGTAGATGGTTCTTCAGCTGAGTCTTGAAGGATATTAGGGATCGTAAGGGGCAAAAATGAGGAAGGAGTGCAATGAACTCTTTGCACAAGAGATAGCAGGCATGGAGAATGAAGAGGAGTGATTTTGCTGAAGTGAACTGCATTGAAGCCGCAGCTGGGGATACTTCCCCAATTCCCATTTGTACTGACAGGCTGAGTCCCCAGAGGGCCCATACTGTTACTGTCTCAGTATTCTAGGGATACTGAGGGGCTAGGGTTTCCAGTACTGTCCTCCATGAGTCTCCCCACCCCCACCCTAGGCGTGCTTCCCACTGATTATTAGTCAAGCTTAATTAGCTTTCAGAAAATATATTTCCTAAGAGGAGTAACAGAGTTGTTGCAAAAACAAGCCCTCCAAGCTAGTAGTACTCTCTCCTTACACATACAGGCATACCTCGTTTTAGTGCACTTCACAGATATTGACACGGATAATCACAGATATTACAAATTGAAGGTCTGTGGCAACCCTGGGTGGAGCGAGTCTATTGGCACCATTTTTCTAAGAGCACGTACTCACGTCATGTCTCTATGTCACATTTTGGTAATTCTTTCACTATTTCAAACTTTTTCATTATTACAGCAGTTATGCTGATCTGTGATCGATGATCTTTTTTTATGTAAGATTGTTTTAATGAAGTTTATATTCAGATTACAGTTAAGTAGTGCAGGCATTAAATTACTTCATTATGCATGGGTTTTTTGATCAATGATCTTTGATGTTGGTATTGTACTTGTTCTGGGACCCCATGAAGCACACACATATAAGACCACTCCACTGACCAGCCATTTCCCTGTCTCTCTTCCTTGCCTATTCCTTAAAGCGCAGCAATATTGAAATTAGACCAGTTAATAACCTTACAATGGTTCCTAAGGGCTTAAGTGCAAGGAAGAGTCCTTTGATGAGGCACACTTCAATGTTGTCTTACTTTAACAAATTGCTACAGCCATCTTCAGCAACCACCACCCTGATTGGTCAACAGCCGTCAACATCGAGACAAGACCCTTCACCAGCACTGAGGTTCAGATGATGGTTAGCATTTTTTTTTTAGCAATAAAGAATTTCTAAATTAAGATATGTACATTGGGTTGCTTTTTTTTAAAGAAATAATAATTACACTTAATAGACTATAGTACAGTGTAAACATAACTTTTACATGCACTGAGAAACCAAACAATTCATATGACTCACTTTATTGTGATATTAGCTTTATTGTGGCAGTCTGGAGCTGAACCCAAAATATCTCTGAGATATGCCTGTATAAAATTCATGGTGAGAGAATCATCAGCTGTAACTGTTCCAGGGCCATTGTTATGGGCTGAGGTGGTTACTGCTGGGGACCCATATGGGCATTCCAGATCTTCTGACCTTCTGAAGTTCATAATGTCATCACCTCATCAATGGGGGTAAGGGGAGGATTGTGAAAGAAGGAGAGCCATCGAAACTCTCCTCAACCCCCTCTACCCCAAGGGCAATTGCAGGTCAGGGGCCCTTCAATGATGGATTCGACAACTACTTGGTGAACTGGCTGATGAAATGGTCAAACTCCCAGACTACCTTACTGTTTTATCCAGTTTTATCCAGTTTTGCTTTCAGGCAATCACCCAAAGCCTTGATCACCAAGGTTAAGGATTTATTCACACCTAATTTACTTTTGATTCATTGACTGATTCAGTGGAGAGGTCTGAACCTTCTAGGCTTAATTGGGGTGACATTTGTAATCTTATCTCATCAGAGTGGAATATTCCCTCCAAGGATGAATGCAGATTCTTGTCTTAATTCCCCCAGAGCAGATTTATCTGATATGCTGGAGGTTTTCCTCTGGTTCCTGTAACACTCTGAGGCTGCCATCAGCGTCTGTCTGTCCTCTGCACCTCACTCAGACTAAAAGTCTGGCCAACATTTTTGGGAGGGTTGTACATATCCTTGATTATGTCTTTTATACGTCTTAAATGCACATCACCACTGTGTGTAATATCCTATAGCCTTCTTAGGACCACCACTTCTCTTTTCGTTGTCCCTGGGTCCCTTGCAACGATGGTTTTTTCAAGATGGTCATTTTTCATGGTTCACCATCAGATAGCATCAGCAGGGGAAGATTGGTGGAGTGAACAGAGCCTCAAAAGGGCTATAGGGAAGCTAGGTGGCATAATGTGCACTATACTTGATGTCAGGAAGACCTGAATTCAAATCATGCCTCAGACAAACCCTGAGCAAGTCACCTAATTTCCTCCTGTCTCACTTACCTCATATGTGAAATGTAGAAGGAGCTGCTACATGGCTCAGTGGGTAGAACAACAGAAGGCCGTGGAGTCCTGAAGACCTGAGTTCAAATATGGCTTCAGATACTTACTAGCTGTATGTATGACCCAGGGTAAGTCAATTAACCCCATTTGCCTCAGTTTCCTCATCTGCAAAATAAACTGGAGAAGGAAATGGCAAATCACTCCAGTCTTTTCCAAGAAAACCCCAAACGGGGTCACAAAGACTCAGACATGACTGAAATTACACAACAACAACAACAAAGCAGATAATAACGGCATCTACTTTGTGGTGTTGTGAGGATAAATGAGATAACATATTTGAAGTACTTTGTATTATATAAATGTTAGCCATTATTTTTCTGCAATTTAATACTGCACTCATTCAAATATAGGCAATAGTTCCCTTCCTCCCACCTAAATCTGGCTTGTAAAACTAAAGTGTGCAGACTCTGGGAAAGGGTAATCAGAATGCAAACCATCTTGGGGTTTGGGGGAGAAAAATTTGAAGCTCATAGTCTTGTGGAAATGAATGTTGAAAACTAAAAATAAATTAATAATTTTAAAAATCCAAGTGTGTTCTATAAGTTATTGCTTTTGTCTCCCAATGTGTGTATTTCCTGTTGAGGGAATTTTATTTTAGGGGTATGCCTATATCGATACTAAGGCAGCAAACATTCTTCATGCACATTGCATTTAATATTTCATATTTTGGTGGGGAGAATTCATTAACATCGAATTTTTTCTCGTAGGATGTTGTTTACATCGGGTGAGATCACTAGGCTTCCATGGAACCCCTTTTGGGAAATAGTGCTCTACATACCAGTAAAGGCAAAGAGGGAGAGAATGAGTTCCAGGAACTAGTCCCATTAGCCCGAGTCCCTCAGAAGGCTCAGTCTAAGACATCCATGTCATCTCCAGGCAAGGACTATCACCGTCCTCTTGTCTCTATACCAGGCCAGATGGGCGGAAGAAGACTGTCTTTCTAGGACAGGATTGTAGGATTGAAACCGAGAACAGACCTGAGAGGACATCTGGTTCAACCTGCTCTTCCATTTGACATTTAAATTCTTTAACAATGTATTTCTTCTCTTTATTATTCAGTAAACATTTATTAATTACATGTAATATGCAATGCTCTTTCTTTTTTAAAAAATCTATTTCTAATGTACCTTTTCAGGCTTTTTGCACATTACTCTTTTTCACATAACCTACATTCCAATCAAACTGGTCTTCTTACTGTTCCCCATAGTGGGGAACATTTTAGCACTCTCTTTAGAACCTGTGCAGTCTGGGCCCTATGCCTAGAATTCATTCCCTCCTTAATGCTACCTCTTACAATCTCTAGCTTCCTTCAAGGTTCAACTTAAGTGCCACCTCCTACAAAAGGCCAATCTGAGCCCCCTCACTTTTTAGTATCCTCCACATCCTCTAATTATTCTGTATTTATTTTGTGTGATATGTATACAAATACACATATAGTTACATATACATATGGCATATACCATGTACATACCATATACGTACGTTTGCACATATATAGAATATATATTCTATGTGTGTATATATACATGTGAGTGTGTATACATGTTTATTATATATACATGCATATATGTATATATACATACACACACACACAAACATATCAAAAATCGCTGCACCACCAAGGACTCGGGTGGAAGTCAATATAGATAAACTTTCAAAGCCCAACTGTCTTACTCCATCTTCTTCACAACAGTTCTGGTATTACAATGGCAGCTTAGAACTCCAGATCTAGACAAGATTTGAGAGACCTTCTTGTCCACCTCTCTTGGTTTACAGATAAGAAACTTATCCTTAGAGAATTAAGTGACTCTATGCAGCAGTAGAAAGCACATGGCAGTGGGGATCAGGATATCTGGGTCCTAACCTGACTTTCCCACCAATTAGCAGGGTAACCCTGAGCAAGAAGGACCTCTCTGGGCCTGTTTTCTCCTCCATAAAATAAGAAAGTTGAATCAAATGATCCCTCCGTTCTCTTCCAGCTCTAATAGTCTATGAATCTATCTACACAGCAGAGTTGGAGAGGCTTTGGCCCTAGACTTACTGGGCCCTTGGGCTATGCATTCATCTTGGTTCCCAGAGATGGGGGACAGAGGGAACGAGCTCTCCCCAGAACAGGACTGGGGCCATCCCAACAGGGATAATGCAGAGCCAGAGGCTGACATCATCAGGGAAGCCTGGCTGCTGAGAAAGCAGAGCAGTCAGGGACAGAGTGTCCTGCTGAGAAACAAATACTAAGCAGTTTGAAAAAGAGTGAACCTAACCCTGCTCCAATCCATCTCTGGCCTTCAGCCAGGCCTCTGCCCCACTTTTCTGGGTCTGGGACTGGAGACAGTTTCTCTGAAAGGGCCTGGCCCCTGGTTGTCCCTTGGCGAGATTGACAGGACAATAGGCCCATACCCACTCTTGGCCCCTCTGCTCCAGGCATTGACTTGGCTATTCCTGTCTCAGTACAAGGCCACAGAGGTTCTGGACAGAGATATATAAAACAGCTCTGTTCAGGAGGATGAGAGCCACAAGACAAGTCTTCCCCTATCTACCCCCGCCCCCGTGGCTATTGCCTGAGCTGCCTCTTGGGTATTGATTCAACAATGGACCTCAATTGAACCCAAAATAAAGTATCTCTATCTTGGTATGCCAGAATGGCCCCAAAAATCTAAATGAACCTTTGCCAAGGGTCAGCAAGGAGGAATATGAGATGATAGATAATGGGCTAAATATTGGGGCATAGTAGGGAGGCCCCTCAGGGGCCTGGGTCTTAGTCTCTTCAACTGGAGAATGGGTGCAGTGAATTCTTCTATTCATCTCTCCTGATCTGTTCTCCCTCTGATAAGTGGCAGTCCCTGCCCACAAGGGCAAAGGGAAAAATGGGTAGTCCATAGGATACCTAACTGGCTGTAACAAGCACAGGCTTCTACAAGTTATCTATCTCCACCCCCACCCATGCCCTCTTCTAGGCAGTACTATGAAGAGAGATAAATTCATAAAATTTTCATAAAATTTTACTTCATAAAATTTTACAGGGAAAAAAACCTCCATTCTCATGATAATGCTTTTCCAGTGCCTCATAACCTGGATGGATGGTGAGCAAGGGTTCTAATCCTAATTTTGCCACCAGCTAGCTGTATGATGTTAGCCCAGCCCCTTTCCTTCTCTGGGCCTTAGTTCCCACCTCTGTGAAATGAGGGATTCTGTGATAGTCATGTCCATCTTAAATCATTCTTGTAGCAAGGTAATCCCTCAACCTCTCCTCCTAGCGTTCCCAGGAAAAGGGAAGAACTTCTTACTGCCCACTAATGTATTATCTTTTCCTGTACCCAGAATTCCTCTTTTGGAATTCTTCCAGTCTGAGGCTATTTTCTCAGGGAATTCTGACCTGCTCCACTGGCTACTTCCAGAGTCTCATGGAACCTCAAAAGGGCTTTTGATGCTTGCCCGTGACTCAAAGACCTTGCTGAGATGATCTAAATCTCCTGGTCTTGAGCTAAAATAGCCTGTTCTAGGACCTTCCTGACACACTGGAAATTCCCAGTTCCAACCAAGTTCCCTCAGGAGGTGATTGATCATAGTCCCATTAGTCAACAAGACTGACTTATCCCGTGACTTTGGCCTGTTTCCTATTCCGGTCTTGAGTTTCCTCGTCTGTCAAATGAGGGAATTGGATGAGATGATCTTTTGAGTTCCATTGAAGGCTAGCGTTCTAGTTTTCTACCTGAAGCAGCAAGGTACCATGAGGTAGAGACAGGAGGTGGCATGTGCCAGGCATATTGGACTATCACAATCACCTTGACTATCATCTCTATTCATACCCTGATAGAGACGGCACAAGAGCCTGAGCCTAAGAGCCTTAGGAATAGCAGTGTTCCCTCCCCAGTCCCCTGAATACTGGCCCTCTTTCTAGCCTGGAGACCCACAGCCATCATCAAAGTGAACAGTCATTATGGAGAAGTCCATCCTTTTCTTGCCACCACCAACTGCTGACCAACTGCCACCAACGGGTAAATAAACCCAAGAGCCTCGGATGGGGGGAGAAACAGCACCTCCCCCCACCCTTGTTGGTCCTATTTCCAGCCAGGGGTAAGAGAAGAGTACAAAGTAGGTACAGAGAATATATGGCATATAACTCTATTATGTCCTTTTGAAAACAATCTCTTATGTGCACGTGCATGGTAAGGTTATGGTTAGGAACCGGATCTATTATTTCATTGGTATAAAGGAACTCCTGGGTGAGGAAATTCCTTCTACCAGTGTGGGTTGGCACCTTCTTTGCAATTTCCAGTCTTAGAGAGTTGCCTAGAGTGCTAGTTTAAGGACTTACCCAGAGCCACACAGCTAGCTGATATCAGAGGCAGGTCCTGAACCCAGGTCCTCCTGGCTTCCAGGTCAGTTCTCCACCCACTGCCTCTCACATATACCTGACAAATCCTTTAATTTGTTTCTTTTCATATTGAAGGAGAACTGTGGGAAATTTTTCTGAAAGCTGAGGAGTTTGAGGAACAAAAAAGCTTGGAAATTAGCAAGTTGATACCTTCAGTCCTGGAAAAATGGAGAAAAACATGGGGAGGAAATGGCATGGTGGGTATTGTGGGGGTAGAATGAGGGCAAGCCTAGGATGGTGAAGCACTCACAGTGGGGCCTCGGTGGGGGCTAAGTGTCTGGGTAAGGAGACAAAGTCAAAGTGTCCTCCTCTATAAAATGAGGAAACAGAGGCTTTAAAAGGTTAAGTGACTTGCCTAGGATCACACAGATAGCAAGTACTTGAATCAGAATTCGAACTCAGATCTTTTCAGATCACCCCTAGACACAGCGGAAGGGAGGGTTAAAGATCTGAGAGCCCAAGTCAGTCTATTAGACTCACAGGGCCTAGTACATAGATATATATTCAACTTAATTCAATAGCCTTTTTTTTTAAGTGCCCACCTTGTACAAAATGCTATGCTAGGTACTGCTATTCAGATTACATATTTTTCAAATCCAGGGCGTTGCTTTTTTAGGGCAGAATCAAATTAAACAAAATGGAGAAGAAGGACTTTCCTGCCTCTTTTATGAGGAGTCTTGAAAAATCAGCATGGCAGGGGGTGGAGCGGGAGGGGGTGGGGGTGCTGAGGTACAAGGGGCTACTGTCAGCAAAGTGTTGCCAACAGAGCTCCTCACACTATGGAGAGTCCTGGCAAATCCAAGAGGAGGGGGCTGAGTGCTGCCAGAAGCAAACCTGGAAATCTACCAGATAAAATACTACAATGTCCCATAACCTGAGTGGTTGAGAGCCAGAAAAGAAACCTAATTCAGTTTGGAATACAGAGAAACATGGAGCACAACACACAAACGTCTGTTCTCCATTCAACACCTCGCTGTGGCACCAAGGTGGCCCTGGTTTCTTGGAGACTGTACCCAGCCAGCACAACCGTTGACAGCTCCTACCAAGCTGGAAGGGCTTCAAGAACTGGCCTGGCAATGGACTCGATGTTTATTGACCAGGGACCAGCTCAACTAAGTTCAGAGAGGGTCATCACCAGTGGGCTGCCAGCCAGGAGCTAAATCTTTTTTTTTGCTCCCACTACATCTCACAAAGAGGGCTTGGTGTATCCTTAAACTATTGATACACAAAGGATTCTCCACTTCATACAGCCCCTTTGGCTCAGTCTTCTTCTGTCAGGTAGGCAACTGGGAGACTTTTCCAATTATCTATCTCCAAGGAGTTTTAAGATCATTTAGTCCAAGGGTTCTTAAGGGAGCCTGTGAGCTTGTCTTTTTAAATTATTTAAGTATTTCAATAAAATTGGCTTCCTTTGTAATCTTATGTATTTTATTTTGTGCATTTAAAAACAATATCCTGAGGGCAGCTAGGTGGCATAGTGAGTAGAGCACCGGCCCTGGAGTCGGGAGGACCTGAGTTCAAATCCAGCCTCAGACACTTGACACACTTACTAGCTGTGTGACCTTGGGCAAGTTGCTTAACCCCAATTGCCCTGCCTTCCCCTCTCCAAAAAAAATTTAAAAAATATATAAAAACCCAATATCCTAAGAAGGGCTCCAGAGGCTTCACCAGACTGCTAAAGGGGTCCAGGACACAAAATCATAACAGTTAGCATTTATATAGCAATTTAAAGTTTGGAAAGCACTTTATATAAATGATCTAATTTGGTCCTCACAATAACCCTGAGGGAAAGGTGCTATTATCCTCATTTTACAGATGAGGAGACTAGGGGACAAACAGGTTAAGGGACATGCCCAGGGTCACACAGCTGATTAAATGCCTTGAGGCCAGATGTAAACTCGGGTCTTCCTGACTCTGGTCTAGCTAGAGTACTATCCGCTGGGCCACTGAGCTGACTGCCCCCAAAAATAACTAATAAAATTAAGAAATCCTAAGCCCCCTAAAGCTCTCCTCCCCCTATTTTACTTCTCCAAATATTTTTGTTCTTCATTGTTCTTCTATCGAGCTAGGTGGCAACCCATCTGTAACTTACTACTATAATTAAAGGGTTATCAAAAGCTCAGAGAGATTGTGTCTTAGCCATGGGCGCACAGCAAGTCCATGTCAGAGGTAGAATTTGAACCCAGGTATACCTGACTCCAAGTATTGCATAGGATCATAGATTTGGAACTGAAATGGACCCTGGAGACTATGAAGTTCAAACTTCTCATTTGTCAGATGAGAAAACTGAGGTACAATAAACTTGGCTTACTGGCTCATGAGAACCAATGTTTGATTTTCAGTTTTATACGGTGGAAATCAGCAAACAATAAGAATTAGGGCTTGACTTACTGTTTTGCTTATATGGTCCCCAGGAGAGCTGATTGTTAAATAGTTTGCCAACACACCTCTGCAAAGAAGACTCGCCTTGTTTTTCAGTCAAATTTAACTCTTTGTGACCCCATTTGGGGTTTTCTTGGCAGAAATACTGGAATGGGGCAGTTAGGTGGCACAGTGAGTAGAGAGCACTGTCCTTGGAGTCAGGAGGACCTGAGTTCAAATGTAGCCTCAGACACTAGACACTAGCTGTGTGACCTTGGGCAAGTCACTTAACCCCAATTGCCCTGCCCTCACCCTCCAAAAAAAAAAAAGAAATACTGGAATGGTTTGTCATTTCCTTCTCTAGCTCATTTTACAGATAAGCAAATTGAGGCAGACAGGGTGAAGTGACTTGCCCAGGGTCACAGAGCTAGTAAGTGTTTGAGGTCATATTTGAACTCAGATCTTCCTGACTGCAGGCCCAGTACCCTATCCACTGTGCTACCTAGCTGCCCTGAGAGCTTGTCTAGGGTTACATAGTGAGTATCTAAAGCAGGAATTGAACCCAACTCTTTCTGACTCCCAATCCAAGCTCTGTCTACCACATGACCATGAAATCTACTCCACCATGCTGCCTCACGGGAGGGACATTTATGTTGTAACTGTCAGCTGGACAAACGGTCTTACTGCCACAGTTACCACTTTGGCATTATTAAGTTTTAAGTTACCTAAAATTATTTTTTTTTAAAGTATGAGATGGTCAGGAAATAACTATATATTCAACAGCATAGTAGCCTTGAGCTTACAGGTCACTAGGTGCTGTTCTTTATATCTGCCTAACAAGAAGAAACTGAGGCTTATTTCTGATGACTCCCTGTTGATTCTGTTGAATAGGCCACGATTAGAACAAGACACCTGGGGTTTTACCCAGGAATAAATCTAGAGGACCCCCATAGCATTTCCCCAGCATCAGCCGCCTCTTCGGCAATATAAAAGCCTCACGGGCTGAACTCCCTACCTCACTTCCTGCCTCGACCCAGGGACAAACATTTAGGACCAAGACTCTGACTAGAATTCTGTGTGATTTGGGCAGAGCTGTTCGGTCTGCACAGTGTCATTTGCTCATCCCAGAGTAAAGAATGATTTTTTTTCTGGCAAAGGAGGATTTCATTTATTTTACTGAGCACCGTATTTGGCAAAGATGGGCTGACATAAGCGGACTGATTAACTCCGGGGAGTTATTTGCAGAGCAAGGGTAAATATTTATATGGCTGATTGAAAGAGACCTTTCTTCCTTGGAGGTAACTCTAAGGGTTCTGGCTGAAGAATTATTACAGATGGCCCACTGGAGGCTGCTGCAGTACGGGCAGCCAGCTTTTAGGTGACGGGGCAGAAAGATTTGAGAGGATCTTGAGGCGTCTTAGTTTAAAGAGAATGCCCAGGATTTCCCAGACCACCTCTGTGATTTGTGTTCGTACAGAGAGTGAAGTGACTAGGATGGCAAGCAGTTCAGTATAAATGAAAAGAACAGTAGATTTGGGGCCAGAACACCTAGGTTTAAACCTCAACTCTGCCTGTTACTACCTAAGAGACCTCAGGCAAGTCTGTGGGCTTCAGTTTCCTTCCTGGTAAATGAGGGTATCAGACTATGATCTCTAAGGGAGGTCTCTAAATTCAAGGGTTATGGGGCAGCTTAGGTGATTCAGTGAATAGAGCACTGGGCCTGGAATCAGAAAGACCTGAGTTCAGATTCGGCCTCAGACACTAGCTGCGTGACCCCGGGCAAGTCACTTCGCCCTGTTTGCCTCGGTTTCCTCATCTGTAAAATGAGATGGAGAAGGAAATGGTGAACCACTCCAGTGTCTTCCCCAAGTGGGGTCACAAAGAGTCAGACTCAACTGAAAATGACAATAAAGAATGGAAATAATGATAGCACCCCTCTCCCAGGGTTGTTATGAGGGTCAAATGAGATGATAATTGTAAAGCACTTTGCACAGTGCCTTGTACAGAGTAAGCACTATATAAATGTAAGCTATCATCATATTATTTTGACCAAGGCTCAGTCCTGCAAAGAACAGACCACAGATTCAGGAATACCCAGGCCCTGTGTGCCCCACAGGCAAAGAGCATACCCCCCAGCACAATCTGCTCCCCCTATGATGAGCACCAGCCCACATCCAGGCAGGTATAGATAGGAGCAGGACTGTCATCCTATTGATCCCTCTGGGGTCAGAAAGGGTGACTCCAACCTGAAACTGCTGGTAG
This sequence comes from Phalanger gymnotis, assembly GCA_028646595.1. NCBI lineage: Eukaryota > Metazoa > Chordata > Mammalia > Diprotodontia > Phalangeridae > Phalanger > Phalanger gymnotis. Next base: position 420,535,244 of record CM053622.1, read on the forward strand.
TTCCCTTCTGTTTGCCTCTGGAAAACATGTGACTTCCTGTTGTGGAGATAAAAGGCCTCCAAATGAAAAAAAAGAACAAAAGCCAAAAACAAAAACCCAGAGCTCACTGGACAGAGGCTGCCCTTCCTCCCCTGCCTCTTCCCAGAGAGCTCAGGGGCTCCCATCGGAAACCACCTAGATGCTCTTTCAGCCCCCAAGATGCCTAGGGATTTCAGGGGGCCTGCCCCTCCTTGCCCTCCTCCATCTGAACCGGAATGCAGGGAGGGACAGGGACACAGCAGATCTCATCCTGGCTTCTCTTTGTCTCCTGCCACTCCTCCCCACCCACTTCAGGAAGTCTTAGTGCAATCTTTCCGTTGGGCCGGCTCCATTTCCTGCAGCATCCTTTGCCCTAGTCTAACCTCCCCACGGGCAGGAGATCTTAAACATTCTGAGCTGACATTAGGGGGAACATCACTCTCTAATGAAGCAAGCAGCCCTTGTTCGACTTTTTCATCAGCAGCATCAAATATTCACCAGGCACCTACTATGTGCAAGGTGAGAGTGAGAGATCTTTAGTATCCATTGTGAGACATGGATGATGCTGGCACAGGATCACCTGGCCTCCAAGAAGGTGCTGGACTCCATGAGCAAAGCAGAATCGAGCACAACTCTAGAGACGTCTCCATCCCAAATGTCCTAACGGACTACTTGTGCCCGACCTGTGGTACAGCCTTCCGAACTCATATTGGGCTGATTAGTCATGGCTGAATACGTTATGCCTTGACCCCAACATTGATATATCATTGGTCCTCTTTGCAAAGGAAGGGCCACCGCCACCAGCGACAATTATGTGCAAGGTACTAAACTAAGCACGGGAGATTTCAGGAGACAAGCCACTGGGCTCAAGGAGCTGAGGGTCCAGTTAGTGAGAAACAGAGCAGAATCCATTTCAGCTATATAGAAAGCTAGGGCTAGAAGGGACCAGTCATCAAAACCACATTTTTATAGCAGAGGAAATTTAACCCAAGGGGAAGGGAATAAGGATTTATACTATTATGTGCCAGGTGCTTTAGAAAGCTCTCATTTAATCCTCACAACAGCTTAGGAGGTAGGTCTGTTGTTACTCCCATTTTGCAGATGGGGAAATTGAGACCCGGAGACATTAAGTGACTTGCTCAGGGTCACACACTTAGTAAATGTCTGAGGCTGAACTGGAACTCAGATCTTTCTGACTCTCGGTCCCATTCTCTAACCACTGTGCCAATCTAGCTGCCTAACTTTACCGTTAGAGATTCAGAAAGATGAGTCTTGAAAGTTCTACATCTTTCATGAGTGAAAAGGCTAGGAGCCAGGGGCCAGGGGAATTTGTCTGGACCATCTGTGGAGGGTAGCCCACTCTGGTTTTTGGTCCAAAATAAAGACCAAAAGATTGGGAATCTCATCTTCTTAGTGTACTCAAAACATGCCAGTTTCATTTCCCCCCTCCAGGCTTTTGCTCATTCTGATCCTGCCAGTCTGAAATGTTCTCCCTTACCTTCTGTATCTATACAAAAATCGATACCTTCTTCAATAGTCAGATCAAGCCCCACTTCCTTCAGGAAGCCTTCCCTTGAGTAACATCCCTCCAGGATAATGTCATAGGATAGCAGGTGTCAGAGCTGGAAGGAACCTTAGAAACCATCTAGTCCAATCTACCCATGTTACAGGTGATAAAACTGAGGGATAGAAAGGTTATGCGATTTGACCATGGGCACACAGGTGGCAGACTCGGGATTTGAACCCAAGTCGTCTGGTTCCAAATCCAGGACTCTTTCCACAATGAACCTTTCTATATTCCTCCCCTAAATTTATCAGTTCATAAGAGATAGAAAAGATTTTGGTGGTCCCCTACTCACAGCCCCTCATTTTACAGATGAGGAAACTGAAGCCAGGAGATATAAAGTGACTTACCCAAGAGAGTAAACATTAGAGGTAGGATTTGAACCTTGGTCTTCGGACTCTTCCTGCTGTACAATGTGTCTCCTCCCTTAGAATCTAAGCTTCTTGGCAGTAGGGATCATTTCATTCTTTGTATTTGTAGCCCCAATATCCAGCAAATACCTGGCACATAGCAGGAACTTAGTACATCCTTGTTTCCTTCCTTTCCCTTTCCCCTTCTCAAATCTGTACCAAGCAATCTCATACTTCGTTATCTGTTGTCTTATGTTACCCTCTGACTGTTCTGTGGGAGTTAATCAACCTCCCCAACTAAACAGAAGACAACGACTCCTTGAGGACTTTGATAAAACCTCCTACTTCTATATTCCCACGACCGGGCCCAGCATAAAGCAAGGCATGTAGAATTCAGAGAGGCATCACTGAACCAGATTCAGCTGGAGACTTTTTTGTTGTGGTTCAGCCACGTCTGACTCTCCATGACCATATTTGGGGTTTTCTTGGCATAGATACTGGGGTGTTTTGCCATTTCCTTCTCCAGTTCATTTTACAGATGAAGAAACTGAGGCAAACAGGGTGAAGTGACTTGCCCAGGATCACACAGGTAGGAAGTGTCTGAGATCGGTCTTCCTGACTCCAGGCTCAGCCTTCTGTCTGCTGTACCACCTTGCTGCCTTCACTTGAAGACTAAGTTTCTCTAGGATCTCAGGTATTGACTCCAGTTCGGATCGAGATCCCACAGAGAAATCCTAGAATATATGTAAGGGGTAAAAGAGGCGGGTGAGGGAGTGATGCTTCCCAGAATTGTCCCAGGGTTCCTCTACCCCAGAACAGATTTCTCAGTTTTCTCCCTCCCCAACCAGTGGGAGCTGAGCCCCGGGGTTTGGGCTAAGGTGACCCATCTCTAGCTGTTGTCTTCCAAATGGTCCTTCCCCCAAAGGGTCCCTACGGAGACAGAATCTCCCTCTTCTACTTATCCCCTATTCACCAGACCCCTTGAACCCTTCTACCTCGGACTGACCTCTTGGTCATCCTGTCTCCTTTGCCTTCCCGAGCAAAGCAAATTCTTCCTGGATTATATTTTAATACAGCAAAGCTGAAACCAAGAAGAATAGCAAGAAAGGGAACCAGCTCCCACATCCTTGCCACCAGCCTCCAACAGTCATCACTAAACTGCAACCAAAAAGAATACGAAGGAAAATGGAAGATATAGGGGCAGCTAGGTGGCACAGTGAGTAGAGCACCGGCCCTGGAGTCAGGAGGACCTGAGTTCAAATGCGACCTCAGATACTCGACACAGTTATTAGCTGTGTGACCTTGGGCAAGTCACTTAACCCCAATTGCCCTGCCTTCCCCCCTCCAAAAAAAATGAAAGACAAAAAGGGGGCAGGGTGGGAAACAGTATAGAGATGGCAGAAGGGCCTGTCATTTCTAGAGACTGAATGGTTTATAAATTCATTGTGGAACAAAAGGTAGAAGGTGGAGAGTTGAGGCCAGTGGGGTCCCATGAACCTAGGAATGGGGAGTGGGGGCCAGAGTTGCATTTCTCTAGTATGGTAAATCATTAGTGGTCTGAGGCCCTGGCCCAGCGGTGTGCTGAAGTGGGCTCTCAGGAGACCCTTTAAACTGTCAGTGTGAACACTTATGTTGTTGTTATATTTCAGCCATTCTTCAGTTGTGTCCAATCCTTCATGACCCCATCTGGAGTTTTCTTGGCAAAGCTACTGGAGTGGTTTACCATTTCCTTCTGTGGCTCATTTGACATATGAGGAAACTGAAGCAAACAGGGTGATGTGACTTGCCCAGGGTAACACAGCTAATAAGAGTCTGAGGCCCAGTTTGAGCTCAGGTCTTCCTGATTCCAGGCCTGAAGCTTTAAACTAGATTTCCCAAGACTTAAGAAAATGATACCAAAAAAAGTTAATAATGCAAATTAAACTTAAAAGTGTGTCACTTTGGGCCAACTAGGCGGCACAGTGAATACAGCACCAGCCCTGGAGTCAGGAGGACCTGAATCCAAATGTGGCCTCAGACACTTGACACTTACCAGCTGTGTGACCTTGGGCAAGTCACTTAACCCCAATTGCCTTGCCTTCTCCTCAAAAAAAAAGTGCATCACTTCCTCTCCCTCAGCTTGTTGTTAAATATTTACTAGTCCTAGGCCCTGTGCTCACTGAACTGTCCTGCTGAGATATATATAGATAGAGATAGAGACACACACACATATATTTGCTACCTGTTTCAAGTACTTTCCCCAGAATCATCTGGAAGTCTTTATTAAGGTAATTACTCTCAGACAGAGGAAGCTCATAGGAACATTGATCTAGAACAGGAAGGAACCCCTTAATTTTACAGGCAAGGAAACTGAGGCCCAGCAAATCAATCTACCCAAGGTCCCATAATAAGCGTCAGAGCCAGGACCCAAAGACAGGCTTTTGGCAGACTAAAGCTGTTTCCACTACTCCATTGTTGCCTTGACACAAATAGCTTCAGTTTCCTTTTGAAAAAAAGATTTATTGCTATCTTTTGTTTTTACATCACCTTCATTTCCGAATGTATCCCTCCCCCTTCCCTACCCAGAAAACCATCCCTTGGAAGAAAGAAATAAAAAAAGAAAGAAAAAGAAATATTTTAGGAAAATTAACCAATTCCTATACCAGATTTCCTAGTCATCATCCTCCTGGTACAAAGATAGAAAGGAGTGGAATGTTTTCATCTTTTTCTGAGCCAAGCTTGGTTGGGTTTCCTGGTCTGAGAAGGTGACCTCTAAGATCTGTTGATATAAAATGTCTCTAATGTGAACACAGAGGCACCTTAGGGCAGTGGAAAGAGCTCTGGCCCTGGAGTCAGGAATCCTGGGTTCAAATCCTCCCTCTGATACTAACCACCAGTGTGACCTTGGGTAACCTCCCCTGGCCTTGGTTTCCTCTCCTGTAAAATAGTTGGACTCAGTGGCTGCCGAGGTCCTCCTCCCCACCCGTACACACGCTCTCCTTCCATCTCTAAATCTATGATCCCACAACCTTAGCTAACTCATTGTTAGGGTCCTTCTGATTATGTCTGGAAAGAGAAGAGGTAGATAAAGGGGAGAGTGAGGAGCATATCAGGGAACTAGGAACCTAATTAGAATAGGTGATCGAGGGAGAAAGATATGGGACAGAAGAGAGAAGACCTGGAAATAGATCACACTTTTCCTGATTCTTCACCATCAACAGAGGACACTCCACAGGACATAGGAACCCAGACAAGGTTTGCAAAGTACTTTACACACATTATATCATTTGATATTCACATAAATCCTGGGAATTAGGTGCTGTGGTTATCTCAGTTTTACAGATGAGGAAACTAAGGTAGACAGAAGTTAAGTGACTTGCCTAAGGTCACACAGATAGCAGTGTCTGAGGCAAGATCTGAACATAGGTCTCCCTAACTCTGGAGCAGCTAGGTGACCCAGTGGATAGAGGGCTGGGCCTGGAGTAAGGAAGATTCATCTTCCTGAGTTCAAATGTGGCCTCAGACACTTACTTAGCTGCGTGACCCTGGGCAAGTCCCTTAACCCTGTTTGCTGTTTTATCCAATTTCCACATCTGTAAAATGGGTTGAAGAAGGAAATGGCGAACCACTGCAGTATCTTTGCCAAGAAAATCTCGACTGGGATCACGGAGAATCAGACTTGACTGAAACAATTGAACATACATACTTCCTGACCATCCGGAGTCTGTCTGCCATACCACCTAGCTGTTTCCTAATCCAGCAAAACTGATCGAAAAGTTCCAGTATTCCCACAACTCACTGGAAACAAAGCTAAACCCCCGAGGGTCTGACTCTGCTCCCCCTTTCTGGCTTAGAAACTGAGGCGTTAGGGTTCAGGGCACATTTCCCAGTGTTGTTGCTCTAGCGAGGGTGAAGGCGGAGTTGGTGGGGAGGAGGTCAGGACCAGGACAAGGGCGGGGGTCACCCTCTGTGGTCCTCAAAGGCAGAGAGTGGACAAATGCGGCTTCTCTCCCCTGCCCCTCAGGGAGGGGGCCTCACAAAAGCATCCTTTCTTTCCAAAACAAAGCCCCGTACAGTGTGTTCCCTGGATCCTTCCCCCATATTATCTGATTGCGGCTGCTTTATTAAATGGGCCTCGCTCAGACAGGCTGCAGACTCATTGGCAACTCTGACCTCCCTTTAGGGGGAGGGTGGGTTCTCCCTTCCCTTTTAATAAGGATTGTAAATCAGATTAAACTTATTTTTTGCCCTCTGTCCTCCCTCAGAGCAGAACAGGACCCCCAGAACAGGCTATGTCTGCCCCATACCAGAGGCCCTGGCAGTTGATTGTCAGTCTCTGGGATTTGCCTGAAAACCTTGTTGGAAGGCCTGAGTCACACAGAAAGGAATTTGGGGTTGGGCCTCCAGAAGCAGACAAGTTGGTGGCTCCAGAGGCTCTAGCCCACATGGTTCCGCAGCAGAATCAGCCACACATAGTTTCCTGGGGACCAGCTCCTTGTGAGGCCTCCCCGAAGAAGGACAAACTCCCTGGAGTCAGTTCCTCTTGGAATCTGAGGACACCACTACAGAAGCATTCAGAAAGGATGGGAGTACCTACATGGAGCAGGATGGGCAAATTTCCAGGAGGCCAAGCCCCTGGACAGAGGGTTGGAAGGCTCAGGCCACTGATATCTACCACCTTCCATTCTCATCTTTCCCTCCCCAGTCCAGAACAGCAACAAAAGAACAAGTCCCATAATTCATTAAGCAATACTCAACCATCTTTTGAGTTTGCCCAACCACAATAGAGAAAAGTATTCTTAAGAAAGCAATTAAAAGGCTGAAATACAAAAGGAGAAAGACGAGGCAAAAGTTGAGACTGTGCTAACCACAGCAGCACAGGACTAGATATGACTGTGAGACTGATTACCCTATGGAGATCCGTACCAACTCTCCCACTTATCTGAAACTCTTAGCTCTACCATTAGCTATGACTCATTTGACTATTTTTTAAACAATCGATCAATATTTATTAAGTGCCTACTATATGCCAGACACCGTGCCAAGTGTTAGGGATACAAAAAGAGGCAAAAAATATTCCCTGCCCTCAAAGAGTTTACGATTTTCTGACAAAGGGCATACCATCAAGGCATGGTCAACTTGCCTAAAATCATTTTGTTTTGTTGTGTGCCGCAGACCCTCTCGATATTCTGAACTCATTGCTTTCTTTGTGACTGAGTTTAGCAGATCTAGAATAAATCATCTCTACCTTTTGGGTTGGAAAAAAAATTAGCTCGGAGTCAGCCAGCATTTAGTGAGCATTTACTGGGAACTGTGCTAAGCACTAGGGATTTTCAAAGAAAGGGAAAAACACACTCTCTGCCCTGAAGGGAGTGAGTGTATGTTCTAACTGAGGAGACAACACATAAATAACCAGCTGTATATGAGATAGCTAGAGGGTGGATGGAAGGCCGACAGAAAGGATAATAGATTTAGAGTTGGGAGGCATGTTAGGAGTCATGGAGACTGAATTGCTTTCAGGAGACAGATCAATCTGTTTAAAAATGCCACGCTAAACCCTAAATCCCTGGCCAGTTGGATAATCCCTGGAATCAGTCCAGGATCTGCTCAGTGTCCTGTGTAAACTGAGTATCTACGGTGTCCTCAGTCTCTCACTGTACCCTTAGAGTAATCTGGGCTTGGTTATGGGGCTAATGCCTTCAGTGGAAGGCCAAGTCTGTGGCTAGGATGACCTGTGTCAAATGTGAAAGACTAAAGAACTCTGAACAATTGCAATTGCAATGACCGACCACTTTCCAGAGAACCGATGATGAAACATGCTACCTATCTCTTGACAGGCAGTGATGAGCTCAAGGTGCAGAATGAAACGTGTTTTGAGCCATCACCAATTTATTTGACTCATCAATGTGTACTTGTTACAAGAGTTTTGAATATAAATATTTAATTGAAATTTTGAAAAAAAGAATCACCTGCTTCCCTTGCTCATCTCCCTGAATTTGCTTAATTTCTAAAGCCTCTCTCTGCTTTGCTCTCGTTTCCATCAGGGACCTGGCTTGGCTTGCCTCAGGTGCTGTTTGTCACCCATCACCTACGCAGTTGTTCCTGGCCTCCAGTGCAATTCTAAGTTTGATTCACCACTCCAGATGTTCACAAGCCCTGGCAGAGATAACCACCAAAAATCCATCTTCTTGGCAGGAAAAAAAAATATCTTTGCCAGGCTGCTTTACTGAGAGAAGGAACAAGAGTGACTCCTCCTCTTCTGCTAGTGGGAATATTTCTTCTCCAAGTCCCCAAATATTCAAATTGAGCCTCTTAAGCCTTGTATGTACAACACTCCCTCTTTTGTGCAGTACCAAAGAACTGGAAACTAAGGGGGTGCTCCCCCCATTAGGGAATGGCTGAACAAAGTATGGTAGATGAACTATTATTCCATTAAGAAATTATAACAGAGATGCCTTCAGAGAAACCTGGGAAGGCTTGTGTGAAGCAAAGCAAAGGCCAGTCAATAGAAACAGGAGAATGATTTCGATGAAATAACAACATTGTGAAGACAAACTACTTTGAAAGACTTAAGAACTCTCATCCGTTGACTAATCATTACTCAGAAGGACTGATGAGGGAACATGCTCCTGCCTCCTGACAGAGACGATAGAATCAAGATGCTGAATGATATACATTTTTGGACATGGACAGTGTATGAAATCGGTTTACTTAAATTAATGTAAATTAGTTACAAGGTTTTTCTTTTGCTTTTTTCCCATTAGGAAGGAGCAGGAAGAAGAGAGGAAAAATAGATTTTTGTTCATAAAAAAATTGTTAAAGAAAAAACCAAAATGAGTCTCAGCCTCCTTATGGAAAGGGATGCTATGCACAGGCTGGCCCCAGGAGCCTCTACCTACATATACTAGAAGCAATGGCTAACTCAAAGTGGGCATGGAGGATCTGGAAAGATATATAATTTCTGTCTAAAAGCATACATGAGGCAGCTAGGTGGCACAGTGGATAGGCTGCTGGACTTGGAGTCAGGAAGACCAAAGGTCAGATCCGGCCTCAGACACTTACTAGATGTATGACCCTGGATAAGTCACTTAACTTTTGTTTGCCTAATCCACTGAAAAAGGAAATGACAAATGACTCTAGTATGTTTGCCAAGAAAACCCCATATTGGGTCACTAAGAGGTGAACGTGAAAGATCAACCCAACCACAAAAAGCATGCAAAGACTAACATTTGCACTGTATCCCTGTTCATTTGTCCAAAAGGAGTTTGGACCTTCGATTGGCATCCAGGCTTCCCTAACCTTCAGTCTGACCATTTCCCCAGACCCTCCTAGATCATAAATTCAATGAAAACAGAGGCCATGTCTCAACTTTGTATCTCCCCCAGTACCCCACACACAGCAGATCCTTTATGAATGTTCGTTCCATTAAGGTAGGATGGTAAATCTGGAGCTGGAAAGGTCCTCAGAGGCAATCTAATCTAACCTCCTCATTTTACAGATCAAGATACCAAGGTTCAGTGACTTATCCAAGGATACACAAGCAGTAAGGGTGAGAGGGAGGATTTGAACCCAGGTCCTCTGATTTCAGAGCCATTCTTCTTTCTATTGGTCAGAAAAAGCAATACAAGGACACCCTCAAGGTCTGTCTTAAGAACTTTGGAATTGATTGTGTGACATGGGAGACACTGGCACAGGACTGCTCAGCATGGCATGCATGCCTTCATTAAAGAAGGTGCTGTGCTCTATGAGCAAAGCAGAATTGAAGTAGCAAAAAAGAAATGGGAGATGTGCAAATTTAGAGAATCTACCCCAAATGTTCACATGGACTATTTGTGCCCGAACTTGGGCAGAGCATTCTGAGCTTGTACTGGTCTGATCAGTCACAGTCAAACACACTGTAATTTGACCCTAATATGGTGATGTCATTTTGGTCCTCTTCAAGAACAAAGGACACCAACCAACCAACAAACTAACCAACCAATTTCACCTGTACTTTAGATATAAACCATTGGATGTCATGTCTTCAGTCTATCCACCCCCACCCCTACCACACTCTCTCCTCTCCTATGTATCTCAAAATGATGCTTTTCTCTTAGAAAGGATTCATCCAATATTGAGTGACAGGGACATTTACTTCAAAGGTGGAATAAAGACTCACAAAAGTTAAGATCTTTTACTAAGATGAGGCTTTTGAGCCTAGTGCCAATAGACAGTGTCAACACCAGCCCAGAGCACCCACCTTATGGTTCCCGGCCCCTAGGAGAGGTCCAAAGATCTGAGACGCCCCTTTTAAAGAGATGACCCTTCCCTGACTAATGGCGGGTGGAGCCTCACTAATGTTTCCCCTGTCAGAGGCGACCCCAGAAGTTAGTGGAAAGAACCAGGGACAACAGTTTTGAAGCTCAAAGGGCTGAGAAGCTAGGCTTAATTGGGGCCAGTGAAAGGACAAGCTAAATTTGCATTGGGGGTGGGGAGAGAAGAGGATGCACCTGCCACTTGATTGGTCCAGGGCCAGATTTAAGGTTTGTAGGAGCAGGACTAATTAACCTAGGTAGCTTGTGCCTGCTTTCATGACTAAATTAGGAGCATCTACAGATATTTTATATCTTATTAATTTATAATTATAATTTGTAATTTAACAGCTCTCTGAAGTGAAGAAAGATCCCAGGACTCCGAATCAGAATACTTGGGTCTGGCATTAATTAGTTGTATGACCTTGGGTAATTGATCTCAACACTCTAAACATCAGTTTCCCTATCTGTCAAGTGGAGAAAATAGTCCACATTCTAATTCTTTTCCAGGGTTGTTGTTCCATCTCCTCTCTTCATCCTCCATGCCTGGGTTACGCTCGCCTTGGTTTCTTGGAATCCCTCCCTTTCTCTAGCACTCAGCTTAAAGGAGGTCTTTCCTGATCCCTCCAGCTGCTAATGCCCCCCATTCACCAGCCTCATTACTTCATCCATATTTTGTTACTTTACTTTGTCTATGTTTTGTGCATAATTAGAAAGCTTCTAATTATTACTTTGTACATATATTGTATATAATTAGAAGGGTTCCCAGGTGTGTTGGGAAATGTTTAACAACTGACTTTTCCTAAAGAAAAAATGGACAGCAAGCACTTTTAAGTCTAATCACATTATTAATTTTTGCCATCACTTTCTTAAGTCCGGACAATTGACAAAACAATAAATTAAGCCCTGATTTTTAATGTCTGCCAATTTCTGAGGCGAAAATGCTAACACTGAAAATTGAACAACCCTCTCTGTCCAGGGACAAGTTGGCGCCCAAACTCCCCTTGATACATCTCTCCTTGAAGGAAAGAACAGTTTCCTTTTTTTTAAACTTTCCTCCCCAGGGCCCAGCACATACCTGACATAGTGAAAGCATTTCATAAATGCTTGGCTATTGAGGAAAGTGCTCTGGAAAGCTTAATATGCTACAGAAATGGGAACCGTTAAGTGATTTGATTTTTATTTCCCTCAAAGTCCTGGTAAAATCTTTGTCTCACAGCCCAACTACCCACACACAGGTAGAGCTGGGGGATAGCATATCAGCTATTCTCTGTGAATCATAGAAAGCTTAGCTCAGCGTCAACGGCTATAATTTGCTTATGTTGTGTCCTACTCTCGGAATGTCCCCCACCTCCCATATCCACTTGTTGACATATTAATCATCCTTCAAAATCCATTTAAATGTGCTATCCTCTATGAAACCTTCTCTAGTTCCTCCCTCATTTGATTTCACACTTCCATCCTCTAAAATGTATTTTTTCAATGCCCTATTAATTGAATACATTAAACAAAGATCTCACTGGGGGAAAAAATCTTTGTCTCCAGTATAGGAAGGAGAATAAAAGAGATGGTACCCACTCCAGGATTATATCTGGGAAATCATTAAACTCTATAAATCAGGGCTCCATTTTTGGTTTTGTTGATTGTCTAGACCAGGGATGGGGAACCTGTGGCCTCAAGGCCACATATGGCCTTCTAGGTCATTGGGTTTGGCTTTTTGACTGAGTCCAAGTTTAATGGAATAAATCCTTTTATTAAGGGGATTTGTTCTGCGAAGTTTGGATTCAGTCAAAGGGCCACACTTGAGGACTTAGAGGGCCACATGTGGCCTTGAGGCTGAAGATTCCCCATCCCTGGTCTAGACTCAAGGAAGTGATAGAGAAAATGTTAGTGATGAAAAATAAATTTAGAAATTTATCTGGGGGGAATGGTGATAAAGCCAATTTTAAAATATTTATTAGCACACCCCTGGTATCCACTATTATGGCAGGAGAATCTCCAGGAACTGGTATACCCAGGAGCCCTGGCAAGGGCTGGTGGCAATATGAATTAGATTCAACTGGATATGAAGTCAGAGAAACCGTGTTCACATATGACTTTTGCTATCAACCAGCTATGTGACCTCAAGTAAGACACTTCCCCTCTCTGAGATGCAATCTCCTCTTCAGTAAAATGGGTAGGTTGGACTTTAATGACTTCTAAGATCTAGCTACTCCTCTAAATCCCATGGTAGAACTCTACAGAGGGGGTTGTGACCTTAGAAACTTTGAGTGGCAGCCAAGTCAATGTGAAGCAAAGCAGACAGTTGACAAGGAAGCAAGCTCTGGATAAGGCCGGGTTTGGCCAGTCCCCTTCTATTCTGGGATCAGTTTTCTCACACCCCTTGAAAGAGCAAATGAACTAGCCAGAGGTAATCAAGGTTTTCATTCATTTACCACAGAAGATACACCTCCATCTAGATGCAGTTTCACTAGTCAGTCAGTTAATAAGCATTTATTAAATGCCTACTATATACTAAGCTTAATGCTAAATGCTGGGATCACAAAGAAAGATGATCCCTGTTTTCAAGGAGCTCGTGGTCCAATAGGAGATACAACATGCAAACAACTACACAGGAACAAAGGCAAATTGAAAATAATCAACAGGGGAGGGACTAGAATTGAGGGGAACTGGAAAAGGCTTCTTGTGGAAAGCAGGGGTTTAGCTATGACTTAAAGGAAGCCAGGGAGACTAGGATGTGGAGGTGAGGAGGAAGAGCATTCCGGGCATGGAGGACAGCCAGAGAAAAAAGGCCTGGGGTCAGAAGATGAAGGAAGGAACAGCAAGGAGGCCACTGTTACTGGATCCAAAAGTACATGGGGGATGGGGGTGCCTGGTAAGGTGGAATAACATTGGAAAGGGGGAAAGGGGGCTGAATTCCAAACAGACTAGGAACGGCTATCTATAAACTACAGGAGGAATGTTCAAATAGGCCAAGAGACCACAGTTCTAGTCAAGCCTCTACCAACTTGATGTGGGACCTTAGACAAATTAAGTCTCCTCTCTGGGTTTTTGTTTTTCCTTTTATCCCATGGGGACAATGAAAACATCTACCTTACCTAGCAGGGATTAAATGAAATAATGGAAGTAAAAAGCTTTGTCAAGGCTAAACACACTCTACAAATGTGAAGGATAAGTATAATTCTGCAGGAGGAAGAAACTAGCCCTGGGACCTGCCCTGAAGGGAGTTGAAGGACAGTAGAACAGTCCCTGTGTTCTCCACCTCCTGCAGTGCTGTGCCTTTGTGCCTTCCCAAACAGCTGTTCTTCTTGTTCTGCAACCCATGGGTGGACAAGGGGCATCTGAACACAGCTGGAGACCTCCTGTTCTTCTGGGGGGTAGCAGAGCCCACCCCAGCTGTGGAAATGGAAACCATTGGAGTGGTCCAGGCCTGTGCTCCATCTTACAGGCCTTGGGTTGGGTGGCTATTCCTGTAAACATTCCATCCTCACCCCTATCTCTGCATGTGTCCTCTCAGTATCCCCACTGATGGGGGCCCACAGGACCATGAGGCTAGGAAGAATGCACCAAGTCCAGTAGGATGATCAGAACCAAAGTGGTTTCTTATTTCAGGTTAATATGTTAACAATTACAGTGATGGGCTCTTTTAAAGGCACAGAAGGACATAAAACCCACCCACACTCTCTAGGACCTGGCCCAGAGAGAGATCACTGTGAAATTAGTCCCAACAGGCATCTCCTCAGCCAATAATGCCCTGTTTCTCAATGCCAATCTGGAAAAAGGAGAGTCTGGTGGGATCAGAGCTCCCATTTTTGGTCCCCAAAGGTAGAAAAAGACAATAGAAAGCTATTCCGGGCTCAGTGGATTTGTATGGGTTTGGGGGCAGGGGGGAGGGAGACAACACATTTCCTGCGTCCTCATTGTCACTGGCTCCTCTGAACAATGGTGCCCACCACTAGGGAGAGCCTTGAGGAACCGGCCTGGACTGAGAAAACTTGGGACCTTCCTGCTGTTGATCAGGAAATGAGCTGAGGGGGGTCATATTGTATATTGTTCCCTCTCCTTCAGAATCCTCCACATCCCTGCCCCCTACACACACAAACATATGCACGGAACAGAGTCATGGACCCAGGAGTTTTTGTCTGGTTCTAAGTAATGTGCCAAGGCTGGTCAGGTAAATTCCCAGTGTGCCTGAGAGTACCCTAAAGCTCAGATCTGAGCCACCCCCACCTCAGAGCAGTTTTTCCTCATATCAGGCATAAGTCTAATTATCCTTTTGGCTGAGAGATTCTTAATTTTTGTGTGTGTCATGTACCCTTTGGAAGTCTAGTGAAGCCTAGGGACCTTTTCTTAGAATGTTTTTAAATGCATAAATTAAAGTATAAAGGAAGTCAATTGTATTGAGAGAGTTATCAAAATATTTTTAAAAGCAAATTCAGGAACCCCAAGATTTCTTCCCCATCTGCTTATTGGTCTTTGTTAGATTAGATTAGATTGTAAACTCCCTGAAAACAAGGACTGTCTTTTGCCTCCTTTTGTATCCCTAGTGCTTAGCAGAGTATCTAGCACACAGTAGGTGCTTAATACATGTTTATCGATTGATTGTGAGAAAAAATTGGTTCCTCCCCTTTCTTGTCAGCTCTACATTTGACCCCATGGGTTCTAAAAAAAAAGTGCAAACAGTTTCTGAGATCGAATCATTCTGAGGGCATGGAGCAGAGGGTGGGAAGAAGCAGCCAAAGATGCTGCGATGTCCAGGGCTCTGTTCTTTGTAGAAGTCAAAGAAAGAAGAGTAATAGTGTTTGAACAGTCTCCCACTTCAGTGCCTCTTTCTAGATAGAATCCCTCAGCTCAAATGCTACCTTCTTCAGAAGGTCTTTCCCAATCCCCTACCACCACCCCAGCTGCTGGTCCCTTCCTCTCTAAGTTCATCTTCCATGTCCTAGGTGGGACAGTGGATAGAACACTGGTTTTGGATTCAGAAAGACCTGAGTTCAAGTCCAGCTTCAAACACTTATTAGCTGTATCACTCTGGGCAATTATCTACCTCAGTTTCCTCATCTGTAAAATGGGAGTAAGAATGTCCCCATAGTTCCTTCTTCCCAGGGTTGATGCGATGATATAATATTTGTAAAGCACTTTGTAGATCTTAAAGCCCCATATCAACGCTAATAATGATCATAATGATAATAATTATTCTTATATTCTGCATGTATCTTGTATATATAGCTCTTTTTTTTATATGTTGTCTGCCACATTACAATGGAAGCTCCCCAAGGAACTCCTCTCTTTCTCCTCTGACCCGACCATCAACCTGGTGCAGAATCTCATTCTTTCATTTATTTACTTATTCAATCATTTATTCATTTGCTCATTTATTTATTTATTCTCATTCTTTCACCTCTGCATCACTGCAATGGCCCTTTGGTTGATCTCTCTGACTCAAGTCTCTAGCCATTCTAATCTATCCTTCTACTCAGCGGTCAAACTGATCTTTCTTGAGCTCAGATCTGACCATATTAAGCTCCCGCCTCCCCCCATTCAATTAATTACATTGATTCCTATCACCTCCAAGATCAAATAAAAAAGCTTCTATTCAGCTGATAAAGCCCTCCATAACCTCGGACCTTCCTACCTCTCATCTTTTTCTGCCTTACACTCCTCCAAGTACTCTTCGATCTGGTGATACTGGCCTCCCTCCTATTCCTCCCACAGTTCACTCCAGCTCCTGACTTAAGGCAATTTCACTGGCTGCCTCTCCAGTCTGGAATGCACTCACTCCTCATCTCTGCCTCTTGCCTTGCCTGACTTCCTTCAAGTCTCAACTAAAGACCCCCTTCCTACAAGAAACCTCTTATTTCTATGTCCCTTGATTATCTCCAATTTATCCTGTATTTAGCTCATCTGTGCATGGTTGTCTCTGTCAGGCCCCTTGAGGGCAGGGAATGTCTTTTGCTTTTCTTTGTGTCCCTAGAGCTTAGTAAGATGCCTGCCACATGAAAGCTGCTTAATAAATTCGAGTTGACTCTCAGAGGGTGGACTGTTTTTGCTTTTTCTTTGCATTATTAGCATTTTGCATGTGCTTAATAAGCATTTATTGATTTGTTGATTTTTGTCATTGTTGTTCAGTTGTGTTCAACTCTTTGTGACCCTGTGCACCATAGCAAGCCAACAATGTCCATGGGGTTTTCTTGGCAAAGGTATTGTAGTGGTTTGCCATTTCCTTCTCTAATGGATTAAGAAAAAACAGGGTTAAGTGACTTGCCCAGGGTCATACAGCTAGTAAGGATCTGAGGTCGAATTAGAACTCAGGTCTTCCTGACTCCAGGCCCACCACCCTGTCCACTGAGCCACCTAGCTGCCTCCATTTATTGATTAATTAGGAGGAATTAATTCAAGAACAAAGGCAGTTTCATATGGGGATTCATATGGGCAATTTCATTTCATATGAGTGTAAAGGACACTACATTGAGAAGAAAATGTGGGTCTCATCTCATCATGCAATTGGCTCACTGTGTTTTTAGGTAAGTCATTTGCTTTGGCCCTTTTGTTAGCTTCAGTTACCTCCTCTATGAAATCAAGGGATTAGATTCACTGACCTCTAATGTTCTGCTCACCACTGACATTCTAGCATTCTGATAACAACCATGACAAACTGCTCATCTTCATTATGAATGGGAATGTTGCTCACGGGGAGCTCAGTATAGTGGATAGAGGGTGTAGACTAAACACCAGGAAGATCTGGATTCAGTGCCACTTCTGACACATACTGGTTATGTGACCCTGGGCAAGTGATTTAACTTCTCGGTGCTGTAGGCAACTCTCTGAGATTGTAAATTATAGAGATGTTGCAACCTACATCGGTAGACAGAATTTCCTCACCTGGGAGTTCCCTATATCAGTGAAATCACAGGTCCAGTCTCCATCTCTACCCCTTAATCTATAAAGAGCTCTTGAATTTTTCAATAAATATTTATTCAACATTTATTTATTACTTTATTAAATATTTGCTACATATGCAGAGCTTTGTGATAGGACCTAGATGAGTTATAGGTTCTTCTTCTCCCTTCCTCTCCTCCTCCTCCTCCTCTTCCTCCTCCTCCTCCTCCTCTTCTTCTTCTTCTTCTTCTTCTTCTTCTTCCTCATCCCTCATTCTCAAAGAGGACCAATGACATCACGAGGGTGATGTATTCAAACTGGGTTTAAGTGAGGCAGACCCTCATTCTCCCCTCTAACACCTTCATAGAACTTAGAGTCAAAGTGCCTCCTCTGTTGTGGATATCTTGGGGAGCCTTAAACATTCCCAGCAGAATTGGAGTGTGCTGTTGGGTAAAAGGGTAAGGGGTTTGATGACTTCTCATAGGCAAATACTGCTACAGCAAATCAGAGCTCTAGTTTCCAATGAAACTAGTTCAGAAGGCTTCTACCCCCAACTATCAGTTGCCTAGGGCACTTCTATACCTGCACCACTCTAGTTACACCCCTGCTTCTCAGATCTGCACTCTTTGGCTTAATCATAGAACTATAGAAACTCAAAGCTTGAAGGAATTTTAGAATAGAGAGTGTTTAAGCTGGAAAGGACCAGAAACCCTATGGGAAGAAGCAATCCCTTTGAAGAAGGGGCCTTGGGTTCAAATCCCTTATTACTCATGTGAACTTGAGTAGGTAGCCTAATCTTTCTGGACCACAGTTTCTTCACTGATAAAATGAAAGTGTTTAGGAAAACTATATTCATGATGGCTAGAAGAATATAAATGGAAATTACCAAGATTGAAAGAGAAGGCTGCATAATAACCAAACTTGGCCCCCAAAGAAGAGGTGAGAAAATGGACCTTGTTTCTCTTTCTTGCAGAGGCGAGGAACAATGGTTTTGGAACACTGAATGTACTGTTGGATTCCACCGATATGTTGGTTAATGTGGCTAAAGTTCATTTTTTCCTCTTTCTTTTTTGATCCTTTCTTATAAAGGATGGTTATCCGGGTAGGAAAGAGGAAAAGAGAGCTATTTGGGAATGCGGGCGATTTAAAAACAAGAGATAGCAGTAAAAAGAACGCCAGCAATTAAAATAATATAGATAATGGATATCATATTGGCAAGCAAGGTTGGAGGAGGGGAGAGAATATGGAATTGAAAATTTTTAAATAAATGTTAAAATTTAAGTAAATAAATGGTTAAATAAACAAATACCCCCAAAAAAGGAAAATAATAATGCCAGGATTACTCTTCCCCTGGTACTAGATTGCCTCTGAGGTTACATCTGGTTCTGATTCAATGATATGTCAACCAATTAATTAACATTTATTAAGTTCCAAGCACTGTGAGATATGTGCTAGAGATATAAAAGACAGTCACCTGCCCTCAAGGAACTTAAAATCTAATCCTACAGGTAAGTCAACAAGTGTTATTTATTAAGCACCAGTGGTATATGGATAGAGCACTGGGCTTGGAACCAGAAAAACTCATTTTCATGAATTCAAATACAGTCTTAGACACTAACTAGGTCTTACTAACCAGGCATGTGACACTGGGCAAATCAATTAACCCTCTTTGCCTCAGTTTCCTCTCTTATAAACTGAGCTGGAGAAGGAAATGGCAAACCATTCCAGTATCTCTGTCAAGGAAAACACCAAGTATGGTCACAGAGAGTCAAATATGTCTGGAAAAGTGACAACAACAACCATTTGCTAGGCTCTGTGCAAAGCAGTGGAAAAATGGAAAGAAAGGCAAACCAACTGCAATTACAGGTTTGGGGGAGCTCACAGTCTAATGGAGGAGACAACATGCAAATATCTACTTGCAAACAAGATATATACAGATGATGAAACTGGGGCTCAGAGAAACCAAGAAGTTTATTCAGAGTTTTATAGATGGCTATTAGCCTTCTGGTTTGCTGCTTCCTACTCCCAAGTCCTAGGAGGTGGTAGATTATAATACTCTCAATCCCTTGCATTTTACTCATTATCATCACTTTCCTACCCATGATTAGTTTTATTTGATTCAAATCCTTCCTTTGATGGAGGCAGGAATTATGACTCTGTAATAGCAAGTAAAGTGGGACTTTTTGTTGTCTTTTGTTTCAAAGTGCTTCTCAGCACTAAGGCAATCAAGTATCTTTGAGTCTTGCCTTTGTTTCAATCAAGAATCTTTAATTGGATCAGGAGTCTTTGATGACCTGCTTAAGTCAAGAGAAGGCCTAGGTCACATGGGTTTGAGTCAAATGGTTGTGACTCTCTCTGACCCTGAGGAAGTGTATATATACTCTGAGGTTGGCATTTTGCTTGGGGCTCACTCACTGGAAGAGTGTTGTGTGATTTGACCAGACAAGACTCTGGGTAGCCATTATGGAGCCCCCTATAACGGGTTTGAAACTGGGTTTGAAACCATAACTGGGTTTGAAAAACCTAGATGGTGGTGCTTCTCTCTCTGGTAACTATGTATGTAATGTCTTGGACAGACAGGTAGAAGCCTCTCTGCTGATTTGTATTATTTTGCTCTGTTTATATAATTTCTATTTGTATTTTCTCTGAAGTTCAGGATGCTGGCTTTTCCCCCTGAACTAAGTGAATGATATATGTATGTTTAATTAAAGTAAGATTGCTAACCCCTTAAAGTTGCTTTCCTTAGAAAAGTAAATCAAAGAACCTGTGCTAGGAGCCCTCCTGTGTGCTAGTGTTATTGGCCTTATACCTCCACAGCAGCTGCAAGTAGCATTGTTGTTATACACTCCCATTTTACAGCTAAGGAAACTGAGGCTGAAGGGGAAAGAAATGATGCCTGAGTTGACACAGAGCTCAGACTAGAATAGTCAAATCACAGGTCACAGATCTACTGAGAAAGGGGAATTTAGAGTTAGTATAGGCCAACCTCCTCATTCCACAGATGAAGAACTGAGGCTCAGGTGGTTAAGTAATTAGCCCAAGATTAAGCAGGCATTAAAGTGCAGCACCGGCATTTGAATCCAGGTCCTCTCTCTTTTCTCTACCTCCTGACTGAGTTTTACCATCACACCATTCAAAGGACACTTTGAGGCAGGGAAGGAGACAAAGAAAGAGATGAGAGGGAGAACTTGTAACCCTTGAGCACCCCACGCCTTCTTATGTCTCCATATTCATCAGCCTGTAGTCCCCAGTCAGCCTCATCTATTCATCACAAATCTTTATGGGGAAGGGAGGGGGTCTGTCCCAGAGAAACAGCTCTGCTCAGTCTCCTCCTGCTCAGGAGATGGGTCTGACTTCAGTCCAGTGAAGTTTTCTTGATTTAGCTGCTGTCCAGGGACTGGGGCTTTTGAGACCCTGAGATTCAGCCAGAGGTTATGGCTACAGCTGGGAAGAGGAGGAGGGGAGCGTGGGAGGGGTCAGCCTGGGAGAGGGATAAAAATTAGGCAGCACCCCTCTTTTGGGGTGAAGCCTGTGTCTCCTGTCCCCAAGAAGAGAACCTCCAAGTGGCAGTAAAGTTCCTAAGCCATTGGGGCAGATTCCCTGTCACCCTGACAGATGGTTGTCTCCACTGGCTAGAGCTAAGTTCTGGGTGAACTTCTCAGAAGATGTGGCAGTCTCTTGCCTCGTTCCCAGAGTCCCCAGCCTCCCCCTCATGCTCAGCTCTGTTTCTAATTCCCAATTAAATTAGAAACTGGGGTGGGCTCCCGTCCCAAGCTCAGAACTTCAACGGAGCAATTAGCCTGGCTAAATGCGAAACAATGCGGGTTTCTCTCTGGAATGTGGGCATTGTTCCTCTGATTGTATATTTCTTCTTGGCCTCAAGGGATGGGGAGGAGAGAGCATGGAGGGGAGACTTGGGGCAAAAGAGTCTAGGGGCCCAGTCTCAGAGGGGGACAGACTTTTGCGGGGGTCAGTCATGCATTTTTGTGCTCTGAGTCTGAAAGGATGTTTAGAGATAACGATTGTCCAGCACAGCCCCTCCACTCTAGGCTAAAATCACCCTCCCCCATTCTCTCATGCCTCCATATTCCCATCAAGATTGGGAATCCTAGAGTGCTAAAGTTTTAAAGGGAATGACCTAATCATCTTCCAGGGGAGGAAACTGAGGCCCAGAGAAGAGAAGGGAATTGCCCAAGGTCACAAAGCTCATAAATGTCATAGACAGGACTAGAACTAAACTATGGTGACTCCTCCCTTCCCCCCATCCCCTGGCAGTGTTCTTTCCACAGAATCACATTTTTCTATTTGCAGCAGGGTCCTTTTATTCACCTCACATGAGCTCTTTTCAATAGATTTGAAGCTGAAAGAGACCCTAGAAGTCCTCTAATCCAGAGGTTCTTAACTTTTTTTGTATCATAGACCCTTTTGGTAGCCTGGCGAAGCCTAGGGATCCCTTCTCAAAATAAAGTAGGTTTTTTTAATTCGTTGTTAAAAGAAATGTTAAATTTCTTTTCCAGTTAGTGAAAATAAAGATTATTTTCCCACCTAAGTTCACAGACACTCTAAAATCTATCCATGGACCTCTTGGGCAGCTCATATAACTCCAGTTAAGAATTTCTGTATTATTTCGACATCTTCATTTTACATATAGCGAAATTGAGACTGATAAAGGCTAAGTTGCCCATTGTCAAAAAGACTGTAAGTGGATGAAGGAGGATTGAACTTAGGTCCTCTTATGCCAAATACTGGGCACCTTACCTTCTACAACCCCCCCACCCCATCCCTTCCTCCATGAGAACCCCCAGCAACACACACTATTGCTGTCTTTCCCATCAGAGTATCCTGGAAAATTTAAGTTCCTGGATTTAACCCCCAGTGCCCTTCACCCATCACCATAGCTCCCAAACACTCAAGTTCCCACAAACCCATACCCAATTATGTGGGGAAAATACATTCATTCATTCATCACTTGATCTAATCAGTCAGTAAACAAGCATTTATTAAGCACCTACTATGTGCCAGGCACTGAGCTAAATTCTAGGGATTATTGTTTGTCCTTTGTTCTCGAAGAGGACCATCACATCAGGGAAGTGATGCCATGACTTGCAAGTGAATTGGATTTAAGTGAGGGAGGGCTGGGCAAAACCACCAGTCTCACTCTCTCCTCGGGAGCCATCTGGCTGCAATGGCAAGATATAGATCAGGATGACTGGAGATGGCCCCTGGCGTGCTGGGCACGAAATATCAGAAAGAGTGCACATCCTGCCTCAGAAGCTGGGCGAGCCTATGCCCCAGTTTCCTCATCTGTAAAATACAGAAGATACAAGCCAGGGATACAAAGAAAGCAAAACCACAATCTCTGTCCTCAAGGACCTAACATAGCAATGAAGAAGACAAAATGCAAATAGCTATGTATATATGTAACAACAGTGCTACTAGCAGCTGCTGTGGATATGTAAGACCAATAACACCAGCACACAGGAGGGCTGCTAGCACAGATTCTTTGATATGCTTTTCTAAGGAAAGCAACTTTAAGGGGTTAACGATCTGACTTTAATCAAACATACATATATCATTCACTTAGTTCAGGGAGAAAAGCCAGTATCCTGAACTTCAGAGTGAATACAAACAGAAATTATAAGCAGAAATTATATAAACAGCGAAATAACACAAATCAGCAAGCAGGCTTCTAACTGTCTGTCTAAGCAATACATAAACATTTACCAGAGAGAGAGAAGCACCAACATCTGGGTTTTCAAAGCTGAGGGGCTCCTTAGTAGCTATCCAGAGTCTCATCTGGTGAAATTACAGGAATGCTCTTCCAATGAGTGAACCCCGAACAAAATGCTAACCTCAGAACATATATACTCTGTTTAGGGCCTTGGGGCTTCGCACATCTCTAGGGCTTCACACCTCTTGGGTGTGGGCCTTCCTATAAACAAAGGCAAGAATCACACAAAGGCACTTGATTGCCTTAGTGCTGAGAAGCACTCCAAAAGAAAAAAAAAACAGTAAATAAAAAAGTTCCACTTTGCTTGCCCTTACAGTATACAGGAAAGGAAGATGCTGTGAGGGTAGGAGGGGGATCAAGCAAGACCTCTTGCAAAAGGTAAAATTTGAGCGAAGTCTTGAAAGAAGCCAGGGAGACCAGGAGACAGAGGCGAGAAGGGAGAGAATGCCTGCCATGAGGGAAAACAGGAAAAGAGGCACAGAGTTCAGTAGTTAGATCAACAGATGGGAGATGGAGTTGATCAGCCTTGAAGAATAAGGATAATTGATCCTTCCATGATCAAATCAATTGGTGGCAGGGTGTATAGGGGTGGTGGGGGGCGGGTAAAGGGGAGATCCTAGAATAGGTATGTCAATCTATTCAACTATTTACCTACGGCCCCACTCACTATCCCCGTAACTTTCCAAACCAAAGTACCATCTCTACCAAACAAATTACCATCATCTGTTATTTCTCCCATTTGAATGTAAGCTCCCTGATGGCAGGAATGGTCTTTGCTTTTATATTTGTATCCCCAGTGCCTAACACAGTGCTTGGCACACAGTGTATGAGAGATGCTTTTTCATTCTTTCTTTCATTTGGACCTTAGCACTATGGGGTGTTCAGAGAGCACTGGTGCTTTGGTGTGAGGGCTCGCTGAACCTTTTTCAGGGCTGCCCATCCACGTTTGGCGTCCACCTTCACCCAGCTCTCACCTGTGGCTCTAAGAAGCTGTAGTATGGGCAGTGACCACACCCCTAGTAAAACCATCTAGGTAGACAGGCTAAACTTGAGGATAATGGACAGGCCTCAAACCTGTTGGTGAGTTGGGGGGTTGTCAATCCCAAGCATGCAAAGATTTCCCCAGTGGAATGGGAGGATGAGAACAATATGTTCTAATGGCCATGAAGGCAGCTGAAGCAGGCATCTCAAGCTTGGTCAGACATTGAAAATGTCAAGGTCATCCACTCCATCCTGGGCCATCACCAGTGGTCTTGACTTTTGTCCCGCCACAGGACTTAGATGATTCAGTAAGAGAGTGAGTAATGTCAGTATGGTCGTCTTTGAGAATGAACATTGACTATAACCAACCTTTTCCACACAAAGAACATGAGAGATAAATCATCTTCTTTCCTCAGCTATTGAAGTTTTAATGTCTCAAAGGCGAGCAATTAGGGAGGAGGGGGAGGGGAGTTGGATCAATGGAAATAGATTTCTTTTTTTTTTCCCTTTGAAGGCAATGGAGTTAAGTGACTTGCCTAAGGTCACCCAGCCAGTAGGTGTCTGAGGTCAGATTTGAATTCAGGTCCTCCTGACTCCAGGGCCAGTTCTCTATTCACTGTGCCACCTAGCTGCCCCTGGAAATAGATTTCTAAAAATCCCTGAGTATGTTTGGGCAACCCTGCCTCACTTAAATCCAGTTCACCTACAAGTCAAGACTTCATACCATGATATCATTGGTTCTCTTTGAATCAAAGGAGAAAGAACAGCCCAAAGATTCTTATAGCCTAGAAGCAGCAAGGTGATACAGCGTGTAGAGCTCTGGGCCTGGAATCAGAAAGACCTGTGTTCAAAATCATCTTTGGACCTTTACTATATATGACCCTGGGCAAGTCACTTAACTTCTATTTGCCTCAGTTTCCTCACCTGTAAAGTGGGGATAATAAAAGTGCCTATCCCCTAGGGTTTTTGTAAGGACCAAATGAAATAACAATTGTAAAGCACTTAGCACCATGCCTGGCAAACACTAGGTACTTAATAAATACTTGTTTCCTTTTTTCTCTTTTTTTACCCTGGCTCAACTCCAATTCAAGAAAACAGCTCCCTGCTGAAAGTCCATCTCACTACCCAGCAACCCACACATCCGTACCCATGTGTAAGATACTACACAAGAGTCCTTCGGGGCATTGTATATAGTAGAAATAGAACCATGTCTGAAGTCAGAGAACCTGGATCTGAATCCCAGATCTTCTGATTTACTCTGTGAGCCTCTGTTTCCTCCTCTGAAAAAGAAAGGGGTTAGATTAGGTGACCTCAGAAGCTGTAACAACGTTGCTAGTAACAAGAGCACACAGGAAGGCTGCTAGCACAGGTTCTTTGATCTGCTTTTCTAAGGAAAGCGACTTTAAGGGATTAATGATCTTACTTTAATTAAACAGACATATATCATTCACTTAGTTAAGGGGAAAAGTTAGTACCCTGAACTTCAGAGAGAATACAAACAGAAATTACAAGCAAAAATTATATAACTGGAGCAAAATAACACAAACCATCAGACAGGCTGCTAGCTGTCTGTCAAAGCAATACATAAACTGTTACCAGAGAGAGGAGCAACAACATCTGGGTTTTCAAAGCTGAGGGGCTCCTTAACAGCGGCTACCCAGAGTCTGGTCTAGTCAAATCACAGGACACTCTTCCAGTGAGTGAGAGCCCCCAAAACAAACCGCCAACCTCGGAGCTCATATACCCTGTTCAGGGCCCTGAGGGCTCAGTGTCTACTTAGCTAAAGGGGTGTGGGAAAGATCTTTAATCACCAACACTCCATCATATACATTGTTGCCAGTCAATGACTTGATTTGAACAAAGGCAAGACTCAAAGATGCCTGATTGCCTCAATACTGAGAAGCACTCCAAACCAAAAGACCCCACTTTGTTTGCCATTACATTTGAAAGGCAAGACTCATCAAAGGTACTTGATTTGCCTCAGTGCTGAGAAGTGCTCCTAAACAAAAGACACTTTACTTGCCCCATTCAAACAAAGGCAAGACTCTTAAAGGCACTTGATTGCCTTAGCATTCCAAAAGAGAAAATAGTAAAAAAGTCCCACCCTTCTTACCATTACAGAAGCCCCTTCCAATTCTAAAATCCTATGATACTACCACCAAGCAAGCAAGCAACAAACATCTATTAATTGTCTGCTATATGCCAGGCTCTGGGGATTCAAAGACAAAATGGAACAGGGACTGCCTTCAAGAAGTTTACATTCCATCCTGAAGCCAGCATTCAAGAATGCCTTCCACCTTCCCCTCCAGTCATTTTCCCCAGGAAGCTGCCTTTGATGAACACCTCCCAAATACTGGTCATTTACTCCATTAACATGTTCTCTCACTTTTCTTCCAAGTCTTGTGACTGCCTGGATTTGCACAGGTCCTATCCTGTCCTAAATCCAGGATTCTTCCTGACAAGAAGTTCCATCCTCCCCCAATATAACCCTAGGAATCTGGATGCCCAAAGGTATAAAGGGAAGAGAAGGCCAGTTGTCTTCGTTTGTCCTCCTTCCAGGTTCTGGAATCACCTCCTCTACACCAATCTGTCTGCCCTTCCTTTCTAACACTCTCAAGGATTTTTAGAGATATATCTCTAGAGGCAGCTAGGTGGCACAGTAGATACAGCACTAGTCCTGGAGTCAGGAGGACTTGAGTTCAAATCTAGCCTCAGACACTTACTAGCTGTGTGACCTTGGTCAGGTCACTTAACTCTGATTGCCTCCCCACCCCCGCCAAAAAAGAAAGAAATCTATTTCCATTGATCCAACTTCCCCCATCCACCCCCCACAACCATTGTCCACCTTCAAAGAATTAGGTGAGGGCATTAATAGCTCAAGAAAGAGGATGCTTTATCTCTCGTGTTATTTGTTTAGAAAAGGTTGATTGGTTGGCTGTCGTCTTTCATTCTCAAAGAGGACCGAAATGACATCACTAAATCAGGGCTAGTATACAGCATGTCTGACTGTGGCTAATTAGAACAATACAAGCTCAGAAGTCTCTACCACAGATCATGCACAAATAGTGTGTGTGAATGTTTAAAGTGGAGATGTCTCCACATTTGTGCATCCCACGTTTCTTTCGAGCTACCACAATTCTACTTTGCTCATAGAGCACAACGCCTTCTTTGACGCAGTCACACCAGCTGGGAGGTCTTGTGCCAGTGTCTTCCACGTCAAGCAATATATTCCAAAGTTCTTCAGAGAAACCTTGAGAGTGTTCTTGTGGAAAAGATAATGAGAGAAAGAGAGAGACAGAGAGAGAGAGAGCAAGACAGACAGACAGACAGACAGAGACAGAGACACAGAGAGAGAGAGACAGAGACAGAGACAGAGAGACAGAGAGGGAGAGAGAGAGAGAAAGTCTGGACAATTATGCCATTAAATGTGTTCAGGGCTCTTTGAATGAATGACTGGACCCAAAGAGCAGTCATTCCTGGTTCAATGTCACGCTGGAAGGAAGCTCTCTAGTGGGATGCCACAGGAATCTGTGCCTGGCCTGTGTTTAACACTGCTGTCAATGGTTGTAATGAAGGCATTGATGACATACTTTTCCAATTTATAAATGACATCAAGCTGAAAGGGATAGCTACCATGTTGGATGATGAGAGTCAGAACCCAAAAAGATTTAGACTACAAAGCCGGACCAAATCCAAGCTGCAATTTAGTAAGACAGGTGTAGTCTTACCTTTGGGTTTTTCCAAATTGGATGAGATATAGTTAGACAGCATCAATTCATCAAGTTCACAGTGTATGTAATATGACAGGCCAAAAATGTGACCTTGGATAGGAATACGGTGTTCAGAATGAAGAAAAGAAGAGGATTATTCTGACCAGAACTGGACTCAGGGGTGTGCTAGAGCCAGATTGAAGCAGCCACAATGAGCCAATTATTATATTTTTAGTGTCACGTTTACATCTTCTAAATCAGCAAACAATCCAAATCTGGGCTTGATTTATTCTTTTGTAGGTTTTCTAGACTTAAGCAAGTGATGGAGAAAATGTTCATACAGATTAGACTTTAAAGTGTGTTGAAAGTACTTATTTTCTTTTGGAGAGAGCCAGTTGTTAAACGTGGATCACACTCGGCTTGCTTGGAGAAAGAACATTGATAGGCAAGAACACATCCGAGGTGGAAAAGGACTTTGAAAGCATTTTATTAGAGGACCATTTGAGAGAACAGGGTATGTTTAGTCTGGGTGAGGAAAGTCTTGGGGGAACGGTAGTTATCTTCAAGTATTTAAAGGGCTGTCATATGGAAGACCCCAGCTTATTTGACAGATGAGGAAAGTGAGGCAAACAGAGTTAAGTGACTTGCTCAGTGTCATGCAGCTATATAATGTTATTAGAGCTAAAAGGGACCTAAGAGGTCATCTAGTCTAACCACACCCCCTCCTTTTTTTTTTTTAACAGATAAGCTGCTTAAGGTCCAGGAAGAAGTGACTTGTCCAAAGACATAAGGCTATAGCAGAGCCAGTATTTGAACCCAGGTCCTCTGATTCCAAATCCAATGCTCTTCCTCTGAACCCCACTACCTTCCTTTTAAGCCAACGGGTGCTAAAGAGGTCAAGGTCACGGGTTCTATCTGTGTGTGTGGTCTAATTGACTTTGACCCATGGCCACAGAACATAACCCTCATCCTAAACAACCATTTTGTAAATATCATCTAGCCTTGATTCTGCCACTAATTTGCTGTGTGCCTTTGGGCAAGTCACTTCTCCTGAACTCTGTTTCCTGGTTAGGGGAACCAGTGTAAGTGACTCATTGTAACTTTCCCTCACTACTAGAAAAACAACTCAAAAACATGCATCCTCCCTATTGTAGGTCCCTGAGTGTCTTGGTAAACAGACACAGGGTTGTTAGCCTTGAAGTTGTTTTTATGGATGGACTTTACAATCCCTTCAAGGCCTTTAAGCAACTTTCTTTTGGTTTAAAGGTGTTTCCTGGTTGATTCTCAGGTGTAGTTTGGACCCTGGTAGCCCTGCCTCCCAGGTTACACCAGACCCATCTAACCTATATCCTTTTTTCCAAATAGATTGCTAAGAATATTCTCCCATAGGGCCTTGCAGGGCAGAGACCAAGAAAGTCACTTAATACAATCATATGTCCTGAGGGTACCTGTCCCCAAACTCTTCCACTGGCCTGTCTGATGTATCCTTCCATGGGACTTGCAGTGTCCTCTAAGGTACCTGTTAAAATACAGTACCTGAAAAGGGGTCTCCAATGAACACTACAGAAGGAGATTAGCCAGATCCATTAGTCAGTAATCCTACTTTGAACACACTGGTGTTCAAGACCGGTTCAAGGTCTTACAGGGTATGGTACACAGGTTGGGGATTTTTTCTTTTAAATATCAGGGAGGGGTAGGGCAGGAAGTGGTAGTTTAAGATCCTGGACAGAAGGCTCTTTAAGTGTATGTGCGTGCATATGTATACGTGTATATATATATATAGAGAGAGAGAGAGATGCTTTAAGTGTGCATGTATACTATTCTTGTAACCAAAACATTTGAATGAGTTTGTACCTGTGGGTTGGCTCATCTCATTAACACCTTTCATACTAGAAATAATGAATCATTAGCCTGTGGGGGTTGGGGTGGTGGGGGAATGGAGGGTGAGTGGGGAAGTCTGGGCGGCTGAACTCTGGGGGCAGGAAGGTAGCAATTTATTTCCACATATAATTTATTCAGTACTTACTGTGTATAAGGTATTTTACTAGGGAATACAGACAACTAAAACATAATCTCTGTCTTCAAGAAGCTTACATTCTACCTTGAGCAATACTTCTAAGGAATATATGAGTTTCTGCCCTATCCTAAAGGTAGATAAAGGCAGGGAAACCATCATTAGAGGCCTTGCTTTACTCTGTATTCTACCTCTCCTCTTTCCTGTTTTAGATCTCACTCCCTTAGATCCAGGTGCCATCTTCCAAGGGGACAATTGGATAATTTGATCGATTTATTTTACTCATAGTTTAATGGATGAAGGCAACAAACATTTCTTAGCATCTTCCTTTTAGGTCCTAGGTTTCCTTCCAGCGTTATCACAAAGGCTTGCAAGCGTCAGTATTGTTTAATTATTCTATTGTATTTTTATTCGTTTTCATTTGGTATTTAGGTCATCTGAGACCTCCATGATCTGCCTTCCTCTACTACTACAAGGTAGCTACTTTTTTTCAATGGGAGCTACTCTTGAAATACCCATCTTAGGATATCTGTTCTATCACCTGTGCTTAGGGAAAGAAACACAAAACAGGAGAGGCAACCAGACATTTGCCTTGCCAAGGCCTTGCTCTTAGGAGTAGTGGCCATTTCTGCTATCCCACTCCTCCAACAAGAGGTTCAAAGCATCCTAACTTGCTGGGCAGATGGGAGGGGTGAATAAGGAGGAGGAGAATCCGTCTCTCTTTTTAATTTGATGCAGTTTTCCCAAAGGACCACCCAGAGTGTGCTATATTGTTCCAAACCAACAATTACTTCAACATCGAACCATAGATATCCACATAAATTGCCATGGGAGCTTTGCAGAGCTCCATTGGATGACTGTTGGAGTTTCAGCTCCAAACATGCTCCATGGGATGCTCTCCAATATAACCCCTGCTACCTCTAAATACTAAGAGAAGTAGTAGAAGGCTCCCAGCATGCTGAATGGACCCCTTGAGGCAAATTTATGGGAGGACATGGACAAGAGTCCTACAGGATGGGTAGGCATGGATGGGTTATAAGCAGCATCATTAGAAGGACTATACACCTTAACGAGATCACAGATCTAGCAGAGTATAATGAAGGCAACTTTCAAAAAATGTTCTAAGTATTATTACAAATAACTGCAATCTCTAAAAATATCACGGGTAGGGAAAGGTCCAGATTATGGAGCACTACTGAGGATGTTGTTATGGGGAGAGAAAGGGGGAGGGAGGAAGTTACCATGGTGACAAAGGGTATTTGAAGATGGAAAAGGCTAAAGATAAGTACTACCTACTTTATCATGTTGCCAACTTCTGTCCCACTTAACTATAGACTCAATGCCTGTTTTTGCAGGCTCATGAAGAGGACTAACTAGTCAGTTATTTCAGAGGAAAAGATGCTGGCCCAGAGACCAAAACACAAGGTTTGTCATCATGACCCTGCCACTAATTCTGTGTATGATTTGGGTAAGTTGCTTCTGGTCTCTGGGCCTAGGTTTCCTCATCTGTGAAATGAAGAAGTTGGTTCTGAGGTTCCCTCTGGAAGCTTGCCCACCCAGTTGAGCGATTCTTTATTTAGCAGGAGCCATCCCCAGAACCCTTCCCACCACTTCCCTCTCCTCCTTTCTCTTCCTCTGGGCACATTGAATCCAAGCCTCAGAACAATGAACTGGAGTAGCCCCAAAACCAGTCCTGCCAAAAGTTTTGGTTCTGAAACTCCTCTCTCTCTCTCTCTCTCTCTCTCTCTCTCTCTCTCTCTCTCTCTCTCTTTCTCTTTCTCTCTCTCTCTGTCTTTTCTCTCTCTCCCTCCCTCTCTGTCTCTCTTTGTCTCTGTCTCTGTCTCTCTCTCAGTTTCTCTCTCTGTCTCTGTCTGTCTCTCCTTGCAGGAAACTTTCCTAACCCTATCTTAAACCTTCTTCCCACCAGCATAAATACAAACAGAGAACAAAAATAAAAACACAGAGATACACATAAAGATCTATATGTACACATACACTAAAAGATGCAAACAATATACATATACACACATATATACATACATACATATACAGACACAGAGACATCATTATGGGTATTTACATTTACAAACAAAAATACAGGAATGCATATATACACGCAGAGGGACACCCTCTCCACCCACCTACCCCACATAGACATACATATGCCATACAAGGAGAAGAGTAAGGATTAAAGCAGCATCCTTGGGAGCAGATCATAATAATAACTAATGTTCATATATTGCCTTAAGGGTTTACAAAGTGCTTTCCTCACAGCTCTGTAAGGTACAAGTATTATTAGCAACCCATTTTTTAGATGAAGAAATTTAGGGCTCAGAGAAGTAAGGAACTCACCAAGGGTCACACAGCTTTCAGTGCTGGCATTTGAACCCAGGCCTCTGAACAAATACAGGGCTCATTGTACTATACCACGGCTGCCTTTCTGAGATTAGGGATATCAGGTAAGACTCATGTGGATTCAGTTCTTCCCAAGTACCTTCCCTCCCAACTTCAACTGCATAGATCCCCTTTGCAAGGAAGTTTTCCAGCAAATTTCCCAGCCTCATCCCTTGGCCAACCCTAAGATTCTCCTCCCCTTGTGGATTCTTCTTGGCCACAGTAGCCATCCCCCATGTAACCTTTAAAGGGGATCATGTTAACAGGAGCTGATCATAGCACTGCTTAAGTAATCCCTGAAACATGTACAGTGCTTTAAAGAATAGGAATGGTTATTCCCATTTGACAGATGAGGAAACTGATGCCCAGAGGGTGAATGAATGAAAAAGCATTTATTAAGCCTTTGGTATGTGTCAAGCAGTGTGCTAAGCCCTGAGGCTACAAATAGAAAATCCAGACAGTCAGGTTCTCAAAGGTTCTAATTGAGGGAGACAACACATATAAGAGGGGACAGATCAGGGCAGGAGGAAAGACCTGGGAATCTGCAGGACATAGCAGAAGAACAGAGGGTGAGCAGAGGGTCACTCCTCCTTGGAATGCTTGCCCTCCCCATCTCTGCCTCCTGGCAGAGCCTCAGCTAAAATCTCACCATCTGCCAAAAGCCCTGCCCAATCTCTTGGTGCTAGTGGCTTTCCTCTTAGGTGACCTCCAGTTTATTCTGTATATATTTGGTTTGTATAGAGTTATTTGCAAGTTTCTTTCCCCCTTAGAATGGAAGCTCCTTGAGGGCAGGAACCATTTTTGCCTTTCTCTGTATGCCTAATGCTTAGCACAGTGCCTGGCACATTGTAGGGGGTTCACAAATGCTGGCTGACTTGGCTTGGGGGTGGGAGGAGAGGGTGTAATAGTAAGTCATGTAGCAAGGCCCAAGAGTCCTCAAGGTTTGGTGTTATGGCAGATGGTAAGGCCTGGTGGTCTTCCATCTTTACAAAAAGATTGTGGACAGTGACCTCCTCTGTTCATTGAAACAAGGTGAGCAGCCATGCCTGCCCTGCAGCCAGGGACAGGTAGGGCTTAGAGTCACTATCCATGGGAAGTGGGGAGCGGGCCCATGGCCAGAGTAGAACTGGTACTTAAGGCTCCTTCTTTCAGGGAATAGGGATGGGGAAGTGGATGGCATCTGAGGAAATGGAAAGAGGACATTAGCAAGAAGGTTGGGGAGAAGAAGAGATTCTAGGGGTGAAAGGGTGGGATTCTAGACAATGAATAAGTGAACCAGAAAAGTTAAATTATTTGCCTAGAGTCAAAAACGAACAATCAGCAAAGTGAGGGGTGTAGGCCTGGTGGCTCAGCTCTCAGCCTGGTACTCTTTTCACCACTCTGAATAATAGAAATGTTTTCCCCTGTCTTTTACACCCACCCACACAGATCTCTAAACCTCTCTTCTGGGCTGAACCAGTGGCCTAATCCCAATCTTGACCCTACACCACAGCCCTTGGGAATGGGGAAGGGGAGCTGGCAGGGAAGAGAAGAGGGGAAGCTGCTATCTCCCCATCAGCTCGGCTTTTCCTGCTGTCTCTTGTGGAGAAGCAGCTCACCAGCACACAGGGTAGGAGCCAGAGACATAGAGATGACCTCTCATCCCAGACCTACCAAGGCCTCTCAGGACTAAAGTGCTGAGGCCTATCCCCCTAAAAGGAGTATATATCTTGTCCTCTGCATCTTGTTCTCTACCTTCCGAACTCAGCCTCCCCAGGTGGGGCTCGTTCCTGATTCCCTGACCTTGAATCCAGGATTATTTCCCTTCTGATAAGACTGGGCATCCAACTGGGTATTCCAAGGCTACTTATATTCAAGGCTTGATCGTGTGACACGTGAGACACTGGCACAGGACCACTCAGCATGGCATGCCCACAAGGTGCTGTGCTCTTTGAGCAAAGCAGAATTGAGACAGCTCAAAGGAAATGCAGGATGTGCAAATTTGGAGCATCCATCCCAAATGTTCACAGGGACTACGTGTGCCCAACCTATGGTAGGGCATTCCAAGCTTGTATTGGTTTGATCAGCCGCAGTCTCACACATTGTAACTTGACTCTAGCGTAGTGATGTCATTTTGCTCCTCTTTGAGAAAGAAAGACAACCAACCAACTATGTTCAAGGTGAAGGTGATCTGGGAGGGGAATTAGGGCAAGGCATGGTTTTACTGCATCATCGGACTGTCCCCAATCTCTCCAAACTTATTATGCTGCACTGGTGCTATCTGTTATAGTCACAGACACGAATACAGAGACACCATCGGGGTACAGTGGAATCAATCCTGAATATTCCCCCTTCTGCAACTTGCTATCTATGTGACCTTGGGTAAGTCAATCTTCTTCCCTGGGAGTCAGTTTCCTCTTCTGTAAAACAAGGAGTTGAGCTAGGTGGCTTCTAGCTTTAGCACATTTCTACAGTGACTTAAGGTTTGCAAAGTGGTCACTTCTCAGCAAACCTGTGAAGTAGGTACTGCAAAGTACAATTTTACAATTTTTAATATTAAATAACTAATAATCGTTACACTGACCCTGGAAGCCAGTTACTCCAACTTAAGGACAAAGAATTTTTCCCACTGTACCATGTTCCTCCTTCTCATAGCCCTGATCTCTTGCAATTCACTGCTCCTCTCTGGGCCTCACTTTGCCTTGTCCATAAAAAGAGGAAGTTAGATTAGGTCGGAGGTTCCTAACCTTTTCTGTGTCAGGAACACTTTATTAGAAGAATGTTTTTAAATATACAAAATAAAATAGAGATGATTATAAAGGAAACCAAAGGTTGGTAAAAATAAAAATATATTTTTCTCCATATACGTGCACAAGCTCCAAGTTAAGAACCGCTAATCCAGAGGTGGGGTACCTGCAGCCTTGCGGTCACATGTGGCCCTCTAGGTCCTCAAGCGCAGCCCTTTAACCAAACTTCATAGATCAATCCCTTAATAAAGGGATTTGTTCTGTAAGACTCAGATTCAGTCAAAAGGCTGCACCCGAGGACCTAGAAGGCCACACAGGTTCCCCACTCCTGCTCTAGTCCATGAGCTCCATAAGGTCCCCTCCATTTCTGATAAATGCTGAACTACCCAAGCAAAACAGGCTCAGAGGTGGGGTGCTCTGAAAGCCACAAGAAAATAGAACTGTCCACAGCTGATAAATCCCTTGGCTTCTCTTCCCACTCTTCCACTGATCCCTTTGTTTCCCCAAATCCTTACACAGTGACCTCCTGCTCTAGTCCTCTGTCTGGGGCCAGGCATCGGTACTGGATCTCTGCATCTCCTCATTCCTCATTCTCCTCTTCCTCTTCCTACCAGGCTAATCCTCAGCTCTCTACAATGGAATTTTAGGACTGGTAGCATCCCATTTTAGAGAAGATAAAATTGAGGCCCAAAGGAGAAATGACTTGCCCAAGGTCAAACAGACAGCAAGCAGCAGAGTGGGGATTTCTAACTCCAGACCCAGGACTGACTCCATTATACCTCCAATGGTAATAAGTATCTGTCTCTGGCTGGAACTGAGCTCATGGGGGAGGAGGGGCAATGTGGCATCTAAGCGGAGGGACCAGGGGATATGACCAACCCTTATTCCCCCACCTCCTACTCACCCCACCCCCCCCTTTTAAATTCTTAGACCTCAAGGAGTCACCACGGAATTCCATTCTCCTGACAGCAAAGAAATCGTATCGTTCTCGCCAGAACCCAGTTTCCCCACAAGAATGTTTGGTTGGCCTTTGTCATTTCAGAAGGAGCTGGGCTGATCCATTAATGGGTTTAATTCATTTATTGTCAGGACTCTACCCTTCCCACCACCCACCATCCTCCCAGACTCTGTCCCTGCCACTCAATCTCTCCCACTCCCCTGTCTTTGCTTCTAAGCCTCCTTGGCCATGGCTTTCCCTAACACGCATCCCTCCACTACTTCTCCAGAGGCAGCTGAGTCTGAAAAGACCATGGGAGAGAAAAGACCCAGATTTTCCTGATGATATCTCTGTGGAACCTTGGTCTCTTGACTTCTCTGAGCCTCAGCTGTCCCATCTATAAAATGGAGGTAGTCACACATCCTCCAAACAGTCACAAAGGGTTGTTTCTGCAGGATAGTCTTGACAAAATGTTATGATAGCTCACATTTACAGAGACATTAAAGCTCTACAAAGCACCTTAAAACAATACCGAGTTAGTACATTTATTTTCCCCATTTTACAGATAAAGAAACTGAACATGTTCAGTAACATCGGGTCATGGTACCATTGAGTTGGAAGGAATCTTAAGGGTCATCTTTTTGCATCATGGACCCCTCCTCTGATCAGTCATTTCCTCCATTTTAAGGAAAGTGACCAGACCATCCCTATTAACTCATTTATTCCTCTCTGAGCTCTGCACCTAACTCTAGCACTCTCTCCAGCTGGCCCACAAAGGTACATTTTCCCCATCTCACTTTTTGATATTCAGCTTCCTTTATGAGTTGCACAGAATATATGTATGTGTGCGTATAATTATATATCTATATCTGTATCTATAAAACATATATGGAGAGAGATACAGAGACAGAGAGACACAGAGAGTCAGAGAGATAGAGACAAAGACACAGAGAGAGAAACAGAGACAGAAAGAGGAGAGACAGAGACAGAGTCAGAGAGAGGGAGAGAGACAGAGACAGAGAGACATGGGGGGAGGGAGAGAGACAGAGAGACACAGAGAAACAGAGAGACACAGACAGTCAGAGAGATAGAGACAGAAAGAGAGAGAGAGAGGAGAGAGAGAGAGAGAGAGAATGAGAGAGAGAGAGAGAATGAGAGAGAGAGAGAGAGAGAGAGAGAGAGAGAGAAACTCCTTCAGGGCAGGGACTGTCTTCTTGCTTGTATTGGTAATCCTAGTGCTTAGTACAATGCCCAGCACATTAGTAGGCATTTAGTAAATGCTTGTTGACTGATTGGCATGTAGTAGTTGCTTAATAAAAGTTTGCTGATGGACTAACTAGAGAGACAACATCCTTTTTATTAGCACATCACAGGCTGGGTCAGTGGAAAGAACACTCAGTGGGAACCCAGCTTCTAATCGAATTCTGCCACTGACTTCCTGTTGAGAACTTCAGCAAGTCATTTCATTCTTTTCCACAGTTTCCTCTCCTGTAAGACAGAGGTGCTAATAATACTTGTGTTTCTCAAGGTTGTTATGAAAAAAGTACTTTGTAAATGTTTAAGGCAGCTAATAAACATGGGTTATTATTATCACCTGCCTACCTCCTGAAGACCTTGGATTACCACTTAATTTCTGGCCTCTATTTCTTCATCTGTGAAATGGAAATAATTATAATAATACCTTCTCTGCTTACTTCACAGGGTAAGGATCTGAGATTAACTCACTCAACAAGCACTTATTAAGTACCTACTATGTTCATGGCACAGAGTTTAGTGCTGAAAGAGGAAAAGGGAGTTTAGGCCAAACACGATCCATGCCCTCATGAAGATTGTAGACTGATATAAGGGGAATAAGACACAAATGCAGATAATTACACAGCTTTTATTATTAGTGTTTATCTGTTTTTCAGCTGTGTCTAACTCTTTGCGAACCCTTTTAGGGGTTTTCTTGGCAAAGATACTGGAGTGATTTGCATTTCCTTCTTCAGCTCACTTTACAGATGAGGAAAGGGAGGCAAACAGGGTGAAGTGACTTGTCCAGGGTCACACAACTGGTAAGTATCTGAGGCTGGATTTGAACTCAGGTCTTCCTAACTGCAGGCCCAGCACTCTATCCACTGTGTCATCTACCTCATAAGTGCATTAGATAGGTATAAACAAAGTATTATGTGAAATCCAAAGGTGAAGGTCTTTCCTGACTGGGGAGATCAGGAAAGGCTTCACGAAGGATCTAGGCTTCTAAAAACAAATAAGTATTCAACAGGTGAAGGAGGAGAGAGGGATCACATTTTTGTCATAGGGAATGCCATAAACAAAGGCATGGAGGTGAGAAGGCTCATATTTGAGGGATAAAAAGTAAACTAGTTTGGCTGGAGTACAGGGAGGACAGTAATATGAACCAAGTCTTCAAGTGTGGAAAGGTAGGGCAGGATCATGTTGTGGAGGACTTTGAATATACTAGCCAGAACTTGGACTTTACTCAGGAGGCAGTAGGGAGCCACTGAATACTTTTGAGCAGAGGAGTAACATAACCAGACCCATGAATAGGAAAGAATATTTTAAGTGACAACTTAAAAGATGTTTCCAAGGGGAGAGGAAGTGGAGACCCTAAGACTTGTTAGGAAGCTATTACAATAATAACAGTAGCTAGCACGTATGTGGTGCTTGTTGTGTGCCGAAGCACTTTACAAATATTTCCTTCTTTGAACCTTATAATAACTCTAAGAGGGAGATGCTAATATTATCCCAACTTTACAGAAAACGCAGCTGGGGTTAAGTGGCATGCCCAAATTCAATCAGCTAAGTGTCTGAGGCTAGATTTGAGCTTAGGTCTTCCTCTCTCTAGGCCCAGCATTTTATCCATTGAGCTGCCTAATTAAAATTAAGTCATAATTAGGGTTCTTATTAAAATAGTGTCAGTGGCATCTGTGAAGGGTTGTTAATGTTAGTGTCATCAGGGCTCCAGTGAGACAATGTGTGACCTTGAACAAATCATTTGAAGTCCCTGGACCTTGATTTCCTAGGTTTACATCTGTAAAATGACAGGGTTGGATTAGATGGTCTCTGAGATCCTTTCCAGCTCTAGATTCTATGACCTTGTGATTCTATGACTTGGTGAGCATTATTGGTGGCTCTGACTTTGAAATCTACCAGATTGGGTCTGTAGGTCCAAGGGTGAGAATGTTGGCAGAGGGTGATACTTCCAAAATCAACACCTAGCTGGTTCCCAGGATGGCTCCTCCTCTCCCTCCTCCCCCTTCCTTCTCCTCATCTCTGCAGTGTGCCCCTGAACCTTCCTCCTGTCCCTGCAGCTTGCCCAGAGTTGGGCTCAGAAAGCAATGGAAACGGAGCATTGCTAAGGTCTTGCCCTTTTTATTAGCAGTCTTCCGATGAGATTTGGGGGTGGTTGGTATATTTGGTTCCAGTGTGGCTGGGAGATTAGCTATGGTTTTGAGTTACTTAGATTCCTCCAAGTCTGCCTACAATGGGGATGATACTGAGAAAAGCCAGCCTGGCTGAGAGAAGTAAAGGCGGATTTATTGCAGGAGGTGAGGTCATGAGAGATTTCTCACTTTGGGTCTGAGGATAGGGCCATCTGCTCTGTGATCCGCCTGCCTGGTGCTGGGGGGACCCCCGCCTGCGATTAACTCTCAGCTATCTACATGCAGTTCTCCACCAAAGAAGAGGAGCCAAGGAATGGACTTCTTAAATTAAAACAAAAGGGAGTGATCCCCATACTTTATGCTCCTGTCCCAGAGGATGAATTGACTGTCTAGCTGGTCCAAGGTCCAAAACCTGACCTTAATAATAGTTAGCTTCTTATAGGACTTTAAGGTTTTTAAACATTGTACACGTTGTCTCTTTTGATCCTCAAAACAGCTCAGTGAAGTAGATTGTTGTCCTCTCCATTTTACAGATGAAGAAACTGAGGCCGAAAGACATTAATTAACTTGCCCAGGATTTCAGACCTAATAAGTCACCTAGGCAAGATTAGAACTCTGGTCTTTTTCACTCTAACTTCTTTATTCTTTCCACTCCACCACTACCTGGCTGACCCTTGACTATTAGGCAAAAAGAATTGACTTCCTACCCTTAGGTTGGCTCCCACCATTTAACAGCACTCTCTTCCCCTCTTCAGGGCTGTGGGGTAAGCATTAAGATAGGCTTGCGTGAATTCTTTTCCCAGACTAGATCAACCTAGCCCATCCTGCTGTCCTGGGAAACCCCCAAATACCTACTTATTATTTCTGATGCCTCTCCCTGGAGAAACCACCTGGGGCTGAAAGGTTTTTCCCTCCGTAGTGCTCTGAGTAAAAAGATAAGAACTTTTAGAAGTGAAACCTCTAATTCAAACGCACACACCTGTGGGAAGGGTCAGCAGCCAGCCCTGGGGCCTTGACCCCTCATCTGCTCACAAATCTCTGGGTGTTGCCAAGTAGACCACTTCACCTGTTTCCTCTGAAGCAGGGTGATGGGAAGCTAGACAGTCTCTTCTCCCTACTAGTTCCTTCTGTGACTAAGGAGGAAACAGGCCTCAGATGCAACCTCTGCTGGTATCTCCCTCCTGCCCATAAACTCTTACTTTCCTCCTTTGGCCCAGTCAGACTGGGATGGAGGAGGTAGAGGAACCTTTAAGGCAGAATCATTTCATTCGTTTTCTGAGCGCCAGACAGGCAGGCAGGCAGGCAGGCAGGGTAACCTGGAGCTGGTGAACTGGTATTAAAGAGAATTAAAGAATATATGGTCCTGGCCTTCAGAAAGCTTCCAATCAAAAGAGGAAAGATGGACTGAGAATACATGGAAACATAAAAATGCTTAGAAAACATTATTTTGGGGCACCAGCCCTGGAGTCAGGAGGACCTGAGTTCAAATCTGACCTCAGACACTTGACATTTACTAGCTGTGTGACCTTGGGCAAGTCACTTAACCCCAGTTGCCTTGCCTTCCCCCCTGCAAAAAAGGTAGAAAACATTACTTCACCAAATGCAATTGAATATAATTTAATTTATTTTTTTAATTAATAAGCATTATGTTTTTTTCTCCCACTTTTCCCCTATTCCTAGTTGAAAAGAAAGAGAGAGAAACAGAGACAGAGACAGAGAGAGAAACAGACAGAGACACACAGAGAGAGAAGCAAATGAACTTCAGCAAACATTTATTAAGTGCTTATTTGATATCAAGCATTATGTTAAGCGCTGGGAATACAAATGCAAATAAGAGAGTCCCTGAATTCAACGTGCTATTCTAGTGGAGGAAGATACATGGGAAAAAAGGTGAAGAGAAATAAGGAAAAGGTAAGAAGAAGGTAGCTTCATAGCATCATGATGAAAAAAGAAGTCCAGAGGGTCAGGCAAAGCCGAGGGAGGAATAACAGAGTGGATGTGGGCTTGGGCTTATTCCTTAACGTAAAGGTTTCATGAAGGACTGCACAATCAGAAAAAGGGTCCCAAAGAAGAAGAGGGATCTTCCAGGGTAAGAAAGCTGCTGGGGCAGGGTGGTTAAGGAAGAAATCTTGCAAAATGAGGTGAAAGAAAAATAAAATCATCCTAACAAATATTTGTAGTCAAGCAAAGCAAATTCCCAAATTTGCCGTGACCAAAAACGTACATCTCATTCAATGCAATTAAATATAAAGCCAACCACATCCACGAGTATGAGTAACTGAGGGATCAGAGTCAGGTAGAGGTAGATCTGGGAAAACTTCCTAGAGTTCAGGGCTAAGTTTCATAGTAAGGCAAGTAGCTATGCAGTATGTCAGAAAAATGGCTAAACTCAAGTTAGGAGACCTGGTTTTGAATCTTGGCTCTGATGAAAGACTCTGAGATCAAGGACAAATTTCAAATTTCTCCGTTTCCTTGCCTATAAAATAGGGGGCGTTGAGGCTTAGAATCCCTGTTTCTCAAGGTTATTGAGAAGAAAGTGCTTTGTAAACATTCAAGTGCCACCGCATATATGTGAGGAGTTATTATTCTAGGTGGGGAGAGCCATGGATTGGTGACCAAAAGGAGGGCGTCAAAATCAGTCCAGTTGATAAGAAGGACCTCCTCCCACTTAGTTCAACCTCCACGGCACTTAATCTCTATGAGTGATTTCATGCTTTGCTGCCTCCCTGAGTT
The DNA here is from genome assembly GCA_028646595.1 of Phalanger gymnotis. Taxonomy (NCBI): domain Eukaryota; kingdom Metazoa; phylum Chordata; class Mammalia; order Diprotodontia; family Phalangeridae; genus Phalanger; species Phalanger gymnotis. Next base: position 420,576,934 of record CM053622.1, read on the forward strand.
CCCTTGGGTTCAGTATGATTCTATATTGAATCATAGAATCACTGAGCTGGAAAGTACCCGAGACATCATCTCATCCAACCCCCTCATTTTACAGGTGAGGAAAACTGAAGCCTAGATGAGGAAGTGACCTAAGAGGCTGCGTGACAGAATGTAGAATGAAGAGAGGCCTAAACTTAGAGTTACAACAACTGAGCTCAAATCCAGGGTGTGATGCTTAACCAACTTTGTGGTCATGGACAACTTAGCCTTTGTGAGTCTCTGTTCCCTAATCTGTAAAATGGAGGTAATATTTGTAGGACTTAACTCATGTAGTTACTGCAAAGAATATACTACCTAAATGTCATAGCATCATGGACTCAGAGCTGGAAGGGTCCTGAAAGGCCATCTATTCCAACCTCCTCATTTTAAAGATAAGGAAACTGAGTCCTAAGGGCCACTGACAAGCTACCCTGGCTGAAACATCGTCACCCCAAGGAAGCAACAAGAATCAGCACATGCAAGCTAAGTCAAACTATGACCACCACCTTGACTACCTACCAATAGCCCAGGACCTTGAGCTCAAAAGCCCCAGGAATAGCAGCCCATCCCCCCACATCCGTGGATCAAGGGTACGATTTTTGTGGAGACCCAACCTAGCAACTTCCTCTCTAGATGCTGCAGCAGCACCTCCTTCCCCCCCCCCCATCTCTTCAGCAGCCACAGCTACTGAAGACATGGAAAACAAACTTCTAGACAATCAAGTACTTGGCACCCTCAAATGGGTCTTCATCAGAAACAGATATGATTTTGCCGATGGGAATTTCATTTAAAAACAGACGTTACCATCTGCTTTGTAGCTACACCCTAAGGACCATGGGATCTTTCCACCTGGCTTGCAGTTGAAACATACATACGTGTTATCACACCCCTGATGATCATGAGTTCAATTTATAGGATCACAGATCTCTAAGTGGAAGGGACCTGAGAGGCCATCTAGTTCAAACCACTTCATTTTACAGGTGAGGAAACTGAGGCTTAGAGAGATTTAAGTGAATGGTAAGGAGCAGGCCTGGAATTTGAGGCCAGCCTACTTTCCTCAATCAGAGGAACTTCTGCTTCCCCAGCCCAGTGCTGTATCCACTATGTCAAGCACACTCTTTCTTTCCCATAAATTCCTGCCATAAAGTGTGCACTATACAATCCTGTGCTGTGCCTTCTGTTCCCTAATTGTTACCTCTGCATTATCTCGCCTCTCCAAATAGACTATAAAATCTTAAATGGCAGCGGCTGTCTTATGTTTGCCTTGTTCCCCCTATAATGTCTATTATAGTGCTGGGTTCACTGCCATGAAGAGTCCAGGAAGGCTTCATAAAGGAGGAGGGACTGCAGCTGGGATTGGAAGGGTGGGGAGACTTTTCAAAGGTGCATTTGTATGCAGCTCTAAGGCTGCATTGGCACTAGCTGAGTGCCCTGGGCCTGGGCAGTTCTGTCTTGCACACATCTATATTCTTGTTCTTGGAGTACCCCCCATCCCTCATGTCCCAAGCCTTCTAAGAACAGAACTTAGAACTCTAGCCCTGGGATCTTGGGCTGATGGGTCCTGGGGCCAGAAATCTGCTTGCCCCTTGATATTCATTCTGGATTCTACAGGACACAGTTTTGTCACTTCATTGCTTGCAGACTCTGGCATAGGGAAGAAAATGCCAGGTGGGCAACACCTGGACTAACCCTGGCCCTCTCTGCAGAGCTGGCTACTGCTCTCCATCCACCTATTACCTCTTGGTTATTTCCAAGACTTAGGGAGAGTGCAGGCAGTGGAGCGCCAGACTGCCCACAAGCAAAATTCGTGAGCTCTTCTTGAAAAGGGGCTCTCTCTTCCTCCCCACATTGAGAGGGGGGACTGAGAGGAAAAAAAAGAGAAAGAAGGCACTGCTGAAGGGTTCTGGCAGGAGAGGGGGGAAGCCCCAAGAGGCAAAGGTCCCACACATCCTTGGGCCATATGAGGGCAGCCTGAGCAGTTTTACTTAGTTTGGTTTCAATAAGGTCCCTTTTGTTTCCCACCCTCTGAGCAGACGGCAAACCCTAAATGTCTGCCCTCTTTCTCCCCCATCCAGCTGTTCTCCACACATTCCTATCAGAGGCACACTCTGAGAGCTGGTCTGTCAGACTTCTCACCTTAGCCTCCCCTGGCCAGCCCCCTCCTCAGCCCCAGCACCTTTCAGGCCCTATTTCAAAGCTCCATTCTGCCTGCCCTGCCCCCTCTAGGACAAATGTCCCCCACACCCAGAAGTGGGAAAGGGAAGATGGAAGGTGGGGCACACTTCACAGCAGGGGAACTCATTCTGTGCTCTGACACCCAGGCGAGAGGAGGGGCTGAGGATTACTGTTCCTCAGCATCTGGCCCCACAGCTGCCACACATCAGGAAGAAAAAGAGGGATGCTAATGGGGGGGAGGAGAGAAGGGTCATTTAACTTGAGAACCACTAATATTACTATATCATCAGCATTTATATTATTGATTATTGTCATAACAGTTAATGATATAATAGCATACAAATGCCTTCTGTCTGATAGGATAAGTGGATCCCAAGAATTTCAGGAACTTAAAGGGAGAACAGAAAGTCTTATTCTCAGCATTTCATATTTTAGTGGAAAGAGAACAAATCTGGGCTCCAGTCTTGGTGCCGCCAATTACTAACTGTGTGATTTTAAGAAAAAAGCCAACCAATCTATCAACAAGAATTTAGGTTGCAAGAAGAGGAAGAGAAAGGAGAAGGAGAAGGGAAAGGAGAAGGAGGAGAAGGAGGAGAAAAAGGAGAAGGAGAAGGAGAAGGAGAAGGAGAAGGAGAAGGAGAAGGAGAAGGAGAAGGAGAAGGGGAAGGGGAAGGGGAAGGGGAAAGGGAAGGAGAAGGGGAAGGAAGGAAGAAGATAGAAAAAAAGCTGAAGGAGACTAGGGAGTCTAAGAAGCAGAAGGGAAGAGAGATTACACTCCAGGAATAGGACAGTCTATGTAGACACGGAAACAGAAGATGGTCCAATTTGGATGGACTATAGAATTCATGAAGGTACAAAAAGCCCGGGCAGGTAGACTGGAGCCAGGTTGTGAAGGGCTTTAAAAGCTAAATAGAAAAGTTTGCATTTGATCCTAGAGGCAGTAATGGGACAGTTCTGAGCAGGAGACCATAGAATCAAAGCTCTAGCAACAGCAACACTCCTGAGTACAGCTTGAACCAGATAAAAATGTGATTGGGAAATATTTAACAAAATAAAAATACAATAAAACATACATAAAATCAATATGTGATTTTCTAAGTCAATATGTGGTGGGTATATGTTTGACGCCACTGCTCTAGAGGACCTCAGAACTCTTTCATTTTACATGTGAGGAAATTGAGGTCCAAAGAAGTAAAGCGACTTGCTGAAGGTCGAATTAGAGCAATAGTCAGAAGCAAGAGTGACAGACAGAATTGTGCCTTAGGAATTTTGAGCAGTTGTGTAGAGTATGGATTGGAGAGGAGAGACTCTGAAAAGAGAAAAAGCCATTTTATTTCTGTAAGCCTCAGTTTCTTCATCTGTAAAATGGGGTTAATAATCCTTTTCTTGCCAACTTCAAAGGATAGCTGTGATGAAAGAGCTATATAAACGTAAGTATTGATTATCACTGATATTTTTAGTCAGGTGGAAAGGATTAGGAAATGAGCAAAGGCTGAAGCCAGGGTTGGGTTCCTTCTAGTTACTCAGTTCTCTAGGTCTAAGGCAATCACATTTTGCACACCAGGCCACATGGCCTGACCAGAAAAAAAAAAAGGCAAATATATATTCCTGTTGCAAAGTCCCATCAAAAGTACACTTTATTTTCTTTGGAATAGGGACTTGCAATTTCTCAAGGCTCTAGATTCAGCTAAGCAGGCACAGAATTGAGTCCAGAGTTCTAGCCAGGTGTGAAAAGAGGAGATCTAAAAGGATAGTTCCCTAGTCCCCTGATGAGGGAGGAGAGAGGGCTCAACTTTAAGAACCCTCAGAAGAAAGAGGAATAGAAAAGGAGCTGGAAAATTCATCTGGAATGTAAGACCAGAGGCTTGAGTTTTATTCCCTGTGCCGCTGTGCTTCTCAATCATTTCCCCCATGGGAGTCTTTTCTTCCTCGTGTCTCCATATTTCGTATCTGCCTATATGTGTATATGTTGTTTCCCCCATAGAATCCAAACTTCCTGAAAGCAAGGAATATCTCCATTTTTGTCGTCTTTGTGTGCTAACGCCAGCATAAGGCCAATATGGTATGCACTTACTGTAAGCAAAAAGAAGGGCTTGTTGGTTAATTTGTAAAAGTGTCTTAGAGCCCGGGAAGTCTATCAACCTAAGGTGTTTCGCCGCGTGCAAAGGTCACCTCCTACTCCTTCAATCCTTGTCTGAGACCCAGGTGTCTAACGGCTCGGGGCAGCTGTGATGTGAAAGAGGACCACAGTTGAAATCAAAAGCCCTGGGTTCCATGTCCTGCTTTGCCTTTCCAACTGTGTTGCCTTTTTGAGCCACAGTTTCCTCATCTGTAAGATGGTGACACTAATATTTCTGATATCGTGTCACCCTCATATGGGGTGTCCCGAGGATCAAATAAGATCACGTGTGGAAAGCCAGCGCTCTGTAAACTCTGTAAACGCGGGTCCTTGTCCTCATTTTCCCATAGAATCTGAGAATCTCAAGGTTGGAAGGAACTCTAGGCTGGGTTGTTTTGTCCAGCCTGAGTCAGAATCTCCTCTACACCACTAGGGACGTAAAAGTGTGCAGAAAGGAGAAGTTGTGTATGCTCCAGCTGGGGAAAGGGAGATGGCGCAGAAAACGAACTCTGTCCACTTCCCAATTCTGTCTCCCGTAACAAGTAGAGAAGAAGGCTCTTACATTCCGAGACAGAAGACAGACAGAGGTGGGAAGGGGGAGGAGGAAAAGGGGAAGGAGGAACAGTGGGAGGGGAAGAAAAGGGGAGGAAAAAAAAAGTGTGTGTGTGAAAAAGCGTGCGTGTGTGTATGGTGTGCAAAGAAGGCGGGAAGCACAGGGGGCCACACAGCTGCTCCAGCCGCTTCTCCCAGACCCCTGCTGAGGACCCACGTGGGACTGGCGGGGGGGGGAGGAAACAACACACAAGGGAGGGACCTAGATCGGTGGGCGGAGCCTCAGCAATGCTCCCCACACACCCAAGGAGACTCAGAGCCGGCTTTACTGGGAAAGAGGCGGGACCCAAGCCATAGACCACCCCCCCGAGAGGCGGAGCCAGAAGAAAGGAAGTATTAAATAAGGGGGTTCTGCCTGTGGCTGGCGGCTAAATAAGCTGCTGCAGAAGAAGCCAGAGGGTGAGAGGCAGCTAAGGCTAGGGGCTGGCCAGGAAAGGTAAGGTAGGGATCCTAGAGCTGGAGGACAGGCGTTCCGGTAGTTCCTGAGAGGCTCCCAGCATTGCCATCGCCCCATCCCCTCCTTCTGCTACCTCTGCCAAGTACAGGGGTGACTGGGAACTGGATCGCCCTCGGGGCGCCAGTCCAGTAGTGTGTGCACATCAAGCCAGCTGTGTATTGAGCCGAGGCGGCTGGAAGATGCTCAAGGGCTGCGGCCGCCGCTTGCTCCTGTCCTTGGTCGGAGCCCTGCTCGCCTGCCTTTTGGTGCTGACTGTGGATCAGAGGCAGCAGCTACGGCAGCGGTTGCCGCCGCCGGCAGAGGAGGAGCTCCCGGGGGGCGAAATAGGACGTCGAGCCCTGCAGAGCCTGGCTGGTCCCGGCGAACCCAAAGGGCAGGGACCACCGCCCCCGCCGCAGCCCCAGGAGGAGCCCGCCGCCTCGCTTGCGGGGGCGTCTGGCCCCTCCGGAGATGTCCGCAGCTTCTCTGAGTATTTCGGCCAGCTGAGCCGAGCTAGGAGGGACGTGGGGCCCCTGCCTGGGGCAGTCCCGGCGCGCGAGAGCCTCCCCAGACCCCAGATGGAGCAGCTCTTCCCTAGAGACGTCTTCATCGCAGTCAAGACCACCAAAAAGTTCCACAGATCCCGACTGGACCTGCTGATGGACACCTGGATCTCCAGGAATAAAGAGATGGTGAGTTGGACAAGAGACATCCCGGCACGTTCCTTGGACCCAAAAACATTTGCATAAGGGCACCACACCCTTCAATCACCCCGCACCCCTCCTCCAAAAAGAATCTGGTAGAAGAGCACCATGCTCTCTCTCTTCATAGCTCAAAATACAGGAAGCGGGGAAACACCTTGTTCAAATCAAGGGGAAATCTTGCTTCTTCCCAACACCTAAACATCCAAGGGAAGCAATTTGATTCCAATTTTCTTCCTACGGGAGGCATATTTTTCTTTTCTTTCCCCTCCTCCCCCCAAAAACAAGACCCAGAAGGGGATATTTTTCTGCCCTTTCCTCAAAATCTGTAGCCCGGGGTTGATTTATCAAATCTCCCTTCAACATCCCCTATCTCAGGCATGAGGGACAATCTGGGGCTCCAGAGGCATAAGGCCGGGCCTTCCGCCTGGCAAAGGTAAGCGGGCCTCAGTGCCAAACTATGCCAGGGATGCGCCGAGTCAAGCGCCTGGACCTGTTGGCGAGTGGCGGCCCGCCCGCCCGCAGGGCCCGTCTCCTTTCCCCGCTCCACCCCCGGACACCGCCCCCCCACCCCTTCCAGCCAGACACACTTCAAGCCTCTGCCGCCCGCCCCCGCCGCTGCTGCACCCTGCTAGTGTGTCTCCCTAATTCCTCTGGGTGGGGAAGGGAGTCTGGGAGCTAACGCCGCTGAGGGGTTTGAATGAGATACAATCTCGGGAGCAAAGCTTTTCACTTGGGTAGAGGGGGATATTGGCCCAGAGGGGTGGATCTCACCTCGAGCGACCGCCCACGCACACGTGAGATAGTGCTTTTATCGCCCGTGGTTTTGTGGCTGCCATTTCTCCCCCACCCCCCATATTTACCCCAACGCGGATGGAAAAACATGAGTCCTTTCCCGCGGACCCCAGCTAATGATTGGAGGAAAATCTCATCTTCCTCCACCCCACCAACTTAGTCTTGTCCCAACTCTGCCTCACCCTCAGGGTGGTCCAAGTGCCCTGAGGAAGGTCAGCTTAGTCCCCAGACTTGGAAACTGCCGGCAGGCAGCCAAAGCAGCGGAATGAATGAAGAGCTGGAATACCTCAGCCACCTTGGAGCTGGCTTCAGTCCTCTCTTCCCACCCCCTAGAGGCTGCATAAAGGAGGGCAGGACAAAAGCCCCAGCGAACCCTTTTCCTCTGGTTGCCTAGGGGCACCTCTGGCGTGGATGAGGAGTTTTAGTTACGAAAACTGATTATAGCCCGGATTTAGATTCTTGTTCATCGCTTCCTCTACCCCTATAAGTGTACTTGCGTTCCCTAATGTTTTTCTTTTTGTATTTGGGGAAATGGGTACTGCCTGGGCTTAAAGATCCCCCCCACCATTTTTCTTCATGCTTTTGAAGTAAAGCCCCAAACCCATGGCTAAGCTTCTAAGTTATAGAGAAAGGATAGAAGTCAGGCAGGGTTTGTCGAGATTGGCTTGAGAGGTTGTGGTGGGGAGGGGAAGGGAGGAAGCAGCATAGTACAAGCCAGGGTTTGAGCACTGGACTGGTCTGGAAGACCTGGGTTCAATCGACACTTACCAGGCATGTAACCATGGTTAAGTTGCTTAACCTTTCCCCAAGCCTCAATTTCCTCAGCTATAAAATGATGATAATCATACCTGCCCTTTCTACTGCACTGGCCTGTTTTCACGAATATACCGAAATGTTGGTGAAGGCTTTGAAATGTTAGTGTTATGTAAATGTTAGCTGCTGCTAGTGCTTCTCTTGGCTCTTTATCTTGGCTATTGAGAGCTTTGAATTAGGTCCTGAAGGGCTCCAGGGGACTCTCTCTCTCCTTGGAAGATGGGGACAGGGCTAACTAACATCCCTAAGGCTTCTGGTGACCCCAGGACAAACTCCTTGCCCCCTGTGACAGCTTACCGGGGTGGGGAGCAGAACTAGGCCTTGGTGGCAAAATAACAGCCTCCTAACTGCTGCTGCCACGGGGTCATTCGTTAAGCTGTGTGACCCTGGACAGATCTCTTGGCTTCTCTAGGCCTTCATATTTTCATCTTTAAGTAGAATCAAGTCTCTTCCAAAGCTGAAATGCCTAAACTCTGGCCATAACATGGGTTGGGGTGGGGGGATTCAGTGGTCCTGTCAAAGGTTATTGCACTCATTTTTATATGAGCAAATCAGGACCAGAGAATGGGCGTGACTTGAGTAGGTTGCAAGTCCCCAAAATTTGAACCCGGGTCCTCTGACTCCACATATATCTTGGGAGAGAAATCAGTTAAAGAAGTAGGGGAGCATTGAATGGGAAGAATCACAGAATTTTAAGAGATGGAAAGGGCTACAGTGGAATCTAGTCTTACCTCCTATAATACAACCAACAAGTGGCCTTCCAGCCTGTGCTTGGAGAACCTCAAAAAGAGAGAATTCGTTCCTTCCCCCCTTTGGGGTTGGCAGACCCTGAGTGGTCTGACTTATCCTTTCTGACAGCCCCATGGCTGTCATTTTCCCACCAGAGCTTTTCCTGGGACGGGGATTAGTCCAGAGCCAGGAGTGGCCCAGCTCTCCACATCAGAAGAGGACAGACTATGCTACCTCTTCCCTTCCCCCTTCTCCTAAACTACAATAAATTGACAGATGGGAATAGCGGCATCAGAACAGGGCTTTCCAGAAAGCATAGTCTGTGTCAACTAGCATGTGCTAGGAAGAGTGGAGGAGGGTGAGAAAGGCTTAACTCTGAGCCTGGTTGTGTGTATATTCTTAAACATGCATATTATTTCCGAACCATCTTCCAGCCCCTATTGCTTCGTCCCTTGGAATGGGCCTTAAGATGGGGAGGAGGGAAGGGTTTATGAACACAGCCTTCAATCCTGTGGGCACCTAGTGCCTAGTCTTTGGTCATCCTGAGAATGCCTTGGTCCCTTTTCTCAAGGGCTGAAGCTTTCTTGAGGGAAGGGTATATGGGGGGGGGGCGCAAGAGAATGCAGTTTTTTTGTTTCCTCTGTCCTGGCTGTTTGGATTCCCAGAGTCCCCAGGCTCAGCTCTCACGCTGTCCCCCCTGGGCAAGTTAACAAAGCCTCTTTCTCTGGGCGCAGAGAAAAGGCGTCCTGCCTTCTTGTGTGCCGCTTGCCATGGGAACCCGGGAGCTCCAAGCCGCAGTGTCCCGGTCAGGTTGCCTAGAGATAAGGGGGCCTGGCAGGCCTGGGAGGGGGGCTGTTGGCGTTCCCAGCATCCCCGCTGGGCCCCACTGAGTGACAACCCTTGTGAGACCACTTGAACTTGAGGGACAGGCGTTTGGGGGAGAGTTGAAGCTGTCAGAATCCCCCAGGCTGGCCTGAGAGGAGAGCCTGGGCCAGAGGGTGGGAATCATCCTGGCTCTCCACACTGACCTGGCCTCCAAGCCAAGAACAGTGACCGTGGGGAGAGGGGGTGGAAATGGCAGTGGGGAGTGATTAGGGGGGAAGGAGGGGTTCCAGGAAAGGGCTGACAGGCTGCTTTTGTTGCCCTAGCTTCTCAAAGAAGGAACAGCAAGGCATCTTCTCTCAGCCTGGGAAATGGGGTTCCCTCAGGCTCAAAGGAAAGGGCTAAGGGCTGGGTTGTAGATGTGTGGAGACTGCCCTCACACAGGTCCCCAATAGCCTTTCCCTTTCAGGTCAGCACATGGAGTCATTTACCTAGTCCTACCCTATCCAGTCAATTGGTCAAGTGTTAACAGATTCTAATCCAGTCCCCTCTTCACTCTAGAATCTTCAGTGGTTCTCCATTGCTTGCTAAGTAAATAAAAACTTCTGATGTTAGAAGTACTTCACAGACTGGCTGCAGCCAGCTTTTCCAACCTTAAAGCACTAAATAAACTTGAGACATTATTACTCTTAACCCGTTCCCTCTTCTCGCCCTGTCTGCTCTTGTCTGTGCCTGGTCTCACTCCATCTCCTATGCCTGGAATGGATTCTTCCCTTACACAAACACTCATCTACATCAGGCATCCCACCTCCTTCATCAAGACTTTCCTAATGATGTCTTCCTTCCCTAAAGTGATTGCTCCTACCAAAAATTTCTCCTAGCACTTTACCAGGGTCTTTCCTTTGTATTTCTCAGTCTCCCTTATAGCAGAGTGTTTTGAGTTTATGCTGTGTACCCCCAAGCTATCCCTTTACCCCACCATGAAACTGTAAGCTTTGAGAGTAGGTCTATATTTTGCCTAATTTTATAATCCATGGGCTAGCTCACTGCCTTGCCACAGTGACTACAGTCTGTTGGCACAAGGCATGCACTTACTAAATGCTTGTTAATGGATAGTGTCCCATTAGATGAGGAAACTGAGGCCCAAGAAAATTAATTAGTTGGCCCAAAGTCACACAGGAGCTTATTTGCCATATTTCTAGTCTCTGGAAGATGGGATCAGTCCTAGTATTATTTTGGGGAAGGGGCTTTTCACAGGGGTGATGTGGGTAGCTCTGAGAGGGACCAAAGCATCCAAGTTGGAGAGGAAGTGGGCAGGCCTGAGCAAGCATCATCAGTTTTACTTTCTGCATGATTCTACCACGGAAGCATAGGTTAGCCCCCTCACCATCTGTCCTCTTCCTGTTCTGCTCATAGAGCTTTGGCCCTGTTTTAGGTAACAGGCTGTCATCTAAATAATGGCAAAGGGACCTGATGATCCCTGGTTGTATGTGTGTGTTCATTTACTTTTAGGGATACGTTGTGACCTGCCCCTTTCCTCACCTCCCCCCCCAAGCCCCACACCCACAGGGAAATCTGCCAGATAACCTGACATCCTGGGGGTTTGTCTGGCCTGCTTGAAGGAGGTGGGCTCCTGTCCTGTGTAGCATTCAGGCAGACAGACAGGCGGGGAAGGGAGAAAATGCATAACATCTCCTTATCTCTCCTCTTTGGAGGGAGAGTTCCTATATCCTGGGTTTGGTGCTTAAACAAAAGGGGAGAATGTAAGAATTTTCTGTGGAAGAGCAAGGATAAACATAAACCCTAGAAAGGAAGGGTGAATTCTGAGCTGGCCCAGGTATACTAGACTACATTAAAAAAAAATAGCTCAGGGCGCTTAGGTCATTACAGAATCAACAATCAATACTTCTTGGGGAGGGGGATACGAGAGCAGCTGTATCCTTGCTTTGGGGAAGAACAAGGTCAAGGGTAGTAGGGAACAAGGATGTGTAAGAAAAAGAATGCTGTTCTGTGGTTACTGATGAGAACCCAGAGGCAAGATGCCAGCATCCCAGAATTGTCCAGGGCCAGTAATTGGCTGGTTTACCATGGGGAAGTCAATCACCCTCTCTGTGTCACACCCTATTCCCTACCCCACTCCACCCCAAATCTGCCTGCAGGGAAGGTCAGGACTTTTGCCTTTGAAGATCATCAGATAAAAGCCATGTTGGCTTCCACAGAACCAAAAGAGAAGATGACTTTCCCTGCCGGCTAGAGGGGAAGGACCATAGCTGGCTGGCCTGCCTTCCTTCCGGAGCGCACGCTTCACTTCCCCAGCCAACCTGGCAGCTCTCTGCATTTGTCCTGGTGCTTTAGCCCCTGGCCCCATCCTGAGGGCTAACAACTTGGCTTGACTTAGCTTAGTTTAGTTAGAATCCCCCAGTGCCCACTTGGCAATGACTCCACCTCTTCCTCAGTAAAGCTAAGCTACTGTGCACACAGCAAACTGGAGGAAAGGCTGTAAGCTCTGGATCTTCCCAACTTGGGGGCTCAGAGCCAACTCCAGGGGCTGCCTGAGCCTGTGTCTACCAGGTGTGGGGAAATACATGTAGCCTTGAGGCCAAAGGTTCCCCACCCCTGGACTAAGTAAGGCAAGATTCAAATTCAGGTGTTCCTAACTCTAAGTCTAACATACTCTATCTACTTTACCACCTTACTGCTCTGTAGGGGATATCAGCTGATGGGGCCTTTAGTCAGAAGCCCAGGGATGTTGCTATTGGCTAACTCAGCAGAAATGGTGATAAGAGTTAAGCATACAGCCAACAGGAAGTAAAGATACTTCTTGGGCTCTGAAAGTTGCTGGTAGTCTCCCTAGAGAGATAATTAAAGCAATCATCTTGGAAAATTACTAAGAACCCTGGCTTTTCTGAATGATGGTCAGGTGGGGGCATCATAGCTAAAGGTAGTTGGACCTATTATGAGGGGTGGGGGAGGTGCTCATTGGCCTTGGCCTCTGGCAGGCAGAATACTATATAGTGAGAAGGGTGCTGGCAACTGAGAAGAATGGTTTCCTTTCCCCCTCTGAAGCCATGTGTTGATAAGTGGCTTTTGCAGGGACCAAGCTGGGGCAGGGAATACTGTCATTTCCTGATGAGAAATCTACTTGACATTTGGTAAAACTTTTCCCTGGAATGGTAGGGGACAGTATAAGTGAGAGACAGATGGGTAACAAAGCAAAGTTAAGGACTAGTGGAAAAGAACCCAGTGCAGAGAAGCTAGAAGAAGAGTTGGACATGACTGAAAGTAATTAAACGACAACAAAATGATAGAAATACAAAGTCTGAAACAATCTCTACTCTTTAGGAATTTAAATGAACGCCAAATCAGCCTGGAGAAGACAAGATTGAAGGAAGAATGAGTAGGTCTTCAAAGGAGAGGGAAGTCAATCACCCTCTCTGTGTCACACCCTATTCCCTACCCCACTCCTGAGTTCTCCTGAGGGGAAAGCCAGAAAAAAAAAAGTTTGTAAGACCTATTTATGCTAGCCATCAGGAAGAATTTCCTGGTCTAAGCACTGGGGCAGGTTACAGAAAGTAGTTAAGGAACAATAAACTATATCTGGTTTGTCTAACTCAGTATGCATTGGACCTCAGAGCCTGCTTTATAGATGAGGACACAGAGACCTGTGCATTGACTAATGCAATAAACTATACTTGGTTTGTCCAATTCAGTAGTCCTGCCAGGAAAACCCAAGGCCTTTCCAAGGTCAGCGGGGGAAGAGGGAAAGCACCATCCAGACAGTGAGGTAACACGGGTTTTGAATCCTGGCACCTTTATGACCACAAGCAAGTACTGAGCCTGAGTGACTTCACCTATAAAACAGGAAAAATATGCTGGGGACCTTGAAGTCAAAAAGAACTGAGTTCAAATCTTGCCTTCAGACACATACTGATTCTGTATTACTTCTCAGTGCCCTCAGGCAATTCTGTAAGACTATAAATCACAGACAAGTCAAAGGATCAGTGGAGGGAATTTCCATACTGGGAGCTCTTCACACAAATGAAATCACAGATCCAGACTCTCCTCCCCAGCCTTCACCCCAAAATATTTGTAACATCTGCTTCATAGTTGTGATGAAACCGCTTTACCCTTACAGTGCTAGAGAAACATGAGTTGTTACATGGCCACACTTCAGAGCAAGTCCAGAACCCAACTTTAGTTCTTTGTCCCTGTACCTCTTCTTGATAGCTTGGAAGCAGTATGTTGTAGCAAGACAACCAAGGAGATTATGATACCCTCGTTCTGCAGAGAAGTTAAGTCGTTTGTCCAAAGTCACAGTGGCAGATAGCAGTCAGGATCCCAAACCGCCTTTTGGCTCCAGATACATTGTTTATTGATCACTAGATGGGACCTCAGAGCCGGTCTTGACCAACTTCTCCATTTTATAAATGAGGACATAGACACCAGTGCCGGTTAAGTGACTCACCCATGGCCGCACAATGGGTGAGCTGGGCTTTGAACCCAGGTGTCCTGATGATAAAACCTGTTATTCTCATTTTACAACTCTTCCCTTCAGGAATGCAGTTGAGGAGCGGGATGGGAGAGAGACCCCCTCCCCACATATACATTAAATAAATGAGGGCAGGAGGCAGGAGCTAACTCCCTGTTAGGCTGTGCTTAATTCATCAATATCTCCTGCCCTTGGACCAGACTAGTACCTGAATCAGAGGCCCTAAAGACATCTTGACAGGGAAGAGAAAGCTGGGTAAGCCCCTGTCTACCCACATTGAGTGACAGACTTCCCCTTCCGCTCTGCAGAACCACCCAGCTAAGTTAGTATCTAAAGATTTAGCAGCCTTGGAGACTGGCTGTATTCTTAGAGGCCAATGGGGTCTGCTAGGGTCCAACAGAGCATGCGGTCTCCACCTCAGACTAGCTTAGGAGCGAGGACAGCATGGAGACTGAATGTTCTTCTGTTAAGTGAGCAAGGGTGATCTCTTTGGATGTGAGGCTGCAGAGATGGACTAAAAATATTAGGCTTCTTTAGGTAGAGGACAGACAGCACCAAACCCCTTAGGTAAACACAGACTCCATTAATAAATTCTGGTTGATCGGAATTATCCCCTGGGACCTTCAAGAGCCAAATATTCAGCACGAAAGAAAAGAGAATCTTACATCAGTGTGGCCAGTAGAAAGGTATCAGGAGACTAATTTGTCGTGTCACCTTGACCAAGTCATTTCCCTCTCTCTCTTTGCTTTGGCTCTCTTGTGAAAAAGAGTTTGGGCTGTTAGGCCTCTTAAATTCTGATCTCTTCAGTTATTATAGGCCCAAAAGAGACATAGATTGGGGGAGGTGAAAGGTTTTGATACATTTCTGGATAACAGATACACATGGCTCCAGCCTCAGTTTCTTCATTTGTAAAATGAGGGGGTCAAATTAGATCAGTAGTTCCCAAGGTTTTTTTCCTTCCTCCAACTCCCTTCAAGAAAAAATGTGATGAGAACCCCCTAGAGTAATTTAATACAATGATCATAGTATTCCTTACAATTATATGTTACTGCATTTTTAGCACAAATCCCTTGGACCATCATGAGAATGTCCAAGGGATTCAAGAACCACTAAATGGGAAGCATTGAATCAGAACTAGATGAATCCTTAGATGATCCTTTCTGTCTTTGAAATTCCATATGTTTGTGGGAGAAATCCACTTGCATTGGATGTTTGGAGAGTATCCTGTTAGGGCTGTTTTCGGGGGAGGGGGAAGATGAAGGAGAACATTTTCTCAACTTGAAGATTGATATCAAAGGAGACACTCAAACCTGGATTCGGCTTCAGAACTTCTGGGTTTGAAACCGGAGTCTGCTGCTGGCAAGTCATAGGATAATGCTATTAACAACATTTATGTAGTACTTGCACTGTGCTAAAGCACTTCACAGTTATCTCATTTGATCCTTGGGAAGTAGGTGCTATTAGTATCTGAATTTTACAGATAAATAAACTGAGGCAGACTGGTTAAGTGACTTGCCCAGGGTCACACAGCTAGTAGGTATCTAAAGACAAGTTCGATCTCAGGCCTTCCTGATTCCAGGCCCAGCACTCTATCCACCTAGCCACCTCAGGATCACAGAATGAGAAATTTAAAAGTTGGAAGCTGGATTAGATGATCAACAAAGATTTATTAAGCACTGACTATATACCGTACTGTACCTGCTATATATCTGTGCTAAGTGATGGAGATTGTTTTTAAAAATTGATCCAGAGAATATCCCTTCTAGCTCTCCATCAGAATCCTATTTGTACCAAAGATAACTTGACTGTCCTTAGCCTGAGAAAGGCTTAGGTTAACTGCTATTTTTTATAGCCATCGAGTATCCAACACCCTCCTCCTCTCCTCGCTCCCCGACCCCCAAGCTTTCAATGAAAAAGGCAATTCTTAAATTAATATAAATGGGGGGCCAGGGCTCAGCCCCAAGATTTGGGGGAGAAGGCTCTGTTCCCTCTTCCTGAACCAGGGTATGCAAGGGCCACAGCACTGGCTGGTGTTCCCCACCCCCCACCTCCCCACTCCTCCACCTCACTCTGACAACCCCAAACCTAGAGGGAGCCTGCCACCATGGGGGCCTCCTTCATCGTGGCTACAATTGTTCCAAGCCAGAATTTGGCATCCTGTGTTTCTTTCAATTGCAGCTTGTCGAACAATGCTGCTTCCTGTGTGTCTCTCCCGCCCCCACCTCCCAACAGACAATACGAGCCAGGCAAGGCAGCCAGAAGTCCCCCAGGATCTCTTTTCAGGGACGGGTTCCTTAGTGGTCCATTCAAAAAGCATGGAATGAAAGGGGTGGGCTGGGAAGGAAGTGCAGCAGGTAAGCTTAAGGGGGGAGCCCAATCCCAACCCAGCCAATGCAGGAGTCCTAGCTTTCTATGAGTGAAGAGGGGGATGAAGGAGGAAAGTCAGATAAAGCCTAGTTTCCCTATGTATGAAAGATGCAACTCTGGAATGCAATCACCGGGGAAAGCTGTGGCTAATACTGACCAGATTGGGCTCCTTAGGAATGGAAGGGGGATGTGTTGATGGCTTAGGTTTTGGGGCTCTGGGAGCTGAGAGGTAAGGGCCCCAAGATCCCAGAAGTTCTCTGTGGAGTACCTCACATACTTCTGTGATAATGTGCCTTTAGGGGAATGATTTAGAGAAACCTTCTAAATTATACACTTTAGAGCTGAAGGACATCTCTGCCCCCATACCCTTGTACTCCCATTTTACTGAAGAAAACCTGAGATTCAGAGAGATGAATCAAGTCATTGAGAACCTTGGCATTTTTGCAGTGTTCTTTCTTTCCCAATGGGGACAAGGGAATGTGAGATGAGGTAGCAGGAGGAGACAGCTAATTTTCATTTATTGGAAAAATAAAAATTTAAAAAGGACATTTTTATAGGGCTTTGCAGTTTTCAAAGCTCTCTGATATCCATGATCTCATTCAGTCCTCACTTACCGATATATTAGGTGCCTCCACCAGATTGTCCCCATTCTGCAGACAAGGAAACTTAAGGGAAAAAGACATCAAGGGATTTGCCTGTTATGCACCTAGTGAATGGTGGAGCCTAACCCCAAGATAGGGCAACTAGGGGTGAAATGGGTGGAACTCTGGGCCTGGAGTCAAGAAGATTTATCTTCCTAAGCTCAAAGTTGGTCTCAGCTACTAGCTGTGTGACCCTGGGCAAGTCACTTAACCTTGCCTCAGTTTCCTCATCTGTAAAATGAACTAGAGAAGGAAATGGCAAACCACTCCAGTATCTTTGCCAAGAAAACCCAAAATAGGGTCACAAAGAGTCAGTCACAACTGAAACAACCGAACAAGAATATAATTAGCAACCCAGATCTCCCACCCCATTGGGATATTCATTCTGCTGTCTCACCTAGTGGCTAGGACAATCCTGCCTCTTATTTACTGTGCTTTCCCATCTTCCCCACTGTACACAAGCTGAAAAGGTGGTTTAGGGGAGGCTGGGGGAGAATTCATTCAACAGAAGGGCTGCTGCCTATTTTAATAATAGTCAAAGGTCCTGAGTGTGACTCCTTCCTCTCCTCCAAATTTATTGATGTGATCTCATCATCCCATAATTAAAAGGCATTTAAATTACCCCGAGCTGGACTAGGCCACCTCAGTTCTAAATCCTATGATGCTATACAATGTGAGCCAATCATAAAAAAAAAAAAAAAAGGAACAAAAGTAGAGGTTTGAATTGCTTCTCTTGGCTGGCTTCCTACTGCCCAGAGCCCGGAAAGAACTGGGGGTGGAGAGGAGGGGAGTGAGTGGGGTTGGTGAGGAACCTGCAGGCCCAAGATAGGCCCAGAAAGGTGACACCCAGGGCTCTGGACCGACGGTACCCTTCCTGCCCTGAGCGGTAGGAGACAGGCGGGCAGGCTACAACTTTCCGGAGTTTCTTTTCAGGCCGGTCGTGTGGCCCTTTCCTGTTGGGAGGTTGGGGTGGGGAGGGGGGAGTGGTGGTGTGGTGAAGCTCTCTGTTTAGAGTGGTGGGGGCCCAGACTGGCTGGTGAGCGCCACAGTGGCTGGACTGAGTGGTTGTGGTGTGCTGTGAATGTGTGTGTGTGTGTTGTTAGAATAAAGGTGACTTTAATCTCCTGTATAGCTGGGAGGATCTGGTTTTTTAAGGGAATGACTTTAGTAGCACTCAGAACCTCTTGATCTAATTAGAAAGTATTTTCCTTTACTAATATTATTACTGCCCCGGTGGGTGTCTTGATGGGACTCATCCCCTTTTGTTGCTCTCCCACTCAAATTCCTCAGTGTGTAAGAGATGGTTTGACAGTGTGCATGTGTGCTTGGGGAAAGGCAGGATACCAAGGGGCTGGGAAGAAGATCGCCTCCTACCCGCTCCTAAAGAGAGGGGTTGAGGGAGGATTTCCTAGACTCCTAGGGAGCAACCTAGATTTTTTTTGACTCAAATTTCCCATCTTCCCCCAATAACCCAGGCTAGACTTTGGCCTGAGTCTGATGATGGAGGACCAGGTAATAAGAGACTTTTCAAAAGCTGACTTCTGGAGCCCAAGGGTCTTAACCAATTTGGGGGAAAGGATGGGGAGCAGAGAAGAGTGGACGGCTGCTGTTTTACATATGTACCCCAATCTGGCTCTTGGCCTCTGAAGGGCACAAGAACTGCATAGAAGCAGAAGGAACATTCCATTCTGATGAGCCACATATCCCCTACGGCAGGAGACTTGCTTCTCTTAATCTCAACATGACTAGAACTGGGGTTCAATAAGAAGCCCAGTTTTTGTTGACACAAAGCGATAAAGGGAAGTTCCTTCTTGCCACCCTCTCTGTGTTGGGGAGGAGCCCCGGGGAAGGGTACATTTTCAGCCATTGGGCCTTGATTTTTTTACCTAGGGCCTTAGATTTTAGCATTTTAGCATTTTTTTGAACCTTAAATAATCTTGAGACAGCTAGGTAGCTGTGGATAGGGTTGGACTCGGAATCAGGATGACCTGGGTTTGAATACTGCTTCGGACACTAGCTGTATCACCCTTAAGAGGTCACCTGTGCCTGCCTCAGTTTCCCATTTTGCATCTACTTTCCAAGGTTGTGAAAATCCAACTAGACAACATAAGTAAACCTTAAAAGGCTTTAGCTATTACTATTAGTGGTCTCCTCCTTTAGCAGATGAAAACAACTGGGGCAGGGAATAAGGCATCGACTTGCCCAGGATTATTCAGGTAAATAAACATTAGCCAATACACATTTATTTAAGTGCCTACTGAGTGCTATGCTAAGTGTTTCCTAGTAAATAAAGGTAAGGTAGTAAAAATGGATAGCAGTGGATAGAGTACCAGTTCTCCAATCTGGAAGACTTGATTTAAAATACAAACTGGACACTTACTAGTTGTGTGACCCCGAGCCTCAGTTTGCCTCAGTTTCCTCACCTGTAAAATGAACTGGAGAAGGGAATGGCAAAACACTCTAGTGTCTTTGCCAAAACAAAACAAAAAGGGGTCACAGAGAGTCAGACACTACTTTAAAACGGCCTGAACAATAATAGCATTGGTATTCAAACCCAGAACTTCAGACTCCAAGGACCCAAGACTTTCCACTGCATTCTTTGGAGGCGGTCAAACTCGGCATTGGTGTGGCCGGGGCATGGTTTGAAAAGCTTTGTGATTTTTTTTCCCCCACCTCGATGTGCAAATTGCTCACACCACACGATTCTCTGAATCTCCCTCTCCAGTGGCTAATACTCGAGGCCTTCCCTGTCAACTCAGGGAGCTTGTTATCATCACACTAATACTCCAACTGAAGTAATCAGTCAATTAACATTTATTAAGCATTCTTAGCAATGTGCCAGGCACATAATAAGCTGGGTGCTTTGTAAACCTTAAAGCAGTATAGAAACCAACTGTCCTTATGTCTTTAACAAGGTCAGTACCATTCTGGCATTAAGGATGCGTACATTTATTTATGTTAAAAAGCACCCTTCTGTGTGCTGCTTCAGCACAGGCATGTGCCTGTCTTGCCTGCCCCTAATCCTGGCTCTGCTTCTTCCTGGGTGCCCTGCCCTTCTAGGCCCCAGGGGCCTCTTCATCCCTCTTCTGCCCACCTGGAAGATAGCTTTCTCTTCTTTCCTTCCCTGCCCTCAGGTTGTTCCCCACCCCCCCAAAAAAATCCTATTGTTTTCCTTCCAAACCATCGAGGCCCCCAGCCTTGGTGTGGCTGAGCACACATCTCCCTCCCTCCAGCCTGCCGGGCTTCCCCTTCCTCCCTCCAGGATGGCTATTTATCTCCTAGAAAAGCCTCTTGCGGCCTCCCCAGGGACCTAAGCAAACAATTTTAGCCTTTCTCTCTGCCCCCTTTCTTCCAGTTAACCAACCCAGCTGTATGCTAATGGTGGAGCAAACTATTGCTACTTAACTCTCCTGGACTGAGTAAAAGTTGGGGTGGGGGGCGTGATGGACCCTGGTGCATTGTTACAGCCCCTCTCCCCTCCCTCATGCTTGCATAGCACCCCCTCCCCCTCTGGACAAAGCAGGGCCCTGGACAATAGCCCGCTTCCAGTTAGTTCACTTGTAATTCATCGAGCTAAGGATCCCTGCACTGCCCCGTTCTCCTTTGTCTGGGTTTTTTTCTCTGCCCCCATTGTCCCAAGTTGGGTTTTTTGCTGGGGCTTGGCAGCTGACCAGGGACGCTTTTCTCCTTCTCTACGGGTCCTTTGTCCAGCTTCTGATTGAGTTTTTTTTTTTCTTCCCACAACCAAAGCCTTCCTTCCTTTCCCCCCTCCCCAAACTCTCCTCAAAGCATCTCCCTCCCCCCACCCTCCACTGAGGAGGGGAGCCCCACCCGGGACAACCACCAGATGCTGGGAATTAGCTATGTAAATAAGGGAGTGTTGGCCGGGCAGGTGGCGCAGGTACCCAGTGGGGGCAGGCAAGGGCCTTTGGCTGGGCTCCAAGCTGCCAGGGCTATGTATGACTTAGTGAGTTACCTGGCTGGGGGTGGGAGGGAGCAGGCCGTGTGTCTGTGCGTGTGTGCACAGGTGCAGGCGGGCCGGCCAGGTTGGGCTCGTGCCGTAGATGAAGCAGCTGCCAGGCATGACCTTCAGTTGTTTAGCAGATGGGTGAGGCTTAGATGGGTGTGGGGAGGTGGCTTTGAGGCCCTCTCTTCCTAGGGGAGGGAGGAAGGTAAGGGCTGGACATCGCCACTGCCAGTTAAGAAAGCATCAGGTATTACCCTCACCTCTGATGAAGAGAAAGGGCAGAAAGTCGGTGTCTTTTATACAGGCATAAAAAGTTTAGAGCCCAGATCCCTCTTTTCCCAAGTTAATTAGAAGTAAGAATATTCAGTTTCCCTGAACGCTTTCAGGTTAGAACTAACTATGCCTACTTCTGAATGCCCCTTGTGACAGCTGGAAAATACTTTAACTCTTCTAGTCCAAACATGTGCAACAGCCCCAGGCCACCCAGTTTTTATGGTGGGGGAAACTGAGTCAGATCTCAGCTTCTGACTCTTAACCTCAGGATTCTTTCCATTAAACCTTGCTGCCCCTATTTCAACAAATATTTATTTAGTACTCTCAAAGTAGAGGATGGGGGTAGGGAGGAAGGATATCATAGTGGTTAGAAGACCTGGGATCTAATCCCCACTCTGACGTGGGTTTCCTCATCTTTCAAATGTGGTTATCTATCTCAGGATTGTGGTTAGGGACTAGCGAGATATAATTATTGCCTTTTGCAAGTTTGAATAGGATAGGGATAGGGAGGGGAGCAAGGACTAGAGATTTCATTCCATACCTACTACTTAGGGTTTTTGAGAATTGCCTAAAGAATAGACCTATTAAATGACTTGCCTAGGGGTCACACAGCCAGTATGTCAAAGGTAGGATTTGAACCCAGATCTTTAAGACTCTGAGGTCTGCTCTCTATCCAGTAAGTCAGATGGCCTCTGGGCAAACCTAAAGCTTATCTGAAAGTGAGCATTTGTTACTATGAGGTACACCATAGGTATGTTGAGTTGAATTGAATGTGGCCATACAGATAATGGAGGTCCAGAGAGAAGCTTCTAGTCTAGGTAGGGAGATAAGAAACAGTTCAAAAAGCAAGTGAGATATATTTGAGGTGAGTTATAGTGTCTATTCAAGCTTTCAGAGAAGGGTTCACAGAACTAATGCCAGCTGGGGTGGTCAAGAAAGGCTTCCTGGAGGAGGTGGTAAACTGAACCTAAAAGGTCAGGAAGCTCTGAGACCAAATCCAGCCCCAGACACTCAGTAGCTTTGTGATCCTAGACAAGTCATTTATCCCCTATCAGCCTCAGTTCCTCATCTGCAAAATGGGGGCACGCTGGAGAAGGAAATGTTAAACCACTCCAGTATCTTTGCCAAGAAGACCCCATGGACTTCCACGGGGTCACATAGAGTCCTATGCAACTGAACAAGAACGACAAGGATTTAGACAGGTGGGAGGCTTTGATTGCTGTGTCCCTGCAGGAGTTTCTGTGAGCTCTTATTAATGGAGCTTCCTCGAATTTTCCTAAGATGGTAAAGAACTAGCTGTTCCTCTGATTTTGAGCACATTCATGCCTCAGAGCTCTTGAGAGGAAGAGCTGACGGTCTGAGTAGGTTGTACCCAGGGCCATTGTAATACACAGTAGCTGAAAACTCTACCTCTCACTCCCAAAACAGCTTGGGGAACCAGGAATGTGGCTCATGGAGATGTTTTCTTTTTTCTTTCAGACTTTCATCTTCACAGATGGGGAGGATGAAGTGCTGAAGCAACACACAGGTAAATCTCCCAGTCACTGAGCGTTTGTTCTCTTTTAGAGAAGAGAATCTTGGTGCTTCCAAGAGCTCTTCTTTGAGGAAAGGACCATCCTTGCCCATCATCTGAGGAAACAGTAGGGAAAGGGGTTTCCTGAGCCACTCAAGGGGCTTCCACAGGTTGGGAGTACAGCAGAAGAGGGAGCCAGGCTGGGAGTGGGGACGTTTGGGGAAAGAGAGAAGATTCTGTCCCTATTACACAGAGGAGGAGGTAGCCCATTGGTCCCAGGGGGAGCATGCACCTTCTTTACTTCGCCTCCCTGTTCCAAGAACCTGCCCTGGTCAGTCTAAAGTTCTTTCTGGTTTCCTCCCCAAAAGAAGAGAGATTCTCCACCAGAGGGGGTGGGGGTGGCCGGGTAGATGGGAAGAGGTTTACTCATTGAGTGTTTATTCAGCAGCCCCGCCCC
The DNA here is from genome assembly GCA_028646595.1 of Phalanger gymnotis. Taxonomy (NCBI): domain Eukaryota; kingdom Metazoa; phylum Chordata; class Mammalia; order Diprotodontia; family Phalangeridae; genus Phalanger; species Phalanger gymnotis. The sequence goes on from CM053622.1 coordinate 420,599,861, forward strand.
TCCAGTCTGGGTCAGGTCTCCCCATTCTTCTCATGTAAATGATTCCCTTTCAGGCCTTGAATTAATTCCCTTTGAGAGGGCCCAGCAAGTAACAGGTGGCTAGTGCTGGGAAAATACAGAATGAATAGGGGAGGGCCTGCCTCTGGCTCCCACAGGCCTCCTGGAGCCTCCCTGCCCTCTTCTCTCCTCTTTCCCTGGGAACAGTCCTCCATAGCGCCCCCTCTCCTGGGAGCTGGGGTCCCCTGGCTCTCCCTTCCCTCCCGTTCTCTAACCTGGCCTTTTGAGTCAAAGGATACCAACTTGAACAGAGCACAGGAGAAAGGGGATACAGTCTGTGATTGTCCCACCACCCAGAACCATTAAGCTAACAGTTCAAATTCAGCCTCTGGTACTCACTAACTTTGTAACCCTGATCTAGTCATGACCTCTGCTGGCCTCGGTGTCGTGAGGATCAAATGAGATATTATTTGTAAAAAGCACTTAAAATAATGCTTAACACATAGTAGGTACTTTAAAAGTGTTTACTGCCTTCTACTGGCTGTTTTTGTCGTTGTTGAGTTGTTTCAGTCATGTCGGACTCTTCTTGACTCCATTTGGGGTTTTCTTGGCAGAGATGCTGGAGTGGTTTGCCATTTCCTTCTATTTTCTACTGGCTAGATGCTCAGCAAAATCTGACATTATGTCCTGATTAGAAAATCATAGGATGTTGGAGCTGGAAGGAGCCTTAAGAGATCATCTGGTTCCCCCTGTGCATCCCCACCTCATCCCCTTGTAACTCCTGAAACTAATTCCTTTCCTTCCAACCCCCATCCACAAATCTTTAATATCTTGCCTAGACATATCTAGGCTCCTGAGCTGGCTGTGTAGTTCTCAAGACTGCTGATCCTTGGTATGGCATGGTAGAAATAGACCAGGAGAAGAGGTCCAGAAAACTTGGAATCCAGTCTTGAAACCCAAACTAACTTGCTGTGTGTCTTTGAGCAAATCTTATCCCATCTGGACCTTGGTCTCCTCATCTATAAAAAGCAGGCACTACTTGCCCTATCTCAGTGAGGTATTGCTCTGAAATATATTAAGTGTGCCTCAAAGGCATCTGGAATCATTGCTCACAGATGTCTTCTCTCTCTACAGGCAATGTCATCAATACCAACTGTTCTGCAGCCCACAGCCGCCAGGCCCTATCCTGCAAGATGGCTGTGGAATATGACAAGTTCATTGAGTCGGGAAGGAAGTAAGTGACATTTGAGAACTCCTTGAATTCCTTGTTACCTTATCCTTTCCTTCCCCCTCCCCCAAAAGAGTATCATCATCTCCATTTTATAGAAGAGAAAATTGAGGCCCAATGAGTAAAAGCATTTGTTCAATATTATAAAACCAGTAAGTAAGAAAACCAGAACTGGGATCTAGGTCTCTCTTATAGTATCCACTAACTTCAAGAGTACTTTACTCTTAAATATGTAGACTCTCTGTGACAAGGGCAACCAAACTCAAGATTGTGGATGACCTAGTTCAGTTCACTACTAGAGCACGTTCCTGGGAATAGCCCCTTCCTATGTCTGGGATGTGAGGGATGTCTTCCCATATATTATATAGTAGGGAAAAGGGAGATTCTGAGGTTACACTAAGGGCTGAGATTACAGATCTAAGGATATTTGGTTCCCTTCTTGGCCCTCTCCCTGACCCCCAGCCTGCCCAATAGAATCTCTGTAACTATCTCTTCTCCTATATTTCCTTCAGGTGGTTCTGCCATGTAGATGATGACAATTATGTTAATGTCCCAACGCTTGTCAAACTGCTATCCAGCTACCCTCACACTCAAGATGTCTACATTGGCAAGCCGAGTTTGGACCGGCCCATCCAGGCCACAGAGAGGATCAGTGAGAACAAGATGGTAAGTAGTCAGGGCCAGGGAAGCCCAGTGTCAAGATAGAGACTTAGGGGTGAAGCTGAGATCAGAGACTCAGAATCATAGAAGACCTTAGACCATTAGATCATCTAGTCTGACCTTTTACAGTTGGTGAGGTTGAGGCCTAGGCCTAAAAGTTAAATGATAAGTGGCAAATATGGTGATTTCCTCAAGGTCACATGGCCAAACCCCAGGTTAGAACCCAATTTTGGCTGTTGTTTGTTCTTTGAAATCATCTTAAGTCTTGAAATCATCCCTTTCTAGAACATATTAGGAAGACAAAGGGTCTCCATTGCCCCTACCTTAGAAGGACCACTCTCAGGCATCTAATTGACACAGAAATGACTTTGGTGTGTCTTCCTTACAGCGTCCTGTTCACTTCTGGTTCGCAACTGGTGGGGCTGGTTTCTGCATCAGCCGTGGACTGGCCTTGAAGATGAGTCCTTGGGCAAGGTAAGAGGTTTTCATTCAATGTCTGCAAATTTCCATTTTTCTCCAGAACCCAAAATGAGCTGGTGGGGGTGGGGCTTGGGACAGGGTCTTGCCCTTCTTCCAGTTGCATTTTTGGACTCCATTTCTTCTTCTGTCTCTGTCTTTAAACTCCTGTTACATATTTCTGAGCCATTTAGCTTAAAAAGAGAGAGGCCCAAGAACAAAGCTGGGAAAATTCTATTCTTCTTTATTTTGTATACTTCAGTGGGTTCAAGAGTGGTGCTGATGAAACCTAAGGCATACCCTTGAAGCCATGTATTAGTGGTGATAGTAATAATAATTTTAATGAACACATAAAGTATGTATTTATTTTTTATAAATTTCCAGAGCACATCTTAATATCTTTTTAGAAGCTATTTGGCATAGTGGGAAAAGCCCTAGACTTGGAACCAAGAAAAACTTGGTTCGAATCTCAGCTTTCACATCTACTCATTCTGTGACCCTGGGTGAGGCCTTTAGCCCCTGTGCCTCAGTTTTCTTCTCTATAAAATGGCGATGTTAATGATGGCACTGCCTACTTCCCAGGGTTCCTAAGAGGATCAAATGAGATAAGATGTGTAGAACATTTTTCAGATCTTTAAAACACCATGTAAACTGAAGTTACCTCCTGTGATCTTGTTAGCTTTGTAGAAATTCTTGATTGGCCACAGATCAAAGTCCTAAATAGCCAGTCTTTGCTATTGGTCACTAGTGCATCAGAGAAGAATGTGAATGACTATGGATAGTCTGACCCATCTGCATCTGGACTTTTGTTTTACCTAACAGCCAATTATGTTCTATCCATCATTCTTAAAACAGTCAATTCTATTAGGCCAACCTAGGATGGTTACATTCCTTTCACTGTCTTCTCTTGGGGTTCCCTCACTCTCTGGGAATTCTGACTAGGGGGAGAAACAAGGGAGATGACCCTCCTCATTCATCTCATCTCTTCTTCCTTCAGTGGAGGACACTTCATGAACACAGCAGAGAAGATCCGACTGCCTGATGATTGTACCATTGGCTACATCATTGAATCTGTGCTGGGTGTGAGGCTTATTCGAAGCAACCTGTTCCATTCCCACCTGGAGAATCTTCAACAGGTGCCCAAGTCAGAGCTCCATAAACAGGTATTTGCTCCATAATTCTTAATTAACCCACCAACTCCTAAAGGCCACAAGAGGGTCAGAAATCAATCCACCAGTCATAGACTAATCAATTTATGTCTGGAAGGCACCTTAAGATAACTAATCCAACCGAGCCTCCCTTTCCTCTCCGTTTTACAGATGAGGAACCTAGAGAGACCTAGAAAGGTTGTGACTTGCCTGAAATCATAAAAGTAGGAAGCAGAACCATCAGATACCCCAAGGGCACAACAGCCTACCCCAGACAAAGGTCTTAGTGTGTGGCTAAGCTTTGGGATACAAATAGTAGCAAAGCAGAAAGTCAGTCTTTGGCCTCAAGAAGTTTGCATTATAATTAGGGAAGGCAATATAAAAAAAAGAATAGAAAAATGTGGGCCAGGAAAGGTAGAGGCACCCACACAGAACGGCATGGTAGCCCCAGATAGCCAAGGCTACGAATACATTTCTCCCATATTCCTCCTGAATCCCCCATGGCATCTGTCATAAGGCTGGGCACATAATAGGTACTTACCTATTTGTTTGCTTTGTAAACTAAAGAAATCACACCTAAGTGCGAGCAACTATTTAATAATTAATAGGGCACAAGAGCTGGACCTGTGACTTCATTGATATAGGGAACTCCCAAGATTAGAAAGCTGCCTTTGCCAACATGAGTCTCTGCATTTTATAATCTTAGAGAATTACCTGGATGGCTGAGAAATTAAGTGACTTGCCCAGAGTCACAAAGCTGTTATGTATATGTCAGATGTAGGACTTGAACCCAAGATCCACCTTGGTCAGAGGCCTGCTTTTTATCGACTGTGCTGACTTGTCTCGGTCACAATTGTGAATATTATTATAAGGAACAGAATTTTTAGAGATGGAAAGGGCCTTAAAAATTATCTAGTAGTGGAATCCATGACCTTGGGTTTTTTTTAATATTTTGATAACTATATTTCAATATAATTAGCATCCTTGGTTGTCCTGTGGATTTCATTTTATGCATCTTAAAAGGCTATTCTGAGAAGGGGTTCACAGTCCAGCCCCCTTTTACAGAGCAATCAATTATATGCTAGGCGCTAAGGATCCCAATACCAAAATTGTCTAGACAGTCACTACCCTCAAGGAGCTTCCATTCTGTGGGCATCACCCTTAGCTCTAAAACAACTGACCTGGCTCTTGATTATTCCTCTCGTTCTGATTATTAGGTCACACTGAGCTATGGAATGTTTGAAAACAAGAGGAATTCCATCCATATGAAAGGTGCATTCTCTGTGGAGGCTGATCCATCCAGGTGAGACACAGGTCCCAACCTGGGCCCTCTCCCTGCCCACTCACTGGAGGCCCAGGAAGGGTCTTCTGATGTGCTAGAACACAGATTTTGAGACCACACAATATACGCTCCTCCCAAAGTCATACAGACATCCATCTGACAGCCCGCCAGACACCCAAATGGGTCAAGCCTTTACCATACTTTATGGGCTAGATGACGTCAGGTCCAAAATAATGGAAAATTTCCCAAGAATTACTGTTGCCCCAAAGTATAATGCCTTGCCTAAGGAGAGATGTAGTGGCAAGTTCCTTGTCACTAGAAGTCTTTTAAGTGGAGGTTGGGTGGATGGCTACTTTTAGAGAACAAAGAGGATTATAGAGGGAGTTCTTGCTTACCTTAGAGGTTGCCACCGGATGGCCTCTGAGGCCCCATTCAACTTCCAGAATCTCAGCACCTCACTTTTTGGTTTTAAAAAATAAATTTTAAAAATTGATATTGTTTGTTGCTGGTTTTGAAACATCTGCTTTAGGGAGAGGGCTCTGGGAGAAGATACATTCCTTAATCTAGGAATAATTCCATAATAAGCTCGTGCTTTTCGGTTATATACACCAAGGGTTAGGGGCCAATAAAGGCATCACCAAAGCTTCTGCCCCCAAAGACTTCCAAGCACAAATTTTTCATTATGAGACCTCCAATTTCTTCAAGATAAGTCCAGGGGATGTTTTGTTGTTTGTTTGTTAATTGGAAAAATACAATTTAAATTTTAAAAAATATTTATACTGAGTCTGAGAGTTGCCTGTGGTACTGAGAGCTCGTCAGTCAGCCAACAAGCATTTATTAAGCACTTGCTATGTACCAGGCACTGTATTAAGTAGTAGAGATTTTTAAAGAACAAAAACACAGTCTCTGTCTTCAAAGAGCTCATGTTGGAACGGAGGAGACATACCACAACTTTGTAGACAAGACAGGTACCAAGTAAATGGAAGGTAATCCCATAAGAAAGACACTGGTGGAGGGGAAGAGACTGGGAAGACCATGTTGCTAGTATTATGTCAGAGGTGGCCTGGCACTCGGTCCTTTCTGACTCAGAAGCCTGCTGTCATCCATGAAGCCATATAGCCTTGCCACTTGGCTTCCAAATCCTGGGCCTTAATGCTCTTCCTCACGGTGGGGACAGAAAGTTCGCTATAAGCAGCTCCTTCTTGGTGGCTACATCATGCTCAGGATCCATGTACTCTGGACTAACCCTTGCTTTTCTCTCTCCTCTCATTCCACAGGTTCCGCTCTATCCACTGCTTGCTGTATCCGGACACTCCGTGGTGTCCTCGAAATGTGGTCTACTAGGAGACTTCACATCTGCCCTTTAACCCTCGTCCCTGAGTTCCCCTGGTATCCAAAGGGCTCGTGGGACCTGCGTCGTGTTCTTGTCCTTGCTGTGCCCGTCATGCACAGTATGTGGGTGTGTGTGTTTGTGTAATAGGCTGCTGTGTGGCCCATGGTTACTGAGCTGGGGTGGGGAAGGAGGCAGAGAAACAAGGAGAGTCTCTCTGGACTCTGCCTCCACCACTGTCTTCTCATCCTGGAGGAAGAGGAGACCCTAAAGAAAGCCTGGAAGAAAACAAAGAAGAGTCAGGCAAAGGAGGTATTGCCATCAATGAACCTGACATGCTTCCCAATGGCAGTGCTGGAAGTTGTCCCAAGATGGTCCTGGAGCTGTGTTGTCTTCTCTCCTGTGTCAGCTGCTTTCTCTCTAACAGGACCAATTTTTCTCTGGTGCTGCTGTCTTTAAGTCACTCCCGGGTGACTTTCCTAACCCTTGACCATCATTCCTGAGACCATCTGAATCATCTCTCCTTCTCCTCCTCCTTCTTGTGTTATATTCCAGGTTCCAGATCCTATCCAGATGAAGGTTATTTGTAAGAGGTCAATTGGGGTGGGAGGGAGATGAGGCAGCTTGATGATGAGGGAGGAAGAGGGGTGGGCAAGGGAGATTGAAAAGATTTCTGAATGTCTATCCTGATTTGGGAGGATGGGGTGCTAGGTGCTGCTGGAAGTGAGGGGAGAAGCAGATCCCTATTCCCTGAGACCCTCAATCTCCTGGGAAGTGGCATATTCTGGAATAGAGGAGAGAAAAAGAAAGAAAGTGTGAGTGAATGGGTGTGTGTGTGCGTGTATGCATGTGAGAGCTGTGGCCTCCTCTCAGGACCCCAAGTTCACTGAAGAGAGACAAGGCCTGGAGCAGGGCAGTAGAGGAAGAGGAAGGCCCAGAATCATTTGCTCCAACCATTGGGGCTTACTATTATTGACTGAACTATTTTCAGTCCCAGATAGCTATGCAGTATTTATATGCAATTAACCATCAGCGGTTAATTGAAGAGAAATAGAGAAATGTATAATGGTATTTTGTTATTGTTCTAAAGGATGTTAGGGTTAGGGTGGAGAGAGACAGATGGGCATGTGCCAGGATGCATGTCAATCATTCTGTCTTCAGTGTCTCCCTTCAGGACCAGGCGTCTGCCCAGTTGTACCTTTGGGAAACTTTTCTTAAGGGGAAGGGGCTAGAAATGCCCTGTAACTTCCCTATTGCCTCTATCAAGCAGCAAATGGCCTTTGAATTCACATTTCAAAGTGAGCTGGGCAGTGCTTAGGTCTAGGGAAGGGACAACATCAGTAGTCCAGAATGAGAGCCCTCTTGGCTCTGGATTCAGTCCTTGCCACCATCCCAAGCTGTGAGGAGCCATTGGGGCCCTCCACTATTCCAGGGCACCTGACCACATCTGGGGGCTGGGGGTGAGCTAGGTCTTGCTACTCCTAATGTAGCTCTTGAGGTAGGGACCTCCATCTTTGACCCTGCATTTGGGGTCCTCAGGCTAATATCTGAGTGTTCCTGGGTGACTGAGCCCAAAATCGTTGCTTTGTCTCCTTCCGATAACTGGGTAGAGTCAGAGCTGAATGTTCCCTATCTGAGGTTGAGGGAATTGGCCCATACTGGGTGCATCTGTAAATATTGTACTTGACAGTATTTTTTTTACTGTTATGTTTTAAAAGAGAAAAAAAAAAAGAAAGAAAAAAGTAGGTTTGTTTTTTTTGTTATTGTTGTGTATTTTACCTTTTCTGTGGATCGGAAAAAAACAAAAACCAAACTTCTGATAATCTTGTTTTTAAAATGAAATTAGAATATCATATAACTCTCTACTTATTTATACATTCCAGTATCTGGAATCTCTCAGTTCTTTTTTCTACTTAGTCCCTTTTCTGTTTGTACGTATGTATTGGTTTTGTTGGATTATCATTGTTGCTTATTGTTTTGTTTTTTTACAAAAACATAGGGGAAAAAAGGGAAAAAAAGTTCTCAGGGAATTAAACCTTATTGTTACTACCATGGTCACCCTGTGGTACCCAGAATTCTTTGCTTTCAATAAAGCAGCTTTATTTGCTGATAACAAATATGTGATGTGGTCTTATATGCCGACGTTTATTCATTTTTTCGTATTTCTAAAGCTTTCTTCACAATTGGTCTTTGAAGAAGTCTGTGCAGGTACTATCATTCCCATTATACAGATTAGAATACTTGAGGCTCATGAAAACTATGATTCATTGCAGGTCCTTTAGCTAATAAATGGCATGAAACTCAAACCCCAATCTTCTGATATATACACACTAAACCATGCTCCTACATCTACATATGTAACTGAGGCTTTGTTCTATTCAGATTCCTCATCTTAGTTTTGATGTAGCAATAAAATCTGAGTTGAAGGGACCTCAGTAGCCATGTAAGTCCAACCATAACCCAAAAGAAAAAGCCCTTCTGTAACATAACCTTGACAAGTGGTCATCTAGGCTCTGCTGGAAGACCTTCAAAGATGGAGAGCCCACTACTTCTCAAGGCAGTCAGACATTCTGCTTTTGGATACCTTTGGTTGACAGGAAGGTTCCTTGACACCCCCCACAACCAAAACTGGCCTTGTTTTCAACTTTTACCCGTTGCTCTTGGTTGCACCTTCTGAAACTAAACCAAACAAGTCTAATGCCGCTTATACATTAACAATCTTCCAAATACTTGAACGTGGCTGTTACATTCACTCTAGTCTTCTCTTCAAGCTAAGCATTCCTTTTACTTCCAATGGTCTCCTTTGATATATAGGGTATTATCCTCAAAACTGAGCACCCACTGTTGAGACTGCATGTACTTACCATATTACAAAGCCAATGCATCTCTGAGCTGGGTGGTAGCAAATTCTGCCTGTGACACAATTGCATGGAGAAATCCTGCAATGCTAACTTCCGTGATTGGGATAAATTAAACATCTCCTGGTCCAGGAGGTATACAGGTAAGAGAGTCCCGTGGACAGCTGAGCACTGAATTGGATCACATTAATGCACATGTGAACTTGACATCTGATTGCACACAACAGGTCCAAGAAAAACATGGCACCATCAAACAACTCTAACCAATTGTTACCTGGTCTGTTTTGGTGTTGTGACATTGCAAATTAGGCATTATGACTTGTGCCTGCACGGAGGACAAAGGAAAGGAGAGCAGAACAGGGGAAAGAACTGAAGCTTAAAAGAAGGGAGAGTCACTCCATGGATTTTCTTAATCAGGCAGCATGGTGGAGGTGGAGGGAGGTGGGCCTGATTTGAAGATTTCTTAAGTGTTATCATTCTTTTCTGAGAACAACTTTTGAGAAAGTAGATCTTATCTCAGTTAGGAGTTAGGGATTGGAGTGACAGTAGAGGTAGTGGGTATAGAAGTCAATGAAAATGAAAATTCTTGCCCTAGAGGAGTGCTTATCATCAATTTAAAGACTTGAGTACTATAAGAAGAAAATTCTTGAAAGCAGCCTTCTGCCCTTCCCCCAGCCCCTGTAGTTGAGGCTCCACCAGGGCTTTGTCCACAGATACACATGATGGGGAAGGAGCAGGTAGATGCAACTTTTACCCTTCTCCCCCCTCTCCACATACACCCCAGCAGACAGGTCTGGATACCTGTATTCCACCCCAAGGATCAATGATGTAGCAGGAGCTACCAACTTCAGAGTGACCCGTGTCTGTCTCAGGTTCTCTGTCTCCTCCAACACCCCACTGCCACTTAGCCAAATGTGCCCCCAGATGCTAGAATTCCCTGGTTCTGCTCTGAGCTCTAAACCCCAAAACTCCCCTGTTCTATCTGGGAAAGCAGGCTCAGCCATTACTTTCTCATGCACTAAGGAGTAGACAACCTGCAACACTGGAGATACTTGGGTTGGGGTTAGTATAGCTAAAGTTGAATAGAATTTTCGTAACTTGCCAGAATGGGCCCTAGAGATAATGTGGTCCAGCCCCCTCCTCAGATACCTGGATACCTGAGGTGGTTCCCCTTGCTTTGTTGTCTTACTTTGTTGTCGATCCAGAGGAGTACTTTGAAAATGTGAATGGGGTGTGATTTGTCTATTTTAATTGGGGGAAAGGGAAGAGAAGGTGTCTAGAGGAAGACAACTATTGACAGTGATACCCAAAAGAAGAAAAGAAAAAGAGGGTCACCATAGCATTTTTTTAAATGCACAGGATAGGGGCAGACAAGCAGGACAGATTTTAAACTAGTGAATTTTTAGAAATGCAAACCACATAATGAATTTGTGGTGTTATTTGCAATCTCTTTCTGTTCTGGGCATACGGAAATGTCCATTTTTTGGTGTTTGTTAACTTTAGAATAACACCAAAATTTTTTTAATTGAAAAAGAAAGGAAAAACATAACTGGGCATTTCTCTTTTTTTTTTTATTCCCACCTCAGAGACTAGCTAGCCCTGATTTCACTTGGCTGAGGGATTCTTACCACATTCCTGGGATGTGGGGAGAACTTGTTTCCCTCAGCTCTGTAGGACCACAGAAAGGTCAAGCTACCTGTCTGTTGACACACAGCTCTCTGACTTCTTTACATTTCCCATGCACCCCACCTCTCCTCTTTTGGCTGCTTCTAAGGTCTCTTTTATTATGAAGGTTCTATAAACTGGGTTGTTATCTAAGAAAACAGTGAGAAAAGAAATTGGAAGAGGCCCATGGTAGAGTGACCCCTTTAAATACAAAATGCAATTTGAGATCATATATTTAGAGGTAGAAAGGACATTTATGGATATCTAGTGCAACCAGTTGGGAAAACTGAGGCTCAGACAGTGGCTTGCACAAGACTACAGAGGGACTATTTAAATCCACATTCTGTGACTTCAAATCCAACCCTCTTACCATGGTCCCTAACTTCTTCCCCTTTTGAGTTTGGCTAAAACAAGGATGGTTTCCTCCAAGTACCATTTTCATAGCAAGACTGGCAAAGGAGTATATGAGACACACACACACACACACACACACACACACACACACACACAAAAGAACCCCTGTACTATTCCAATCCCCCCATTTTATAGATCAGGGAACTGCAACCCCAAAAGGCAGATTTGCAATTTGCCCAAGGCCATACATCATTGATGGCAGAGTTGAAAGTGTTTGAAAATGTTGAGTTTGGTATTTTCTTGTCTTGATTATTTCCTCCCATCCGAGTAGAAGTACAAGTAGAGCCCTCTTCACAACTTGTGAGTTGCTACAAATTCATCAGCTGATGGCTACCTGTCTAATAAGGAACCTCTCTTTAGTTAGGTGAGTAAAAGGTTCTTCCCCTTCCAGGTTCAAAGTAGCACGTACTCGGCAAAGAGCTCTAAGCTAGGTGCCATAGGGAGATGACAATGGCTCCAAATGTCTCCAAAGGGAGAAAGACTTTCCCAGTCCGAAAGAGGTTTACAATCTCCCTGGGGGAGGGGGGGGGCGGCAGGGAATGACAAAGAAGAGACCTTCTTGGTCTCCAGAGGCAGGCAGAGAGGCCGAAAGCATTTAGCTTACTAAGGGGCTGAGGCTACAAATGCAAACAAACAAAAAAAAAGAAACCAGCTCCCGCCCTCAAGGAACTTACCTTCTTCCTAATGAATTAAATAAGGTATAAAAAGGAGGTTAAAAAGCTGGGGTGGGGGGAGGCTGAGAGGGAGGATATGGTAGAGTAATGCTGGAGAAGGGAAGGGGGAATCAGGAAAGATCTTGCATATAAGGTAGCAAGTGAGCTTAATCTTGAAGAAAGCTAGAATTTTAAGAGAGGTGAAGATAAAGGTGTAAGCTAAGACCTGCCTCAGACCAGATAGTTGAGCAGAAATCCCTGAGAAATCCCCTGTTGTCACCACCAAAGACTGATAAATCAGTCCATCCATCCCATCCTCCCCTCCCATCTGAGAGGGATTGGGTTAACAGTCAGCTAATTCGATTTCCAGGAGGTCAAGGTCATGGACATGGCAAACCTGACACTGAAGTAAAACCACCAGTTTAGGGTTTGTGAAAACTTGCTGGACTGAAATCTATGCTTGATTAGGCAAACCTTTCTTTTCAGTAGTTACAAGTGTGGAGAAGCTTGTCAAGAAAAGGTTAAGAGAAAAAACTGGTCTAGACCTAAGGGCAGTCTTGTTTTCAGAAAATTCATTGATATGCTAATTACACATCAGGCTAGGTCCTGGAAAGACTCTCCCTGAGGAATTGGAAACCCTGAATTTTGGGCCTAATTCTGCTGTTGCAGTCTAGGGGTGCTGGGAACCCCGAAATGCAAGGGTATAGGGTGTGGGTCTGCCTTGTAATAATTCAACCACTCAAGCCTTCTAGTCCAAGCAGCAAGTTTATTTGTCCAATGCGAGTGGACCAGACTTCTAGTGATTCTGGGCATTTGATAAGGACATGGACCTGTACTTTTATAGGGAAAAAGATTGTGGGAAGATTTGGATGGGAATTAGGAGTGGCAAGTAGCCTGAGATGATCTGGAATAACAGAGAATGAAGGGTTAGCCTGGGTCAGGGGTCACAATGAAAGGGCAATTGAAAGAATCACAGGGATGAGCCCGATGCCCCTAGGAAAATACCAGGGATCTGGGTTCAGGAGCTGGGTTCCTAAAATTCTTGGGAAAGCTGGAGGGGTGGGGGCGGGGTCCAGATCCCATACTCTGTCATTGCCAGTAAGGAACTATGTCATCTGGGGCAAGCAATTGCACCTGTTTGGCCTCAGTTTCTTTTTTAGAAAATAAAGGCCTGGACTAAATAGCCCCTAAGGCCTCCAGTGCAAAATTTGGAGATTCTATGATATTTCCTTCTTTCTCAAGGCAGGTCTCTAGGACCCTCCATAGAAAACATTCCTTGAATAATTTTTTTTTGAAGGGAGGAAGGCAGGGCAGTTGGGGCTAAGTGACTTGCCCAAGGTCACACAGCTAGTACACTTGTCAAGTGTCTGAGGCTGGATTTGAACTCAGTCCTCCTGATTCCAGGGCCAGTGTTCTACTCATTGCGCCACCTGGCTGCCCCAATAGAAAACATTTCTAAATGTTCACACTCACACTCAGCCTAGTAGAATTCCACCATTCTTTCTGTCTGCCTAGTTTGATCAGGGAACTGTACGGTAAAGGTTGGAATTCATCACCGAAATCTGGTGGTCACCTCACCAGATACCAGGAGTTTAATTCTCGTTCCATTGCTTGGCATAGTGCCTGGCACGTGTTAAATACTTAATACATACTTTTGACTGATCTCTAAACGGATCACTCCCAGAGCTATGTATCCACCACAGTCTCTCTCCTGAACTCCAGTCCTGTTGGGTCGTGTATTGGACATTTTAAACTGGATGTCCTTCCTGAAAAAGTAATCATCTCAAACTCAACTTGACCAAAACAACTCGTTATCTTTCTCGCCTTTTGCCTCCCTGCTGCCCACTCCTCCTTTTGAACTTCTCTGTTTTTGTAGAGAGCATGACCATCTTTCCAGTTACTCAACTTTGAAATCTTAGAGTCATCATCAATTCTTCACTCTTTCCTTCCTCAGAATAGCCAATCACTTGCTAAGTCTTGATGAGTTTACCTCCCTCTTCTTCTTTTCTCTGCTTACTGATGCAACAGCAATCTTTGGCTATTAGGCCATTATCATTTCTTGCCTGGACTATTACAATAACCTCCTAATTGGTCTCTCTGTCTCCCTTCCCCTCTCCAATCCATCTTCCACATAGCTGCCAAAATGATTCTTCCTAAAGCACAATTTATCATGTCATTTCCTGCTCCGACATCTCCTGTGGCTCCCTATTGCCTCTAGAATCAAGCACAAACTTTTCTGCATGCATTTAAAGCCCTTTGGGGTTTTATAAAGTGTCCTTCCCACAACAACTTTGTGAGGCAGTGAGAATATTACAAACCCCACACGTAAAGAAACCCAGGCTCAGAAAAATTAAAGAATTAACCCTGGTGAGGGCTCCAAACTTCTTGCTGATATGAAGACACACGAGACTGCAATTTCATTTTTTTCCCTTTTAAAAAACCATTGCTTTCTTTAGGTTTTATGTCATTTTCATTTTCTAGTGAAGGGATATTCTTCCTCTTTCCCCACCGAGAGAGCCATTCTTCATACAAGAGAGACTGGCAGACAAGGGGAGTGGGGAAGAAAGGAGAAAGAGAGAGACAGAGACAGAGAGATAGGGAGAGATAGAAAGACAGAGGGGGGGGGAAGAGAAAGACACAGAGACAGAGAGAGAGAGAGATAGAAAGACAGAGAGAGACAAAGAGAAAGAGGCAGGGAGACAGAGATGAAGAGAGAGAGAGGCAGGGAAAGAGAGAAAAAAGAGACAGACAGAGAGAAAGACAGAGAGATAGAGAGACAGAGATAGAGAGACAGAGACAGAAAGAGACAATCTAGAGACACAGAGAAAAAGAGAGAAATAGAAAGACAGAGAGAGAAGGAAAGAGAGAAAGACACAGAGACAGAGAAAGAAAGACAGAGAGAAGGAAAGACACACACACACATACAGAGAAAGAGAGATAGAAAAACAGAGACAAAGAGAGAGGGGGAGGGAGGGAGACAGAGAGAGATGAAGAGAGAGACAGAAAGAGAGAAAGAGGCAAGGAGGCAGAAAGAGAGAGAGAAAAAAGAGACACAGAGAGAGAAAGACAGAGAGAGAGACACAGAGAGAGAGACAGAGGGAGATAGAGACAGGGACAGAGAGAGACAGAGACAAGGACAGAGAGACAGAGAAAAAGGGGGAGGGGGAAGAAGGGAGAAAGGAGAGAGGCAAAGCAGACCAACAGGTCAACCAAGTCAGACAGTATATGCAAACTTCAACAACTCTAGTTGGCCACCTCTGCAAAGAAAAGAAAAACATGAAAAGGGGAGCACAATTTTCAAACCTTACCTACAAATGCCCTACCCAGGCCCTGAGGGCCTTTCTCTACATTTGGATAAATCCAAATACCACAGACACCCAGTATTGAATAGCTGGATTTAAGAGGCCCTACTTCAAGAAGAGCTCTGTGTTTTAAAAATAAGACAGTTCGCCTCTGATTTCAGTTAAGTATTTGATTTGAATAAAAGAGGCTTTCATTGAGTTGATGCTACTGGGAAATGGTTGCCAATCTTTCTAGGGATTGACAGGGACCCTGGAGGAGAAAGAGTAGTTGAAAGAACTTAGGATCAGGAGTCCTGGGTTCCAGTCTTTCCTGTGCCACTCATTAGCTCTGTGACTTGGGCCAGCGACCTCCGCGTTCTGGGCCTCAGCTTCCTCTCCTGTCAAATAAAAGAGAAGGTCTATAGGAGATCGCTAAGGTCCCTTCCTTCTCTGACACTCTATCATCCTGAGCAAGATGGAAAGGAAACATTCACATAAATAAAAATCACACGTCATCATCATCTCACTCAGAAAATAATTTTCTCCCTCTCAGAATGAAAGAATGCTGTCAGAGAAAAGGACAAAAACTCTGAATTGCTTCAGGACGATGTTGTAATTAAAACTTTCCACTATCCCTGTCCTCTTCCGACTGACCTTGTTCCCTTCCTTTGACCTCTTAGTTTTCCCCACTTCCTATTACAAGAGGAGAAGCCCCCCCCACCCCCACCCCCACCCCCAGCCCCTGCTTGGGCCACAGGGAGAATCAAACATCTCCCTGCAGCAAACACGCCCACACACTCAAATTCCCATGAAAAGCCAAACAGAGGGGGCTGGAGGAAGAGAGAAAGAAAGAAAAATAGACAGAGACAGAGTGAGGCAGAGAGATAGAAAGATACCGAGAGATAGAGATACACAGAGACAGAGAGGCAGACAGAGAGACTGAGACAGAGATGGACAGAGATACAGACACACACAGAGAAAAATAGAGATAGGCAAAGAGAGAAACTGAGACAAACAGAAACAGAAAGAGAGAGAGAGACCAAGAGACAGAGAGGGACACACAGAGAGGCAGAGAGATTGAGACAGACAGAAACAGAGACAGAGAGAGACGCACAGAGACAAAGAGAGAGGCAGATAGAGAAATTGAGACAGAGATAGAGGCAGAAAGAGACTGAGAGACAGAGATACACAGAGAAGAGATAGGAAGACAGAGAGATTAAGACAGACAGAAACAGAGACAGAGAGAGAGACACAGAGACAGAGAGGCAGACAGAGAGAGAAAAAAAGACTATTACCTTCCTTATAGACCCCCACCTCCCATTCTTCCAGAATCATAGAAGGTACAGTTGGAAGGGGACCTCAGTGACCCTCTAGTACAGCTCATATACAAAACAAATTCCCACTATAAAATAGCTGTCCCATCTCTACTCCAACACCTTCTAGGAGAGGGATCTCACCCCCTCTCTGGCAAGCCATTCCACTTTTGGGCAGCTTTAATTTTTAGGAAGTTTTTCCTGACATGAAGCCATAATTAGCTTCTTTGTCACTGCCACTCGTTGCTTTCTAGGCTAGAAGACATAGTGTATAGAATACGACCTGAGTTCAAATCCAGCCTCAGACATTTACTATCAGTGTGATCCTGGGTAGGTCACTTCTGTTTACCTCAGTTTCCTTAACTGCAAAATGGAGATAACAGCACCTACTTAGCAGGATCAAATGAGATAATATTTATTAAAAAAAAAAAAAGACTTAGCAGAGTGCCTGGCATGTAGTAGGCGCTATATAAATGCTTATCCTCTTCCTCTTTACTCTTTTGGGACTAATCAGAACAAGGCCAATACCTCCTCTAAATAATAACTCTTCAATCTCTTCACCATCCTGGTTGTCTTCCTTCCACCACTCTCCCAATGATCAATATCTTTTCTAAACCATGATGCCCTGAGCTGAACACGCTACTACTGAGGTCCGACAAGGTCCTGAAGTAGTGGGACCATCATTTCCCTCTTCTCGGAAGTTGTCCCCTTCTGAACACAGCCTCAAGACCGTATTAGCTTTGGGGGCTGCCATATCACCGGGGACTCAATGAGCTACTGAAGCTCCCAGATTTTTTTCAGGATAACTGTTGTCTAATCATGCCTCCTCCATTTTGTACTGGGGAAATTGATTTTTTTGTACCCAAGCAAGGGCAAGATTTACATTGATCTCAATTAAATTTCATCCTATTAGATTCAGTCCAATGCTTTAACCCATCAAAATCCTTTTGGATCATGACTCTTCTTTCTACCTAGTTCTTTACCAGGAATGGTCCAGAGCGCTGGTCTCCTGGTGGGTAAGAACATCTTAGGGACTGAGAGGAGGAGAAGCAAAGGGCAGGGGCTTAGAGAGAAAATTATCTAATTCTTCAAAAAAAAAAGGAGGGGGAGCAGCTAGGTCAGGCAGTGGATAGAGTGTCAACCCTGGAGTCCTGAGGACCTGACTTAGACACTTACTACATGTGTGCCCGTGGGCAAGTCACTTAACCCAGACTACTCCCCCCCCCCCCCCCCCCCCCCCCCCCCCCCCCCCCCCCCCCCCCCCCCCCCCCCCCCCCCCCCGGCACTCCAAAACAGCTTGCTCAGAACTAGGCCTAAGATACATCAAACCAGGCCCCTTGGATTCATGCTTTGGAGAATGGCAGCTAGATTGGGACATAATTAGGAAAGCAGCCAGTCAGATTTGAGCCTCTACCACCTGGTACTGAGTAAGACTTATGTGAATGAAAAAATAAATGAATGTATTGAAAAAAAAATTAACTTCCTACCATGCGCCAGACTCTATGCTAGGTGCTGGGGATACAAATACCAAAATGAAATTTTTCTAGGGGGAAGACAATAAATCTAGGGCAGTGCTGACCAGAGAAGGAGATTTGGATTGAAATTCCTCTACGGTATAAACAGAGTCACCTCGAACTCTGAAAGGTGAGCTTTAGCCTGCATTCAGACCGCCACCTCACTTCCTGGCCATTTCTACACCATGTGCATCCATCCGCCTTCCCCCTTCCCATGCCATCTTTCCTCATTAGAAGGTAAGTTTCTTAAAGACAAGGACTGTCTTTCTTATTTGTATTTGCACATCATGCATGCACAGTGCCTGGCATGTGTGAAGGCTTAATAAATACTCTGATCATCTATTTATTTCAACTATCTTGGGGTTGTAATATTATACGCAGATAAATGAATGCAAAATATGGACAAGAAATAAAATACAGGGAGGAAGAGGAGAGGCAGAACCACTTGGGGGCTGGGGGCAGAGTGGGAGTGGGGGGTGTCAGAAAGGCTTCGGGAGCATTGGAGTTGATCCTTGAAGGAAGCTAGGAATTCCGAGAGGAGGAGGTGAGGCAGCAGAACATTCCAGGCCTGGGAAAAGGCTGCTTACAGGGCTGTTTCCTCAGAACAGTTTCATATATCATAAGGACTTAATAAAAGTTTGTTGAATTTAAATGAATTGTATTAGGACCATATGAGCATAAATTTAAAGACACCAGGGACCTGTGAGAAGTCATCGACAATCCCAAGCCCCTTGCTTTACAGACAAGGACACTGAGGCTGAATAGCTGATCTAAGCCTTCTGAATCCAAATGCAGGGCTAGTGCCTTTGTATTAATTACCTCTAATTTACAGAGAAGGAGGAACCAGGTTGTAACTTATCTATGGTTACACATAAAGCTAGTCAATGACAGAATACAAATTTGAATATAGATTTTATGGCTCTAACAACAACGGCATTTTTCTTTCTCTTCTTTTTTTTTTTTTTAGTGAGATAAACAGGGTTAAGTGACTTGCCCAGGGTCACACAGCTAGTAAGTGTCTGATGCTATATTTGAACTCGGGTCCTCCTGTCTCCAAGGCCGGTGCTCTATCCACTGTGCCACCTAGCTGCTTTTAACAACAACATTGGATGTCAGAGAAACAGAATTTGAACCCTAATCTCTCATCTCCAAGTTCTGTCCTCTATTCACTTTGCAGCCCTGCTTCCCCCCAAGTATTGGAAGGGCTGTTCCATGGAGAAAGGATTAGATTTGTTTTATTTGACCCCAGAGGGTCAAACCTGGGTAGGAACAGCAAAGGCTTGAAGTCAGAAAAATTTTAGAGCTGGAAGGGGGTGCTTTGAGAGGGTTGTTCCTCCGTGGGGGTCTTCAAGCAGAATTTGGACCATCATTGGTGGGGTGTGCTACGGTGGGGATTCCATTCAGGTAGAGCGTATCCTAGATGGCCTCCGAGCTCTCTCCTGACTCTTGAATACTGTGATTCTTTGCCCATTCTTTCACCATGCTACATTATAAATTCTGCCGTTCCACCCACCCCCCAACCCCCCTCATCAAAAGCACAAGTGTAGGCCTGTCCTTTCCCTGCTTGGCTCCTGTACTCCTCCTGTCTCCCTTCCCCAGGTTGCCTTTGTCTGACTTCTCTTGGGAATGAGCCCAAGCCTGGAGTCAGGAGACCTGCGCTCAATGATGACTAACTATATGGCCCTGGGCAAGGACCAGACCACAACCTTGCTGACCCTCAGTTTCCCCATCTGGAAAATGGAGCTAATAAATGGACTACCTCCTTCATAGAGTTGTAAGGAAAGTACTTTGTAAACCTTAAAGCCTACATATGTGTGAGCTGTTATTAAGCCTGTATCCAGAGGTACGCTGGTTGTTGCTGTGGTTGGTGTTATTTGTCCTTCATTCTCACATCAGGGAGGTGATGCCATGACGTGCAAATGAACTGGGGGAGGGAGGGAGAGCTGTGCACAAAATCACCAGCCTCACTTTCTCATCCAGAGCCATCCAGGTCCAGTGGCAAAATACAGATCAGGACGACAGGAGATGGCCCTGGATGTAGTGGAGGCCTCTGCTAGGATTGGGAGTGATACATAGATCATATGTGACATGGTTTCAGTCCTCACAAAGCCTATGGTCTAGTAGAGAGATGACACACATGCAAATAATTATACTATAATAGATATACAATATAAATAAATATAATAAAACAATTATGTCAACACAACGTAAGATCATGGATTTGGAGAGGGAAAGAATGTTAGACAGAGGTCATCAAATCTATTCCTTTCCAATTTTTCAGATGAAGAAAGAACAGAGAAGTTGAGTGACTTGCGTATTTGTCACCCAAAGGAGGTGGGAAGTTAACGTGTTGAGTACATCAGGGAGGTGCAAACAAAGTGCTATGTGAGCTGGGGAGTGAAAAGGCCACAGAGAGGGTGGAGGAACAGGAAAGGCTATATGGAGGAGTTAGGTTTAAAAAGATATAGAAGAATTCAACAGATGGAAGAGGTGAGAAAGAGAGCATTTCAAGCCATGAAAACCACATGGAATTTCGACTATGTCCCACCGAAATGGCATGCTGGTAAATGTTGAACAAATGGATTTCCAGACCCCCAAAAATGTATGCATGGCATACTTTTAAATTCGATCTGCCTTATTAACATCTACCCATCAATTTCCTAAATCTAGACAACCAATGAGACAAATCCAGCCCTGATTTGTGGTGTTTGCCACTTTCAAAGGTATAAATGCTCACCCTGAAAATATAATCATCAGCTCTATGAGTGGTCAGAGCACCCCTGCCTTTAACTCGGTACCAATGAATCAGTCAACAAGCTTTGGTAAGCTCACAAGTATACATATAAGTAGATACAAAATATATGCACAAGCGTTGGGGGACAGTTTGGGAGGGGAGAAGCCAGTGGCACCTGGGTGGGAACGAGGATCAGGAAAGTCTTCTTGCAGAAAGGGTCATTTGAGCTGAGATTTGAAAGAGTTTAGGGATTCTAAGAGGCAGAGAGCAGGAGTACCCTCCAGGCAGAGGGGATGGCCAGTGAAAAGACAGATCAAAGAGAGAATATATTGTGGAAGAGCCAGTGTCAGGGGCAGCTGTGACAGAGGGTAGAGGTTGGAAGGGGATTGGTTCCTCTGGATTTGTCATTGTAGAATTGTTAGAAGAGCTCTTAGCAGTCAATTTGCCCAATTCCCTCACCCTACAAAGGAATAAATTGAAGCAGAGATAGAGGAAGCAACCTGGCCAAAGTCTCACATCAATTTCTTAGCAAAGATGAACTCATGATCTCCTATTCACTTTACTCTAAACTCTACCCCTTGGCAATGCAGGATTTAAAGCTGAATGAGATCTTGGAAAAGGCAAGGTGGAGCCATGGGAAAATCCCTGGTTTCAAAGCCAGATGTTTTGGGTTCAAATCACATGGGACCTTGGGCAAGCCAAGAAGTATTTGCTAAGGGCCTACTGTGTGCTGGGTACTGTGATAGAGGAGAAGTAGAAATTTGGCCACAAGGTGGGCCAAATTTAATATGGGGACCAAAACAGTAGGAATGGTTTCCTCTTTCCCCAACCCTTCATCAAGAGGGTTAGGCATGGCCAGGCTTGATACCAAATTAGTTCCATTGAGGCAGAGGTAGAAAGGGTATCTTAGGTTGATGAAAAGGAGGCTTCTTGACATGCAGATTGGGCGACTTTAACAGGGCAGGAAAGAATTCAGCTGTGAAAAGGATGGTCTTTTCTGGGCACCCACAGTTGCTGGGTTATAAGCACTGGTAATTCTAAGAGGCAGAGGCATGTGCTCCAGGCAGAAAGGATGGCCAGTGAAAAGACATAAAAAAAAACCCACCCAGCAAAATAGTTCCTACCCTCAGGGAGTTTATAATCTAACTGGAGAGACAAACAATCAAACGACTACATACAAATAATATACAAACTGCATAAATTGGGGATCACCTCAGAGAGAAGGCTTTAAGGGGGACCTGGAAAAGTTTCTTGCAAAAGTAATTTCCCTTCATTGAACTTCAGTTTTGCCATTTGTAGAGAAATAAAAGCATCATAGATTTAGAGCTATCAAGAGACCTTAGAGACAACCTAGTTCAGCTCCATTATTTTTAAATTTTATTTTTTACAAACACTTTCTCTCTCTTTCTCTCTCTCTCTCTCTCTCTCTCTCTCTCTCTCTCTCTCTCTCTCTCTCTCTCTCTCTCTCTCTCTCTCTCTCTCTCCAATAGATTTTTTTCTTTTAAACCTGCACAATGCATACTTTTAGTCCGGCAAAACGAATTCCCACACAGAACATATCCAAATATGCCTATCTCATTCTGGATTTCAAATCCATCAGTTCTCTGGCAGGAAGTGGGCGGCGTGATTCATCTTCAGTCCTCTGGTCTCCATGGCTTATCACTGCATCAGTCAGAGGTCTGAAGTCTTTCAAAAGTTGTTTTTCTCTATAATTTAACGTTATCAATCGTTCTCCTAGTTCTACTCACTTCACCTTGCATTAGATCATAGAGATTGTCTCAGTTTCCTCTGAGACTGCCTATTTTGTCATTTGGTATGGCACAATAATATTCCATTACATTCATGCATCATAATTTGCGAAGCCGCTCCCCAGCGAGTAGGTACACCTTTAATTTCCAGTTTGGGGCTATGATGACAAGAGCTGCTGTAAAAATTTTGTACACATGTCAATTCTAAGGATGAGGCCACTGAGGCCTAGAAGTTAAATAACTTAGTGTCATATGTATAAATAAGCATTATTGAACCCCTAACCCTCAGACTTCCAAGCTAGTGCTTTTTCCACTATGCCATATTGCTTTCTCTAAAAGCTCAGCTTTCAGCTTTAAAGCCTGTAATCTTATGGTCCACTCTTTTTTGTTGTTGTTTTTGTTGGCTTTATTGGGACTTTGTGTTTTATTTTTAATAATATTTTCTTTTCTTTCCCAATTACAAGTAAAGACAATTTTTAACATTCATTTAAAAAAATTTTGAGTTCCCAATTTTCTCTCTCCCTTCCTCACTTTCCCCCTCTCTGAGATAGTAATCATTTGATATAGATTATACATGTTTAATCATGCAAAATATATTACCATCCCAAGATCCACTCTTGAACAATGTGTCCCTAGTCTTTTAGGGACATTTGTGTCAATTAATGAACATTTATTAAGTGCCTACTGTGTGCCAGTCACTCCCTGCCTTCAAGGAACTAACATTCTAATGGGGGAATATAAAATGCAAGCAACTATCCTACTCAAAAGTAATTTTTCTCTATACTTTAACATTCTCTATAATTTAATATTAACATTATAATTTAACATTATCCATATGGGTATATAGAATAAATTGAAAATAAATCAACAGAGAAAAGGTACTCTAATTAAGAGGGCTTGAGAAAGGCTGCCTGTAGAAGGTGAGATGTTAGTTGGGCCCTGAAGACAATCAGGGAGGGAGAGCTTTGCAGGAATAGGGAACAGTCAGAGAAAATGTCCAGGGAAAGGAGACCTGGTGACAGGAACAGCAAAGAGGCCAGTGTCACTTTTATGGGATTGATTGAAGAGGACGTGGGAATTATAAGGTGTAAGAAGACTGGAAAGGTGTGGTAGGATGGTATGCAGGTTATAGATGGCTTTGAATGCCAGAGGATTTTATATTTGATCTTGGAAGTGATAGAGAGTCCCTGGAGTTGAGACTGAGAGTTTAGCTGATCGTTCCAGACACTGGGCTAAATCCTTGTTAGGATTTGGTTCAGACAGACCTTCTGCCCCAGGGCACTTAGCCCAAGATGGTGACCATGCTGGATGCCACCTTAGCACAGTCAAGGTCACTGTACAAGGTTACCACAGCTGCTGCTTAAAAGCCGGAAGAAAAGGCCCAGCGTGCCCTTCCCTCCCCTCCCTCCCCTTGTGGGTGATAAAACACGGTGCCAGGGGCGGTTGCTTGCAGGGTTTCCGTTGGAGGAAGAGAATGCTTCAGAACATCTAGTCCTGCTGAAGATGTGGCCCTAGATAAGGCTCCCGGTGGTGCCCGCTGACCTTTTCCCCTGCTGTGCGCGTGGGGGGAGGAAGTGGGAGGTGGGAGGGAGGGGAAAAGGTGGTGCTGGCTGCTGCTGCTGAGTGTGTCAGGCCAAGCGGGCAACAAGGGGGAGCCGAGGCAGACTTTTCTGGTGCAGTGCTCCCTCTGCCCCAACCCGAAACACTGGGCATTCTAACCACCCCACCTCAATGTCCTCATGCCCAGACTGCTCTCTATCTGGTTCTGACACAGGAAAATTGCTTTTCACACCTCAAGCCATCCTCATTCCTCCCAAATGTGGAACCGACTGGATGAAAGGAACAATTGTTGGTACGGTGGGTGGGCCAGAGAAGGAGTTGCTGAGGAGGCCAGCTTTGTCAAGAGGAATCAGAACTCCAGAACTGAAGACTAGGCCCTATCTGGGTAGCTACTAGGGCAACTAATACTGGGAGCCCCCTCCTTAATGTTCTCCCTTTCTAGGCTTATTATACATTACTTCCCTTCTCTCACTCAGGGTCATATACAAACTCTTCTTGTATTTAAAACCTTTCACAATCTGCTTCCATCTTACCACCCTCCTTTATCCGCTGAATGGTGGAGCCAAACTAGCTCCCAAACATAAGTTTACATCTCTCTGGGACATCATCTGTAAAATGAGGGGTTAGACTAGATGAGGGCAACGGTGGCACAGTGTATAGAGCCCTGGGCCTGGAGTCAAGAAGATCTGAGTTCAAATTGCCACAGATACTTACTGGGTGTGTGACCCTGGGCAAGTCACTTAACCCTGTTTGCCTCAGTTTCTTCATCTGTAAAATTAGCTGGAGAAGAAAATGGCAAACCACTCCAGCATTTCTACCAAGAAAACCCCAAATGGGGTCATGAAGAGTTGGACACGGCTGAAAAAGAACAATCTTTATCACTATTATTATTATTATCAGGGATAGGGTCTCTCTGAGACAGGTTTGGGCCTGGAATTTACAATATGGAAGTTTAAGGAGTAAGAAGACTGGAAAGGTAGAGGCAAAGGGGAAAAGTAAGAATGCAATAAAGTGAATTCTCAAAGCTAAGAGCTGAGCTGTGGAGGGCATTGAATGCCAGGATCAGGAATTTATTTTATTAGATAAACAATGAGAAAGGTGTTGATCAGCAAGACAGTAGTGGCAAGATTACTTGGACAGCAAAGTGAAGGATTGATTGGAGAAGGGATAAACTGGAAGCAGGAAGACCAATTAGAAGACTTCCACAAGGATCTAGCCCTGATCCCAGGGATGCAGCAGGAAGATGTTGAAACTGCCCTTATGATGAGCAGGTAGAAATGGGGAAAAGAGCTTCTGTGTGGCTGCCTCTGGGGTTTGGGAAACAGCTCTGTGGGAGCCATCATATTGATGGCTCAGGGCTTCCTAAAGGTCTGCTGGAGGCCACTTGGACCTGAGGATCTCATCTAGCCTGAGCCTGTTGGACCTATGGTGGAAAAGGCAGCATGGGAGAGTAAAGAGAACTGGTCTCTTGTATTACCTGTGCAACCATGGACAAGTTACTTCTAGAGCCTCATCAGCAAAATGATGGGGTTCTCTTCCAGTTCTGACATTCTGTGAGTCACACATTATTCACCTCCTCCTACTTCTTTTCGCAGACCCCTGAAAAGACCTCACACAACCAACTCCTGCATCATTAGCCATAATAACACCTTTCACTTGTATAGCTCTTTTAACTTTTCAAAGTGCTTTTACAATGATTATCTCATTTGATCCTCAACACTTCTATGAGGTAAGTCAGGAATTATTATCCCCATTTTACAGATGAGAAAAATGAGGCTCAGAGATGCTATATGACTTGCCCAATATCACACAGTTAATTAATGACTGAGCAGGAATAGAACCCAGGTCTTTCATTTTTCATTTTGAGGCTCTTTTATTGGTATAAAAAGCCAAATTGTGAGGGCCTAGAGGGCAGAGTCCGTGTAGAACTTGCTCTTCTGCAGGCATATATACTTATGTTTGTGTGTGCGCACTTAAACATACTTGCATATGTTTGTATATGTGATTGTGCATGTGTGTGGGGAGGCATGTGATAGTATGTAAAGAGGCACCCTTTTTGAAGAACTACTGGAAAAAAAACCTGGAAAACAGGCAGAAATCAGGCTTAGATCAGCAACTCACACCATACACCACAATAAACTTCAAATGAGTTACTGACTGAGTATGAAAAGGCACAAAACCAAAAAAATTAGAGAGGAACAGAAGGAGATACCTTTTGTAGCTACAGCTAAGAATTGGAAATTGAGGAGATGCCTATCGATTGGGGAACAGATAAATAAATAAGTGAAGAATTCTTAACCAAATAAGACTTAGAGGTGATTCTGAAAGTAGATAATTTCTATTACATAAAGTTCACTTTTTTTGTATTAATAAAAATCAATACAGATACAGAGAAACTAGGCAGCCAATGGCTCAGTAAATAAAGCAGGTAACAACAATGCTACTTGTCCCTACTGTGGCTGTGTAAGACCAATAACACCAGCATACAGGAGGGCTGCTAGCACAAGTTCTTTGATCTGCTTTTCTAAGGAAAGCAATTTTAAGGGGTTTAAAATCTCACTTTAATTAAACATATATATATATATATATCATTCCCTTAGTTCAGGGGGGAAAGTTAGCACCTTGAACTTCAGAGCAAACACAAACAGAAATTACAAGCAGAAAAAATATCAACAGACAGGTTTCTAGCTGTCTGACCAAAGCTACACATACATAGTTACCAGAGACAGAAGCACCAACATCTGGGTTTTCAAAGTGGGGGAGCGGGGGGGAGGGGGCCTCCTTGATGGCTACCCAGAGTCTCCACACCAACACTCTTCCAATGAGTGTGCCCCAAACTAAATGCTAACCTCAGAGTATATATACACTTCTTTAGGGTCAGAGTGCTTCACACCTCTTGAGGGTTTCACACCTCTCATGACCTAATTAGCAAAAGGGTGTGTGGACCTTCCTATAAATGAAGACAAAATTCAACCAAAGGCACTTGATTGCCTTAGTGCTAAGAAGCACTCCAAAACAAGACAACAAAAGATTGCACTTTGCTTGCCATTACAAAGCACCAGGACTGGAATCAGGAAGACCTAAATTCAAATCCAGCCTCAGACATTTATTAGCTGCACAACCCTGGACAAGTCACTTTGCCTCAGTTTCCTCATTTGTAAGATGGAGATAATAATAGCATCTATCCTTCCTCCCTGGAGTTTTTTGAGGCTCAAATGAGATTATAATTGTGAAACAATTAGCACAGTCTCCAGCATATACTAAGTGCTATCTAAATGTTGGCTTACAATTATAATTAGGTCAAATGGGAAAAAAATCTGCATCAAATATCATTGACAAAAGTCTGATATCCAAGATATACTGGGAATTGAAATAAATATAAAAGATAAGGAGTGATTCCCCCAAAGATAAGTGGTTGAAGGATTTGAACAAACTTCTCAAAAGCAGAATTATGAAGATATAAAAATATGCTCCAAACAATGAGTCATAAGAGAAATGCCAATTAAATCACCTTTTACACTGAACAAATTGACTAGCAATAAGAAAACAGTCAATGATAGGGAAACTACGGAAAGACAGGCACAGGAACTCACAGTTAATGAAGCCGTGGATTGGTCCTACTCGTCTTAAAATATAACCTGGAATTATGTGAGAAAAGTTACCAGACCATTTATACCCTTTAACCCAGTGCTTCTACTATTTGCTATATCCCCCAAGGTGATCAAGGACCTAAGGAAAGGTCTGTATACTGAAATATTCATGGTAGCATTTATTTTTTTGTGGTGGTTGTGGTATCTAAGAGCAGGAAACAAAATTGGTGATCATCAGCTGGGGAACAAATTCTGGTATATGAATAATGAAATATTGTGTAATAAGAAGAAATTATGAATACAAAGAATTCAAAGAAACAAGAGGATTCCTATGAATTGACGCTAAAATGAGATAAGCAGAACTAGAGGAACAAAAGATATACTATAATAATGTAAATGAAAAGAACGCGATAAAAGAATTGAACTCTGAGTGACTATAAAAACCGAAATTTGGGGGCACCTAGGTGATGCAGTGAATAGAGCACCAGTCCTGGAGTCAGGAGGACTTGAGTTCAAATTCAGCCTCAGACACTTGACATACTTTGTGACCTTGGGCAAGTCACTTAACCCCAATTGCCCTGCCTTCCCCCTTCCAAAAAAGAACAACAAAAACCCAATATTTGTCCTGGAGAACATATATTAAAACATATTCCATCTTTTTAGCAGAGGAGTAGAAAACTATAAGAACAGAATGTCTCATACATTGTCCATCCAATGCAGACCTTTGTGGTGGGTTTTTTTTTTAAATTAACTTTTTTTTCTCATTTGCAAGAGGGAGTTTTCAATTGCAACAGGGACAAGGTCTGGTATATCTAGAGATAACTGAAATAGAAAAATAGAAGACAACAGTATTAGGTTTTTAAAGAACATTTTAGAAGATACAGGGGCAGCTAAGTGGCACAGTGAGTAGAGCCCTGGCCCTGGAGTCAGGAGGACCTGAGTTCAAATCTGGCCTCAGACACTTGAGACATTTACTAGCTGTGTGACCTTGGGCACTGCCTTCCCCCCTCCAAAAAAAAAAAAAGAGAGAGAAGATGCTTTTCCCAAGGACAAATACAGAAATAAGGACAGAAAAAAGGACAAATGCAAAATACAGCACCAAACCTGGAAAGTTTTACTGCGCATACACACACACACACACACACACACACACACACACATTTGTGTATACACATATAATACATGTATCTCTATACACATGTACACATATATAAATTCCTGTTTTATTATATAGAGAATATATAGTAACATATTTATTTTGTAATATATAACTATATTTTGAAAATATGTAAATTACAGCCTTTATTGCAAATGTATAGAGTATGTATATCATATTCTATATTGTATACTATACATACAAAATATATAAATATATTACAAAATATATAAATTTATAAATATATATACAAATATGTAGATTGTTCCTTTTATACAAAAAATATATAGTAACATTTAAATTGTTTACATAACGTATATACACACATATAATTATATATACACACACAATAAAGGCAGGAATGTGTGTGTGGTAGAGACAATGAGTTTGCCTCTTATTCTGGGTTAAATTCACTTGCATATGGTTCCAGAGAGAATCTTGGCAATTTTAAACACTAAGTCAAGTAGTTACCTAGTTCAAAATACTGTTATTTAGCTCAAGATACTGAGTTCAAATAAAAGAGCCCAAGGGCATTCTGTGCTTACCAGCAGCCCCCTAGGCTGAGTATAGTGTCTCATAGTCTCTGGCTATGACTTCAAGCCACCTTGACTTTATCAGAGAGAGAGGCTTTCTGGTCACTTCACCCTAAAAGACGGGAGCTGAAAAGGCCAAGAGGTGATTCTGATGAGATGAAATCTAGAATCAGATAGCAGAGAGAAGATTGGCAAATACCAGCCCAGTGGGGCCACCCAGTAGAAATGATGCTCTCAACAGTGACCTAAGACCAGTGGAATGATGCTCCCGAGGGAGTAATACACCCAACGGTGAAGAGGGATGGCCGGCAGAGAAAAGGGGAAGGCAGTATGACATCACCAGAGGATAACAGTAATACTGAAGGCATGAGGAATCTCTCCTCTCATGTGCTCCTCCACACCATGTACCCTGAGCACATGTGTCCCACCAAAGCCCTTGGCACTGTCATATGGCTCAATATCAGAAGTAGATATGGTTTTATCAATTGAAATAATCCTAAAGAAGATGCATTTATACATTAGCCTTATCTCCACACTCCTGATCTCTTAGAATACAGGCAAACTGGATTAGTTTCTATTTGGAGCACTGGGCCTTGCCATCTGCCTTGTTGAGACAATATTTGGAAAGCACTTAGTACAGTGTCTGGTACACAGTAGGTACCTAGAAATGCTAGCTAGTGGTATTAGTATGGCAGAACCCAAAGGACCACTGGGCTATTCTTTTTTTTATATATTTTACTTTTCCCCCCAATTACATGTAAAAACAATTATTAACGTTTGGTTTTTTTAAAATTTTGAATTCTAAATTCTCTTCCTCCTCCTTTCCCCTCCCCCCTCCCTGAAACAGCAAGCAATTTTATATAGATTGTACATGTGCAGTCATGCAAAACATATTTCCATAATAGTCATGTCCACTGGGTTTTCCATCTGCCCTTCAACTAACCTCTCCTATATTTATGCATTATCTAGCTGTTGTTCAGTCATGTCTGACTTTTCATAACCCCATTTAGAGTCCTCTTGGCAGAGATACTGGGTTGGGTTGCCATTTCCTTCTGCAGCTCATGTTACAGATAAGGAAACTGAGGTAACCAGGGTTAAGTGACTTGCCCAGGGTCCCACTCTGAAGCCAGATACAGACTCAGGAAGATGAGTCTTCCTAACTACAGGTCCAAGGCTCTACCCACTGTGCAACCTAGCCATTCCTATCTTGCTGTATTAAAATGAAAATTCCTTGGGAGCAAGGACTGCTACTTTTTTTCACTCTGGTATTTCATTAAATACCTTTATGTTAAATTACTCATGTCCTCTGATTAATAAAAGTAAACACATCTGTGGCAGTTTATGAGCTGTGGTTTTGAATATAGACCCCAAATTACTCTGAAGTTAAGGTAGGGCTCCAAGTGTTAGAGAGGGGCGCCCCAGGTGCTATGAGTACATTTTAGGATGAAGGAACATCCCTATTGTAGTTGAAACTCGAAGCTGTTTGTCCCATCCCCTTCCCCCCACCCCACTTCTATTAACCATGGAACTTTCCCTATCCCTCTCTTTTTTTCCTTTAACTTGTTTTTTTTTTTTCATTTTTGGTTGGGGGGGAGGCAATCAGGGTTAATCTTTCCATTTTTAGAAACTTAAAAATGAAAACAGCTAAAAGCCCAGAACACATTGAAATTAACCTGGGAAGTGAGAGTACAAAACTCCTGTGGTGCAGTTATTAGCCCTTGAAAGGCAATAAAATGATGCCCAGGGGTAGTGATGATATCTTATTCTGCTTCTAATCCAGTCTAATTCAAAAAGCATTTATTAGTCACCTCCTATGTTCCAGACATTGGTCTGGTATGGTCGTTAGTACCAGACCTTCATAAAGTTCTTGGATGCTTTTAGGTGGTATGTGGAATTAACCATTTATATGGTAGATAAAATAAAAATAATTTGTAAACTGCATTTTAAAAACATTTTTTTTTAATGTTTAGTACAACCACTTCATAGAGTCAGCTAGATGGCTCAGTGGATAGTATGCCAGGCCTGAAGTTAGGAAGACTCTTCTTTGTGAATTCAAATCTGGCCTAGCTGTATAACCCTGGGCAAGTCACTTAACCCCATTTGTCTCAGTTTCTTCATCTGTAAAATGGGCTGGAGAAGGAAATGGCAAACTGCTCCAGGATTTTTGCCAAGAAAAACCCAAATGGGGTCACAGGGTGTCAGACACAAATGAAAAATGACCCAACAGCAACAACAAACAACCACTTCATACAGCTAGACACTGCGTGGTCTTATTTTGGATGGTAAGATGAGAAAAAAAATTACTCGTCTACCCTAGTTTGGGTTTGTTTGTTTGACTGTGCCTGTGACCTGTGAAGACAACTCCCAGTGAGAAGCTTCCTCTACCAGGACAGATACTACAAGTTTCATTCTGTAACTTATAGTCTTAGAGAGTTGCCTAGGGACCTTGAGAGGTTAAGTGACTTATTAGGGTCACACAACCAGTAGATGTCAGAAGCACGACTGAAACAAAAATCTTTCTGACTCCTAGACCAGCTCTCCACCACACTGCTTTTGTTCTAAAAGTAAGATAAATATGGCTGGCTTAATTGAAGCCCATTAGGAGCTGAGATGAAAAATTATTTTTCCTTTAAATGTAGTCCATAGATTGCTTCTATCATGGCTATAATGTGTAATGAAAGTCTAAGAGTTTTAGTCTTTATAAAGGCAATAGAATTAAAATAAGGTTTAGAATAAAATGGTCATTGTTTCCCTTGGTTCAAATTCTGGCTTTATGGATTTTGAAGGAATTTAAAACACTCTGAGATTCAGTTTCCTCATGAGGAATATAGATTAGAAGGCCTCTTAGGTCTCTTGTCTAGATGGTTGGATAGATAGATAGACAGACAGACAGACAGACAGACAGACAGATATGACTGAGGGTAGCATGGATAGGTATGATGTGAGCTTTAGTCAATCTCTACTGAGAGTGGGAGAAGTACCTAGTTGGCACTTTCAGCAGCTTAACTGACAGAAGAGGACTGGACAGATCAAGGACCACTAAAATTGGGTAATCACTCCTCCAGTATCCAAGAAGGGTGTTGGGCTAGAATTATACTTATGTGTCACCCCTCAAATACCTCTAGTGTACAATAGGTTCAGAATGAGAGCCATTTCCCTTACTGCTCTAAAGGGAGATAGTAGCCCCTAGTTTATATTCACCAGCTCAGCCCCTTCTGACCAAACAGTTGTTACACAAAAGATTATCACAAATAGTGAAAAGGGAGTTATCCTACTTATCCAAGCAAAACATCAAAATCAGAGCAGCTTTGCAAATTAGAATATACCAAAAAATACAAAAAAGTTTATGAGTTCTTCAGCTGAGAATGAGAATGATCTCACCCAAGGGAAGTCCACTCTCAGCAGCCTCTAAATATGCAAGGTCTGGAAATCAAGGGACATGATGGGGCCAACTTTCCATACATGTCTATGGCTTTGAGGATTCTAGTCTGCTTTTCAAAAGTCTGTGCCTCTTCTCTTTCTCTCTCTCCCTCACTCTCTCTCTCTCTCTCTCTCTCTCTCTCTCTCTCTCTCTTTCTCTCTCTCTGTGTGTGTCTCTGTTTCTCTGTCTCTTTCTCTTTTTTACTCTCTCTCCCCTAGCTGCCTCTCCTTGAGATTCTCTCTCAAAATGTGTCTTCAATCAACTGAACTAAGTCTCTCATGGCAGATACACAGAATCTCTCTCAGACATTTGGCAGCTGTCTCTTTTCACATAGGCAGTGTAGGTCACAGGGCTATATTTCAGGAAAACTGCCCAGGATTATATTTGTAATGGTCAGCTGGTATGAAGGGTGTTTATGGCCGGAGGGGAGGAGTGAGAGAAGAAAGTAGCTGCCTGGCATACATAAAAATGAAACCATGATCTTATTAGCACCGTGTACCAAACAACAAAGTGGAAGGATGTTCATGGAGAAAGGAAAAATGAATAAAAGTTGTTTGTCCTTTATTTTTTTAAGATGATCAATGACATCATGGGTGATGTCTTGACTTGCCAGTGAATTGGATTTAAGTGGGGCAGAATTGTGTAAAGTCATCGGCCTCACTCTCTCCTCCAGAGTCATCAAAATCCAATGGGAAGACAAAAGTCAAGTAGACTGGCAGTGGCCTGGGATGCAGTGGATGACCTTGGCATCTTCAATATCTGACCCAACTCTAAGCATTCCACAGTGCCTGCTTCAGCAGCCTTCATGGCCATTGGAACAAATTGTCCTCATCCATCCATTCCACCGCTGGCAGGGGGCGGGGGGAGAGGAAGTCTTCACATGCTTGGGGTAGACTTCCCCCTAACTCACCTACTGCTTTGAGGTCTGTCAGTTATCCTCAACCTGATTTGGCCCTTCTGCCCAGATGGTTTTGCCAGGGTATGGCCAGTTTGAAATTCTTCCTTTTACCCCAGGAGTTCTTAACCTAGGGTCTATAAACTTGTTTTTTTTAATACATAAAATATTTGATGACTATATTTCAACATAATTAATTTCCTTTGTAATCCTGTGTATCTTATTTTATACCTTTAAAATCATTAGTCTGAGAAGGGATGTATAAACTTCACCAGGCTGCCAATGGAGTGAAAAAAAAATCTATGCTCAATATAATATCACAATCAGCATAAAAAGGAAAACAACAAGGGGAGAGGAGAGGGAGAGAAAATAAAGAAATGTTTGCTAAGTGAAAAAAATTAAATTAAACTTTAAGAAGACATAGATTGGACCCCATTGACACTGTGGAAGCATATGGCACTGAGATATCAGCTGTGTTATAAATTATTAAAAATTAATATTAGAAAAGGGGCTTTTTTGGGGTCTGGTATTCTTAATCCCCTTAGACTCTGTAGAATCAGGGACCATATCAACATAGGGAGTGTTATTTCATATCTAGATAAGATGGTGTGCTTAGTTCCTCTAAGAGATCAGATGCAGTGATTAGATAGAGGATACTTCCCTTTGTTAACCAAAGGAAGAACCTGTAGTTGAGCATAGGCTATGCTTAGCTAAGAGAGTTGACCTTTTTGTCTACCCTGAACCTGACTAAAAATGAGAACCCTTTAGATTTTGGGGA
This sequence comes from Phalanger gymnotis, assembly GCA_028646595.1. Taxonomy (NCBI): domain Eukaryota; kingdom Metazoa; phylum Chordata; class Mammalia; order Diprotodontia; family Phalangeridae; genus Phalanger; species Phalanger gymnotis. The sequence goes on from CM053622.1 coordinate 420,634,075, forward strand.
AGGCGTATCTCCAAGAGTTGGCCTCCAACATTTATGTTATTATTGTTTGGTTTGGCTAATTTAAACACAAAAAACTAAACTGAAACAATATGTCTTTATTTTTATTTTACTGTATAATTTTACCTTCCGTTTCACAATTACTATGCAATGCATATTGGAAGTTGCTTAGAAGAAAGGGAATTCCAGTTAGCAAATGAATTCCACCTGTCTGAATGTCTTTCCAAGCAGAAACGTTTGTTATTAATAAGTTATCTCTAACAGATTTAGAATAAAAAGCAAGGTGTAAATCCTTTTCTTCCATAATACCGAATTAGGTTTGCCCTGTTGTATAACTAAACTTCACTCCTACCTCTGGTCAGCTGTCCCACACATGCTGACCACTGGTCACAGAAATTGGAAAATAACTAGCTAAATAAATCCCACCAACAACTCCAAACAGGACAGCTAAGTGGAACAGTAGGTAGAGCGGGGTCCTTGAGTCAGGAAGACCTGAGTTCAAATTTGAGCTGACATTTACTAGCTATGTGAACCTAAGCAAATCACTTAACCCTGTTTGCCTCAGTTTCCTCATCTGTAAAATGAGAAGGAAATGGCAAACCACTGCCAAGAAAAACCCCCGATGGGGTCACAAAGAGTCAGGCATGACCGAAAAACTATTCAACAATACTACTCCAAAAATGAATGAATTCATGTTTTTCTGGAATTCAATTTTATCCAGCTAAACAAACATTTATGAATCACCTATTATATTCAGAGGATTGTGCTAGGTACAAAGGACTATGAGAAAGAGAACCTGCATTCTTTTAGACTAATTTTTCTTCAATGAACAAATATCAATTTTTTTCTTTCTCCTATCTTTTCCCCCGAAGGGGAAATGAAGGAGAATAATTCTCTTGTAACAAGTACATATCATCAAGCAACAACGTGTGTCTCACATCACATCATAAACCCGTTGTCAATCTGTTAGGAGATGGGTAGCATGATCAGTCCTCTGGAATCAAGGTTGCTCACCACATTGTTCAAGGATTCTTAAGTTGTTCAAAGTGGTTTGTCTTTAAAATTTTTTATTCTATGTGTTGTTCTCCTGGTTCCACTCACTTCTCTTGGCATCATTCATACAAGTCTTCTCTAATTTCTCTGAAACTATCTCTTTCACAATTCCTCGCAGCGCAATCATATTCTCTTACATTAATATAATTAACTTAGCTATCCCTCGATTGATAGGCACCCCTTTAGTTTCCAGTTCTTTGCCCCTTCAAAAAGAACTGCTATAGTTTGCTACCTATTGGTCAGTTTCCTCTCTCTTTAATCGAGGGCTTCCCTTCTAACTGATATTCTGTTGAGTGTTGGGTGGGGATACAACATGTATATAGATCATTATTTATGAGGTAACTTGAGGAAACAGAAAAAAAAAACCCAACAAACAGATGGGAGATGTAGGAATGCTCCATAGAGGATGTACCTGATGTGGATCTTAAAGGCTGATAAAGACAGCAAGATGAGGAGGGAATGCCCTATTAGTACAGGGTAAACAGCTTGTGTGGATACCTGAGGCAGGTGATAGAATGTCAGACCTGAGGATCATTTAGCAGACTGGTTTTGTTTGAACTTAGAACATAGAATACTTGAAGGGAAATAATATGAAATCAGGCTAGATAAGTCAATAGGAACCAGGCTATGGAATTTGCATTTTCTCCTTGAGGCACTAGGGAACCAATGAATAGTTTTGAGTAGGGATTTGCATGGTCATATCTATACCTTAGGAATATAATTTTGCCAGCTGGGCAGAAGATGTATTATAGAGAGGAGTGACAGGAAGAAGGGAGACCAATTAGGAGGCTCCTGCCATAGTCCAGGAGAAAGATGATTAGGACGTAAACTATGGTAGTGGCCAAGAGAGTGGAGAGATAGAGACAGAGCTGAGATGGTGTGGAGGTGGACTCTATGGTTGGTTCTCGGAAATGAAAGAGAAGAGAGAGTCAAGGCTGCTAATATGAGTGCTATGGCAGTTGGGTGGTGTAGTGGAAAGAGAGATGGACTTGGACTCATTTCTCTCAGCCTCAGTTTCCTTATTTGTAAAATGGCAATAATAATAGCATCCACCACATAACTTTAAATCTGTCTATCCATCTACCTGTCTATCTGTCTATCCACCTATCCATCCATCCACCTATCATCTATTTGTCTGTCTATCTATCTATGTCTGCCTATCTGTCTATCCATCTATCCATCTACCTGTCTATCTGTCTATCCACCTATCCATCCATCCACCTATCTGTCTGTCTATCTGTATATATATATATATGTGTATATATATATATATATATATATATCTGTCTGTCTATCTATCTGCCTGTCTGTCTGTCTAAATGTTAGTTACCTTCCTAAGTATAAGAGATGGTTCCACCCTCAACAGATGGAGAAATATTGGTGTTCCATCAGCTGCTTTCACACAGTGGCTTAAGTCCAGAAAATGCTAGCAGGTTGATTGAGAAGCTCATTGCTTTGCTCATGGATTGTCCTGATGAGACACTCCCAGCCCGTTTAATATTTACTAAGGCCCTCTCACAATTATTATCTCATTAGATCCTTATAACAGTGCTGTGAAGTTGGTAAGGCATGGATCATAGAGTCTTAAAGTTAGAAGAGACTTCAGATGTTAATAGAGCATAGATTTAGAGCTAGAAGGGGCCTTAGAGGTCCAGTCTCCTCATTTTACAGATGAGGAAACTGAGGGTCAGAGTGATTAGGTGATTTGCACAAGGTCACAGAGGTAGTAGTAAGTGGCAGAACTGGGATTTGAACCCAGGTCCTTAACTCCAAATCCATCATTATTTCTATGGTACTATGCATGAAGCATGAATTCCCTCCAGAGTGTTTCCCCAAAAGTAGTCCCTACACTTCTTCAACCCACTTCCTAGACTAGGAGAGGCCCACCAACTTGCCAAAGATGATGGTTCTATGATACTCAATGTGATACCGTTCCCTGGGACTCAAATGACTATCTCCTGCCCTAATCCTGGACCTATCTCTTTACTCATCTTTGATAATGTTTATCTAGCTTCTTGGGCAGCTAGGTGGCTCAGTGGATAGAGTGCTTGGCCTGGAGTCAGGGAGACTCATCTTCCTGAGTTCAAATCTGGCCTCAGATACTTACTAGCTGTGTGACCCTGAGCAAATCGCTTAACTCTGTTTGCCTCAGTTTCCTCACCTATAAAATGAGCTGGAGAAGGAAACAGCAAACCACTCCAGTATCTTCACCAAGAAATCTCCAAATGGGGCCATAGAGTCAGACAGGACTGAAAAGCAACTAAACAAAAATAAGATCCACCTTCTATTTAATGGTGGGAAACTCCCCACCTATTAAAGCTGCCCATTCCATGTTTGTACAGCTCTAAATAACAGAAGAGTTTTCCTCTAACCGAGGTGAATTTTCTCTCTCTCTGAAATTCTTACCCATTGCCCCATGTTCTACCCTCTGGCACTAAGCAAAATAAGCTTCATAGCCCTTCCATTAGACAGCCCTTCAAATATTGGAAGACGGGAGTCATTCCCCTCAGCACAGCCGGAGATTCATGAAGCCCACTGTTTTCAGGCTGAACATCTTCAGTTCTTTCAATTAGAGTCCCAATATTCCATCATTATGGTACCCATTGGATCTGTCAGTTAAGAAATTCAGTCAAATAAATTTTTTTTGTTTTTTATTTTTTTTATTAAATTTTTTTTATTTTTAGTTTGCAACAAACAGTTCTACATAATTTTGAGTTCCAGATTTTCTTCCCTCCCTCCCCACCTCCCTCCCCAAGATGGCACGGAATCCCATATAACTTCCGTGTATAACTTGGCATTGAGTTAATTTACACACTAGTCAACTTGTGGAGAAGACTTATGATCAGTGGAATGACTCATGAGAAAGAAGAAACAGAACCAAAAAAAAAAAAACACAACCCAACAACAAATACAAAAGAGAGAAAAAAAAGTGTGTGTGGCGGGGAAGGCGAGTATGAAGTGTGCCTCAATTTGCATTCATACTTCATAGTTCTTTCTCTGGATGTGGATAGCCCTCTCAATCATGAGTCCTTTGGAGCTGTCTCTGCATATTGTGTTGC
>CM053622.1:420638683-420677158 GCA_028646595.1 Phalanger gymnotis
AAGAAAGAAAACAAGAAAAGAAAAGAAATCACACTGTGAGGGGAAGACCATCAAGGTTGCTGGCCAAAAGAGAAACAGTTACTATTTACATTCACTTTGAGCCAAAAGGGCTAGTTATCACTATTTGTGACTTACTCAAGGTCACATAGCAAATTAATGGCAAAGGCGGGATTAGAATCTAGGTCTCCTATATCTTGGTCTAGTACTCTTCATTCATTAGATTACATTTTATTAATTTTCTTTTTAATTTTTTATTCTGAACTTAACAAACACTAAATAAACTTAGCATTACCACATACAAAGAATAGAAAAAGATTTGCACATGAAGATTTAAATCTCTATTATGTCTTGCTTGCTTTTAAAGTACATAATAAATTTAACATATGACTTTCAAAGCTGTCTTGCTTGTGTACATTTCTTTCTGGCCTTCCTTCTTCTACACATTTTTTTAAAGCTTCAATGACCCTCTTTTTTTCTTTTCTTTATTTTTGTCAGTCCTATAGCTAACTGCTTTCTTCCTCCCACCCAATCCCACCTCCTTGCCACACGCCCCTAAAAGAAAAAAAAGGAAAACAACAAAAGCCTTGCAACATATAAGCATAATCAAGCAAAACTAATTCTCACTTTGGCTGTGTCTGCAAATATTGGTTTCAATTTGCACCTTGCATCTCTCATCTCTCTGTCAAGAAGTAGGTAGCATGCTTCATCATTTGGTGGCTGAATATAGTTCTTAAAGCTTGTGAAATTAATTTTTCTCTGTGTTATACTCATTTTACTCTGTATCATTTCACACTAATGTTCCCAGGTTTCTCTGAAGCCATCCCTTTCATTCCTGACCTTTTCAGGGAAGCTACGGCGTGCAGTAGAGTTTAATGTCAGGAAGACCGATTCCTGAGTAGGAAGCAGTAGATAGATCACAGGGCCTAGAGTCTGGAAGATTTGAGTTCAAATCTGGATTCAGACACTTACTAGCTGTGTGACCCTGGGCAAGTCACTTCACCCTGTTTGCCTCAGTTTCCTCACCTATAAAAAATGAGCTGGAGAATGAAATGGCAAACTGTTCCAGGATCTTTGCCAAGAAAACCCCAAATGGGATTCAGACAATACTGAAATGACTCAGCAACAACAAAATCCCTTTCATCATTTCTTCCAGAACTATAATAATTCATTGTACATTCACACCATACCTTGTTAGGCATCCCCTGCTTAATGGGCATCCCCTTAGTTTCTAGTTCTTTGTTGTAGCAAAAAGAGTTACAATAAGGATAGCTGGTATTTACATAGCAAAGTACCCCCATGTGTTATCTCCTTTGATTTTCATGACAACCCTGTGATATAGGTACTATTATTATCCCTGTTTTAGAGTTGAGGAAACTGAGAGACTTGCCCAGGGTCACACAGCTATAAAGTATCTGAGGTAGGATTTGAACTCAGGTCTTCCTCATTCCAATTCCATTCAACATTCTATCCAGTGCACCAGCTGCCTTAATCTATAAACACTCCTCAATATATTGGTCTTTTTCTTTTCTCTTTGTATAGGTAGGAGTGTGCTGGTAAATGTTTAAGAACTGGCTTTCTAGGGAAAATGTACAAAAGCTACACACTTTTAAGTTTATCAGCATTATTAATGTTTTCTCCATCACTTTCTTAGGTCTAGACAATGAAAAAAACAAGAAATCAAGCTCTGATTTGTAGCTTTGCCAGGGTAAATGCTCACTCTGGAAATTTAACAATCTGCTGGCTAGCTTCATGAGCTGGCTCCAGCAGGCCCCTAGGTAAAGGCCTATTAGTGGTATCACATAGCCTTTAACCCGGCAACACCACTAACAGACCTAAGAGATTATTCCTTAGTTTTAGCAAACCTTTATTAAATGCTTATTATATCAGTATAGTCTACTAGAGGGCTGAGGTTATCTTTCCCAGAGGAAAGATAAATAAAACATGAAATCCTACTTTCTAGTTCCCAATATGAATGATAAGACATGCATGCAAATGTTCATCGTCGGAACCACGTACCTGGAACAAGATCCTCCAGCCAGCAGTTGGAGAGAATTGAGACTCAGTGGGGAGAGAAGGGAAGTGCACTGGGACAGGCCAAGGAGGGAGGAAGCAGTTCTAGGATCTCTAGCTCCGTTCCAGGACTGGCTCTTTATTCTAGCAGCAGTGGGGAGAGAACTTAGCCCCAGCTGCTGAGTGAGAGCTGAGCTGGACAGAGAATTGTCCTAGGAGAGAAATGACTTGTGGGCCTTATAATTCCAAAGTTGGGAATTGGCTTGGCCTGGGCTCCCTATGAGCAATGATGCGCTTGCAAATGTAATAACTGGCTCTCCAAAAAAGTGTACACAGAGGACACTTTTACATTTAATCTGAATTATAAACATTTTCTCCACCACTTTCTTTGAGTAGAGGCAATCGACAGAACAATAAATCAACACCTGTCTGTAATAATTGTTTGTTTCTGGATGTAAATGATTGCACTGAAAATTTAACAATCAACGCACACAGGAGGTCAGAGTGGACCTAGTGTAACCTTGCATGGACATGTGTACTCCACCACCATTATTTTCTGTTTGCGCCTACCTTTCCAAGGAAAATGTATGTATTTGTGGGGGAGTGCACTCCAGGATTATCAAGGAAATGTTTTATAGATATGAGTCTTACTATGTCACTTTAAATACCTTTGCTAAGAATTAATTAGGTCTACTGACTTATTATAATGGGAAATAGGTGCTCATGGACTGTATACTCTTAGGAGCAGATTCCCTACATTACCCCTAGAACTCAAGAGTAGCAGCCACCCGCTGGGGACCCAACCTGAGAGTGAGTGCATTACAATGCAAATTGGATATTAATTAATTAATATTAATACAAATTAAAGTGTACCCTAGAGTGGGTAGTAAATGTTTAACAACCGGCTGAGGTAGAGGGGAATATACACATGGCACATTTTTAAATTTAACCTACATTATTAACATTTTCTCCATTACTCTCTTAAGTCTAGACAATCATGCCCTATTCATTGTGGAAATTTAACAATTGGCTCATCTGAGCTGGTCTAGCACACCCCTACTGTTAACTCAGTAATGAAACTCATCTGATAGGGGTTTTTAACTATCTCTAGCAGCCATTCACAGAATAAGTGTGCAGCCTACCAAGGTGACTACTTTGAAGGAAACAACACCCATTTGGATGAAGAAATTCTCCTTTCTTTGGTAGAATATCAAGGTTGTGATACCTTACTCAAGAGTCTGTGAGGCTCCCCAAAGGAGACTGTTTTGAAGGAAACACTGGCTCACACATATAGGCTCCTGCATATTTATAGCAATAAATAAATAAACATTAATCTCCTCTTAGAGTCATTTGGCTCTTAAGACTTATCCCCCTTTCCTTCCCACTGACTTCCTGTGGGCTGTACCCAGGTCCTATAGGAGAAGGTGGATAAATGTGGGGAGGGGTGACTTTGGTGGTCTGATAGGTGCTTAATCCAGGTTCTAGGGGTCCTTACCTCTTCCACCTTCCCACTCAATGATCATGAGCCTCTTCAAAGATAAGAAAATTTCACCTTGAGAGGTCATTTATGTCATTCCTCTGGCTTAGTGGGAGGGAAGAGAAAAAGCTTTTATTAAGTACCTATTACATATCTCATTTGTGCCTGAAAACAGCAATAGGGAGGGGGGTAGGTGCTATTATGATCACCCTTTCACAGGCTGAAGCAGGCAGTGGTTAAGTGACTTGTCCAGGGACACACAGCTAATAAGTATCTGAGTCAGGATTTGAACTCACATCTTCCTGATTTCATGCTTAAAGCTCTATCCATTGGGCCACTAGGTCATTCTTCCTGCACAGCTTAAAAGCCTGTGCTGGTTTTAAAGACCTTTGAGGATAGGGACTCTTCTTCTTGTGCCCGGTGGCAAGGGCATAATATATAATGTGGCGATTCCTATTGATTGGTTGATCACTGGAGAAGAAAGGCCATGTTGTTAGAATGTCTTCCTTGAGGGAGCACTATTGGTAACTGAAAGAATGTCGATTTGGACATATGGAAGATTCCCTCATGTTCACTCAAGCACAGTGACCTGGGAGTGGTTCTTCCTCATGTTTGACCTAAAGCTGGCCTTAGCTTCCTCTGGTTCAATTCTTACTGGTGGTGGACAACAGCCAGTTTCCATCTTGATGCTCATACTTAGAACTGTTCCTGGGTCTCTCCAATTACAGGCTAAATCATGGGTTTGTCTGAAGACACAGCTGCTAGTCTAATCTGAAATCCTACCACCAGCTCTCTCTTCCCACCCCCTCCCCACAGAAGAGGAAAACCAACTACATTAGGGGAAGAAGAAGAAGATAAGCAACGTCACCATCTTGCACTCTTGCCCCTACATTCACAGATCTTCACAGATCTTGCAGCTCAAAGCTTTTCCCATTTGCAGTCATTCTTCTACCCAGTGGTATACTGGCAAATTTTTAGCAGGTCCTTTGGGGGGAAAATGTATGTACCATATACACTTTTAAATTTAATCTGCCAGTCTGAGAAGGTGCCAGCACACCCCTGCCCCTACCTCCCACAGAGAGGAAGTAGAGAACTCCCTGAGGCCCAAAGGGGAAGCCCCTTGACCAGGGTCACATAGGAAGTCATGACAGAGCCAGCACTAGGACGTGGGGCTTTTTTTTTCTTCCTAGGATGATCAAGCAATGAGTCAAGAAGCATTTATTTAACTGCCAACTGTGTGTCTGGCACTGTCCTAGGCACGGGGACATTGAAAACAAACAAAAAACCAACCACTCTTTGCCCTCAGGGAGCTTATAGCCCAGGGAAAAGGGATGGGTTCAAGGATGTTAGTGACCACTCTGTCAGCCCTCTTCCTTACCTGCTCTGTATCTAAAAAGACAGCTATGTAGCTCAGTAGATAGAGCCCTGGGCTCGGAGTCAAGAAAACCAGAATTCAAATCCAACTTCAGATATCTACTAGCCAGGCAAGTCGTGTCCCTGGTCACATGTCACATGTGCCTCAGTTTCCTCATCTGTATAATAGGGATAATAACAGCACCTCCCTCCCACTGTGAGGATCAAATAAGATAAGATTTATTAAGTGCTTAGTACAATACCTGGCATATAGTAGGTGTTATATAAATGCCTATGCCCTCCCCTTCCCCCCAAAAGGCCCTGGGTCAGACACGTGCTTCTGCTAAGCGATTCTTCTTCTTCCCAACCCCCACTATGAGAGGGGTTACCCTTGTTGGCAGCAATCATGGGAGAAAAAATGCACCCAGTCTTTCCCTACCCCTTTAACAGCTAGAGAACCTGGGCACATCAGAGATGGGAGCCCAGAAGGTGACTTCTTTGCCATACCTCTCACTCCCTGTCTTAGCAGACCACAGAGGATGTGACCCAATAGGTCATAGATTGACTACCCACTGAATGCGATGGAGGGGTAGCATTGTGGGCAGAGAAGCAGACTCAGAGTCAAGAACGTTGTCTTCAAATTTTGACTCTACTATTTCCTACCTCTATGACCTCTTTGGGCATCAGTTTCATTCTTTTTAACTTTTTTTTTTAAGAGGGAGTTGGGCTCTTAAGTACAACAGCTCTGGGACAGAGTGGGTATTATTATCCTCATTTTACAGCTGAAGAAATTGAGGCAAAGAGGTCCTGATATGACTTGCCCAACTAGTAAGTATCTGAGGTTGAACTCTGGTCTTCTTGACTACAAGCCTCGGGTTCTAAGGTCCAACACTCTTAAAGTCCCATACGTCTCCGATTCTGTGAAGTCTCAGGCCCTGGGGTAGAGAGGAAGAGAGGAATGGAGAAGGGTCTCTGCCCTCCAGGAGTATATTATCTAATGGGAAAGACAGGAGACTTACTCCATCACCTCCCCACTCCAATAAAAAGGGAACAAACATTTATTAAGTGCCTATTTGTCAAGCGGGCAGCTAGATGTCGAAGTGGATGGAATGCCAGGCCTGGAGTCAGGAAGGCTTGATCTTCAAATCTGGCCTTGGACACTTACTAACTGTATGCTCCTGGGCAAGTTACTTCACCCTGTTTGCCTCAGTTTCCTCATCTGTCAAATGAGCTAGAGGAGGAGATGGCAAACCTCTCCAGTATCTTTGCCAAGAAAACTGCAAGTGGGGTCACAGAGAGTCTCACATGACTGAAAAATGATTGAATAATAAAGAATATTGGCTTAGGATCCAGGAGATTTGTGAGTTTGACTGGCCCTGAGTGATCTGACCTTTCTGGGCCTCTTCCTCTGTCAAATGAGGCAACAGGAGGGACTTATTTTCCAAGACGCCTTCCAGCCCTGACTTTCAATGGGTCTAAGCTTAATTGGTAGAATTCAGGAATAAAGAAGGTGATGCAGTCAGTACTACAGACAGTGCTAGATGTAAAGTCAGAGGAGGGCCCGGACTCAGATTCTGGCTATGGACCTTGTTGCCTGTGTGATCCTGAGCAAGTCTGTTATGTTCCTTAGGCCTCGGTTTCCTCATCTGTCAAAGGAGTAGCTTGGATGAGATGACCTTGAAGTCTCTCCCAGCTCTAAATCTATGATTCCATTGAACGCGGGGCATTGAAGGATAGATGGACAAATCAGGGAACATTTTCTGAAGCAGGGGAAGTTTTTACCAGCGTGAGCGGAAAAGGAAATTCTAGACACTTAAAAGGGAGACAACACTCCTAACCACCCACAGGTAAGCAGCATAGATAAGGGGTGGGTTTGCTGAGAGGGGTGGTAAACTGATGGAAATGCAGGGAGGGGCCGGTGGAAGGAGAGATGATCAATTATTGGATTTAGGGGCAGGGGACCTGGGTTCAAATCCCACCTCCCAGAGGGACTAGCTATGATCTTCTTTCGTGCTATATCTGAATGCCGTCTCTGATAGCAGAGTTTCACGCTCCACAAGTAAGAAAATCTAGCCCTTTTACTAGGGCTACAGTGGTCTGTGATGGCTTTCCTGTCAGGCTGCCTGGTTTGGTACCCAGAAGCATGTGGCAGGGAGAGGCACTGGGGTACCCTTGAGATACAACCTTTCAAGTTGAGGAGACTGAGGGAGGAGGGCAGGAGGGTACTCTGGGGCATCCCCTCTGCTTATGTTTCCTAGAGATCAGCAGAACTCAAAGTCCCTCCTCTTTATTAGTGTCCCACTGCATCCAAGGCCATCTCCAATCATCCCATCTGTATCTAGACATGAGGAGAGACTGAGGCTGGTGACCTCACACAGCCCTTCCTCACTTAAATCCAGTTCATTTGCAAGTCATGGCATCACCTCCCTGATGTCACGATCCCCTTCCAGAACGAAGGACAAACCATAACAGAGAAGAAAAGAAGGATAGGAGTCACCTGATCATGATCCCCTTCCAGAATGAAGGACAAACAACAGAGAAGAAAAGAAGGATGGGAGTCGCCTGATCATGATCGCCTTCCAGAAAGACAAACAACAGGGAAGACAAAAGGGTGGGAGTCACCTGATTATGACAGGGAAAGAAAGTTGGAGCACTTGCTCCAAGTAATATCTGTGAGTAAAGAGCATCTTTGCTGGGGGAGAGAGGGCAAATCCAGAGGAATTGGGAGGGGGGGCGGTGAGAGAGATCCTAGAGACATTATGTCTCTGCAACAAATGGAGTCAAAGCTTGGTGGGCTTCTGTTGGAAAAGTGCCTCTGCCACCAGGTCTAGAAATGCACCAGGTCTGATCTAAATTGTACAATTTTTGTTTTTCATAAAGTGGTTATTTGAAAAGCACACTCCCTCAAAAAAGCAAGTCATTCAACCTCACTTAGGAGCCTTAGCTTTCTCACCTATAAAGTGAGAGATAAAGCTGACATTTATAGGACATTTTAAAGTTTACAAAGTGCTTTAAGTGAGTTTTCTCACTTGGTCCTCACAATAGGGTAGGTGTTACTGTTTCTTCTGCTTTATAGATGAGGAATCTGAGACTGAGAGAGGTTAAATACCTTGCCCGTTGTCATACTACTAGTCAATGTCAGAAGGAAGATTTGAACCCGGGTCTTTCCTATCTCTAAATTCTTCATTCTATCTATTAAAGCATTATATAATTGTGAATTATAATCACTAATAACACAAAATAGGCACGAATCCTCAACAAGAAATTGGTGCAAATACTGACAATGTGCTCTTCTCAACATAATTATCTCTTTCTCTTTGGGGCTTCCTACGAGAGACGTTTTTCCCAGTATTAAGCCTTGTGACTTTCGCAAAAGATGGCTACTTTTTTTTTAATTAGTTGGTTGTAATTCTTCACTCTACTGTTTAAAAAGAAAACAATTTCTATTTCTTGTCTCCTTCCTTCTCCCCTCCATCTCTCTTTCCCAGGGTATTATCATCAGATCATTGGAAAGGTAATGAGGTGCTCAGCTCTGATCTCTCCTTTGATTTTTGTGTCCTCATGACCTAACTGTCTCACTACCACATGTCTGAAACAGTTTCCTTTTCTCTGTGGCCAATGGCTCAAGGTAATGTTGATGAGGAGATGGCTACTTTTTACTTCTGTGAAAATGGCTTACTCTTTTCTCTGGTGAGACTATGACTTTGATACTCTGATGGGTTGGTGATTTCATGATGTTGGTACTCCCTCTGGTGATAACAATTGCCACCCATTTATCCATGCTTGAACACACTGTACAAAACGTATTTATGTCCTCCCTTAAATCCCCCACAGGATGTACACCCAACATAAAAGGCTTTCCTCTATGAATGATTTAAAAGCATTTATTAAACGCTTTGTACAGATAAACACTGTGCTAGTCCAGAAGATAAAAACACAAAAAAGCAAAGACAGGCCCTGCCCTCAAGGATCTTACAATCTAAAAAGGGATATTATTTACAAAGGGGAATGGTGGCCAAGAAGGAGCATTTTGGTCCAGAAAGTTACAGGGATGGTGAGTGGGGCCATTAGGCAGTAGGCTGACACGGACCATCCAGGAGCAATGACAGAATTGGTTCATAGTTGTTGTTGTTGTTGTTGTTTTTTGGAGGGGGAAGGCAGAGCAATTGGGGTTAAGTGACTTGCCCGAGGTCACACAGCTAGTAAATGTGTCAAGTGTCTAAAGCCGGATTTGAATTCAGGTCTTCCTGACTCCAGGGTCAGTGCTCTACTCACTGCATCACTTAGCTGCCCCTAAATTTGGTTCATAGTTTATGGTTTCAGAACCTGGGGCTGTGAGGAGCAAGAAGAGGGAGGAAGAAGAAAAGGGAAGAACAGGAGAAAAAGTACCCATAAAAGGGCAAGGTGGGTGGAGGAGACAACTGGAGGGGACTTCTCTTGACATTAAATGGAAGTTACCTTCACTCTCACCACATAACTCACCTAACTCCTTTTCCCGTTATACATCTCTTCAACATCCTTTATCCATCATCTTTTTCTTGTGAAATTCTTGGGTGGTAGGGTGTTGCAGCCTACACATGCCTTTCACATTGCCCTCTGGGTGACAAACAACTTTCATTCTTTGAATACTATGGTATCTCATGACTCCAGCATAACCGGAAAAATATCATTGGCAGGAAGATGGTAGAAGCTTTTGGTGATTAAAAGCACTTGATGGTTTCCCAAACGCAATCCAAACTACTCCTTTTCTTCTGTTTGATTTTGAAGCCAGATAATTGTTCATCCTATAGACTTTCTCCAAGGTATATTTACTGATATGCCTGTTTTATGGGTTATTCATCCAATTGCATATTACAATCTAGATAATAGACATTTTTCATCCATTTTGTTTTTCCTACATGGATAGTTAGGCTGAAATAATTTGAATAGTTATAGATTTCATTTAGGAGAGTATGTAATTTCCCAGGGCTTGATGAAATCAGCCCAGCACCATCTGCAAACAAGGTGATGTAGAGAATTTCATCATCTATAAGGAATTACTCTTCCATTTGGACTCTGTATTGCATATATTAAATGATGATGGCAAACACCTTGATAAAAATTCATCTTCTTTTTTTATGCTTCAATTAATACTAATAATCAAGCTTATTTGAGGAGCCTTTTCTTTAGGTGGTTGACTTGTTAACCTGAAACTATGGCTGCTAAAATGATCATCATAATAACTGAGAAACACCATTCAGTTAGATTTCCTAGAGGTTTGGATTCATGGCAAAGTAGTGTCATTTTCAAGTTACTTCATCATTATCATAATCATCAATGATTTAATCAAAGCCAACAAGCATTTAGGAAGGAAGGAAACAAGCATTTATGTGTGCCAGGCTCTGTGCTAAGCTAATTTACAAATATTATCTCATTTGATTCTCACAACAACCCTGTGAGGTAGGTGCTATTATTATTATTCCTATTTTATAGTTGGGGAAACTGAGGCAAATAAAGGTTAAGCAACTTGCCCCGGGAGGGTGTGTCTGAGGATAGATTCAAACTCATGTCTTCCTGACTGCGGGCCCAATAAAATATTAAGTACCCACAAAGACAAAATGCAAAAGAGCCTATGCCCCAGAGAGCTTACATGCTCCTGGACCTAGTTGTCTGGTTATGCTATTTAGCTTACAGGGTTGTTATGAGGTTTAAATAAGATAAAAGTAGTTAACAGGTTTTATGAACCTTGAAGCATTATGGAAATACCCATTGTTATTACTGTCTTTTGTCTCTGCACAGTTAGGTAGGAGAACGGACCTATTCCTATCCTCCCAGTCCCGTAGGCTCACAACCTCAGGGTCACCCTTGCCTCTTCACTCACAATTACCACACGCATCGAATCTGCTGTCAAGCCTTGTCCTTCCTACCTTCGTAAGGTATCTGATACCTGTGTCCCCTTCTCTCCACTCAGACGGCTGGCCCTCATCCAGGTGTAGGCCCTCCTTCCCTCATACCTGGACTCCTGAGATCGCTCTTCCTATCTCATCCCTCCCCATTCCAATCCATCCTCCACTCAGCTACCAAAATGATTTTCCTAAAGCACAAGGCTAACAGTATCACCTCCTCTACTGTCTGAACTCCACTGGTGGCTTCTTGTTACCTCCAAAATCAAATATAGAGTCTTGTCTTTGGCATTTAAACCCATTTACCCTGGGCCCTTTCTACCTCGCCAGTCTTATACCTTAATCCCCTTCACATACTCTATGATCTGGCAATACTGGCCTTCTTACTCTTTAGATACCATGCTTCATCTCCCAAATCTTTTCACTGGCTTGTCCCGCATGCCTGGCATCCTTTCACTCCTCACTTCTGGGCTCAACTGAAATTCCACCTTCCAGAGACAGCCTTTCCTATCTCCCTTTCCACAGATCATACACACACACATACACACACACATATATACAGACACACACAGGCACAAACACATACATACACACACATATCTTAATGTCTTTCCTCTGAGATTACATTCTCCTGTATTTACCCAGTTATGTACTGTTTGCTCACATTAGAATGTAAGCTCCTTGAGGCCAGGGATTATTTTTGCCTTTCTCTGTAGTCTTTGTGCTTAGGACACTGTATGACACATTGTAAACACTCAATAAAAGCTTGTTGACTGACTGACTAACCTTGATTGACTAGCAGTCTATTCCAGGATGAGGCTGGGTTTCCTTTCCTATCTATTGCTTCTAGCGCCCACCACAGTGCCTGTACATTGAAAACTGAGGCTGTCTAAACCCTAGCAGCCAGCTGCCATCTTGCCTTCCTCCTCATTATCCCAGGTATGCATGGGGATGATACCCTTAGGCCCAGAGAACCCAGTAGCTCCTTAAAAATTATACTAAAGCAGAACTAACTCACCATACATGTCTAAAAGTGGAATGGAATGGGGAATGGGAATAAAATAAGCATTTCCATAATATAGTATAACAAAAAAGATGATTGCACATGAAACTGCAAATTTACTACGCACAACTTGCTATTCCTTTCAAATATACAAAATTATCATGTAAATTGTGAGGTATCTGTCACTGGAGGTCTTCAACCCAGACCACCAGAGATCACTCTCAGGAGGCCCATAGTCAGTCATGACAAGGTTGGGTGACATGGTCTATCAACTTATACAGCCTTAAATACTCCAATAAAGGGTCTCCCCTACCTCAGATCCATCCTACAGTGTACTCCCAGGCTCACAGAATCACAGAAATTCAGAATTGAAAGGTTCCTCATACTAGGTAGCTAGGTGGCATGCTGGGTAGGGCTCTGGGCCTACAGCAAAGAAGACCCGAATTCAAATCCTGTCTCAGATGCTTATTAGCTATATGACCCTGACTCATTTGGCCTCAATTTGTCTCAGTTTCCTCAACTAGAAAATAGGGATAATAATAGCCCCCAGGGTTGTTGAGAGAATCAAATGAAATGGTCACAATAATAGCTAACACTTATATAGTACCTACTATGTGCTAGACACTGGGCTAAGCATGTCACAAATACAATCTCATTTGATATAAATAGTATGTGTGAAATGCTTAGCACAGCATCTACCACATCGTAGATATTTAATAAATGCTTATTTCCTTCTCACTCCAGAAGTCATATAGCCCTAACCCCTACCTGAGCAGGAGTTTTTTCTACAACATCATACCTGGAAAGTGGTCATCCAGTTTCTCCTTGAATGAATGAATGAATGAATAAAAAAAAAAAAGCATTCACCTTAACTATATGTTAAGATCTGGGGATAGGCATACAAAAGCACAAACATTCTCTGACCTCAAAAAGCTTACTTTTTAAGAGGAGGAGACACTCATATTAGCAGCCAGAGAGGTATGATTTTTTTGGCCTATGAAATTTCTAAGGTGGTATATGGATGTTTCAACAATCCGGCTAGTAGCTGTTGTGGGAGGTGAAAGACCAACATAAGCCCAACAAGAACGCTACCAGAACACTGCAAAAGCACAGGTTCTTTTGATCTGCTTAACTAAGGAAAGCTACGTTAAGGGGTTGGCAAGCTTACTTTAATTCAGCATACAAATATCATTCACTTAGTTCAGGGGGAAAGACCAGCACCCTGAACTTCAGAGCAAAATACAAAGTACAAACTCCAACAGACAGACCTTGTCTGATTCAAATCCCAATACATAGTTACCAGAGTTTAACAAAGTCCCAACATCCGGGTTTATAAGCCGGAGGGCTTCTTAGCTACAGCTGCCCAGGAGCCTCCAAAAGCCCTGCACAAATGGCTCTATCTTCTCTTCTTATAGGGTTTCAGACATCATCAACAGTCGTCTGAATGACCAGAACTTAGGCTGCTATGATTGGCTCTTGAGTTGGCACCACCCCTTGGTACCCTGGGAGCTTCACACCCACATAGGCTTAGTACCTAATAGGAGTTTGGGCCTGGGGCTTAGCACCTAGTAAGACTCAAGACGGTCATGGCTCCGGAGTTAGCACCTCCCCTTAGTTAGCCCCACCTTAGGCCCCACCTTAGTTACCAATCCACACCCACATAGGTTTTACACCTAATAGGGGTTTGGGCCTGGAGCTTAGCACCTAGTAAGGCTCAATGAAATACACTGAATTACTCAAAGGAAACAAAAGCCAAACTCTTCTAGGACACTTTGTTGAACTAAGTGCTAAGAGCCCATTTTGCTTACCAACAAGATGGAACAATGAGATTCTCCATTGGCACCCTTTGTAGAGACAATAGTGGTATTGATTTGATTAGTGCTTTCAATGCAAGGAAGATGGATCAGGGGTCAGAAAGGGAACAGGGAAAATGAAAAATGGCCAAGGAAGATGAGGTAGCATGGTCCTAGAGAGTAAAGAGTTCAGCGATCTGCTTAGCTCTGGCAGTTCTGGTTTGAGAGCTTCCAGGGATAGGAACCTCACTACCACTTGAAGTGTCCCATAATACCTTTTTATTTTATTTTGTTTTTAATTTATGGAATAAAAGAAGCATTTCCATAACAGAGTATAATAAAAAAAAGATGATTGCACATGAAACTGCAGCTCTACTATGCACAACTTGCTTTTCCTTTCAAATATACAGCAAAATTATCACGTAAATTCCTGTTTTTTTCTTCCTTCCCCCCACCCCTAGATATGGCTACCATTAGACACAAATAGGCATATATATGTAAAATTATTCTATACATATTTCTGTTTATTAGTTCTTTCTCTGGATGAAGATATTGACTTTCTTCATATGTCTTTTATAATTAATTTGGGTATTTATAGTAGTCTATTATATCTTTAGACAGATCTAATTATTTTCTTTAGATGGAACTGAAATCAGCCTTCCTATAACCATCACTCATTGCTCCTCACACTAGGGACAAGCAGACCCAGTGTAAATTGTATAGCAATCTTTCAAATGCTTGAAAACAGACTTCAGGTGGAAACTATGGCTTCACTTCTCCAGCTTAAACATGTCCAGTCCTTTCAATCCACCCTTGTATGCAGTGTGGCATTCAGTCCTCTTATCATCCTGCTTGTCTTCCTGGGGATATACCTCAGTTTGTCAATATCCTTCCTAAAATGGGGTACCCAAAACTGAATACAATATGGTAGATGTCTTCTAGGGCAGTGAAGCAGCACAATGGATACAGGGCCAGGCCTGGAGTCAGGAAGACCTGAGTTCAAATTCGGCCTCAGACATTAGCTGTGTGACCCTGGGCAAGGCACTTAACCCTGTTTACCTCAATTTCCTCATTTATAAAATGAACTGGAGAAGAAAATGGCAAACCACTCCAGTATCTTTGCCTAGAAAAGTCCAAATGGGGTCTCAAAGAGTCAGAGATGATTAAAACAAAGGGACAACAACAAGATGTGTTCTGACCAGAACAGAAGACAACAGGACTATCACTCTCCACCTTCCACCCCTAGCCTCATTCTGTATACCATGCCTCTACCATTGCAGCGTTCTCTAATCACCAAGCCCTAAGTGTTTTCATATATTCCTCTACTCAATCATCCTCGGTGGCTCCCCATACCTTATGAGAACCAAAATCCCCTGCTCAGCCATCCACCACAATGTAGCCCCTTCTTACATATCCAAACTTAGCTTTGTCTTCTCCATCCCAATTGAGACCAACTGCTCCAGTCAGGGAATTCTTCTCCCTGTCCTTCCTAACTTAAACCATGCTCCCAGGCCTTGGCTCCTGCTTGTCACCACTCTGAGGATGCTCCACTCAGTTTCATTTGCTTAGCCAAGTCATCACATACACCCATCAAGGCTCAGTTCAGGTCCTCCCTTAGTCTTCTCCTTCTTCAATCAGCATGTATTACTCCCTTTCATGCAGCCCCAAATAACAAGTTGAGCTCCCCCACTCCACCCCAAGATTATCTTCCTTTTACTCTGTATGTATCTTATATGGAGATATTTACTTACCTGCCGATTCCTCTATTAATTAATATATAAGGTCCCTGAGGAGCAGTTAGGTGGTACATTGGATAAGTGCCAGGCCTAAAGTCAGGAAGATTCATCTTCCTGAGTTCAAGTCCAGCCTCAGACACTTTCTAGCTATGTGACCCTGGGCAAGTCACTTAATCCTGTTTGCCTCAGTTACCTCATCTGTAAAATGAGCTAGAGAAGGAAATGGCAATTCACTCTAGTATCTGAGCTAAGGAAACCCCAAACAGGGTCATGGATGGATACGACTGAACGACAAAAAACTCCCGGAGAACAAGAACTATTTTGTGCTTGCTTTCCATTTTAGCCTAGGGATTAATAGAGTGCCTGGCACATAGGAGTCACTTAATAAATGTTTATAAATTGATTATTACCTATCCTGTGCTTCAGCTTGTCTCTTAATTGCATAAGTGTTAGTCTTGTTACCCCGACAAGGTTCTAAGCAAGTTCTTTAAGTTTCTGCATCATGAAATGACAGACCTGGAAGGAACCTTAGAACAGAGAATCCACAATTCAAGAGCCTGAAAAGGCCTTCTCCATCTAAAAGATGCCTAGAACAGGTGTTTTAAACCTAGAGTTCATGAACTTGTTTTCTAATATTTCAATAACTATCTTAATAAAAATGGTTTTCTTTGTAATTCTATGCATTTTATTTTATGTATTTAAAAACATCCTTCTGAGATGAGGGGCCTTAGGCTTTGCCAGACTGCCCAACAGGTCCATGACACAGAAAAGGTTAAGAAATCCCTGTTCTAGAGGCTCTCTCAGGGCTCTTCTGCCATTTTTTTAATCCAAGCTTGCATTCCAAGGTTGTAGGAAGCCAATTCCTGGCAATTGGGGGCACCAATTCTGGCAGGCTAGGCCTGCTGGGCCCCCAATTTGCATTGTAAATGAAAATGCTAATCAGCCCATTAGCTTAAAGCTTGAGAAGAGGGAGGGAAGCCCCAGTAGCCAACAGATTACTTAATGAAATGCAGGAAGTGGTGTTGACTCAGAGAGCTCGGCCCAAGACAGGAAGTCTCCTTTCTCTTTGTTGTCTCTGATTATTTTAATAATCATTTAAAAAGAAAAGGAAGAAAAAATAAAAACCCGGGCCAGCCATACAATCCCCTCCCCTGTCCTTCTCCTGACACTTTTTGATGTTATGTAGCCTTTATCCCAGAGTTCCTGGCTGAGATTCAAGAAACAAGCAAAGGGATTGGAAGGTCCTTGCCTGCCCCTGCCCATTTTGGGGGCTTTGCAGAGGCTTCGGGGAGTAGAGATTGCCATAGATTTGCTAGAGGTTCCCTGGGGATTTGCTTTTTTAATAATAAGCTATGAATGGGGCAGGAGGGAGCAGAGAGAGGTTGGACTGGGAAGCTAAAGAACACAGCCCTGGCTGGATCTTCTCTTTCTTGTCCCAGCCAACTTGGTCAGGGAGTATGAAGTGATTTCCAGCTTGAGGTTGCTTCTCTACCATCATAGATGTTGAGAAGAGGAAACCCATAGACTAGGAAGGCCTACCCAAGGTCTACCTAGTCTGGGTCAGGGGGAGAAGGCTGAGCTGAGCCTGGATCTCAAGAGCCTTTGGCCAGAGCTGGAGATCTTAAGGTTTTTTGTGTTATAGACCCCTTTGACAATTTGGTGAGACCTGTGGGATCCTTCTCAGAATAATGTTCTAAATGTATAAAATAAAACATGTAGGATTACGAAGAAAATAAGGTATAATGAAAAAGATTTATATATTTATATGTACCTATGTGTGTATCTCTATGTATGTGTATCTTGTTATATATACACACACATTTGTTTTTGTTATTATTTAGTAATTTTTCAGTCCTGTCTAACCCTTTTTGGGGTTTTCTTGGCAGAGATACTGGAGCATTTGCCATTTCCTTTTCCAGCTCATTTTATAAACGAGGAAACTGAAACAAACGGGGTTAAGTGACTTGCCCAGGGTCACACACCTAGTAAGTGTCTGAGACCAGATTTGAACTATGGAAAGATGAGTCTTCCTTATTCCAAGCCCTGCTTGGAATATGTGTGTGTGTGTGTGTGTGTGTGTGTGTGTGTGTGTGTGTGTAACATATTGGAATGTATACGTGTGTATGTATATGTAAACATATATCTCTGTGTATATATACATATACATACATCCATATCCATATATCTTTATCTGTCTGTCTACCTAAGATTCATGGACCTCAGGGCTAGAGCCATTCTGGGGGGAGTGGGGGAAAGATTATCTTCTAGCATACAAGTACAGCTACATACAAGTATAGGGAAGAGAACAAGCACTTATTAATATGTGCAAGGCACTGTTTCATTTGATTCTCCCAAGGTAAGTGTAAAATTATCCCAGTTTTACAGCTGAGGAAGCGGAGGCATCCAGAGGCTCTGTGATTTGCCCAGTGCTTAAGTCTGGTTTTGAACTTGGGTCTTCCTGACTCCAGGCCCAGAGCTCTGTCCACTGCACACACACTTCCAGCTGCTGACTGGGTTTAGGACTGATGTCTCATCCCACTCTCCACTAAACCGTGCACTTTAAGATCTTTGGCAAGGTGAGAAGAGTTTCCCAAGGTTCGGGAATTTGAGAAGTGCCCCTCTACAGAAGGATAGCATTTTAGAGGTGGAAGAGCCCCTTAAAGATCATTAAGTCTATCTCCTCCTGGTCCTTCCCTTCAAGTAGGTGTCTTAACAGAGTCAGGGAGGCCACTGTACTCCTAACAGCACAATCCAGGGCTGAAAAGCCCATGGGCGGCCAACCACAGGCTTCCTGGCTAATGTGGCCCTGGGCCTGGGGTTGGAACTCTAAGACTTCAGGACACCTGGTCAAAGTTGTCTTCGGTGTTGTGAGGCAGAAAGAACTCTCTAACACCTGCTTCATCTCCCTCACAGGGTTATATCAACTATCTAATGAGGAAGCTGAGATAGGTGAGCGTTTTGAAGGGGAAAAAAAGCATGACAATCCATAGAAATGCCAGGTGGTGTTATTACTGTCGTTACTGAACAATTCAAAAGTACCTTGTACCAGCTGCATATGGGCTCTAGCAGGTGGTTGAAAATTCAGTGAGCCAAATGGACCTTCTGGACACTTCTATTCTTTAAGTAGGGATCAGAATCTGGTGTCCAGAAAAAAATGGAAGCTTAGGAAGGCTCTCTATCTCTGTCTCGGTCCCATTCCTCCTCCCCTGTCTTCCCATCACCTACCTCTGGTTGGGTCAGGGCCAAGTAAGGACCGGGTCAGCCAGGCCACTCTTGTCAAGCTGCTGTCATTTAGAGAACAATAGCTTAGAGAGTGAGCCTGTCCATCACCATAGCCAGCTGTTAGCTCTCACCTCTCACCAAAGCATTGAGCAGGGGAGGGGGAAGCAAGACAACCAATTCGTCCCCCTGCTAGAATGCTCTTTTCAATGAGCAGCTCCCATGCTTTCCTAGCTGTATGGTACAGTGCTAAAAACAGCAGACTTGGAGCCAGAGGGCTGGGTTCAAATACCACCTTGTCTCTGGCTCTCAGCTTCCTCTTTCCTCAAGTGAGGGAGTTGTCTTTGTTCAGTCACATCGGACTCTTCTTAAGCCCATTTGGGGTTTTCTTGACAAAGATAATGAAGTGGTTTGCCATTTCCTTCTCCAATTCATCAGACAGATGAGAAAAGTGAGGTAAACAGGGTTAAGAGACTCGCCCAGGGTCACATAGCTAGTAAATGTCTGAGGCAGGATTTGAAGGCAGGAAGATGAGTCTTCCTGACTCGAGGCCTGATGTTTTATTCACTGAGACAACTGAGGTAGTTTTAGTCATATTGCTAGGTGGTAAAGTGGATAGAGAGGTAGGCCTGGAGTCAGGAAGATCTGAGTTCAGATCCAGACCCAGACACTTACTAGCTGTGTGAACCTGGGCAAGTTCACTCTGTTTGCTTCAGTTTCCTTATCTGTAAAATGAGCTGGAGAAGGAAATGGCAACTACTCTATCATCTCTGCCAAGAAAACCCCAAATAGGTTCACAAAGAGTTGCATGCAATGCAACAATAACGACAAAACTGATCCTACTTAAGATAAAATAAAATCAGGGAGTTGATCTAGATGGCCCATGAGGTCCCTTCAAGCTCTAGCCACGTGATGCTCTGGTCTTTCCTGAGCCTATACCTCCCAGGCTGGCAGAGAGCTAGGGGCAGGTGTTTGCTGAAGCTCTGGCAGCCTCCTTCACCCCACACCAAACCAGGGTTAATCATTGCAAACAGAAACGGTTCATCTGAGCTAGTCAACAGCCCCTGCTGCTGCTCCTTGCAGCTGCCCTCTCCACCTACCCCCTTCTCCTTCCTACTCTCAAAGTGGCTTCCTGGGAAATGGTTCCAATGTAGGTCTGAGGAGAAAGGAGAAAGTAGGTCACTTGGCTCCCCACACAGGAGGTCCCAGCACCGCTCCAAGAAGAAAATCAATTCCCCCTAGGTCTGAGGTCAGGAAACCTACGTCTGAATTCCAGCTGTGACACCTCTTAGCTTTGTGATACTGGGCAAATGCATTTACTTGGGACTCATTTTCCCCATTGGCAAAATAGGGACTATAATATTATATTATCCACCTCACAGCATTATTGAAGTCAATGTTGTACTTTAGAAATCTTGTAGCCCTATGGAAATGTGAGTTGCTTAAATATGTGTTTTTGTATTGCTTCATTATAATATGGATCTCCAGTTAGAAACTCCCTCCACCAATGCAGATCTATACTCTTTTTTTCTTTGTTCCTTTATTTCTTTTTTTTGAAAAGCAATTTGTAGTCTCAGATGAGAGTTGCCTATGGTAATGAGTGGCTTTCCCAGAGTGACACAGCCAACACATGTCATAGGCAGGACTCGAACCCAGCTCTTCTTAACTCTGAGCCCCTTCTTTATCTGCTATGCCAGACTATCTCCCTAGTCATTATCACTTTGGCTCTCCTGCTCCTCTCCTCAAATCAGGCCATGGATAATCTGTAAAGAAAAGGAGGGTCTTTCCCTAATTTGGATAGTAGTTTGAAGGTAAACTTGAAGTCTGATCTTTTTTGAGATAGTTAGGAGTTTTGTATTCCTTTCAATTGAACAAGCATTTATTAAAGGCCTTCTATGTGCCAGGTACTATATTAAGTACCAGGTACACAAAGATAAAAAATGAAAACACTCTTGCTCTCCTTGAGAGGTTCACATTTTATTATAGTTGTATTTCCTCTGCTTTTCCCTCTGAGGAAAAGGGCAGTCAGTTAAAAACTACCAAGTATTTTGGGATGGGAGTGGGAGTGGCTTCTTAATTGTCCCAAAGGACTTTAGTCTTTTAAGAATGGACCAGTGAGCTCCAGGCCAGAACGCCCAAATGGAACCAAAATCGGTACGGCCTGTCCTGAAGGGAAGATACCATTCTAGGACCAGAAGACCCATGTGTTCAGTCCAAGGGAAAATCAGTATAGGCCAGGAGAGTCCTAGGGATTAGGTCAGAAAATCTAAGTTTCACTCCTTCTGAGAATCTGCAAATATCTAAGATGTGAGACAGTATGGCTTAATGGAGAGCCAGCCTTGGCCACCAAGACAGGGAGGCTTGGGTTCAAGTCTTGCCTGTGATATACATTGGCTATGCCACACATGGGCAAATCTGTTACCCTCTAAGTCCCTTAGGCAACTCTCTAAGCTGATATATTGCAGAGAAGGTATTGGGATACCACAGGTATAGGGAGCTCAAAGGTCCAGTTTCCTATTCCTGTTGAGAGAGGGATCTTGCTTTTTGTCCAAAGAGCATTTAGTCAGGAGATATGGATTTAAATCTTGACTCTGATATCACTAGCTGGGTGATGCTGGCCTGTTCTTTGACCTCCATGAGCCTCTGTTTCCTCATGCCTGTCCCATTGGTATTTTGGAAATTTTTCTGAATATGTTGATTAATTGTTCCGACTTTCCTTTTCCCCTTTTCGTAAAAATGACTTGTTATGTAAGATGGCTCTTTGGGAGAGGATGGAGGAGGCGTACTGGTTAAAATTCTGGTGAGGAAGAAAAAGACTTCAAAAAATTTATTTTTAAAAACAAATAAAACGAAGGGGATGATCAGAAGGCTAGATCAGGGGTTCTTAACCTTTTTTTGGTGTCATAGACCCATTTGACAGTTTTATGAACCCTGTGGACTCCTTAGAATGTTTTTAAATGCGTAAAACAAAATACATAGCATTAGAAAGCCAATTAGATGGAAAGACTATAATCAAAATATTTTCAAAAATGTATTCATAACCCTTAAGTTTGGAACTTTCGGAGATGATCTCTAAGGTTCAAAAGCCTCTAATATGTGAGGAAAATAAACTCTCTTCTAGGACTCAAAGGCCATCATTCATTACTCTAGAGATGCCATTTTTTGGGTTGTTGTTCAGTCATTTCCATTGTGTCCAACTCTTCATGACACCATTTTGGGGTTTTCTTGGCAGAGATTACTGCAGTGGTTTGTCACTTCCTTCTCCAACTCATTTGACAGATAAGGAAACTGAGGCAAACAGCGTGAAGTGACTTGCCCAGGATCACACAGCTGGTAAGTGTTTGAGGTCACATTTGAACTCAGGAAGATGAGTCTTCCTTATTCCAAGCCCGATGATCTATCCACAGCGCCACCTAGCTGCTCCCAGACATATCATAGCACAAGGCAAAGAGTGGGAGTCTTGGATTTTGGGGTTCAATTCCTTGCTCTGACACATCTCAGTTGTGTGAGCAAGGGAGAGTTACAACTTCTTTGAACAGAAGTTTCCTCACCTGTAAAGGGATGTGTACCACCTGCCTCAAAATATGAGAAAAGCCCTTCTCAGGCCTTCATGTAAATCTCTCTCCTCTAAGGTGACCTTCTGTCTGTTCTGTATTTATCTTGAATGTACTGATCCTGTCTCCCTCTTTAGAATGTAAGCTACCTGATTTGGAAATATATTCAACATGACTTCACATGTATAATTTATATAATATTGCTTGCTTTCTTAAGGTGGGAGGGAAGGATAGAATTTTGGAACTCAAAATTTTTTATAAAAATGATTGTTTAAAAAATTTTTAAATTTAATTGGGAAATATTTAACAAAATAAATAAAAACATATTTTAATAAAAGAATGTAAGCTCCTCGAGAGCAGGGACTATTTTTGCTTTTTGTTTGTTTCTCCAGACTTGGCACAGTGCCTGGTCCATATTAAGTGCTTAAGAAATGCTTATGAAATGATTGATTAAAGCATTTGAGAAACTATTCTTATTTCTATGGAGCTATTACTACTTAGGTATTTGTATTTTCTCTCTTTCCTTGTGAATAAAACCTGGAAAATTGGAGCCTGGAGATGAGACAAAGGAGGGAAGGAAAAAGAAGGAAATGGATGGTGGAAATTGGTACCCAGAGGCTTCCAGTAACAGAAGAGAGATCATAGATATAGACTTAGAAGGGATTTTAGATGTTATCTGATCTAACCTTCATTTTTCAGATCAGGAAACTGAGGCCCAGAGATGTTCAGTGACTTTCCCAAGGTCACACTGGCAAAGAAATGGCAGAGAGCTGGGATTTGAACTCAGGTCCTGTGACTTTCAACTTTACCACTCCAAGGTCAAGGCTATCTCCACTGCACTACCCTCCCTCAGCATGGGAACAGATGTGATTAAGATTGGGTAGATGAGATAGGTGAACCCAAGAGCCAAGCAGGTCTAGAGGGCCAAGGAGATCAGGACACTCTGTGCCTAGATTTGGGAGTTCCATAATCAGGAAAACTGAGCAAAGAGTGAAAGATAAAAGCTCCAGGACCAAAATGTCTGATGGACAAACTCTGAAAAACTGTCAGAGGGTTGTTGGGGCCTAAGGCCTAAGACGGTTTTTTTGTAACTTTCATGCAGTCCAGGTCACAGTTTGAGCTTCCAGAGGTTGAGCAGACGGTCCAACTGGGGAACTCTTGACACATGGAACATCTGGGATCTTTCTGTGTAGCAATTCCCCACACAAGGCCCTAGTGCCACCTAGTGGTGAATATCTATATCGCCCCCTGTCTGGAAAGAATTTTCAACACTTCTTTAATGGATAGATTGCTGTTATCATCTAAAGTCTTCAACCAATCATGGTCATAGCATTTTATAACTCTAGAACCTGTTTTGTATCCAGCCCCTTGCCAAGCCGTGCGGGGATGGAGATGACATAGTATCCTTTCTTTCTGATCATATATATATATATATATATACATACATATATATATATATATGTTTCAATTAACAAAAATCTATTTTCTTTCTCTCCTATTGTGGCAGAACCTCTCACAACATGCAAGTATAATCAAAAAAAAATTCCCACCTGGGTCATGTCCAAAAATTATATGTCATAATCTGCACCCTAAACCCATCACCTGGCTGTCAGGAGGTGGGCAGCATAATTCATCACTGAGAAGGGTGGTTAGTTATTGTATTGATCAGGGTTCTTAACTTCAGAGTTGTCTCTCCAATGTTTTTATTATATATATTATTCTCCTAGTTTTGCTCATTGCATTTGTTTCAGTTCAAACAAGTCTTCTCAGATTTCTTTGAAACCATCCCTTTCATCATTTCTTATAGCATAACAGCATTCCATTCCATTTGCATACCATAGTTTGTTCAGCTATTTTCCAATTGATGGGCATCCTTTTATTTTGCTACCACAAAAAGAGCTGCTAGAAATATTTTAGTATATATGGATACTTTCATTTTTCTTTGATCTCTTTGGGATATCGGTGTAGTAGTGGTATTACTAGGTCAAAGAGTATGCATAGTTCACTAACTTTTGGTGCATGCTTCCAAATTGCTTTCCAGAATGGCTAAAGTTCCAGGGGTGGGGAACCTGCAGTCTCAAGGCCACACATGGCCCTCTAGGTCCTCAAGTGCAGCCTTTTGACCAAATCCAAACTTCACACAACAAATCCTCTCAATAAAAGGATTAGTTCTATAAAACTTAGACTCAGTCAAAAGGCCAAACCCAAGGACCTACCTACATTAATGTGCCTATTATCTTTCAGCTCCTTCCAGCATTTGCCATTTTCCTTTTTCGTCAGCTTTGCCAATCTGATGAGAATGCTGTGGAATCTCAGAGCAACTTGAATTTGAATTTTTCTGATATTAGTGATTTGGAGCATTTTTTCTGCATGGCTTTTGATTGCTTGGATTTCTTCCTTTAAAAAATTGGTTGCTCATGTGCTGTATAAGCCTATTTATTAATTAGGTTCTTACTGAGTTTTTGATCTTGTGTTTGTTATTGTATTTTGAACTTGTATTTATTTTACATAGATACAGATATATAGATATATAGATATAGATATAATTTCTCCTGTTACAATGGAAGCTCCCTAAGGCCAAGACTTGCATTTTTGTCTTTGTCTCCCAGTGCCTTGTACATGATAAATCCTTTATAAATGTTGTTGATTAATCGATTGAGGGAAATGAGACTTTCCCATTGATTCTTACTATAACCTAGGTAGGGAGGTAAAATTAGGAATATGTCCTAATTTGGTTTAAGGAATCCCAATTTCTTCATACTTGGTTTACTCAGCAATTCTGATGGTGGCTCTTGACCTGCAACTCCTCCCCCTCCCTCATGAAGCATTAAGTGACTGCTATGTACCAGGGACTCTAAACAAAGACAAACAAAAGAAACCAACCCTACCCTCAAGGAGTTTGCATTCTACTGGAGTGAATGGCATGTATATAGATAAATACAAAATATATCATATCTAGTTTCCAGGATTCTGAGTGGAGCCATAGAGAAGTTGCCCCACCCTGTACAGTAATGTGGATATGATGGTTGATCCCTAAAAGGTGGAAAGTACCGTTTTGGGGTCAACGGAAGGGCAGGCGTAAAGTAGTCCCTGTTTCCATATGATGGTCAGAGCAGTGGCCAGTGAAGTCCTGGGGCTTGAGTGACTATAGAAAGGGGTGTGTTTGAGGTACCTCAGGCTTCAATCCTTATCCCAGTCAGCTTTGCCCCAGGTCTAACTCCAATATTGCAGAGAATCTCTACTCCCCCTAGAGATGGTCAAGAAGCTCATTAGTCCTGCCCTGGCATCGCGTAGCAAGGGTAAATTGCTAGTAGCGGCTGCTTAAAGCTCCCCTGCCCTATTCCCATAGGAAAAATGGCTTGCTTGGAGAAAAGCCAAGTTAATTTATTAACCCCTTCCTATGCATCATTATAGCTAACATTTATGTAGCATTTACTGTGTGCCAGTCCTTTACAAATATTATCTCATTTGCTCCTCACAATAACCCTAAGAGGTAGGTGCTTTCATTATCCTAATTTTGCAGTGGAGGAAATTGAGGCAAATGGGCTAAGTGACTTGCCCAGGGTCATGCAGCTAGTCAGTGTTTGAGGCAGGATTTGAACTCAGGTCTTACTGTCTTCAGGTCCAGGCTCTATCCGCTACACCACCAACTGCTCCATCCAAACTCTCATTCTGATCCCTCCTGTCAATACCCACTTGGAGATATCAGTTTCCCTAGACTTTTCTTTCCCAAGATGGTAGCTAGCTTAGTAGACTAGATCTCCCTTAGGAGAGAGGTCTGGTTTATCCCATGTCTTCCTTTCCCGACTAACATGTATTTGAAAAGGATTCAAAACAAGGACTCTAGGAGACAGAATTCCAGGCTCCGTAGTTGGCCTCAAGGCAGGAACTGGGTGGAAATGGCATCTGAAAGTGGGTCCGAAATTCCATTGCCCACACCACTTAGGGTTGGCCCCTGATCAGACCCTAAGCTTCTGAAGCATGAGCCATTGCTGCCACCTAGTGGAGATTTTGAGTCATAACCATTCAGGGAATGTCAGGGGCTGTCTTCTGTTGTAGTGATGAATATCAGGACGCCCTGCTCTGGCTTTTCTCATTTGTCATTTGGCTTCATGGAATTCACCAGAGGCTTACAGGATGCCATTATCACCTGGACCACTTCCCCTGTCCTAATCTACCCTGAAAATGATGCCAACCAGCCCTCTGGCATTATTACCAGCTCTTTGTCCCAAACCTGTAGCTGAATCACTCCATATATTATTGAAACATAGAATGCTAGAGCTGGAAGAGAAATCAGAAACCACGTATCTAGGGCTGCTTCTCCATTTCACAGAGAAGGAAACTGAGACCCAAAGGAAGGGAATGAGTTGCCCAAGGCCTCATCCCTGTGGTAGCATGACGTAGAGTTGGAAAGGACCTTTGAATTCATCTAATACAACCTTCTTGTTTTATAGATTAAGAAAGAGATGACTCTTGGGCAAGTGGCTTGCCCAAGATCACATGAGTATTAAGTGAAATAGACCAGATTTAAACCCAGGTTCTCTGATTACAAAGCTATTACTTTCTCTTTTGTACCACACTGTCTCTTTAACATATGGTCATGGGCATCCCAACTCTTCTATGAGATTGTAGGTTGAGAATAAGGAATAAGCATGATGTGGTAGCTATAACTGTGTAATGAAGAATAAGAAAAGGGAGGGAAAGTATTTCCATAAAACTAACATTTACTGTGCCTTGCCCATAGCATGCATTTAATAGATGGTTATCAATTGATTAGGAAGGCAGCATTCCACATCCACAGTCCTCCACCTCTGCAAAGAAGGGTTTATTTTCCCTACTCTTCCCCAGGCCAAATTTGTTCATTATAATTGGTGTTCCATTTTAAAGCCCTTCCTGCTAGACTTACAGCCTAATACGTATGTGTATGTGTATAACTATACCATATGTGACCATAAACATAGGTATATACACACATATATATGGTATAGACTGAAAGCATATATATGTATATATATATATATATACACACACATGTGTGTATGTATATGTACGACACACATATAGTATAGGCTGAAAGTATACAATACACTTTTATAATACACTTACATGTATGTTTATGCCTAGAATGCATATGGCACATATTGTATGTTGTGTACATATACAAAGGCACACTCATAGACACAGAATGAGTATCATCCCAAAGGTGTTAATAAAATTTTAAGCTTTGATAGCTTAAGCCAGCACCAAAACTTTAAGAATGGCCTACGTGGCTCACTCTATATACTCTAGCCTATTCTAGGGGAGGAGAGGAGAGGGCTCTGTGATATGCTGTTGTACCTCTTTCCATACATCCTATGACTATCTTTTTCGAACTTTGAGGGGCCCCTTGCTCTCTATTTGTCCAACCATAGCATTAATGAGTTTAGAGACTTAGAATATTCCCTCTTGGCCTTGGTCTCTCCAGACTGAAGGTTGATTTTTTTTTTTAGTTGTCAGGATAACAGCAGTGAACAATGGCTAGGCCAGTTTGGCTGGAGCAAAGAACAGTGTCTCCCAATGTATGGACTCCTGAGGAGTGCTCTGTGAAATCCAGGTCATTCGATGTCTTGGATAGGGACTGGGCCTTTGTTTTCATTGCAATGAAGAACTTTTTACTGGCTCATCCTCACATACCAGCCCAGACTTCTTTTTTTCTGGCCTGCTAAATGGTCTCTTTGCTGTTTCCTAAAGCCATATACAACAATTATATCACAATCTGCATATATTTCTTAAGTATTCACGATGCTTTGGCCATGGGACTAAAAAAGGCCCCCTCCAGGGTCTCATGGCAATGACTGTGAAGGATAGCCAGGGTTGGTGACTCCTCTCTTTGCATTCATCTATATGCATCATCTTACTTATCTGTACCACATTCTGGGGCATGGGGGGAGGCTACCACAAGGCAGGTATTTCTCTTTTTCCATCTGGAGTAATTCAAATTCAATAAGATTGTATGATAATAGATTTAGTGCTGGAAAGGATCTCAGAGATCATCGGGCCCCACCTCATTTTTCCTATGAGAAAGTCGAGGCACAGAAAGGCCATGGGATACTGTGAGAACCAATGTAGTGTGGTGTTGAATGCAGGGTCTGCCTGACTCCAAATCTAACATTCTTCGCTGATCGATCGGGCGTCTCTGGAACTGGGAAAGTCTGAAGGCCCTGCAAATGTCTGCTTAAGCATTGAGTGAGAAACATTAAATTGGATCTCACCGGCCAGCTTTTTTTTTTTTCAGGCTTTACCCATTTCTTGAATCTTTGTGTAAATGAAGGTTTAAAAGACTGGCCCCCAGTTATCCAGTGCACTAATAAGCAAACACCACAATTCAGACCTGGGTGCACCATCTCTGGCCAATTCTATTGATTATGTTTTGGGAAAATCAACTCAGCTTTCTCCAGTCATCTTCTATGCTATAAAGAAGCAGAAAGAGATCCCTTAAGAAAATGAGACAGCTTGTTTCTTTCACTTGTTTATTTTAAAACATTAAACCCAAGCTGAATAGAAACCACAGAAATTACATTGAAGAGATTTTGTTTTTAGTATTTGCCAAAAAAAGAGAAAATAAAACAAAAAGAAACCAACCAAAAAACCCAGTAAAAAATAGCTACAGTACATCCATGAAACTACCAAGGTTAAAGGAAAAAAAAAATACAAGAACAGGTTCAAGCCTCAGTTCAACCCTCACAATTTAAAAACATATTGGGGCAAGTTTAGGGACTTGCGGGAGAGAAAAAAAACTAGGAAGATGAGCATTTCCTTTAAAAAATCATATATATATTTATATATTATATATAACGCATATAAAGTGGTATGATATACAACCATTATGGTTAAAAACACAACAAAAACAAAATCAGTACAAAAAGCCCAAGGACAGGATGACCAGTCAAGTCCCACCAACACCCTCTCATCAGAGAAGCTGTTCTCCATGACCTTGACCTTGGGGTCTAGCCCTGAGGGGGTCCCTGGGAGCTGACTGGGGTCAAGGGAGGCATCCATTGATGGGGCTTGGAGTTTGGAAGGAAAATGTTGTTTTGGAATTGCATAGTGAGATGGGTACAGAGGGCAGCCCTCAGGGATGTCTATCAGTCTCTCCACCTCCCTGTCCTCTAAGTCAAAGGGAGAAGAAGTAGTGTCCTCCCCTTTCTGCATCCCATTTTGTCTCCAGCAATCTATCTCTGCCTTTATGGCAAAGTCAGGAGGATCAGTTGCTGAGACCAGTGGCGAATATGCTGTTCTATCCACTCCCTCATTCTAAGGACTTAATCGGCACGAAACTAAATTGTGTTTGAGGGTGGAGGTCCTCCAGTGGCCTCGACAATTACTCAAGAATGGTCAGTCTGGGGTCTAAGACATTTTATGACATCCCTCCACCCCAACTGCTGATAAAGGAGCCTCTGGAACAAGAAGTGACACGTGAGTTAGGGGATGATGAGGCCAGCTGGTTTGCTGGGAAACAAACTTTTCCTTGAGTTAGGCCACAATATTTGTGAGCTAAGCTGGGGAACAAAGCCAGGATTCACTCCAGGGAGGGATGGTGCAGAAAGGTAGGGAATCCTCCATCTACTCTCAGCCTAGTGAGCTACCAGGGAAAGAGAGAGGACCAGAGTAATCCCTGCTCTCTCCCTCACTGGAAGAAATCTGGGCTTCTAACTCTATTCAGAACCACTCCCATTTCTTTTCATATCCCAGGATTCCAAGGTACATCCTGAATATGATTCAGTTGGTGACTGTCCCCTCTGTCATGCTGAACTACTTGGAGGAACCTGTGAATTAATACCCTTTATCCCCAAAGTTGGGATGGAGATAACCAAAACTCCTTCCCAATCTTCACTCCTCCATCCTCATGAGGCTTCTAGGGTGGAAATCAGATGAAAAAGATTTCCACCCTAAAGGGAGAATTGGAATGTTTCCTCTCCTGTTACACCGAGATCAGTCTAAGATTATGGGTGCCCACTGTGAAGCAGGAGTGTCCATAACTGCCTAAGCCCTTCTGATTAGGTAGGAGAAGGAATGAAATTACAACAATTGAGAATATAGACATAACTAGAAATCTTTGTGTCTGGCATGGGGGAAAGGTTACCTCAATGGGGATATAGTCACCAGGAAGGTAGAATCCTGGGATGGTGCTTCTGGCACCCTCTAAATCTTAGAGCCCTGGGAAAAGTCCCCAGCCACCTTGTCTTTATTATGGCCCTGGAGCTAGTTCTCTTCACCCCACCAAGCAATGGCCAAGGAATAAGTTCCATAGGACTGACGGAAGACACATTGACTTCTGGGATAAAGAAAACTTACATTTAGAAGTCAGACTGGGGTCTGAGAGGGGCCAAGGATGCATTTGGGGGAGAAGGGTTAAAAATAATTCAAACCAATCTAAGGTAGCAGCCCAAGGCATTTTGTCTGCCTAGGATGCTGGTTGGGTGTTGCAAAAGCCCCATTCCAAGTGCTGAGTTTTCGGTTTGAACCCCCCCTTTTTTTTTTTCTTTTCCATATAGGCAAGTAAAATTAACTAAGTTAAAAGATTACAGACAGGATACAAACACTACAGTTAAAGATTCCCAAGACAGCACGAGAAATTCACAGCCAAGTCTGGAGTTTGATTTCTTTTAACGAGTACAATGCGGTCTTGAACACTGGACCCAGGAGTTCAACATGCTATTTACATTCACATTGTGGAGATGTCCATGTGCTTGGGAAAAGAAGTCCACAGGCCCCCATCCCTCCCTGAACTGGAGGGCTTTTTTTTTTTTTGCTTTTTTTTGATGGGGGGTGGTTGGTCTGATCAGTGGTGGGTTTTTGTTTTTGCTCATAAGGATGCCATGGAAAAAGAACTGAACATACCAGACAAAGCTGATAATTAATGTTTGTGCTTCTTAAAAAAAAAGACACAGAGACAGCCGAGGCTCAGTCACACCCATGTCCAGAATGCAGTGATCGGAGGGAAGATAGGGGACTGGAGATGTTTCACATGGAGGAAGTTTCTGACGGCAGCTTCCAAGATGTCCTAGAGATGATGTTCAGGAGTCTGTCTGTGGCCCAGAGATGTGAGGCCAGCAGCTCATGTGAGTGGTTTAAAAAAAAAAAGGGTCCACAAGGACCAATAGGAAATTGTTGCCCTGCTCCTAACTCCACTTATAGGGATATTGGAAGGAGCTGTTGTGAATGGAGTTGGGCGCTATCGCAGCATCCCCTGGGGGCTGGGCACCTTTCCAGACTTAGAAAACCATGGTATCTTCCCTGATGGAGTCTGAGGTCAGATGAGGGGCTGAGTCAAAGGATGTCCCTTCCAGACACCCCCTGAGGTTCTTAATGGCACTGGAAGACCACTAGCTGCTTTTAGGTTGTACTGCTGTTGCCACGACTAGCCACCTCCTAGCCTGGCATCTTTTGAAGTAGGCCTCTAAGAAGAGGGATGGTGGACCAGGTCGTCGTAGCACAAGTTGGTGTTTCCCATGAGGGATTCCCTAACACAGGCAGCAACTGTCTTCTGGCCTCTGAAGCACAACCTCCATTTCCAGGGGCTTTATTCCAGGTGGCCTTATCCTGTGTGTTGGGGAGCTTAGGTCTCAGGAGGGAGACTGCCCTGCCTGCTCCCTTTTTGAATCATCAGGGGCTGTGTGTGCATGTGCATGTGCATGCGTGTGCGTGTGCGTGCGTGTGTGTGTCTTTGGAGGAGGAGAGGGGACAGGATGTAGTCACAGCTCTCAGTGATGACTATCTGGCAGGGCACTGGCCACCTAAAACCTGGCTCCAGATGGGGCTCTTGTCTTTCTGCTGCTCCCATGAAACTAAAGACCCTTCCATCCTTCCCAGGACAGGACACGCCAACCCCTTCACACCCTAGAAACTTCCTTGTTCTCAGAAACGGAGTTTTCATTTTGATCCTACTTGTTCTTTTAGGCCCAGCCGATCTCAGGACCCTGTTACACTTTTCTTAAAAATTATTGAGGATCCCCTCCAAAGAGCTTTTGCTAATATATGGGTTATGTCTATGGATAGTTACCATACTAGAAATTAAAACATTTTAGCATTATGAAAATAGGTTTTTTTCTGAGGACCCTGTGAAAGGGTCCTACCCCATGGGTCCCCAGACCATACTTTGAGAATCGCTGCTCTAGCCAAACTCCTAAGTGCCCAGGGACCATTAATGAGGAGTACAGACAGAATGGAGATAGGGAGCATACAAACAGGAGAGGCAAGATTTTTAAAACGGCCCAGGGAGATGTAAGCATTGGTCATTTCCAGTAGAAATGGGAATGTGGGTACCCTCATCTGCTTCTTTGCTGCCTGCCATAGACAGGACCAAATCATATGGTCTTTTGGTTGCTGTTTCCTGTCTTCACTATACAAAGCTTTATTTGAAGGCTCCCTTCGGCCTGTGATAGATGGACTCTGGTATGGCCCCCAACCCTGACAGGCCAGCGCTTTGGATCTACTCTGGGGTCTTTGGACCTAGATACCTTATATCCCTGGTGAACAGTTTGCCAAGTAGGTAGGTGGTATGAGGGAGAGGAAGTGGACGGAGGGAAGGGAGATGGCAGCTCTCTTTAGCTTTCTGGCAAAAAAGGAGAAGGCAGGCAGACTCAGAACGTGCCACCAAGTATTCTGTGCACCAAGGCAGCGAGCACCTTATGGTAGATGTCTCATTCCCATTTCATAGACAGGGAGACTGAGACAGAGGTTCAGTGGCCAGCCCTAGCTCATATTTCAAACAGAAGGAACCTAAGATGTCTGTTCCACCATGTTGTGAGTCACTCTTCTCTCTGGTCTATAGGGCAACTACAGAGAGGCCATTCAGAATGGCTGAAACGACTGGGATTGGTTGGAGGCAGACTGCTCATAGCATCTCCGGAACAAGGAATATCTGGACTGCATCTGTCTTGAGCACTTGGCTGAAGCAATTTTACCCCATTAGTAGAAGGTCAAAATCTCTCCTTCCTCCATGTATCCAGATTCATTGCTTTCTCCATCTTGGGAACGTCAGTGGGGGTAACACTTCTGGATGAGGAAGGGATGGAGGCGGAAGGGTGCTGGCCTGGCTGAACCATCTCTTCTGGGAGCAAGGGGCCTTGGACTCAAGGGTCCTGGCCCTGCTCCACTCTACCATTCAAGCCCAGTAGTCCGAGGAGTCCAGGGACATGTGGGAAGTGAGGTTAGTGGTTAGAGCCAGGAAGAGCAGGAGGAGGAAGGAGACACAGATCTCCCATTCACAGCTGGCTCATGAGTCCTTGGCTTTCTATTTCTGATGCAAGCAAAACAGAGGCCTAGAGAAGCAGGGACCTGAATCTCAGCCTCCCAGAGATCTCTTTGGGAGGCCAATGCTTCTATTCCTGGGTTTAAAAAAATGAAAAAAAAAGAAGGGAACAGGGAAATAGTCCAGCAGCAACCACTACACCCTAAGGATCTCTCATCTGGCCCATATCTCTGGAAAACCATTCGAGTGTTCTGCCTAGAGATTACAAATGTGATTAGTGCAAAAAGAAAAAAAAGCTGGCAAATGTTTTGCTAAAGGTGATTTGGCACCAAGGGGGTAGCCAGTTCCTGCTGACTCTTGGTAGATTCTGGATAGCCACACCGGAGAGGAGACAGGAGCAAAAGGGCAGCCCAAGGGAAGGGGAAGGCCAGGGAAGTGAAGACCCAAGCCTTTGGTTTGGCACCAGGCACCTGATGCTCACCCTACTATGGACAAGGAATTTAAACACTATTGTCTCAGAGTTCTCCAGGAGACAAAGGTGAGGACCAGGGAAGGGAAAAGAGAAGGCAGTGAGCAAATGACCTTGGGTTGGAAGGGCAGGGGAGGCAGAAGTTCTTACCA
The DNA here is from genome assembly GCA_028646595.1 of Phalanger gymnotis. Classification (NCBI taxonomy): domain Eukaryota; kingdom Metazoa; phylum Chordata; class Mammalia; order Diprotodontia; family Phalangeridae; genus Phalanger; species Phalanger gymnotis. Next base: position 420,672,565 of record CM053622.1, read on the forward strand.
TGACTCACAATCCACCTCCCCATGGATGGAGACTAACTTTCTGGAGTAAGGCCTCTGACAAGAAGCTAAAAGTGGTGAGCTGGGGAACTTGGCTTGTGGGTGCATGTGTGCAAGAGTGAGAGAGAGTGAGAGAGAGAGAGAGATGAAAACAGAGATAGAGACAGAAAGTGTGTATGTGACCCCTCATAGGTGTGAGAGAATATGTGTGTGTGTGTGTGTGTGTGTGTGTGAGAGAGAGAGAGAGAGAGAGAGAGAGAGAGAGAGAGAGAGAGAGAGAGAGAGAGAGAGAGAGAGGGAGAGGGAGAGCACTTATATTTGATGGTAAAAGAATATGTGTCAAAGTGAGCATCTATCTGGGTTGGCATAAGGGTACACATTTAGGTCAAAGGGAGGGTGTTTGGGTCAGCATAGGCATGTGCACATCTGGGTCAGTGCATGTGTGTTTGGGTCACAAAAGGATGCATATGAGACTATTTTCCTGACCAGGACAAGGACACCCTTGACTCAAAGCCCTCATAACTTGAAACTGGTCCAGAATGAATGAGAGAAGCACCGTTAGGAATCACTCCAGAGCCCAGACCTCCAAAGCATCTTTTCCTTCTGCAGAAGGGACAGAGATGGATGAGGCAGAGGAAGAGGAGGAAGAGGAGTAGGAAACCGATCTGTTAATATTCCCATTTGGCTTATGGAAGAAGCACACGAATCTGGGCCCTCGGCCTGCGCAGCTCATGTAGGCTGGAAAGTCAGTCCTTAGTGGCCCCAGGAGCCCCTGCCCTCTCACTGGGCTCATTCCCTGGTGGTCCTTGGCCTCTCAGGGTCCCAGTGGCCAGATGCTGGGAGCAGCAGAAGCGGGAAATACAGCGCCAGCATCAGGAGGAGTGAAGGGAGGGAAGCAGAGTGGTTTGGCAAGGAAGCACAGGGGGGCAGGGGGGCAGTTGGCACATTTGCGATCGGTGTCTAATGCCCGCTGCTGGAGTCAGGGCGAGGTTGGTTGGTAGCGAGGTATTTGGCTCTCATGCTGGAGGTGTACTAGAAGAAGAAACAAAACAAAACAAACAAAACAAAACAAAACAAAAAAAGATCAGTGTCGAGGCAGCTTTGTTTGGAGGGAACGCGTGCCCAGAGCAAGCCCAGCTTCTGTCAACGTCATCAGCCCTGGGTTTTCAGAGACCCGATTTCCCCTGATCTTTGTGCCCTGCTAAAGAACACAGCCTAGCCAAGGGCCAAAGCGGTATGTCTGTCACCCTCAGTCACTCCTAGGCACCCTCAGGGGCCAGTTCTCTGCCTTCCTCGCCAGGGGTCAGCCTCCACTTGACAGACCAAAAGGAGAGCAACCAAGAGGACACGTTCTTGATCAAAAGTCATCTGCCAGCCCCTGCAAATCTCCTTCTTGACTTCAGTTCCTGAGTTCTGGGCCCAGAATGGGAGTTACGAGAATCAGGACAGCTTTTTTTGTTGTTGGCTTTTCTGGTTTCGACCTGTAATTTCATTTCATTTGTACAGGAAACTAGCAGGCAAAAAAACTCCCTCTACCAATGAAGGCTGGCCTTCTCTGTGTCTTATTATCCCAGAGAACTGAGCACTGAAGAGCTCAGTGACTTGTCCAGGGTCATAGAGCCAGGAAATACTAGAGTTAAGACTTGAACTCAACTTTTCCCTAATTTAAGTTCGGTTTTCTGTCCACTAGGCCATAATGCTTCTCTAGAGGCAGTTCACAATCTCCAAGCCTGAAGGACAAAACAAGGCCATATTCTGTCTCCCAGATAAAAGACTGGGCCCTCTTGCCATACGGCAGGGACCCAGAGAGGCCACCCCACCCCACTAGCACTCTCTCTCCCCTTCCCTCTCTCTCTCTCTCTCCTTCCCTCTCTCTCTCCTCTCTCTCTGCCTCCCTCTTTCATCTCTTTCTTCCTCTTTTCTTTCTCCCTCTCTACCCCCTCTTTCTCTTCTTGTTCCTCCTCTCTCTCCTCCCTCTTTCTCCCTCTCTTCCTTCTCTCTCTCCTCTCCTCTTCTCTCTCTTTCTCCTTACCCAGGGGCTGGCGTTGGCAAAGATGTAAGTGGAATTGGTCAGGGATACAACTAGCCTCCTACAGAGTAAGCCTGCCCAAGAGGAAGCAATGGCCTGGCATCTAGTACTGCTCTAGCCTCTAAAATGGGGGAAGGGGACATTCCTCCTGCCATCTGGTATCAGGCAGCTTTTGCAGTCCTCCAGGGGAATATGATCTCAGGTTGGGGAACATCCAGAAATTCTGAATAAGCCATAACATTAGAGAAAAATGTCAAAGGTAGAAGAGATCTTAGAGATCACCTCTCTCATGCACCTCTTCTTTCATTTTACGAAGGAAACCAAGGCCAGAGACTTTAAGTGATTTGCCCAAGGTCAAGACCAGTAAATGGCCAAGCTGGGTACAGACTCCCAAATTCTCTGCTTCCTAGATACAATGATTCCACATCAGCTCCCTCAGATTTAGAAAGTAAGCAAGGCTCACTTTTTGACTTTTTCAAGACAGGTAAAATTATTCTAAAGCAGGAGTTCTTAACCTGTGGTCAGTGAAATTTTAAAATATTTTTCCAATGATATTTCAACATAATTGGTTTCCTTTGTAATTCTTTATATTTTATTTAATACATTTAAAAATATTATTCTGAGGAGTTCATAGGCTTCACTAGACTGCCAAACTGTTTATGTCTATGACACACCAAATAAGTGTCTGCTCTAAAGAGTAAAATTCAAATTCGAGTCTAGAATTGAAGCCATCAAAAGAAGCCTCGGGTACTCCTAGAACTTAAGGAGAGGAGAAAAGACTGCCACATACACTTGTAGTCAGAAGACTTGGATTCAAATCTCTGCTCTATTATCTACTACCTGTGGGATCTTGGGGCAAGTCACTTAATTGCTCTGGGCCTCAGTTTTCTCATCCATAAAAGGGGGAACTTTGAGGTCCTTTCCAGCTCTAAATCTCAGTGCCCTATAACATGGCCCTCAGAGTAGAGTACCTAGGAGAAGTCTGTAGGCAAAGCAATTCATACATTATTGCCTGAGGCACCCTTTGAGTGATCAGACCAAATATTCAGAGTGGTTAGGCTGTAGTTGATGGAAATTCCATATCCTCCATTTCCCTCCTGGGATTATTCCTAAAAAGATCTCATCAAAAAAAGAAAAGGGGAAAGACACTTTGGGGATACCTCCCCCCATCTCCCAATCCACCATGGAAAGTTCTCTTAAGCAGGACACAACTGTCAGCTAGTGCCCCAAGAAGTTGCTCCTCCCACTGGCCAGGTTCCAGGTGCGGGGGATATTCACATTGGTCCAGGGCTGTGATGATGTTCTAATCCCTGGTAAAATTTTCTCCAGCCTCTTCCTCTATCACATACCCCAGCCGGCAGAGAAAGGTCAAGAATTAGAATGCTGGGAGAAACCCCTTACAGTTAAGGAGGTCAAATCCATTCACCTTCAGGCAGGAGGAAAGCCCCAAACAAGCCAGGGCCAGAGATTCACTCATTCTCTTCCTGAGGCTCTCCAGGGTAAAGAGAATTCACAACCCCCTTTAGCTGCCCTTATCCCATCACTTTCTGGCCATGTGGAAAGGTCAAAGGATTCTATTTCTCAAAGCAAAGTAGGCATCACCCAAGTGAGAGCAAGGTTTATAGGAAATAGCTGCTGTCAGGGAGAAGGTGGCAGGACCATACTAGTAGTAGGTATTCTATGCAGGAAAACTAGCCTTTTGTCAAGGTTTATGGAGGTGCATCAAGTTAAAGAGACTAGATGCCAGAGGGGTTACTGGGAAGAGAGGAAGAGATGAAATCATTCCTTGTAGACTATGGTCTGAGATGAAGAATTAAGGAGTAAATCTAAGGGTACTTTGAAACAAGCACAGGAGAAATCCTCGTAAATACTTCTCAACTGGCAGGTCTACTTCCTGAAGGTTAAGGGTGAAGTGGGTGCCTCCATCTCCATGACTGGAAGACTTTAAGACTAGGGAAGGAACTAGGGCACTGAGATCAAGCATTTGAATCCTGCTTCAGTGAAGTACGGGATTTGGCCAGATGACCCTGAGGTCTCTTTTAGACATAGTCTTCTCACAATCTATGAAAACGGTGGGGGAAAAACTGCACCTCCCCAAGGCAGGAGACAAGGTGTCCTTTCTGGGGGCCACACGTACTACTCCCAAGCAAGAGGAGAATGGACTCATGATGAGACATGGCAGTTCTGGAAGGAAAGGAACCCAAGGCTGCATGTCTCCAGAAGTCTGTCAAAAATGATGTCCCCTAAAGAATGTCTGAAAGTAAAGGCCCCCAAACTAGGTAAAAGGAGGAAGTGTCGGGTCCATGAGACAAAAATCAAATGTGACCAGAAACCCTACCTCCACCTGTTAAGCCACTGTCAAGCAGATTCATGGAAGGGTAGAGAAGGCAGGACAAGATTAACTCCCACAGAGTAAGGTGCAATGCATCCAAGATCCAGAGAATGTCCTGAAACCTTTTGTGCTTCAGCGGCTAGAAGAGTAGAGGCTGGAGTTGACCCTCCCAACTATAAAATCATGTGGCAAGAGCTGCTATGGGATTAGTAAACACTGGATGGATGGATGGATGG
>CM053622.1:420677658-420701752 GCA_028646595.1 Phalanger gymnotis
GTTCTTAATAACTTGAACTGTTGGAAAGTAGGATGGTCTGCCCTGGAATGTAGGGAGTTCCATGTCACTAGGTGGCCATTTGTCAGAGACTCGGTTCAATAAATACTTATTAGAGGTCATAGGATGATTAAATATCATAGGAGCAAAGTTTTAAAGTTACAAAGGGACCCTAAAGGCCATCTAGTCCAACCCTTTCATTTTACAAATAAGGAAACTGAGGCTGAAAGAAGTTAGGGACACACAGCTAAAAAGTATCTGAGGATGGATGTGAGTCTTCCTGGCTTCAGGTCCACCTTTTTTTACATAAAATAATCACACATTTCTGGGACACTGAAAATAGTAAGTATAAGAAAGTAAGTACAGAAAAAGTATAAATTGAGGGAAAAACAGATGAGGATCTTAATGCTTTAATATGGAAACATAAGTTGATCAATCAAACTCAACAAATGCTTTTGATCAAGCATTTTCTGTGGAGGATGTAAGGGTGGGCAGGAGGAGATGGTTTCATGGGGAGGCAGAAGGAACAGTTGAAAAGTAAGAGTCAGGTTGACTTGGTGATAAGATCACTAGATTTTGGACCTTCCCTTCTCTTCTGCAGGTGTCCTATAGGTGTCAATGTAAGCACCTCGAAGACAGGAACTGTTTTTCTGTTTTTGCCTTTTTTCGTATCTCTAGTACTTCAGTGCTATGCCTGGCACAGAGAAAACATCTCGATTACTTGACTGAGCCAAGAGATCCAAACTTAAGTCCCAGCCCTGACGTTTACTAGCTGTGAAACCATGGACAAGCCACTCCAACTTCTCAGAGCCTTAGTTTCCTTATTTGTCAAAAACAAAAAAGATCAGATCTGTCACTCCAACTTCTCAGAGCCTTAGTTTCCTTATTTGTCAAAAATAAAAAAGATCAGATCTGTCATTTCATTGGTAATTGTTATTCTCTCTAAAGAGGGTAAATAAGTGGCAGTATTGTATACTAGATAGAGAACTGAATTTGGAATCATATCCAAATGAAATCACAAAAGTCAAAGAGTAATGATGACAAATGCACAGGGTTGTTGTAAGAAAAAATGCTTTGGAAAGAGAAAGATTCAAGACAATGCAGTCAATGTTTATAAATCAAGTATTGAAAATGAATGGGTCATTCTTTCAACAAAATTTATATGAGTGTTTGCTCTATGTTTTGATTATTCAAGGATACAAAAATAAATTGAATAATGTTCCTATGCCCTTGAGAGGCTTACACTCTAAGACAGGGGTGAGGAACCTGCAGCCTTGTGGCCATGTGTGGCCCTCTAGGTCCTCAAGTGTGGCCCTTTGACTGAATCCAAACTTCAGTCAAAGGGCTGCATTTGAGGACCTACAGGGCCACACGTGGCCACGAGGCTGCAGGTTCCCCACCCCTGACTCTAAGACCAGAGTTCTTCATCTTCATCTTCATCTTCTTCATGGATCCCTTTGGCTGTCTGGTGAAGAACTTCTTTTCAGAAGTTGTTTTTAATGTATAAAATACATAAGATTACAAAGGAATTCAACTATATTGAAATATAGTTATCGATTTTTTTTACAAGTTCACAAACCCCAGGTTAAGTACCCTTGGTCTAAAGGAAGATAAGTACATAATTAACTAAAATACAAATGGAAGTAAGTACGTTATGGGACTGGCTAAGGGGCTAAGAAATTCCAGAGGATGGAAAAACCATCCTCCCTAGTAGAGAAATCTAGGAAAGTTTCATGGTAAATTAGGTATTTCACCTCATCCATAAAGCAATGCTTAGGATTTCAATAAGAGATGGAGGACAGCATGCTAAATATAGGGAATAACTGAAGCAAGGATCCAGAGGAAAGAAACTGAAGGAGGCATTTAGGAGTATGGGGAATAGTCTGTAGTGCTGTAAGACGTTCGAATGCTCTGTAATCTCATCAATTTGGATGTTCCCACCAAAGACGCGAATTACAGCTCATCCATTCTGGCCCCTTCTATGTTACTCTTTCTATTGTTCCCAAATGTTAGGGTTCAATAACATGATTTCCTCATTGTCTTCTGACATGGAAAGGATACCACTTGGAGCACTTGACCTCCCTACCCCTCCTCCCTAGCCCCTCATCCTCTCTGAATGAAAAGCCTATATAATTTTATAATAACATATGTTTCACTGATATCTTTTACTCCTGTTCTTCAAAGTTCCTCACTGGTTATATGGGGCACCCTGCTCACACCCTGCAGGAAACTCTCCATTGCCTTCTGTCTAATATTCATTTTCGACTCTTCAGAGGCTGTTGTTTTCCAGGTCTTGAAGTCATACAACAGATAAAACTGGGAAAGAAGGTTGGAACCAAATTGGAGAAGGGCCTCGAATGTCAAGCTAAGGAGTATGAATTTTTCTGGGTCAGCAGTGGGGTCATTAGAGTTTTTTGTGCAGGGCAGTGAATGGTCAGACCTGTGCTTTAAGAAGATGACTTTACCAAGGATGTGGATAGATTGGAGGGGGAAGAGACTCGAGGCAGGGCATTAGTTAAGGCTATTATAATAGTCTAAGAAGAGGTGATGAGAGCTTGAACTAGGGTAGTAGAAATGCCCATCAAATATATTGCAAAGATAGAATCAATTGGATTTGACCACCAATTGCTGGGGAGAGAGGGGGGAGTGGAACAAAGGGAGAGGGAGAAGTGGCATTGAAGATTCCAGCCTGGCTGACTGACCATAATAATGGTGGTCTCATTACCAGAATGGAGAAATCTCGAAGAGATAGTTGGGTTAGAGGGGGGAAGAGAAAGATAGTAATTTCTACAATTTCGATAGATTTCACTATCTGATCAATGTAATGCCCCATCATGTCTTCAGAGGACTAATACTGCCTCCCACAGAAAGACAGTGAACTATAGGTGCAGAATGGAACATTGTCAGACATAGTCAATGTGGTGATGGGGGGGGGAGTTTGTTTCGTTGGGTTTTTTTGTTTGTTTTTCTGCTCGACTGTACTTAGTTATAAGACAAGATTCTATTAGGAGTAGGAAGAATCATTGGAAAATGATAGCAATGTTTAAAAAGGTCAAAAATAAAATATTTTTAAAAGATACATTCCCCTTTGGCCATATCAAATTTGACATGCTGGTAAAACCTTCAGGGAGGGATGTCCTGAAGGCAGATGGAAATGTGGGACTAGAGTTAGGGCTGGAACAACAGCTTTGGGAGCAACTTATATAGAGGCAATAGTCAAAGCTATGGAAATTGATGAGACTACCAAGGAAAAAGAAAGAGAAAATACTGTAGGAGATCAGGAAAGGGAAAAATAAATCATGCACAGAAGTACTCAGAGAATGCTTCATGGGAGAGGTGAGATCTACGCAAGGATGTTAAAATGGGTAGTGTTTGGAAAGGCAGGGAAGAAGGAGAAGCCAATCCAAGAACAGGAGAGATGCGTAGACAGGAATAAGTATTACCCGATTAGGAGGCAATAAAGAAAGCCTGGTCTGATTATAGCTGAGGACTCACACTAGGGAAAAGTGGGAGGCGAAGTTGAATAACAAGAGTAGGGACATATTGTGAAGGAATGAGGGTAGGGACATATTGTGAAGGGGTTTGGACTCGATCCCATAAACAAGCCAAACGAAGTGGTTATTATGAGCTCATATCATCTCAGGGAACCAAAGAGCCTTCCCCCAAATTATCCCAGCCCCCTCCTCCCTGCGAACTTGGTCATCAGCCCAAAAGACATGGCTGATGGCCAAGAGCTTCCCTCCAGCCACCCCACTCCACCGCCTACAGAGAACATACTTTTCCCAGGATTTTCCTCAATGCTACCAGCTACTCCCATCCACGTCCACCCACTAGTTACTTACTCATGCTGACCACAAAATCATAGGATGCTAGACCTGGAAGAGACCTTAGAGTATCTTAATCATCCTAGAGAGAAACATAGTGGTGGCGTAGTGTAAATAGCACTGGACTTTGATTCAGGAGAGAACTGTGTTCAAATCTACTCTCTGACACTCACAAGCGGTGTGACTGAGGATGAGTCCTTTAACCTCTGATCCTCACTTTTATCATATGTGAAATGGAAATAAGAATACATGAATAACCTGCCTCATATGGTTATTGTGAGGCTGAAATGAGATGATGCATGCAAAATGCCTGGCAAACCTTAAAGTATCTTGGTACAGTAAAACGAACCCTGGCTCAGCTGACAGAATTGGAGTTTAAGTCCTGCTTAGAAGTGGATAGTGTTCTGGGCCTGGAGTCAGGAAGACTCATCTTGTTGGGTTCAAATCTGGTCTCAGACACTAGCTGGGTGACTCTGAGCAAGTCACTTCACCCTGTTTGCCTCAGTTCTTCATCTGTAAAATGAGCTGGAGAAGGAAATGGCAAACCACTCCAATATCTTTGTCAAGAAATTCTCAAACGGGGTCACAAAGAGTCAGACAAGACCGAAATGACTGAACAACAAAATCTGACGCTTATTTCCTCTATGACGTTGGACAATTCACATAACTTCTACCCAGCCTTAATTTTCTTTTATGTAAAATGAGGGGGTTGGACTACATGGCCTCTGGGGTCTCTTTTGGTTCTGGGTCTGTTCCTCGATTATTATCTGTTGCAACACCATCATTTTACAAATGAGTTAAGTCCAGTCAACAAGCACTTATTAAGTGCCTGGCACAGGGCTAAGTGCTGAGAATGCAGATATAAGCAGAAAGAAAAACAGTCCCTGCCCTTGAAGAGTTCACATTCTAAAGTGGGAAGATAACACATAAAAGGAAGCTGAAAAAGCATGTAGGGAGGTAGAAGGGTGGAGTATCCCCCTACCACCACCATAGGAGTAGAAGTCCAGAAAGTCTGTAGTGCAGTGTGGAGTGAAATATCATCATTTTACAAATGAGGAAACTGAGGTTCTGGGAAGTTGTGACACTCACCCTCTGCCCCCCCAAGATCTGACAGATGCTAAGTGCCAAATGCAGGATTCACACTCAAAGATCTTTTTGACCACGTTCTCACAGCTAACAAGTGACAGAACTCAGGTCTTCTGGTTCATTGTTTGTTTTTTCCCATCACATCACACCCATACTTCATCTGGGCCGCAAAGTACTGCAAACTCTAGCTTTCCGCCATCCCAAGCTAAAGCAGGGAAACTGATGTGTGTGGTGTTGGAGGCAAGGAAGAGGCAGAGATTGTGCTCTCGGGGCCTCTGTGCTTCAGGGCTGTGGGAAAAGGCTGACCACCCCCACCGGAGCCCATGGAGGCAGAGCCAGAGAGAGAGCCCAGGCCCAGGAATGTGCTGACAGCAGCAGGGGCGGCTGCGGCACTTTAATCCCTAATCCACTGTCAACAATCCAGGCTTTGTAACATACAACTGATCAGAATTGGCTGGAGCGGGCAGTTGGAAATGTGGCCAAGCTGGAATCAGCCAGGCCCTGGGAAGGGGCAGGGGGAACAGGAAGAAGGGGGTCGGGATGCTCATATTTAATATTTGCATAAGAATTTGGAGCTCCAGGGTTTCCCTCATTAAATATGTCATTTGGGGAGGCCTGGACTCTTTGCTTTTGTTGCTGATGCTGGGGCGGACATTCTAATTATATTCTGAATAAAAGAATTTAAAATTGAAGGGAGGGCAGGGAGGAGATTTGAGGTTATTTGTGTTTCTCCTATACACTCTTCTAAATTGTAAGGTAGACACTAGTCTTATTCATCATTATCCCCCCTTATTCATCATCACTGGGCCCCCAGGACGTAATGGCCGGGGCGGGGGAGACAGGTGATTATGAGGTGAAACCTTAAGGAATCTACTCCATTCCGCAAACACCCCACTTTTTTTCTCTGTGGCACTGATAGATAGCCTTGCTGGGGAAGCATCTGAGGCAGCATTTCCTAAAGTAGAATTGGCCTGGGAATTGGATGGGGGAAGCAAGGCGGGGTCAGGCATTCCCACGGGGGTGGGCCACCCTGGGTCCTCCTCCCATCGCCGTAGGCTGCCTATATCAATAGCCGGGCACCCACCAATCTCTCCTACTGGGAACTGGGACCACTAGGAAGATGCCTGTGCAGGTGAGGGCCGGGCCCCCAGGCTCCTGAGAATTAAATAACTTTAACTACCAGGTGATCCCAGCCACCTCCCCACTCCCCACTAGGCTCTGAGCTACTCTGGGTATGTGTGCGCGCGCCAATATTTGTAGAGAGGCAATGTGGTGTCTCTTTAAAAGCGCTGGATTTGAAGATTGATTCAAAAAACTCTTTGCCTTACTCTTTGTGTGACCTTGAGCGAGTCACTTCTCTCTGAACCTCGGTTTATAAGTAAAATGGAAATTACTTGCACTATCTATCACGTGAAGTTGTGAGTGAGGATCAAATGAGGGAACGTACGTAAAATGATTTATAAATGAGAACTATTGTCATGTGAACGTGTTGTCTGCCTTCTGTCAAATCAGAGAGGTGGGAACGAACCCTGAGTTCTCCCAGCTCCCCAATCTCACGGACAGGCAGGATGTGTGTGAATCCCTGTGCCAGCGGAGGGACCAAACGCCGCGGCGCGAAAGCTGCCTTTTGGGCTGGTGCTTAGCAGCACGCGTGCCTGCTGGCCCCAGCCGCCTGACGGGAGGGAGGGGCAGCTGTGACAAGCAGGCGAGGCAGCGTTTGGTCCTTGCCCCAGGCTGCGGTCGGAGCCCGAGCGTGGGAAAGGAGGCCCTGGCTAGGGGGTCGAGGTCGGAGCCGGGAGCCAAAGAAAGGGGCCTGGCGGGCTGCTCGGGCGTCTGGGCGTCCGCTCGGACCTTAACCCCTCGGGAAGGGGACAGGGAGAAGGGAGGCCTGGGCGCCGCCTCATTTGACCCCGGGACCGTGGCCAAACTCAGCTATTTGGGCGCTATCGTGGGTTTGGCTCCGGCCTGCTCCCGAGGGCCAGAGCCCTGCGGCTGCTCGGCCTGGGCAGCCCTCACTCCCACCCCCGACCCCCGGCCGCGTGAGAACCCGAGGCCGACGCCCGGGGCTGTAATTCACAGGCCAGCGCTAGAATTAGCGGGCACTTGTCCGGCGGGCCCTCCGCGCGGGACCGGGGGGTGGGCCGTTTGGCCGCGCCGGCCTCTGCCCCCTCCGGTCTGCCACCCCAACCCCCGAGTCATTAAAGCTGGGAAGAGGCAACCGGGGGTGGAGAAAGGGAGAGCTGCGGGGCGGAGGAGGGCGGGGAGGATGCGATCTCCTGGGAAAGGTGATGTGTGAGTGGGAGCCGGCGGGCGCTGTGCGCGTGGGTTGTGTGTGTCTCTGTGTGTCTGTGTAGCCGTTTGCAAGCGTATGGTGGGTAAGAGGGAGAAGATGAAAACGGGTCACAGCAATAGTAATGTGATTTCCTAGGCGGTCCACTCATGCAGATCGAAACCAGTGTATCACTTAAGGTTTTCAGCGAACTTTCTCAGGCTCAGATAAATGCTGTGACTTGCCAAGGCCCACATGATTGATTGATGCTTGTAGAGCCATTTTATCCTTTAAGAAGCACACCCATAATAGCCCCTTACTTTGATTTAAAGCTTTCTTAACCGTTTCCATTATTACTGATGCGTAATGTTGGTAGCAGGTGTATTATTATCCTTGGTTCACACAAATGAGACAAATGAGGACGTGAAGGCTCAAAGGTTAAGTGAGTTGCTCCTGAGTACCCAGAATTCAGGTCTGCCTAAGGGTCAGTGTTTTTTCCCAGCTTGTTCCAATACCTGGGGCTTGGGAAGAGAATCAAAAGAGAGATTAGCAATGAAAGTTCCTTAAAAACTTGTAAAGCCTTATATTCTTATTCAACAAATAATAATAGCTTTAAATAATAGATAATGAATATCATTTAGAAATTAAAATTAAATGTGAAATAATACATTGAAATAATAAATTCACTTTTAAAATCATCTGCAACAACTCTGTGAGGTAGGTTAAGTATCATTATACGCATTCTGTAGATGAGGAAACTGAGGACTGAAAAAGACTAGTGATGGAGAGAAGTAGGGTTGTGAAGAGAGTAAGCGACAAAGCTGAGAAATGTCTGGCTTCATTTTCATAGGATCATCAAAACATAGATCTAAGATCCCTTTGGGGGAAAAAGTCATGACTTGGTGGCCAGTCTTTTGGTGATGAGTCTTTCCACCCTTTATTAGCCTAGTTTTTCAATGAGAGTCTATTAATAAGGTCATCGGAGCCATTGCCAAACAGTCCTGATCTATATCTTGCCACTTGGACTCAGATGGGTCTGGAGGAGAGAGCAAAGCCGTTGACTTTGCACAAACCTCCCTCACTTAAGTCCAATTCATTTGCAAGTCCTGACATCTCCTTCCTGATGTCATGGTCTTCTTTGGGACAAAAAGCAAACAACATCGACAAGGTCCATAAGCTAAGCCTTTCCATCTTAGTAGTACCTGCTAGAATTTGTGCTCCACTGGCAGAACCTTCAAGAACCTGGGTCACTTCCATGCCATGGCGAGTAATTAATTGGAAGAGGATTTCAGTGGAAGCAGGAACACACACCTATCCACATAAGTATAATACAAGGCAGAATGTGAGGTGTTTTTTATATATCCAATGCCTAGCAAATGATGTGCCCTTAAAAAATATTTGTTAAATGCCTGAATGAATGGAGGTCTTTGGCACTTTCCCCAGCTGTTTGAGCCTTCCCCAATAAGGTTACTTTGCATCTACTCTATTGATATGTGTGTTGTCTGCCCCATCCAAATGTAAGCTTCTTAAGGGCCAAATTTTATCTTTCTCTCCCATCTGACTATTATTACTCATAATCACTTAATAGATGCTTACTGATTGTAGATGGATTGATTGGAGGATGAAAGGAGGACCCCTGTCTATACCCCAGCATTTCCCCCACTCTCTTTCCATTCACAGTTTGAAGCCTTTTGCTCAGGGGGCCTGGTCCCAGGCTGGAGTCTAATCGTCCAGGGTCAGTCCAACTCCAAAGATGATGAGTAAGAGAAATTTCTTTCTTCGCACCTTTCCCTTCCACCTACCAGAGAATGTCTAACAGGCAACAATGGCAGGGTGCCAAGTGTGGCCATTGCAGTTTGGGGGTGTCTTTGGGAGGACCTCAGACATGCCTCAGGACTGAACTGATTGTAGGGTCTGAAAGGGTCTAAGGGATTACAGGAGTGGGCAAGGGTATTGGAGTCGAATGCCTAGACTCTGTAGTTTTCTTTCCTCTTTTATAGGTTTGAAATAAACTTCCTCACTGAGTCAGGTGACATCGCTTTCCATTTCAAACCTCGATTCTCCAATGGTACCTTGGTCTGCAACTCCTTCCAGGGCAATCGTTGGGGTGAAGAGGAAGTTCACAGTGTCTTCCCTCTGGAGCTAAAGGAGCCCTTCGAGGTAACAACAGGCTCTTTCCCTCCCTACAAGGCAGAATGAGGTTGGGATAGACAAAGATGGTTTTTCAGAGGCTTAACAGTCCCCTTCAAAATCCCACAGAATATGTGTGACTGAGCCCTCTCAAGGCCAACTGGTGGGCAGAAGGGGAGCCCAGACTTCAGGGTAGCAATGCAGTAATAATCACTCGAATTTATGCAGCACTTGACCATTTACAACACACTTTTCCCTTAAAACCTGTAAAGACAATTGTCATCCATTCCCAGATAAGGAGACCTCATGAGGCTCAGGGTGTTAAAGTAATTTTCCCACACTCCCACCATTTGCTAAGTGGCAGAACCTGAAGTCCAACATAAGCCCAGCCCATTCCCCTCTATAACATTTTTTCCCTCTATGTAGTTATCTACAGTATACATAGTGGAAAGACATTGTTATAGGAACATTCAGTGTGCTTGGAAGTCTTTCCCTTATCTTCTTCCTCTTCATATCTTGGACACCATTTTTTCTCCCTACCTCCTGATACTGTAAAAGCTCCTATCTCAGTATATACAATTAATGGTATCTCTCCTCTTATCTTGGTAGGTAAAACTGACATCTGTCTCTAAGTGCTCAAATTGTGGGTAATCAATTAGGTGAAGTTAGCCTGGGAAGATTTCAAGAGTGTTTATGTGCTAATGGATGGGAGATCTGAAGGTCTGGCTGCTTTCTGAAGGTTGATTGCTGTCTTGCCCTCCGCCAAGGGTTCAGTCCCTTGACCTCCTGGTGCCTTGGTCTCCCCATTTGTGAAATTAAACACTTAATAGCTGTGTGACCTTGGGCACCTGTCCTATAAGGAAAAGACCAACCAAGAGGTTCTAATCTTATTATTTATTATCATCAATCAACATTTATAGATACTGTATGTGTGATACTGTGCTAAAGCACTAGGGATTCAGTCATGTCAATTCTACGTGACCTCCTGGACTTCTCTCAGAAAAGATAGTGGAACGATTTGCCTTTTTCTTCTCCAGTGTACCCCTGAGGCAAATAGGGGTTAACTGAGTTGCCCAGGGTCACATAGCTAGTACAAGTCTACAGCAGGATTCAAACTCAGATCTTCCTGACTTCAATCCTGGTGCTCTATCCACTGTACCACCTAGCTCCCTCTGAAGCACTAAAGAAGTAAAAGACATCCTTTCTCTCAAGGATCTTCTAGTCTCCTTTTGTTGTTTTGGTTGGATTCTGTGATTTTATTGGTATAGGGAAGTCCTCTCCTGAAAGCCTCCTCTCCAGAAAATCCCTCTACTAGTGCAGATTGACAGCTGCTCTGCAATTTGAAGTTTTAGAGACCTCTCTGGGGCAGTATCCATCAGAGGCAGGATTTGAACCCAAGTCTTCTATACTCCAAGGATGGTCATCTGTCCGCTATACTATGTTGCGCCTTTAAGGTCTAGTTGGGGAAAGATAGCATTTGTTTATGCATGCATTCATTCAATTAGCATTTTTAAAGCCCCCACTGAGTGCACAGCATGTCAATAAGAGACAAGATTGTTGAGGTAGGGAGGGGATAAGCTTTTACTGCTCAGGGCCTGCACTGATTTGCCTGTCTTTCAGATTGAAATCTTTTCAGATTCAGAGTATTTCCACGTCTTCATCCAAGAGAACAAGGTGGCCCAGTATGAGCACCGCCAGAAACCACTGGCCTCCATCACCAAGGTGCAAGTGCTGAACGACCTCAGATTCCCGCTAGTGGAGCTTTCCAAGAAGCGCCTCTATCTGGGGTAAAGGAGATGCATCATTGCCTCAATCATCAGGGCAGAGCAGATAGGCTAGAACCTGAGGGGACCCCAGGGGTCAACTAGTCCAAACCCCTTCACCTTACAGACAAGGAAACCAAAGCCAAGAGGGTTTTAAGTGATTTTCCCAAGGACACATTTGAGCCAGAATTCTTTCCACTGTGCTACCCTACCTCCACAGGTCCTCTGTATTCTTTCTACCGTATCACATACCAGATCTGATAGGAGCCTCTTGAGGTCATCTGGCCTTTCCCATCCACACCTAGGAGGGCATTTGAAAGATCCTGGATCACCTGTGCCATTAAGTTGAGGTCCCAGCCACACTAGCATCAATACCAGCTCAGCAGCACAGTCTTCATAATCCTTGACCATTATAGGGAGTGAGAAGACTAAGCATCCATTATGGCACTGTGCTAGCCTTTACAAATACAATAATGCTTTTGTCGTTCAGTTGTTTTCAGTCGTGTCTTGGCAAAGGTACTGGGGTGATTCGCCACTTCCTTCTCAAGCTCATTTTACACATGAGGAAACTGAGGCAAACAGGGTGAAGTGACTAGCTCAGGATCACACAGCTAGTAAGTGCCTGAGGACAGATTTGAATTCAGGAAAATAAGTCTTCCTGACTCCAGGCCTGACACTCTATCCACTTTGCCACCTAGCTGCCCTGTAATAATAATAGCTAACATTAAAATAATGCTGGCTCTGTGCCAGACACTGCTGAGCACTTTACAATTATTATCTCATTTGATCCTCACAATTCTGAGAGATAGGTGGGGAAACTGAGGCAGAGGTTAAGTGACTTCCCATGTGTCACACAGCTAGTAAGATGTTTAAGGTTGGATTTGAACTCAGCTCACTGCCTCTAGGTTTTATATAACACTTCCCACTTTACAAAGTGTCACAACCATCTCACTGGCTCCTCACAACAACCTTTTGAGAAAGACGGTGTGTGGAGGGGTATTATCCCCATTTTACAGGTAAGGAAACTGAGGCCCAGAGAGGCTAAGCTGTGTGTGCCATTTGCCCGAGAACCAACACCTAGTAAATGATAATAGAACTGAGACTAGGATCAGGCTTTCTGAGCTAGCCTGCTGCCTTTTGGACTCTATGGACTGTCATCTTGGGACTCCCTTGGGCCTGACCATGTCTAGTTTTCTGCACTGCCCCTTTCATTGGGAAACTATGAGAACAGTGGGGCTGTCTGTAAAGGTTCTACCTTTTGGCATCCACAGAGATGGGAGACTCTAACCTGCTGCTGAAAATCCTCGATGCTGGAAAGAGATTCAAGCGCTAACCCCAGCAACAGATCTCCAGGAATGCTAGGGAGCAGCGGTGCCCACCGGAAACAGATGTGTGTGAGTGTATGTGAGTGTTTGTGTGAGTGTGTGTACACTTTTCTTGCCAGGAGAGGCACTTTTGCCATTGGCTTCACCAATAAAAACTGAAAACTCCTGGGAAAGTGGCTGGTGAGCTGTTATGGGGGAGGGGAGGGAGGAGGAAGGGCGGGGATGGTCAGCTGGGTGAGGAATTCAGCTCCTTGGGGTCTTTGATCCTCACCCCCTTAGAACCCAGCTCCTGCCTTTTTTTTTTTAAACTCTGCCTTGGGGGATGGGAGAGAAGCAGCAGTGGCCTGAGCCCTGGGAAACACTGCCTAGCCACCTGATCTCCTGGGAAAAGGTGTATCTAGCTCATCATTCAAACATTTGTGGACCCCTCACCCTGAAGAAGGGCTGCGCTGCTGAACTTCTAAAAAATTGGAAGAGATGAGCCTCACGGAGTGCTTTAATGTTCACAAATACTCCACATGTCTGGTTTTATTCTTTGAGCCTAATGCCAACCCCAGTGAGGTACATAGAACAAATATCATTATACTCATTTCACGGATGAGAAAATCATGGAGGTGAAGTGAACCTCATGGAGGTAATGAACCTCATGGAGGTGAAGTGACTTGGGAAGAGTCCCAAAGAGCCAAAGCTGACTCCAAATCCTGTGCAACTGTTCACTACCTGAACTAAATACATAGAACAAAACCTACTTTATCCCTATTGACCCAGGCCACTAGTACATAGGAAAACAGATTTAGAGCTGGAAGAAACTCTAGAGATCATCAAGACCAACACCCTCATTTTACAGATGAGGAAACTGAGGCACAGAAGGATGCCCAGGGTCACACAACTAGTAAGTGACTGAGGCAGGATTCAAACCCAGGTTTTCCTGACCCCCAAGTTGAGCATTCTATCTACTACTCCACATAAGATTTAGAAAAAAAAAGTGGGTCCCTCAAGTAGCTCAGTGATATAGTGGACAGAGCCCTGGGCCTGAAGTCAGATGGGTTCAAATCTAGTCTCAGATATATACCAGCTGTGTGACCCTGGGCAAGTCACTTAACTTGGGTCTGCCTCAGTTTCCTTAATTGTGAAGTGGGAATAATAATAGATCTTATCTCCTAGGGTTGTTATGAGGGTCAAAATGAGAAAATATTTGTAAAGTGCTTAGCACAATGCCTGGTACATAGTAGGCACTTAATAAATGCTGATTGTCTTCCCCGTGTGGAACTTTGTGATGATAATTACAATTTATGTTCATATAGCACTCATAGGTCCTTCCAACAACCCGATGAAGATGGTAGTGCATAAGGAATATGTTATCCCCATTTTACAGATGAGGGAGCAAACATGAGTATTTATTGTGACAAGCTACATATAGAGGAGCCAGGACATGTATGCCAGTCTCCCAACTTTAAAGCCAATATTCTCCCCAGTAAACCACCCTGCCTAAAGAGACATGGACCAGAAAAAACTGTTTCTGTAATAATATGGTCTCCAGGAGGTCATTACAACAGGGCTCCAGAACCCAGTCCATGTGGTACCCAGTGAAAAGGCTCTATTTGGGGGAAGGGAAGGGAATCAGCATTTATTAAGCACCTACTAGGTATAAGCAAGATATATTTAGTATAAATTGGAGGTAGTCCTAAAGGAAAGGCACTAAGATTAAAGAGGACTAGAAAAGGCTTTATTGCAGAAGGTGGGACTTTTTCTGAGACTTGAAGGAAACCATGGGAGCTAGGAGGCACACATGAGAAGAGAGAGCATTACAGACAGGAAGGACAGCCAGCTCCTTGATGAGGTTGTCAGAGCCCAGAGAAATTCAATGACTTTCTGAAGAACATACAGGTTAGTAAGTGTCAGGGATGGGATTCAAACTCAGGGCTTCTGACTCATTTCAAATTCCCACACTGGTCTCCTCAATAGGAGATAGCCTGGTCTTTAATGAAATATATTTATACCAGGTGGGGGGGCGGCTCTTAATTCCTACAAAGGTTGCCATGGGTGGTTTATCTCATTCGTTTTTAAATAGTATTTTATTTTTTCCAACTGCATGTAAAAACAAATTTTAGCATTTTAAAAAATTTTTAAGTTCCAAATTTTCTCCCTCCCTGTCTCACTTTCCCCTCCCTAAGACTGTAAGCAATTTGACATAGATTATATATGTGCAATCAAGTAAAACATTTCCATATTAGTCATGTTGTGAAAGAAGTAACAGATCAAAGGAAAAAAACGTGAAAAAAATAAAGTGAAAATAGTATGCTTTGATTTGCAGGCATACTCCTCCATCAGTTCTTTCTCTAGACATGGGGAGCATTTTTCATCGTATCTCATGCTTTTTATGTTGATCCTTAATAGCTTCAGTTTCAGTAGGTGATGTGTTTTGACCTTGTCTTCATATCTCTCCCCTCGCCAAAAAAATTTGGGGGTTGACCCTGACGCCCCAGATGCCCCACTGAAAGTAGCAGAATTTTAGAAAAGAGAAAATGGTGTGGCACAGTGGACATCATTAAAAATAATACTAAACACTACAAGAGAAATCAGAGACAATATATGTTAAATGCCAGATAAATGGAAGAGAGAGTAAGTGCTTCCAGTATTCAAATGAGGAGGTTAGGGAAACTTCCCAGGAAAGATGGGACTTGAGCTGGACCTCAGGGATGAGTAAAAGTTGACTAGGTAGGAAGTAGGTGGGAATGGGAAAAGCTAGGTAGACATCCCCTATCTTCTTTATCTTTACAATAAAATAGAAACTCCTCAGCTTGGTGTTTAAAGCCCCTCATTGTATGGCTTCTAGTCTATCTTCTTAGACTTTCTGGACATTATTCTCCTTTAAGCACTCTATGTTCCAGCAGAAAGTGTCCTACTTTCAGTTCCTGGAACACCTTACGTAGTTGTTGTTCATCCTTCATTTCTGAAGAGGACCAATGACATCACGGGCTATGTCTTGACTTGTTCATAAATTAGATTTAAGTGACTGCAGAGTTGCACAAAGTCGTCAGCCTCACTGTCTCTTCCTGAGTCATCGAAGCCCAGTGGCAGGACAAAAGTCAGGACAACTGGCCATCCTGGGATACTCCTGGAACACAGCACTCCATCTCTCATCTGTATGCCATTACGCAGGCTCTCTTCTATGTTTGGAATACACTTCCTCTCACTTCCAACAATTAAAATTATTAGCTTCCTTCGAAGTTCAGTTCATGTAAATCGAGGGCTGGATTTGAGTCAAACAGACCTGAGTTCAAATCCCACCTTGAAAATTTACCTTACTGTGAAACCCTGGGTAGTCATTTGACCTTTCTCAGCCTCAGTTTCCTCATCTGTCAAATAGGAATAATCATAGCATCTACCTCACAGGGATCAAATGAAATAAAATGTCAGTTGCTTCGAAAATGTTAAAGTCCTATATAAATATTAATTACTGTTATTTTCTGCATGAAACTTTTCCTGATCCTTTCCTTGTCAGTGTTTTCTCCTTCCTCAAATTATCATGTATGTACTTCTTTTTTTTCCCACAAGTTTAATACCCTTAGGAGAACATAAAGCCCTCAGAGCAAGGATTGTTTTTTTGTTGTCTTTGTATGCCTAGAGGCAGCTAGGTCCTTCCATGTATAGAGAGCACTGGGCTTGGAAGCAGAAAGACTCATCTTCCTGAGTTCAAATCTGGCCTCAGGCACTTACTAGCTGTGTGACCTTGGGTGAGTCACTTAACCCTGTTTGCCTCAGTTTCTTCATCTATAAAACAAGCTGGAGAAGGAAATGGCAAACCACTCTAGTATCTTTGCCAAGAAAACCCCAAATGGGGTTTTGGATTAGGGTTGGATAAGACTGAAACAACAGAACAAATTCCTAGAATTTAGTGAAGTGCCTTGTATATGGCAAGCACTTAATGAATACTTATTAGATTAGATTGGAACCTGCAACCAACATTTCCCTTGGACCCAGATATCAAGAACCTTCACCTAGGACAGGATGATCTGGACTTTGCCCCAGGGTTCTGATATTTAAAGTATGTTGACAGTATTTACATTTCTTTTTTTTTTTTTTGGTAGAGGGGAAGGCAAGGCTATTGGGGTTAAGTGACTTGCCCAAGGTCACACAGCTAGTAAGTGTTTCAAGGCTGGATTGAAACTCAGATCCTCCTGACTCCAGGGCCAGTGCTCTACTCACTACGTCACCTAGCTGCCCTTGTACTTACATTTCCACAGCAAGTAGAGACAACTGAGCTTGACATATAGGTAGCAAAAATAATTACTTAAAAGAGGAAGTGGCCAAATGGTCCTCTTCCTCAGGCTGGCTATTTCATCCTAAATGAGTTCATCTCTTCCCCATTCCCTGGAATAGTTTTGCTAAGTCCTGGGTTTTTCATCCCTTTCCCCCACTTAATTTCTCCTAAAAAAAAAAAAAAGTTAATTTGAAGGCAGAGCCTTTTGTGAAGGTTTCATTCCTTGGACATGAAAAAAAAAATGATATTGTAGCCTGTCTGTTGGGCCTTAGAAGGAATGATAGATGTCCAAGTTGTCATTCCCTTCTGCCAGGTGCTTCAGGCATGACAGAAGAGATGAGTGGGTCTCCTTTTCAAAGGCATGAAAACAGAGGAATCTGTTCCATGGGAAGGAAAAGAATAATTATTGCCTTTTGGTTTTCTTTTGAGCTTCCACTTTCCAAACCTCTCCTACCAGTTCCCCACTCCTGCTGTCCTTACCTGTCAGACTGGCCATCTCCTCACCTCCATGTGTGTTTGAAGGACAATCACTAGTAAAAGAGATGAGTCTTGTTCTGTTTGGCACAGAGGACAACCCAAAAGCAATGAATTGAAGTTGAAAAGGGGCAAAGTTAGATTCAATGCCAAGAAATGACTCGTTATCTAGCCCCATATTGGACTGAGCTGCCTCCAGAGGCGGGGTTTCCCCTCATTCAGAGTCCTTGAGTGGAAGCTGGATGTCCATTTGATGGATATGTTATAGTGAGGATTCCCTTCAGGTATGGATGGGTTGGAATGGACAGCCACCAAAGTTACTTCTAACTATAAAATCCAGTGATTCTCTAAGACTCCTCAAAATCTGCTTTCTCTGTGTTGCCTTTGTTGTTGTTGTGGTTATCTTTGCTTTGCATTTTTATTCTGTCTTTTGTTGTTGTTAATTGCAAGTAGTTGGTGAGGCCCACGCCAATTATTTTTGCCTTTAATACATTTATAATCAAATCATCACCTTGCAAAATCCCAAATAAAGCCATTTTGGTTCCTCCAGTCAGTGTTGGTTAGGGATTTCCCCCATTCATCCCACCAATTTATCTCTGCTTGGGTCACCCATACTGCTCCCCTTCAGTTCCCAGCTCTTTGGCTGAAAACTAGCATAGTTCCATTTCCTTGCCACCCAATACACTCAACCCTGTGCCTTTCCTCAGCCCACCCCCTAGGCAGCCTTTTATTCCATCTACACTCACATACCCCATTTCTCCATCTACCTAGTATCTCTGTTCCTGATCCATGTCAAAGCCTCTATCAACTGAGAGTTCTGTGCCTCTGGTTGAGCCATCAATCTCTCCTAGAACCTTCCCTATCTAGGCAGATCCTTGTTACTCTATCCAATAAACTTCCAACTTCCTCTTTGTATTATTTGTATTGTATTATTTATTGCATTGTTAATAAATTATATAGTAACAACTTTGATGTTTTAAGTCTCGGAGATTAGGGGTTTTGAGATCTATCTATATATATCTATCTACCTATGTATACATATGTGTATATACATGTGTGTATGTATAGGTATATTTAAATTTTCTTCATCTGTAAAATGAGAATAACCACACGGTCTCACCATGTTATTATGAGGATATAATGAGATAATGTATGTAGAGTTCATGTCAAGATCTAAAGGGTTCTACAAATGTCAGTTATTGTCATTTTTAGTTATTTTTAAAAATTACAAAGAGAGATAGAGAGGGGAGAGAGAGACAGAAAAAGAGAGAGATGAGCAATTGTTTATAGGGAACAGAGTAAATAATATTTGATAAACTGGGGTGGGGACTCTAAGTTAACTTATCAATTAAAGAGAAAAATGTTGCAATCTTAGTAATTAATGAGTAAATATCCAAATACAACCTTGGTTTATTTTAGAACTTGAGAAAATGGAAATTAATATGGTAGTAAGTCAAGTAGTAAGTTGAAAGGTAATTGATGCCAGAACCCTGCTACATATGCAACTGTATTTATGTACACAAAGGTATAAATTTCCACATAGCATATGGAGAAAGGGCACATTAGTTCAGTTGGGCTTTGCCTTGTCAGGGAAGACTTCCTGGAAGGATTGTCCTTTCTGTTTATTGTTTTACTCCGTACATAGGGATCAACAGGAACTGTGAATGAATAGAGGATAAATATTTTCAGGATAAAAGTCTGAGTCAATAGCCCAGAAAATAGCTGGTAGAAGCACATTTCACTATTGTGCTGTCTCTTCTCTGACCCATTAATCCTAGGACTGAAAGTCTGGACTTGTTGTGTTCTAGCAAATGTGCTCAGGCTCCCATGGTGGCACCCATCCCTGATGTAAATTAGCCACTTCTTATTGGAGTGGAGATATCCTATTTCTCGGATGTTACACCCAGAAATGAAATGTGCTTGATTCCTTCCTTATCCCCAGCTCCAGAGTCAGAGTAGATTCTTTGTGCCTGATAAGTGATCCCTCTTTCCCATCTCCCCCAAGACTTGAAGCCCCTTGGAGCAAATTGGCTTGGACAAGTGTCCCAGCAGCTCCCAGTAGGCTGAAATATGGCCTGGGTAGTCACAGCCTGTCATAGTCAATCTAAAATAGTCAGAATCCATACAGAAAAGAATAGAGAAAACAAAGGCCAGTGAAGGGCCATGGAACTGAAGAAAATTTCTCCTCTGAAAAGGAACACTAGCCATCTAGTAACTGGGTCTCTGAGAAACCAATCTCTGTTAGGATAGATGGTAGACATTTCTAAATTTGAGGTCTACGCTAGGATAACAATACTAATAGCTACTATTTAAGCAGCCTGGCTGTGTAACCAGAGGTAAATCACTTAACCTCTAAAAACCTCAGTTTCTTCATCTATAAAATGGGAATAATCACATAGTCTTACAGTGTTGTTACACAGTTAAAATGAGATAATGTTTGTAGAGTTCGTGGAGAGCCTTAAAGGGCTCTATAAATATCAATTACTGTATTTTTTTTTAATTCAAGCAGCTTGGAAGAAAACTATTATTCTCCTTCCTCCTACCCCACCCCTGACCACCCAATCCAGTAACTATGAGCAGAGCTGAAGTCTTAGAGTCTGAAGAACTAGATTCTAATCCCAGTTGTGACATTTAGTCACTGCATGAAGCACTTTCTCTAGTCTGTTTCCTCGATCTCTGAAGGTCGCTCTAGCTAGTGAGAGTCTGGTGTGAGCTGGAGTAGTCAGGCAAGGCATCATAGAGGCAACATAGGTCTAGAGCTGGAAAGGACATCAGAGGCAATTTTGTCCACTTCTCTCATTTTATAGATGTGAAAATAGGTCCAAGGAACCTAAGCGATTTGCCTCAAATCACAGAGGCAGTACGCATTGGAGGTGAAATTTAAATCCAGGTTCTCTGACTCCAGTTACTTCTACTATACCACTTTTTCTTTTTCTTTTTCATTTCTTCTTTCCTTCCTTCCTTCCTTTTTGTTGGCAATGGAAAAAATTTAGTTTTTCATTTTCCTGTCTCCCTCCCCAAAATTGAAAAAGAAAAAGAAAACTCTTGTAACAAATGTGCACAGCCAAACCAAAATCCCACATTGTCCATGTGCAAAAACGTCTCATTCTATATCATGGGTATCAATCGCCCCAGCAGGATCAGCCTATTTCATCATAAGTAGTGTATTTCCTCACTGAGCTTATAAAAGTGTGGTTGGTTATTGCATTGATGAGGGTTCTTAAGGTTTTTTAAGCTTTTTTGTCTTTACAATGTTATTATGTAAATCGTCATAGTTCTGCTCACTCTATTCTGTGTCAGTTCATACAAGTCTTCCCAGGTTTCTCTGTTCATTTTATTGTTTCTTATGTCACAATAGCATTCCGTTACATTCATATAAGATAATTTGTTGAGCCATTCTATGATTGATGAGTTACTCCACAGATTCCAGTTTTTTGCCCCAACAAAAAGTGCTTCTATAAGCATGTTTGTATATGTGGGTCCTTTTCTTCTTTCTTTGATCTCTTTGGAAAATAGGCCTAATAACAATATCCATGGGCTACCACATATTTTCACTTGAAGTGGGGCTTGAAGGATAGGTAGAGATTTCGTACAGTGAGAGAATAATAGTCATTATTATAGTTCACACTTTCATGAGGTACCAAGGCTTACAAAGTATTACAAGAACCCTGTGAGGCAATTAGCACAAACATTGACTTATCCATTTTACAGATGAGGAAACTGAGGCCCAAAGAGGTAAAATTGCCTCATTCAAGGTCAGTGGCAAAGTTGGGAAGGGAGCATATTCCAGGTGGATAGAACCACATAACCAGAGTTGCTCCTCAGCTTTTCCATCAGCAAATGAGCTGGAAAGATTTCTGATTCCCTGGAAAAATGTCCCTTCACAATCGGCATAAATTGCACTAATAACTCTTTAATCATCTGACTGCATCAATTTCTCAAAACTCCTTCACACACACTACACTCTTTGAAGTTATTGGGCTAAGGGCACAAAGCAAGTTAATGGTAGAATCCTGGTCTTTGGGAAATGACTGTTTTGCCAATAATCTAGTCCCCGGGTGGGCTATATATGGTCTCGAAGCTACAGGTTCCCTACCCCGATCTAGTCCCATCCAGGTTCAGAATTAGTCTTTTGCTACTTTCATTCTGGATTTGCAATGTGCCTTGGAAGATTAAAAGTCTAAGGGAATGGTGATGAATTTTTATGTCTTTGTTGAGGAAGTGGTTAATTCTTATTGCTACTCACCTTATAGAAGTTACCTGAATTTGGGGGATATTTAATGAACATTCATGAGTTCTTTCCTTTAAGTGAAAAGGGATGGAGGAACTACATGGTATCAATTTGTCTTTAACTAAAAAATTAACCGTGAGACCCATACGTATCGAGTTAGTTTTTCTTAATGATAATAACAGCTGACACCTTCCTCCCCTCTTTGGAGAAGTGGAGGTCTCTGGATATGGAATATGAAATATACTGTCAGACATAATTTGTATATTGACTGGTTTTGCTGAATCTCTTTTTCTTCTTTTAAAAGCTTTGTTATGAAGAAATGACTGATTGGGTAGGGGAAGGAAGAAATATTTATTTAGAAATAAAGGCGGTGTAAAAAATGATTAAAAAATTTAAAGGCAACATGCCAATTTAATGTTTGAAAAGTACTTTATGTAATAAAAATAATTAGCATTTATATAGCACTTTGGGGTCTGCCAAACACTTTACAAATATTATCTCATTTGATCCTTATAACAACCCTGGGAAGTGGGTGCTATCATTATCCCCATTCTGTTGTTGTTGTTGCTGTTCAGGTATTTTAGTCCTGCCCAAATCTTTGTGATCCCATTTAGGTCTCCGTGGCAAAGATACTGGAGTGGTTTGCCATTTCCTTCTCCAGTGGGGGTAGGGGTGGAAGACTATGGATACTGAATGTTGCATATGCTGTCTGATGAAGTATTGGGGGTGATTGCTTTTGCCTAACTGTTTTTCTTTGTTACAAGGAAAGGCTTATTTTCTCATTAGGTGGTAGTGGAATGGAGGCATATCCTGAAGTGACTGGGACACACAACCAGAGCATGTGTGTGTGTGTGTCAGAGGCTAGATTTGAACCCTCATCTTCCTATCTTGGAGGCCAGCGTTTTCCTCACATCTTGCTCATATTGAGTGTTTAATAAATACTTGTTGAATTAAATCTAAATATCCCTTTCAGTTCTAAATACTATAAATCCATTTATGTATCCTTTGCTATCTTAATTAAGAAGATCTGTGAAGGAAGTCATTACATCAAACTTGAGAGAGAGACAGAGACTTAGAAACAGAGGGAGAGAGAGAGATAGAGAAAGTGACAAAGAGATAGAGGGAGACAGAGACAGAAAGAGAGAGAGGGAGAGAAACAGAGGGAGGGAGAGACAGACAGAGGAGGGAGAGAGACAAGGAGAGAGAGACAGAGAGACAGAGACAGACACAGAGAGAGAAACACAGAGACATAGAGAGAGAAGGAAAGAAAGACAGACAGAGAGAGAGAGAGAGAGAGAGAGAGAGAGAGAGAGAGAGAGAGAGAGAGATGCTTACTATTTGTGGAATCAAATTTAGTTGATACACTGTGCCAGCCCTGGCTACGAGCTTTAGCCTGCTCCTCTCTGGCCAACAGATTGGCTTTTGGTCTCTGTGATGGATGTTGACAGAAGTGCTGACTCCAGCTGCCCAGAGTCTGGTTCCATTTTGCTGATGGTTTAGACATAGACACAGAGGTTAACCAGCTCAGCAAAAGCCAGAGAATACCCAGAACCTTCTAGAGTCCGTTTAGCCTTTCCCAGCTCTGAGCTGGAGGATTTTGTACTCCTTATTCTGCCCTTTTCAGGGGCCAAATTCTCCCCTCACCCTTGTAGTTCCAAGTAGGGGGAAATAACCACTCATACCTTTCTTATACAATATCTTTTTGTATTCTTCAAAATCCGCTCTTTTCTTTGAGCCCCCACCCCCACAGCTTTGGAGTTAGAAGCAAAATCAAATATTAACTAAAAGGTCTACATATTTTACACGTAAGAAAACTGAGGGCCAGAGCAGTCATGTGGGGCAATGATTAGTGGTCTGGCAGATAGTCCTGCTTATTATCTCCCTCCTCTGATGCAAACAAGATGTAAGACTGTGGGCAAGTCACCGACTCTCTCTGATTTGAGGCAGGCAGACCCACTAGCAGGTTACTGCAATAATCCAGGTATGAGGTAATAAGGGCCTACACCAGAGGGGTGGCAGTGTCAAAGGAGAGAAGGTGGCATATTTGAGAGATGTTGTAAAGGTAAAATGGACAGACCTGGGCAACAGCTTGGATATTGGGGGATTGGGGTAGGTGAGAAATAGTGAGGAATAGAGGATGACTCCTAGGTTTTGATCTTGAGGGACTGGGGGGATGGTGTTGTTCTCTACAGTAATAAGGAAGGTAGAATGAAGGGGGAAGGAGGGAAGGGGTTCAAGGAGAAAGATAATGAGTTCCCTTTCAGACATACTGGGTTTAACCCTGGAAAGGCAGCTTGCCAATGGAGGTTTCATTCTCTTGGAATATTGATGCTTTGTTGAATGTAAAACCCAGAACTCTGAACAACAGGATACCAAGGAACCTGCTGGACCTTTCAAGCTCACAAGGCCATGGGCTCCCCCTCCTAAAAGGACATGGGTGAAAGAACTTAAGGCATGGAACTTTTAGAATGCTCCTGCAGCCAATCGAAGAGCTTCCTCTTTGACACGTGGTTGGCTGGCCCAAACCAGTTACTGAATGTCTAGGCATGCTCCACAGTATCTGTCTCTCTGTTTCTCTGTCTTTGTCTCTGTCTCTGTCTGTCTTTGTCTGTCTGTCTGTCTCTCTCTTCCCTCTCTTACATCATCACCATGGCTCTCTCAGAGGCATCCTCCATGTGGAAATGCCATCTTAGCAAGCTCATGGCATCTGCAGACACCCATTACACTGGGT
>CM053622.1:420702252-420743350 GCA_028646595.1 Phalanger gymnotis
TTTAATTTCCTTTTCATTGGACGTGAATTTATCCTTTTCATTTTTGATACTGGTAATTTGGTTTCCTTTTGTCTTTTTTTTAATCAAATTGACCAAAGGTTTATCAATTTTATTGGTTTTTTTCATAAAAGCAGCTCTTAGTTTTATTTGTTAATTTAATAGTTTTCTTGATTTCAATTTT
This sequence comes from Phalanger gymnotis, assembly GCA_028646595.1. NCBI lineage: Eukaryota > Metazoa > Chordata > Mammalia > Diprotodontia > Phalangeridae > Phalanger > Phalanger gymnotis. The sequence continues at coordinate 420,702,434 of CM053622.1, forward strand.
ATTAATCTCTCCTTTGATCTTCAGTATTTCTAATTTGGTATTTAATTGGGGATTTTCAATTTGTTCTTTTTCTAGCTTTTTCAGTTTCATGCCCAATTCATTGGTTTCCTTTCTATCTATTTTATTCATGTAAGCATTTACAGATATAAAACTTCCCCTAAGAACTGCTTTTGCTGCATCCCACAAGTTTTTGTATGTTGTCTCACTGTTGTCGTTCTCTTGAATGAAGTTATTAATTGTGTCTATGATTTGTTCTTTGGCCCACTCATTCTTTAGGATTAGATTATTTCATTTCCGGTGAATTTTTAGTTTATTTTTTCGTGGTCCTTTATTACAAATAATTTTTATTGACTCATGATCTGAAAAGGATACATTGACTACTTCTGTCTTTCTGCACTGGATTATGAGGTTTTTATGCCCTAGTAGATGGTCAGCTTTTGAGTATGTGCCATGTACCACTGGAAAAAAAGAATATTCCTTTTTATCCCCATTCAGTTTTCTCCAGAGGTTTACCATATACGCCTTCTCTAAAATTTTATTCACCTCCTTAACTTCTTTCCTATTTATTTTGAGGTTAGATATATCAAGTTCAGAGAGGGGGAGGTTGAGGTCGCCCACTAGTATAGTTTTGCTGTCTTTTTCTTCCTGTATCTCCCTTCACTTCTCCTCTAAGAATTTGCATGCTATACCACTTGATGCATATATGTTAAATGATGATGTTGCTTCATTGTTTATGGTGCCTTTTAGCAGGATATACTGTCCTTCCTTATCTCTTTTAATTAGATCTATATTTGTTTTTGCTTTGTCTGAGATTAGGATTGTTACCCCTGCTTTTTTTACTTTAGCTGAAGCACAATATATTCTCCTCCATCCTTTTACCTTTACCCTGTGTGTATCCCCCTATTTCAAATGTATTTCTTGTAAACAACATATTGTAAGATTATGGTTGTTAATCCATTCTGCTATCCATTTCTGTTTTATGGGAGAGTTCATCCCATTCACATTCACAGTTATGATTACTATCTGTGTCTTTTTCTCCAACCCATTTCCCCCCTGTTTATGCTTTTATTTCTCCCTTCTCTTTTCTACTCCTCAAAACAGTTTTGCTTTTGACCACTGCCTTCCTCAGTTTACTCTCCCCCTTGATTCGCCTCCTTTATCTTACCTTTTTCCCCTTGCTACTTCTTCCCTCCTTTCTGACCACACCCTCCCTTTTCTTTCCCCTTTCTCCTCCTACTGCCTGTAGGACAAGTTTGATTTCTATACTCATCAGAGTATGTTATTCCCTTCTTGAACCAAATCCTATGAGAGTAAAGCTCAAATACTGCTCTTCTCTCTCCCTTCTTTCCCTCTACTATAATGGGTTTTCATGCCTCTTCATGTGATATAATTTACCCTTTTCTACTACCTCCTTACCTCTTCTCTCAGAACCATCCTTTTATATCGCTTGATTATGTTTTTATCATATCAGTTATTTTATACTGACACCCACAGTCTATATATGTCCTTTTCAATTGTCATAATAGCTGTAATATTCTCAAAATTGACATATACGTGTATATATATATATCTCACAACATAATACTATATAAGGATGTAAATAATTTGCCTTATTGATTAACAAGGGCTCCCCCCCCCGTTTACCTTTTTATGTCATTAGCTTCTACTTGCCCAATTCTAATTTTTAATGTATTATTTTCTTCCTTTAGCTTCTCTATCGCCTTTTCTATTTGGTTAATTTTACTTTTCAATGAAACATGTTCTCTATATTCTGAATCTCCTTAAGCATTTCATCAATTTTACTTTTTAAAGATTTGTTTTCATCAGTGTATTTTTCCTATTTTTTCTTTTACCTCTCTAATTTGGTTTTTAAAGTCCTCCTTGAGTTCTTCCTGGAATGCTTTTTGGGCTGGAGACCAGTTCACATTCCCTTTTGAGGTTTCAGATATGGGTGTAGTGTCCATGCTGTCCTCTTCTGATTGGTATTTTGATCTTCCCTGTCTCCATAATAGGAATCAATGGCCTTTGGCTTTTTAGTATGCTTTTTATGTTTTTTTTTCCTCCTGGCTTCTAAAGTAGATCTTTGTTTGTGGGGCTCAGGGGGGCTTTGTCCCAAGTTTCTTGTTTTGGGAACTGTGGGCCTGCTCACTGGCTTTATGTGCTATGGCCTCTGGTTTTGTGAGGTGTGGGGGAGGGATGGTCTGGCTGCTGGAAGTCTCCTCTTCCCTGGGACTACTCTACATCATGGGTGGTCTCAGCTGTTGTCTGTGCTGGTATCTGCCACTTACCCTGGCTGTGCAAAGGCATGTCTGGGGTCCTGGTGTTGACATTTGCTAGCTCCACTCCCCCTGGGGCTCAATAACTCTCGTTCTGCTGAGGTGGGACCTGCTGGGACACCTCTCTTCTTGCACTAGTCCTTCTGCCACCACAAGAAGGGCCCCCTCCCCAACTTCTCTCACTACTGAAGCCCTACTTCTGGCTCCTCTGTTTCTCCCAAGGAAGTATTCTCTGAGTGAGAAGTGGGGGGGGGGGGTATGTGAGCTGATTTACCTGGCCATCATGGCTCCTAGAAGTTCAAGAAGGTGAGTTTCAAATCTTTAGGCTGTGGGCTGGAGGCCTCTGGGGTAGCTGCTCTCATGGCCGCAGGCTCTGCACTGGCGTCTCCCATAGCTCCAACAGACTCTCATCCTGGGCTGAGAGGCCTGAGACTTGATTGCCGCCATAGCCAGTACTTCTGCCCTGGACCTGCTCCTGTTCACACATTTTGCTTGCCCAGCACTCTCCCTGGAAATTCCCTTTTTTAAAGGTCCAGCTCAGGTTGCCATTTCTTCTGTGAAGTCTTCCATGATTCAACCATACATATCCTGTGCATAGTAATTTTTTCCTCCTCAACTTTTTCTTAAAGCATTTTGTCAGGCTTTCTCCTTTACCACTATTATACTCTGTATCATACTTCTTTGTGGACATCTTTTCTTCCCTATTAGATTATAAACTCTTTGGGGAGAGGAATGCATTCTTTTTCACAGCTTAATTCTCAGCACCTATCATGTTGTCCAGCACATTTTGTGAAGGGAGGGAATAGGGAGGGAGGGGAAGGGAACAAGCATTTTTGTAGTGCCCACAAAGTTACAGGCATAGTGGTAAGTGCTTTTACAAATATTATCTCATTTGATTCTTACAACCACCCTGCAAAGTCAGGCTGTATAGGATAGCATAATAGATACTAAAGAGATGTATGTTGAGTTAAATTAATTAAATTCTGATTACCTTTAAGCTAGAACTGCTAGGTCCCCTTTGGGTTCCAGATCCAAATGGTTTTTCTCCATCCAGCATGTTCAGCAAACCATGTTTAGTGCTCATCCTCCTGGGCACAGAGCCAATCAGAAAGCCTCCCAGGATTGCAAATTATAATAGCTTTATTTATAAAGCATTTTAAATTTACAAAGTATTTTACCTACTTTATTTCATGCCTAGTTGTTCCGCGCATATCAATAAACAATCACTTAGTACATAAACTAGATTACCTCTCCCAGAGAAAAAACCAAGTAAATTCAAAATAGGTACAATGTTCCCATCACTTCAAAAATTAGAGTAATTTAACTCAAGCAATTCCTTTCCCAAAAGCAAATAAAATGCATGACATTTTAAAATAAATTAAATTAACTAGCTTTGAAACTCCATGCCAAATCTCAACCAGTCAGTAGAAACTAATGAATGTACCTGCCTAACCTAAGAGAACCCAGACTCACCATGCAGCACTTCATTCATATCCCTGATATGCTGTTGCTCTCTGTCCTCCTCCTCCTCCTCCGACATAGATTCCAGCTTCTTTTCTGTGATCCTGTGCTCCTGATTGGTGCAATGCATCTAGGCACTCCCAGATCTACCAGGCTGTACTCTGGCCATCTCTCAGTCATAATAACCCTGTACACATACGTCTTGGTCTGGAAACAATAACCAAGCAATGGTACCATTTCTGGAAAGGATGTATCAATTATCCAATGTGTGGCTCCACTCACCATCTCTGTGATTTCCCCAACAAAAACATCCCTCCTCGGCCACCACTCTCCTGTATGTATAATCTTCTCCTTAAAGTGTAAGCTCTATGAGGGCAGGGGCTGTCTTGATTTTTAGTATTTCTACTCCTAGAGCTTAGCATAGTGCCTGGAACATAATAAGTTTTGGATAAATGCTTTTTCATTCTGTTCTTCCCTCTTCCCTCCCTCCTTCTCCCTTCCCTTCCTTCCTTCCCTTTTTCCTTCTTTTCTTCCCCCACATAAGTCTCTTCTGAACACCAGTTGTCTTTTCAAATCACCAACAATCTCTCCTCTCTCACCCAAGAAGGGTGATGGTGAAGGAATATTATGTCAAAATGTATACAAACATTTGTTCCATAACCCCCAATTAATCACAAAGACACCACAATTCTTTAAAAAGAAAAGCAGTAATTAGTAACTGACAAGAGACAGAAGACCATGGATTCTTTTACCTAGTTTTCCCCCATCAGATCACAAAGACACAATGGGGGAGATGATTGGGATGAGCCAACCTGAGCTTCCTCTTTAGATTAAGCTGTGAGTGGCATCACATGGAGGCATGTAGGTGGTTCAGTGGATATATTGAGGGCTGAGCCTGGAGTCAAGAAGACCTGGGTTCAGTTTTGAGCTCATATACTTCTAGGTGTGTGACCCTGGGCAAGTCACTAAACCTTTGTTTCCTCACCTGTTAAAAGAGGATAATAATAGCACCTACCTACCAAGGCAGTGAGAATTAAATGAGATAATATTTGTACATCACTTAGCACAGATATTAAGTGTTAAGTGGCACATATTATGTGGTTAACAAATGCTTTTTTCTATCCTTCCACCCATCAAAGCTGTCACCCATCCCTACCTATTTATGTCTTTAGATGTAGTTGTTCAGCATCTAAGTTGAGGCCTTAGAAGTGACAGCCTTAAAAGATCAGTCCTTCAACACATCTTTGATGTTCTGCATCTCTATCTATTTCTGTCTCCTTATAGTGGAAGATTCCTGGTCCTACATTCTATAGCTACAGATTCATTCCTCTTAATGGAAAAAGAAGTGGATTTCCCCCCATTAATACAGAATAAGAACATTCCACCTCCTACTTCCCCCAAAGGTTAGAGAGAAACAAGAAAAAAAACCTATTTTAGTGATGTCTGATATTAAAGAACATCTTTCTTTCACAATCTCTAAGATCCACAATAATGGTCTAAGGAAGCAGTAAAAAGGGCAGAAAGGGCACTAGACAGAAGATTGGGGTTGTAGAACTGACCCTGCCTTTAATTAGCTTCAGTTGCCTAATTGATAAAATGAGGATACTAATACTAATAGTGTATAATGTTTCTAATAGTAATATAATAACAAATGTCATGAAGTAGTATGTAGTGGCAACACTAATACTAATTGCATGTAATAGGAAGTTGAGTGCAGCAAAATTCAGAAGATCGAGATTCCAGATCTAGTCCTGTCATTAATTAGCTATATAACCTGGGGAAAATCAATTAATTTTTATCAGTCTTATCTTCCTCTTCTGTACAATGAGGAAGTTGCAAAAACTGATCTTTAGGATTCTTCTTAGCTCTAACATTTCTATAATTCTAATGCTTCCTCTAATCTTGAGGTTCCTCCATGACTAGTCCAACTATCCACCTGACCTCTTCATCTAAGATCACAGAATCGTCTCTCTAGAGCTGACCAAGTCTAACTCCCTCATTTTAAAGATGAGTAAACTGAGGCCAAGGAAGGTTAAGTGATGTGCCAAGGTCACTTAGGTAGTAAGTAGCAGGGCTGAGATTCAAACTTAGGACTCCAATTCAATACACCGTGATGTCTCTTGGATCCTATTTCCCAAGTCAGAGCTGGTGGAACCCAGCCTAGGCAGTAATTCTTTGGTCCCATTCTACCCAAACAAATCAAAAAGAGGCTTGGGATAAGCCTGACACAAGACCATCAAAGATCCAAGCCAATTCAGCAGGAAATCACTAAGTACTTTCTATGTGCCCGGGATCATTCTGAGCACTGGGGATACAAATGCAAAAAATGAATTAGTCCTTACCTTGAAAGATTTTACTTTCTGCTGATCATACAAGAGCACAACACCAAGAAACACTCTAGGATACTGAAAGACCTTCTTTAGCCCCATTTTCTTTCTACACAATGGTTGTAGAGGACAAGTGGTGGATTTGTTTGAGTGGGTTTAACTCACTCCCCTTTCTTCCACCCTCCCAACAAGACCACTTTGATCCCTCAGTCCTCAATTATTTGAATTCCTCCACTGAAGCATGTTCTCCTGGCTTGTGGGACAGGGGAAAAGAACTTCAAAACTAGGAATTCAGAAGGGGCTTTCCTCATGCTACTTTTTTCATTGGCCAGGAGGGCTAAGGACCTCTCTGATATGGGGGAGTCCTGGAGGGAAGGCCATTACTGTTGTCCTAGACTTATAGCTTGGGTTAATTCACCTTGCTTCACTAACTTTCCCATCTCCTTTAGCAATGTATTTCATTGGTCATTGCTTCTCTCTCATCACCAATTTCTCTCTATCTACTTCTTCTTTCCCTGTTCACTACACACATGTTCAGGTCTCCTCTACCCTTGAAAAAAATTTCCCTACCCTGCTTTCCCCTCAAATTATCACATGATAAGTCTTTGTGCCTCCACCACTCCCGATTCCAGCTTACACCAAACTCCTGGAAAGTCATCTACACATGCTGCTTCCATTTTTCTCACTACTCACTCTTCTGATTCCTTTGCAAACTGGCTTCTGACCCTATTACTCTATTGAAATAGCTCTCACTAAGGGCACCAATAACTTTTAAATTGTCAAATCTAGTGCTCTTTTCTCAGTTCTCTTCCTCCTTTATCCTTATTGACACTGGTGACTAGCCCCTCTTCCTGAAAAGTCTCTCCTCCCTTGGACGTTTATGCACTCTACAAACTGGCCAGTACAAGAATGTGGAGATTCCATTATACTCTGACCTGATCAGATAACAGCTAAAGTTTTCTTTTCACTCTAGGGACATTTTAGGAAGGATTTTGATAGGTTGAACAGTGTCTGGTGAAGGGGAAAGAGGATGGCAAAAGACCTGAAAAACAACCCATATAAAAAGTGGTTGGAGGGATTAAAGTTGTTTAGACTGGAGATGAGAAGACTTAGAAGGAGATATAATTAATAATAACAACAGCTAACTTTTTATTTAGGACTTACTATTACCAGGCACTATGCTAGGAGCTACAATAAGTATCTCATTTAATCCTCACAACAATGGCAGGTGATATTATTAACTCCATTTTGCAGTTAAGGAAACAGAGGCAAATTGAGATTCAGTGGACTTGCCCAGGATCAAGATTCAAGTCTTAACTCCAAATCCCAACCATTATCCACTTGGAGGTCATGTAGAAGAGATATAAAATTTGTGTTGCTTGGTCCTAGAAGGTAAAAGTAGGAGCAAAAGAAAAATGGATAGGAGCTGCAAAAAGACAAAATTAGACTTGATATAAGGGAAAACCCAGAGCAATCCAAAGTGGGATGGGCTAGTTCAGAAGATATTGGCTTCCCTATATGTCCAATTAGTTGTCAAATTGCAATGTTTCTACCTCCACATCTCTCACATATGACTCCTTCTCTATTCTCATAGGGCCATCAACTTAGAACCTCATCACCTCTCACATGGATTATTACAATGGCCTCTTAATTGGTCTCCCAGCCTAGTCTCTCTTCACGGAAATATATCTTTTACAGAGCTGCAAAAGTGATTTATCTTAAGCACAGATCTAACATTCCCCTACTCAATACATTCCAATGGCTCCCTATTGTTTCTAGGTTAAGATATAATTTCCTTTGTTTGGATGCTAAAGTCTTTCACAACTCACCCTCGACCTCTTTCCAGCTTTATTGTACTTTACCTCCTTGCCCAAACTCTTCAATCTAGCTAGCAAAACTAGCATTTGCTCTGTTCTTCCCTCATAACACTCTATTTCCCACCTCTTTGCCTATGCACTGGCCATTCAAATTCCCCATGCACTATATACATATGTATGTATGTATGTATATATGTATGTATGTATATGCATATACACATATATGTGTATACATATATGTATATGTACATACATATATGTATGTGTGCACACACATATACACATATAATAAATCGATGGATAGATAGGTAGATAGACACTTTTACACACGTGTGCATGTATGTGCAGAATCTCCCAATGGAATATAAGTTCTTTGAGAGCAGGGATGTTTCCTTTTTATTATTTTTTTTTTGTATTCCCAATATCTAAAATAGTGACTGACATCTAGTAGGCACTTGATAAACACTTGTTGATTGATTCCTCCTGTTTGGAGGTCTTTGAGCAAAGACTGAATGAGCACTTTTTGGTTATGTTGTAGAAGAGACCTTTGTTTAAGTAATGGTTGGATTAGATGGCCCCTGAAGTCCCCTCCAAGATTCTGTGACTCTCTTGACTCCCATTCTTGCCTTTATAACCACTTTTTCAGTCTCTGATGGTTCATCCTCCTCTTCTAGTCCCTCTCCATATTCTCCCTTTTGACAATAGCATCCACTTCTGTGGCTTCAATTATCACCTCTATGCAAATGCTTCTCAAATCTATGTACTGAGCTTAAACTCTTCCCTGAACTCCAATCCCACAAGTGCCTACAAGATATCGCCATTTAGATAATCGCATCCTTCCTTCAACCTCAAATCCATCTTGTCCAAAATTGAATCTCTCCCCCTCCCCCTCCCAAACCTGTTTCTCCTCCTTTTTTTGTGGGAAGGAGACGCTGTGGTTGGAGTTGGTGGGCAGAGAGGGAGTTGCCCAACAGCAGTTGTGAATATCTGCAGAAGCAGCAAGGAGAGGGAGGTCATGATTGCTTCGGGTGCCATTCTCTCTTGCAATCAAGAGAAGAACCTGGAAATCGGCTTAGAACGTTCTTCAGAGCGTCCTCAAGAGAAGGGAACGAAGCTCTCATCCCTTGAGGTAGAGGTCATTGGGACAGTGGCTGGGATGGAGTGGGAGAGCGCTCACCTTAGTAGAAGGAAGAAGGAGCTGTCCCTTCAGTACTAGCTGGTCCTGTTCGACATCAGCCCCAGCCCGTAGATTTTGCCGAGGGAGGGGGCCGGGGCTGCAGGGAAAGTGTCGGGGGAGTGGAGAAAGGAGAGACAGAAACTTTCCTCAACCCTGGACATTATCGGAACCCCCGAAGCAGCCTTCTTTCTGGCAGGTGGAGGGGGCAATGAGTAGGTCTTCAGATGCGGCTCCATCCATAAAAGCTGCGGGCCACTGGAATAGAAGTTGTCCCCACCCTACCACTCTCCCAGAAGGAGGGTAAAGACAACAGAAGCTCTGCCTTCAGCCAGGAGTCTAGGTTTCACCTTCCGAGACAAAGCGTTATCTCCACTCGGGAGTTACCGGAATGAATAAGTGAGCAGATAACCCATGAGAGGACCGGGGTGGGGAGGGGGTAGATAAAAAAAAAAAACAAAAAACCTCCCAGCTCTAGGAGATCCGCGAGTGGGTTACAGTATGGGAGGACTGGGGAAAAGACAACGCCTGCCGAGACGGAGGCGGCGGAGACTCAGCAGCCAGGAAGAGGGAATATCGTAGTAAGGACGGTACGGATAGAAACGCAGTCGTAGGCGATGGAAATGAATGATACTTTCGTCGCGAGTAGGGAAAAAGAAGGATCTGGAGCCACACCCTTTTAGTGTGATGGGGGAGGAAGGAAGACCCTGGTGATAATTCCGTCTGATGATGGATGATAAGGACGGGACGGGGGTGGGGGGGAACCCTCTAGCCGAGAGAAGAGAACACCACGACGGGAATAGAGGAGAGTGAGAGGGGGAGAAGAGGTTTGTTTGTTTTTTAAATCTTAACTCTTCCCCCATGTCCTCCTCAGGAATTGGGAATCACCGGTCCAGAGTGGAAAGGAAAAGCAAGGAGGAGGTCCAGAGGACATACATACCCTGAGCGCTGTTTCTGAAAGGTTCTGAAAGGCCCTTTCCTGCACACGTCACAGCCTCCAGCACACCTCAGGAGCCTTCAAAACCTTCCGTGCGCCCCTCTCTCGTAGTCTAAAATGGGATAATCTGCTTTCCCCAACCCATCTCCATATCCATAGGTGATCCCCAGCACAAACAGAGATAAGGAGAAGAGCTAAGAGACAGGGCATCTGGGGCGAAGGATTACGGGGACGAGAAAGTCCAGAGAAAATCTATTCAGAACGAGTTTGGAGGGTCTGTTTCCCAGGGAAGTTTCTCGAGGTGCCAGATTCCTGATCCTCATCCTTTGCTAGGCTCGAACCAAACTTCACTGGGTCCTGGAGGACACCCTGGATCTCCTAAATCCACCAAGTTTATTATGGACACCACCTACCTGATCTCCCCCGCCAAAGGGGAGAACACCACCCTGCAGGCGATTGCAGGGAACCACAGTTTAGGAAAGCTCAGCTGGGAGGACCTGGAAGAGCTGTTCTTCCTTTTCGCCAAGGAGCCTGTGGCCATCAGCCTCACAGCACTCTACCTGCTGTCCTTTTCCGTGGGGTTAGCTGGCAACACCGCGTCCCTATGGGTTCTGCTGTCTAGGGAGAAGCGCAGGGGTGGACGCTCTGGGACGGCTCGGGACGGCCCCAGTCCCACTCGCCGCCTGCTGGCCAACCTAGCAGCGTGTGACCTATTGGTGGTGTGCATCTGCATGCCCCTGACCGTGGGCAACGTGCTCTACAAGGCCTGGGTCTTCGGGGACTTCCTGTGCAGTGCTGCACCCTTCGTGCAAGCGCTAACGGTGGCAGCAAGCTCCCTGAGCCTTACTGCCATCAGTCTACACCGATACTACGGCGTCCGGCGGCCCCTACGTGCTCGGGCCTCCTGTACCCGCGGCCGCGCCCTCGCCACAATCCTCTCAGTCTGGGCAGTGTCGGCGGCTATCTGCCTGCCCTTGGCCTTTGCCAACCGTCGGGATGAGATAGAGTTGGTGGAGGGGCTACCACTGGCCTTCCCTATTTGCCGTGAGGTGTGGCCTGGGGCGCGGCTGAAGCAGGCCTATAGTTGCCTCCTCTTCTGCTTGCTCTACTGCCTGCCAGTGCTCTTCAACCTGGCCTTGGGCTGGCTGACAGTGAGGAGGCTCCAGGATCCACCAGGACCCTGGGCTCGACGCCCCAGGGAGGGTGCAGGGCCCTGGCCATCGCCGCCGGCCCTGCCCGCTTCGCGGCTGAAGGTGAGGAGGCGTGTGGCTCACATGGTAATTGCTCTGGTGACCCTGTTCGCTGTCACCTGGCTGCCAGTCTACCTGCTGGACATCTGGATCGACTTCCACACACCAGACTGGTCCCCCGGGAAGCCTACTACAGCCTGGGTTCTGCAGCTGAGGCCTTTCGCCCAGTGGCTGGGCCTCACCAACTCCAGCCTCAATCCACTCTGTTACTGCTTCGTGGGGAGCCTGGTCCGAACCGCCCGCCAGGTGAGGCATCGCTATCGCCAGAGGCTCAGCTCCCTATTCCGACCCTCGATCTCCGAAGGAACTCCTTTGAGAAAAGGGGCCACCGAGGCAGAAGGCAAGGATGCGGCTTCCTCCTCCCGGGTTTCTCGGCAAGATGCTATTGGCTGAAGGAAGAAGAAAGTTCCCTTTGGTCAGTTCCCGCCCCACCCCCCAGCACCCCGGCCAAACCCTTGGACTAGAAGAGTGAGCGAGATTGCAGATCTCGGAGAGTTCTCTTCTCTGCCTGGAGGTGAACTGCAGCGCCTTCAAGGCTGTGCCCTCTCCACAACCTCCTACTGTACCGACCAGTTCCTCTCCTTCTGCCACCCTTCCCATCTGGTAAATTTAGTCTGTGTCAAGGTCCATACTTCTGTCCTCCTTAACTAGGCAGAGCTTCAAGGGAGTGTGACATTTGGCTGAAGGTGAGGCTTGATGGGCCCTGGGATTGAGAAAGTGTGGAAGAGCTGTCTAGAATACTTCCATTTTGGACAGAGTTGGAGCCTCTTTCCACCCCACCCATGTTGCCTCCACCCCTAGCTTGGCTGGGCCTCTGATCCCAGGACACATTCAGGCAGTTCCCAGAGAGGTTAAGACCCTCAGAAAGGGGAAAGTAGGACACTGGAGTCGGGAGGGTAATCCTGGGCTCTTTATGGTCTCCCCCCTTTTGTGGTAGAAATCTCTTATGAAGCCCCAGTTAGCCAGAGGGTTTGGGAAAGCTGGGAGGGGAGGAAACATCCACTATAATCAACCCACCAAACAGCTTGGACACCTAATGATCCCAGGACAAAAGGTGCAGTCAGTGATAAAAGATCTGTTGTGGTTAGTGACTCTGCTCAAGTACTGAACCTAAGAAAGTAAAGGCCGACAACCCTGTTGAGCAGCACAGGAGTGGCCACTTCTATCCTCCAGGAATATGTGTTGGGGGGGGAGGCAATGGCAGGGGGACATAGTGAAAGAAGCCTTGGTCTCAGAAAAGCTGGTGTGAAGCCCCTACACTTCCATTTACTAGCATGTGACTGTAAACAAATCACTTCTCTGGGCCTCAGTTTCTTCATTTGTAAAAATCATGATGCCTACCTCACAGGGTTGTTGCAGGGAGAATGCTTTCTAAAATCTTAAAGCTCTATAGAAACACGAATCACTATTATTAAGAGCAAAACGCAAGGGGTCAGTTGTCCTTTAGGAATTGTCTGAGATGGACAGACTGTTCTTTGCAAAATGCTTGTTAATATCGTTCCTAAATCCTGGCAATTTGCAAAAAGTCCCACGGCAGCTCCAAGAGCCTTTCAGGTTGATTTCATAACCCTGCTCTCATGTTGACATGAATCATAATTAGTAGCCCAGGATGTTAGTGCTAGAAAAGACCTTAGAGATCATCTAATCATGAGGTTCTTAATCTCTCTTGTGTCATGGACCTCTTTCATCATTTGGTGAGGCCTATGAACTCCTTCTCAGAATTAAAAAAAAAATCATAATTGAAGGAAATGCTGGATTTCAGTTTGATATTAATAAAAATAAAGATGTAATTTTTTTCCATCAAAGTTCACAGACCCCTGGTAAAGAAACCCTGATCTATTCAAATTCTTATATTTTACAGAGGACATGGAGATCTAGGAAGAAGTAACTCACCTAAGGTCTCACAGCTACTTAGTGGTATATGTCAGACTAGAGTCCCATTCTCCTTACTTTTAATCCAGGGCTCTTTCCATTACACCACCAGCCTTTCAAATTCAATTCAATTCCGTGAGCAGGAGAAGGAGGAGGGAGAGAGCAGAGATACAATAGCTCTATTCATAATTTTCGTGTATAGCCAAATGCATTCAGGGCTCACCTAAGTCCAGACGCTTTTAGGACAAAGACTCAAGACTCTACTATTTCCTTTCTTCCTTTTTCCTTTCAGCTTTTTGTCTGTTGCTTTTACTCCACCTCCTCCTCTATTGCCTCCTCCTCTTCCCTCACCCCGTCCTGCTCCAAGCAAATCTTGCCAGACTGCTTCCACACCCCTAACCAGTGGTCTCCAAGAAAGAAAGAAATAACCCCTAGTTGGACTCCCTTGTAATGTGATATATCATTCTTCACACATGAAGAGGTCACTCCATCCTGATTCCGTATCAGGAGGAGAGACACAGATTTTAAGAGTGGGGCTTGGCTTTCGCTGAGCTATATTCATAGTTCCTCATCCATCACCATTTTAACCGATGAAGTTTATTCGCAAGTCTCCTGTTACATACCGGGGGTGGGGGGAACCTCGTATGGATGGATAAGTCTATAAACGTCCTTCAGAGAAGGTGTCCTCTATCCAGAACCAGGACCAGGAGTTGGCAGAGTAAGCAGACTCTTAGGGACAGTTTGTAAGGGAACACAATGAAGAATGCTTCTGACTGACATTTTGTAAATGCCCACTCTAGAAAATGCTGTTTCTGCGGAATAAAGAGGGTTTTTTTTTATTTTGCTATTAGTCGAAGAGTAGGTGTTACATTAAAGGCTCGAAGCAAGAACTCATGTTAAAATCTTGTCTAGGATGTACAAATAATTTCCTTCTACAGGTTCTGCCCTTTCTCTTTCAACGCAAAAGTTCTCTCTCTCTCTCTCTCTCTCACACACACACACACACACACACACACACACACACACACACACACACACACACACACTTTCCTCATCAGTCTGGGAATTGGGAAAGAGTCCCCCACGCTTTCAAATGCACCACCAGTTAACGTCCCAACTGGGAGAGGCTTTTTAGCAAGCTCCATGGGCTGCTTGTGTGCAGTTGAGCTGCCAAGTGACTCAGTGGGCCAAAGGAGAGAAGGCTGGCTTGGAAGTGCGAGCGTGAGAGTCCTTGACTACTCAGACACTCGCCCCAGCTCGCCAGAGTGATTCGTTCGCCTACAGCGACTTCAACCTCTGCGATTCCTGGCAAATTGCGTCTCCCTGTTGTTATTTTCTCGTTGCTTTCTCCTCTCTCTGCCTTTCACCTCCCTGCGCCATCCTTTGTCCTCATTACAGCAGCTCGGCGTTGTGTGTTTGTGCTCGCACGTGTCTGTCCGCTTCTAGCTGACACGAGCCTCACCTTGGAAGGGAACGGAGGGGTTAGGATTAGAACTGCTTCTCTTCTCCGCCGGGAATTAACCTGTCTCCCTCCCCCAACCCATTCCCATCGCCAGCCCCACGTCTCCTACTAACAGGTTACTGCATTAACTATGAGAAAGGCAAAGATGACTCTGTGTGTGTGTGTGTGTGTGTGTGTGTGTGTGTGTGTGTGTGTGTGTGTGTGTGCGTGTGTGTATGGCGAAGGTGGGGAGCATAAAAACCTTCGAGCAATGATCTTGTATCCACTTCATGCACCCATCACCAGCCGCACCTCTCCTGCTAACCCGCCACTTGCACCATCTATGAGGAGAAAAGATGCTAGTGGGGGAAAGCAAGAGGACTAGGTGTACGCGTGTGGCGGGGTGGGGCCGGGGGCGGCCATTAAAAACCCTTCAGCGATGATCTTGTACCCACTTCATGCAACTAGAGACGTCTCTAACCTTCAGCCTGTTTGGGTGTAGCCGGGTATAAAGGAAAGAGTCTTGGGGTGTAGAGAGAGAACCTGAGTTAAGATTCCATACTAGCTGACTCCTGACACTTAGCTCTGTGACCTCGGATAAGTCTCTCTCAGCTTCTCTGCATCTTTCTTTCCTCATCCGTAAAAAGCAGAGCTAAGAATACTGGACGGTTGTGAAGAAGGAGCTTTGTAAATCTTAAAAACGTTGCATAAATGTGAGCATTAATTATTGTCATCAGTCTTAAGCTCCCCCTTGAGCTTAAGCTCAAGAGAGAAGCTGCCGGGGGCGGGGCGGGGGGAAGAGCGTGGACGGCGGTTAATGGTTTCCAAGACAACCTCCTCGCAGTCCGGCAGTGTTTCTAGTTTGCCTATCATAGGGCCACAATCATTAGCTGGCTGTGAGCTTCAGGGTAGTCCCGGGTGGGGGTGAGGGGTGGAGAAGAGAAGTGAAGGAGACAGGACTCTAAGCTCTTGCGTCTCCAGAGCCAAGGGAGGAGGAGTCCATCAAATTCCCCAAACCACTCCCACCACCACCACCACAACTACCATCACCACCGCCGTCTAAAGTGGGAGATCTGCTCACCAATCATTCCTGTTGCTTCCCAGGCCCTCTCTGGCTTTGGAAAGTCGGTATCAAAACTGGGGCAAAGAGATACTACTGAATGAAGAAGTGGAGAGAGCACTGGCTTTGTAACCCAGCTCCTTCATTTTACATGTGAGGAAACTGAGTTTCCAAAAGGTCTTCTTTTGAGCCTCAAAAAGTTACAGAAGCAATAAGTGGAAGAGTAAGGACTGGAGAATAGCTTTAGAGATGGAAGGGACCTTCAAAGTCATCCAAGCCCCTTACTGGGACACCCAAGGCCATGCAGGTGGCAGAGCCCTGAAAGCCCAGATTCCAAATCCAACATTCTTTCACTCCCCTGCTTTGCCTCACAGACTCTGTGACTCCAAATCCGACTTCCTGATCTGCACCTAGCTGAACCCTGGCTGTATTATTACCTGTGGGTGGGACCTTGGACTTCCCTTCTCAGGGTCTTCTTTCTTAGCTATAAAATGAAGTAGTCGCACTGGATGAGCTCTAAGGTCTCTTCTAGTTCTATGTCCTGTGACCCATTTCCACTCCTCATCTATGGTTACAGAATTCACAAAGTCAAGGGCAGGGTGTAGGGTCTAATGGAAAGAGCATTGTGCTTTATTCAGTCAGGTAAGCTTTGTGCATATAGGGTGAATCCCTCCTCCCCCTATCAAGGGAAATGTGCTGCTGGGAAAGACAAGGAAGAAAAGGGACTCTCTTCAGTTCTATCCCACCTTTTATTCCTTCCTGCTTCTCTACTCTTATCCTCAGTGAGGAGAGAGCTGACACCCCAGTGGAGTTCCCCCAGGTCTCTTCAGGGACCTCTCCACTCTCCCCACCCCCCAACAGTCTTAGACTTCATGGCTTTCTTTATTGGCCTATCCTCCTTCTTTCTAGTCCCCTGAAACCTCCTCCTTCCCCAGTCACTGAAAGTTATCCTCTTTTTCATTCCCTTCTGTTTCTCAATCCTTTCCTCTTTTTATAAAGTGCTATGTTAATCCTCTTTCTCTTCCTCTGTCTCCCTCCTCTCCATTCTTTTCTCCTAGTAGATATAGATGTCAGTTCAAAGAGGGGATGTTTCTGGGAACTCCAGGCCTTCTTTCCCAGCTCAGATTGGCCATGCACTCCAGTCTCTTCTCCAAGTCATCCTGACTCTCCAAGGCTTTTCACTGATAGCACTGAGCTCCAAGCCAGCAAAATAGAATGTCCTCCAGCACTCAGTTATCTCCAAATCACAGATTCATAGGATCACAGATTTAGAGAATGGAAGGGGACATTAGGGAATCACTGAGTCCAGCCCCTACCCCCCCCATTTTACAGATGAGGAAACTGAGGCCCAGAGATGTTAAGTGCCTTGCACAGTGGCACATTTCTAGTAAGTGTCTGAGGACAGATAATGGGTCCTTTGTTCCCATTTGATAATGTTCCTTTTTCTGGCCAGTTACAAGGCACTAACACCAAACAACTCCACCTAGATCAGCACAGTCAGGGAAATTGAGGGAGGGAAGGCCAGGACAGGAAAGGTAGAGTATGGGGCTGATCAGTCTCATCTATATCAGGGGAAGGAAAATTAAAGTAAACTCTGGAGGTGCAGTGGAGGATATAGAGAGCCTCATCTTGGTATAATTGAAAGAAAAAGTGCTGTACAAACCTCAAAACACTAGGAAGATGTGAGCTATGAAAGTCGTAAGACTTGGAGTCAGAGGACCTGACTGTTCAACTGTTCAACCTTGAACAAATCCCAGCCTCTCTGGAACTCAAGTTCCTCACTTGAGTGAGACTAGGATGAATTTTGAAGTCCCTTCCAGAAATAAAACTGATCCCCTGACTAAATGCCCCCAGTGCCACGTCATCCTGTGAGACTCACTCTGCTCCACCCAAAACAAAAAGTAGGGAAGGCTTTTACTCACCAGTCACTATTTTAGCTTACAGAGTCTGCCCTCTGAGGGGTACCTGCTGTAGCCACCAGGTGATCTGGGGGAGAGGGGATGAGTATTCTGGGAGATGGGGTAGAATTTTCCCAATGCCGCCTTTGCATCTGCTGTTGTGGGTGCTGGGGTAGCCCTAAGCCAACTCCTGAAACAAAATGGGGTAGTGTGGGAGCTTGCACAGAAGAAAGAGTGAGCAGAAAAATGGAATATTGGGAGATAAGGGCAGATGTGAAAGAGCCCTATATTGGCCATTCAGTCATTCTTCAGTCATGTCAGACTCTTTGTAACCCCATTTGAGGTTTTCTTAGCAAAGATACTGGAGTGGTTTGCCATTTCCTTCTCCAGCTCATTTTACAGATGATGAAACTGAGATAAATGGGGTTAAATGACTTGCCTAGGGTCACACAGCTAGTCTGGGGCCAGATTTGACTTCAGGCCCTGTGCTCTATCCACTTCCCCACCTACCTGCCCTCCAGATTGGCTATTGAAGACTAATAATTGAATACACACGTTAACACCAAGCCTCAACCTTTTACTTCCCTGCCCTCTGTTATACTACTATACTCTCTGATCCTCATTTTAAAGAGATGAATGTGAATTGTCAATGAACAGTCCCCACCTCTTGTCCTGTCTGCTTACCTAAGCACAGAACCTTCTCTAATTTCCCTGAGCAAAGGACAGCAAGTCTCATGAAAACCTAAAGGCAATGTGTAATATGGCAAAGAAGAAGGATGTCTGGATTTGGAACCAGAGGACCCAAGATCTAATTCTGGTTCTATCTTCATTTCATCTTTTAAAGGAAGGTGTTGGTGCCTTCCAACTCTGAATCCCAGGGTCCTATACTACAGGAAGTCAAATTCTCCAATGCCTTCCTTGAATTGTGTCACATTCAGTATATTCCAAGGTTTCCTTCTGAAATGACCATCTGACTTAAACCACGAACTGCATACAAAAGACAAGTATTTGTCCTGAAGTCAGCATTGGGACTGGGAGTAGGCAATGCAGACCTCTGCTAAGTGCTACAGAGGCCAATGAGGGATCCATTTTTTTCATATTCCTTTTTTGTAGATGCACATTTTTAAAAAAGAATCTGACCTGTGATTTCATCCGTATAGGGAACTTCCAGGGCAGATCAATACCTGCTCTGCAACTTAGCCTGGGACACAGTTAAATGACTTTCCCAAGGTTACAGCCAGTATATGTCAGAGGCAGGATTTGAACCCAGTTCTCTGAGGTTGCCTCTCTATCAACTATACCATGTTGTATCTTGTACATATGCATAATACTAGAAAATCCTGCTCTTCATGGCAGGCAGTACTTATTTTGTGATCAGTCACGTTTCATATATTACAGTAAAAGCTCAAAGCCTCTGGCAGATAAGAACACATGATCCCAGACACATAAGAATCAAGAAAAACAGACTATCAAGAATTCTTTGTCTATTATATGCTTCTGTAAATTGTGCTTTGTTGTGATGTATTTATCAGGGTTGGGGTGGGGGAAGTATGAAGAACTGCAGAATTCAATGGAGAACAGCAAGTACAGACCACAGAATGCCTGAGTTAAGTACAGTATCTTAGTTAAGTAGAGTACATTGATTTTGAGGCTGTGATCAATGGCTCTGCAGCAAAAGAAATAAGAATGGCCAGTGGGATCACCAGGAAACGTGCCATGTTGTCTCTGTGTAAGTGACTCTGTGATTGTCCTGTTTCTGCTCCTGCTCAAAACTAAAA
This sequence comes from Phalanger gymnotis, assembly GCA_028646595.1. Classification (NCBI taxonomy): domain Eukaryota; kingdom Metazoa; phylum Chordata; class Mammalia; order Diprotodontia; family Phalangeridae; genus Phalanger; species Phalanger gymnotis. The sequence goes on from CM053622.1 coordinate 420,721,725, forward strand.
TAAACTTTTCTCTTATGATGTAAAACTGTGTCCATATGTAAAACTGTGTTCATGCTTTTGAGGGAGAGTCAATTCTCCAACCTTGCCTAGGGCACAGTAATGCCTTGGCCAGGCTTTGACTGCAGCCATCTCATTTTCCAGGAGTCTTCAGGAACCAAACTTGGGACTGCTCTCAATTGCTTCATCTTCATATTTTTAATATATTTTATAGTTTTAGTTTTTTATTGATGTCTTTCGTCTTCCCATCATCATTTCTCTTCCTTCCATTTTCCTTCCTTCTTTTCTTTCTTTCTTCCTTCCTCCTTCCTTCTTTCTTCTTTTTATTTCTTTCTATCTTTTTTCCTTTCTTCTTTCTTTTTTTTAAAGACTGGGTCTCTTTATCTTGCCCAGGCTGGAAGTGTAAGGATCATTCACAGGCTGAGTCCCACCCTGATCAACTCAGTTGTTTTGACCTGCTCTGTTTCCATCCTGGGCCATTTTGCCTCTCCTTAGGCAACCCAGTAGCCTCCCACTCCCAGGAGACCCATCATATTAATGCTAAACTCATTTTGGATATCTAATCAGCATAGCTAGCCCTCTGTAGTTCAGAACTCCCAAGCTCAAAAGATCTGCCAGCCTCAGCCTTCTCAGTAGCAGGAATTAAAGGGATATGCCACTATGCCAAGCTCAATACCTTCATTTGTAAAGTTATGTTTCCTTCCTCCCCTACTCACTAAGACTTCCCTTTTAGCCACAAAAAAGGAGTTCAGAAAAACTAACCAACACGTCAACCAAATTTGACCACATACTCAAAGTTACAGACCCTAGCCCCCTACTCCTGTGAGGGACAGAGAGAAAGGAACATTCCTTTATCTCTTCTTCAGGGCCAAGCTGGATCATTATAATAACACAACCATTCCATTTCAGGGTGCCAAGGGACTTTTGGTCTTCTATTTCTATTGTTGCAGTGATTATACATATTGTTCTCCTTGTTCTGCTTATTTCCTCTGTTTGACTTTGTAGAAGTCTTCCCATGCATCTCTGAATTCTTCATATTCATAATTTCCTGTGGTGCAGTAATATTTCATTACATGCCTACCCTACACAATTTGTTCATTTCCTAATCAAAGGACATCTAATTTGTTTCAGTTCTTTGCTACCACAAAAAGTCTTGCTACGAATATTTTAAAAACCTACTCTCATAAAGATTGTTCACATACACAATATAATTTGAACATTGAAGGAGGCAATGGCACAGGATTACTATTACCTCCATTTAAGAGATGGAGAGGCTAAGTCTCAGAGAGGGAAAGTGACATGACCAGAGCCAACTAATAGTAGACATGGTCCTGGAATCTAGATTCTCTCCCCCATTCTGTGAGAGTTGTTTTTCCCCCAGTAGACCACCTCAGCCATTTTCTACATGGTATCTATGGCATGAATAATTAGACATCTTTCAAAGGTTCTGTACGAAAGAGAGTGAAAACATAAGTGCTAAACAAATATCAGATACTGGTCTGTTGGTTAATTTCATTTGTAACGCATCATTTTTTGATTAACGCTCCCTCCCTTCTGCCATGTTTACCAAGGGGTGAAAACATCAGGTGTGCACATGTCTATGAGCCCAACATCCAGGACAGCTTGTACTCTCTTCCTTCCCATTCCACCCGTTAGCATCCCCATGGTCCCCAGATTTGCCAAACCTTCTGGCAGACACTGTTTCTCTTGCTCCCTCCATGTTCAAAACAGACATTGCCTCTCCTTTCAAATAGAGTAGCTATGGACAACCGTTCTAGAACTTCCTGCAAGAAATGGGCTCTCTGTATCAGATTGCATGCTGTCTTGGGGAGGGAGGAGAAGAAGATTCAAAACTTATAGAAGTGAATGTTGAACATTGAAAATAAATTAAATATTAAAAAAAGAAATGGGCTCTCACTGGCAGATGGGCACCTAGCCTGTGGGATTGGATAAGAACATCTTGAGATCTCCCATGGAACAGGTAAAGAGGAGCTTTCTGGCAAAGAATAAAAAGCAGCTCTTATTTCAAGTCTCAGTTCATTAACAAGGCGTGATTAAAGACATATCCCCATGTGTCCCCACAGTCTGAGGAAGAGGATTCAGCTAGTAGGTACAGGCTGTTCTCAGAGACTGGCAGAAGCCCCCTTCAGAAGTCTCATCCCAGCTGGGTAACAGCCAATAGCACTGGGGGAGAAGATGGAAGAGGTGCTTCCAGGGGCATGGGGACCAGGATTAATTTTGATCATTAGCAGTTGGTTATTAGATGTAATTTGAGGCCACCTCCCCCTCTCCTCATCAATTTTTTCTCTGCAACCTACCTACCTAACATGGAGTATTATATTCTATCAACAATCCATTTCTTAGGCACCAAGCACTTGTTAAATGCTAGGCAATTCCTAAGGGCTGACAATACAAAAAAAAAAAAGTAAAAACAATCTCTGCCCTCCATGGGCTCACATTCTAATTGGAGAATACAACATGCAAACAACTATGTACATGCAAGATATATACAGAGTAAATTGGAGGCAATCTCAGAGGAAAACCATTAGCATGGAGAAGGGAGGAGAGCAAGGTAAATATTCTCTGGAGGTAAATATTGCCCTCTCCCTGCCAATTCTATTTTATTCATCACTCATTGAACAAGCATTCCCTGAACACCTGTGCTAATCTCTGGGGATACAAAGATGAACAACATCTGCCCCCCTCCCCCACAAGGGTTTACAGTTTAGTAAGGAAAATGAGACATGTATCCAAATGAATATGATACAAGGAAAGTGAGACAAATGAAAAGCCTGAGAGAAGAGTTTCTGGGCAATTAATAATCAATTTATTAATTAGGCTAGCTGATAATCAATAAATTGATGGTCAGTGATTTCTCTTGGTAACAAAAGACAAAACCATGGAGATCACTGAGTGCTTAAATACCTTTGGAAAAGGGAGTGATCCTAACAGTAGAAATCAACTCTGATAGGTGAACAGTTAATGAGGAGGTAGACTTTCAAATGAGGAGGTGGGCTAAAAGTCTTCAGCTCCTCCTGCTAAGAACGTGTTTTGATCATGAGACTCAGCCTCCTTCAGCAATCCGTACAAAAGAATCCATCTCCACCTGTGTTGGTAAACAAAATGAGCTCTTAGCACTCAGTTCAACCAAGTGCCCTTGAAGTGTTTGGCCTTTGTCTCCTTGCTTAGATTTGGGAGTCCTTGGTGGCTTCCTTGCCTCAGGGGAGGGACTAGTCTACACATGAATTTGAGTGACATGTTTGGGACATCAGAGGCTTTTAGACCATGTGGGTTTAAGTCGCCTCTTTGTGACGATTCTAGGTCACGTGGGTGAGTCACATGTGTGACTCACCCTTGACCCTGAAAAAGATATAAAACCAAGGGTTGGTTTTTTCTTTTTCGGAGCTCTTACCATGGTGGCGCGCGTGACTCTGGGCCAGCCCTTGTTCTGAGCTCCTGAGCTGAACCTAGATGTTGGTAACTATGAATTGTATTGGGTCTGTCTGTCCATGTGTGTAGTTTGTTTGTATTTGTTCCAAAGCTCAAGGTACTGGCTTTTTCCCCTGAACCAAGTGAATGGTATTTGTATGCTGAATTAAAGTAAGCTTGTTAACCCCTTAACATTGCTTTCCTTACTAAAGCAGATCAAAAGAACCTGGGCTTTTGCAGTGTGCTGGTAGCGTGCTTGTTATTGGGCTTCTGTTGGTCTTTTACCCCCACAACAGTTGCTAGCCAGATTCTTGAAACACCATCCAAGCCACTCTTGTTGGTTTTCTCCTCCATGAGCTGGTTTACCCTAAAGTCCAATGTGGGGTGTGTGTGCAATAAGATGGGCTTAATGCTTTGGGGCTGGAATTCACCTAGATTAGATTCTGTTCACATTCTAAATGGAAATAAGGTCTCCTAGTAGGGTGGGGTCCAGCCCAAGATCGTGGAGCATGTACCCAGAGGATTTGGGCAATTTCATCTATTAGCTATGTCCTTCAGAGACTGGCTGACTGACCTACAGAGGGTGATCCCTGAACAAGGAAATAGAGAGAAAAAGCCTTAATCCTAATTTAATAATTGGCTATTAACATGATAGAAAAATAACTTCCCTCAGATGCCTCTTTCAACCCTAAGACTTGAGAATTCTTGGAAATGTTCAGGACACTTGGGTGTCCTGTTTCAGGGGCATTAGAGAAAATGATTCAGAAATGAACCAAAATGCAAGAGATGAAAGTGTTAGCAGTGTTTTTGTTTCATCCTTTGGAACGTCGGCAAACCTTTCTGTTCCTAACTCTGAGTAGTAGTTCAGGGAGATATGAGGCTGAGAGGGGGGTAAAGCTAGTCCTGGAGCTTACCTATAAGGTCTACTCGAATCAAAGACTTTATAGGAGCTAGAGCAAATTTATGGGATTTATAGGAAGAAGACACTGGATGTGTCCCCTAGGTGCAGAAACTGAGGCTCAGAGAATTCACATCTCACCTAAAGTTATGCAGGTGACATCATAGTCAGGATGCTCACCTAGGACTCATTAGACTTCAGATTTCCTGCTCTTTCCTTGTACCACATTGTCTGCCAATTTGTCCATCTGACTCTTTCTAAGGCAAGCTCCTTCTTCAAGTCTCTGCCTCATAGGAGGCCCCAAGGAAGCTCTGAAAATGCTCACCTGAACAGAACCAGGTAGCAGGGGCTCAGATCCAGAGGGCAGCGTGAATGAGAGGTGGTCATCTTGGTAGAGTGAAAAGAATGTTGGCTCCAGAGACAGAGGACCTGGGCTCAAATCCTGCCTGTCTGACCTTGGGAAAGTCATTGAGCCTCTATGGACCTCAGTTTCCTTATTGTACACACAGGAAGTTGAATTAAGATGGCCTCTAAGATCCTTTCCAACCCTATGTTTTGGATCCTTTGGTGTATGGCCTGGGTTTGAATCCTTTGCCATTTACTACTTATGTGACCTTGGACAAGTGCCTGGCAAGAAGTCACTTCTCCCTAGCCTCGGTTCCTCAAGTATAAAATAAGGGGGTTGGACCAGGTAGCCTTTAAGATCCTTTCTAGCTCTAAATCTATGATCCTATGAACTCAGGGAATAACAGAATTACAGAATGTTGGAGCTGAAAGGAGGCTTAGATCTCATTTTACAGATGAGGAAGCTGGGTCCCAGATAGAGAAACTGATTTGCTTGAGATCACAAGACAATTCACATTTAGTGGAAGGTCCCAATGAAGTGAGGAAAGAGGGAAAAATGTTTTCCCTTTTCATGAAGGACCAGGCAGGCCCCTGGGGCCACATCCTAGAGCTACCACTTCCTATCTGCTTCCTTCAGCAGCCCACAGGCAATGGGGAGGTTGGGGGGAGGACACCAGGCTCTGGCTCCTTTCCAAGGTGAAAAGCAAGACAGCCTGATAGGAGCAGGAGAGTTCCTGAGCTGACATTGGACCAATTCACTTTATTTTTCTCGGACTTCAGTTTCCCCATTTACATGACTGTGACAATAATCCCTGCCTTGCTCACCTCACAGAGTTTCTGGGAGGATCAAATGAGGTCTTGGGTGTGAAAGCCCTGGATATAAAGTTCTGCGCAGATGCAATGAATTATTGTCTAACACTCTCTAGAACAGCACTGGTCTCATAGCAAATGCTCCACAAATCTCTGCCAAATAGAAATGAACTAAACTGAATTAAATTTCAAGTTCCAGGTATTTCCTCCTGTGCCCTGGCTGATATGTGAATCCCGTGCTGCCAAACACAATAAATGTGTTATTGTTTGTCTCTGGCAGCCCTAATTTGACCTCCCAGACCAGGAGCATGAGATGGGATGCTCTAGAGCCAGGTAGCCTCTCTGATCCCCTCCCAACCTTACCACTACCTACTGAGAATAGATATCTTCTCTGAACCTCAGTCTCCCCATCTGCCAAATGGGCCCACTCCGAACCACTCTTTCCTTCAAATCTTAGAATTTTTAGAGCTTGAAGGGACCTTGGAGACCATCTATTATAGCCCCTTAAGGTTTAGTTAAGAGAACTGAGACCCAGAGAGAGAAAGTAATTTAACCAAGGTCACATAGCTATCCCATAATGAGACCGTAGGGGTCAACTCAAGTCCCTAACTAATCCCTCCTTATCCCTAGTCACATCTGAGTCTTCTCAGTTATTTACTTAGATTAAGCTTTATTAGATATCCTCATATATGAATTCCTAGATTTCCTTTAGGAAGTGAGTTTTCCCTGTGTCAGTGTGTGTCATCTACACTGTATATGTACCATATACCAGAATCCAGTTGGACAGGAAGGAACTCAGAGGTAATTTAATCCAACCTAGACCTGAGATTATTCTTCTTTTTAAAAAAATATTTTGTTTCCCACTTAACCTTGATTGCCTCACCCCGCCAAAAAAAATTTTTGTTTCTGATTACATGCAAAAACAATTTTTAGCATTCTTTTTTTTAAATTTTGAGTCCCAAATTCTTTCCCTCCCTTCCTTTCTTCCCCCTTCCCTCAGATAGCAAGCAATTTGATTTAGATTATACATGTGCAGCCATGCAAAGCATTTCCATATTAGTCATGTTTTGAGAGAAAACATAGACCAAAAGAAAAACCCATGAAAAAATAAAGTTTTTTTTTAAAGTATGCTGTCATCTACATTCAGACTCCACCAGTTCTTTTTCTGGAGATGCATTTTTCATCATAAGTCCTTCATAACTGAATCTTTGTATTGCTAAGAATAGCTAAGTCATTCACATGTTGATCATCATACAATATTGCTGTTATTGTGTACAATGTTCTCCAGGTTCTGCTCACTCCACCTTGCATCAGTTCATGTAAGTCTTTCCAGTTTTTCTGAAAGCATCCTGCTCATCATTTCTTATAGCACAACAGTATTCCATCACAATAATATGCCACAACTTGTTCGGCCATTCCACAAATAATGGGCATCCTCTCAGTTTCCAATTCTTTGCCACCACAAAAAGAGCTGCTATAAATATTTTTGTATATATAAATCCTTTTCCTTTTTTAATCATCTCTTCTGGGATACAGACCTAGTAGTGGTATTGCTGGGTCAAAGAGTATGCACAGTTTCATAGCCCTTTGGGCATATTGTTGGCCCAGTTCACAACTCTACCAACAGTGCATTAGTGTTCCTATTTTTCTACATCCCCTCCAGCATTTGTCGTTTTCCCTTTCTGTCATGTTAGGCATGACAGAGTTTAATAGGTGTGAGGTGGTACCTCAGAGTTGTTTTAAGTTGATTTAGAACATTTTTTCATATGACTATAGAGGGCGATGATTGCTTCATCTGAAAACTGCCAGTTCATATCCTTTGACCATTTATCTATCTATCTATCTATCTATCTATCTATCTATCTATCTATCTATCTATCTATCTATCTATATACATATGTGTGTGTGTGTGTGTATTCTCCTATTCTTATAAATTTGACCCAGCTAAGATTTCTCTTCTTTCCAACAATACGGAAAAGTAGCTATCCAATCTTTGGGTACAGACCTCATTATCCCCCAAGGCATCCCATTTACCCTTTGGAGTATTCTGACTTCTAGGAAATGTTTTCCTTACCTCCAGCAGAAATCTGGCTCCCTATAATTCCATTTTATCCACTTCCATTGCTCCTAGGTATGCCTTCTGGGAACAAACAGAAAAGTCTAACCTAATCACTTTTCTATGTGATTTAAATATTTTAAAGCAACTCTTATTTTTCCCCTGAGTATTCTCTTCTCCAATCTAAACATTCCCAATTTTCCCCAATGGATCCTTACACAGTATCTAGTGCGAGGTATTGAACCCCAGAACCATCTATCGCCCATCTTCATATCTTTTCACTAGCTGTTCCTCATTCCTGAAATGCTTTCTTTCCTCACCTCTGCCTCTTAGAATCCCTGGCTTCTGTCAAGATTCAGCTCAAGAGTTACTTTCTGCAAAAGATTTTTCCTGGTCCCTTCCCTCCTATTCCACCCCCTAGCTTCTAGAATCTTCCCTTCTGATGTAACATTAGAGCATCTACTCTATAGGTATCTTGCATATACCTATTTTTATACATTAGAATGTAAGCTTCTTGAGGGCATAGCTGTGCATTGCAGCACATATACCTTTCTTGGAATCCTCAGCACTTAATGCCTGGTACATGGTAAGTACTTAACAAATTCTTATTGATTAATAGATTGATTGATCATCCTCAATGGCTTCCTCCAGCTTATTAATGACCCGCTTTAAATGTGGCTCCATGACTACATTCAATCCAGGACAACCCTCTGCCCCTATGTGAGGACCTGACCAGGACGAAGGACATAGGGACTATAGTCTTAGCTGAATGCTTCCTTTGGTCTGTTCTTCTCACTGAGCCAACCCAAATTAGCTCATTGGCACAAACTCCAAACAGTAAATCCTGCCCAGCAAAAGGGTCAGGTGGGCTTACAGTATCTCTAGAGAAGAATACTACTTATCACTCCCAGGTAAGGATTATCCAAACTGTTGCTTCTTCACTGAGAACATCTTCATTTATTGGCCTCCAGAGAGTGCCTTTTCTTTGTGAGGATGTCATGGTAGGGATCTACTAAGGATGGGAATAAAATAAGATAATGATTAATAAGTTCCCTGATTCTCTCCCTAACATTCTGTACAAGTCACTAAATTAGAGTACTACAGAAATTGGAATAAGGGCTCCCTAAGTTTTAGGAATTTGAAAATGAGGAGGATCATCTAATGAGACTGGGAGGGACTTTAGAGGTATGAGATGAGACAAATGAGGTACAGTAAAGATAGGTGACTTGTCCAGGGTCATATAGCTAGTAAGTATCTGAGACAGGATTCAAACCTGTGTCCTTCTCTTTTTGTTTTGTGTTGTTTGTTTGTTTTGTTTTGCTTTGCTTTGCCTTTCTTTGAATCCCCAGATCTTAATACAGTGAAAGGAACATTTTTGTTGTTGAGTCATTTTTCAATTGTGTCTGACTCTTTGTGACCCCATCTGGGGATGCAGTGGGTAACTTTGGCCCTTCTAAATTAAGGTCCTTCCCAGGTCTCAGTTTGTCTGAGGCCACAATGATTAAGGGCTAGGTAAGAATTGAGACAAAAGGTAGCCTAATTTACCATCACAAAGGTTGTGCGGTTTGTCACTCATTCTTGAAGAGGACCATGACATCAGCAAGATGATGTCATGACTTGCAGTTGGATTTAAATTGGATTTAAGTGAGGGAGGGCTATGCAAAGTCACCAGCCTCACTTTCTCCTCTGGAACCATCTGGGTCCAGCGGCCAGATACAGGTCAGGACAACTGGAGATGGCCCAGGATGCAGTGGGAGACCTTGGCCATTTTAAGCTAAGGTCTTCTGAGTTCTCACTTTGAGTGAGGCAATGTCCATTCAGTGATTAGGCATATTTAAGAAATGAGTCTAGGAATGGCCCTTTTAATAAAATAAATAATCAAGAAATCAAGCGGGAGGAAAAGGCACTCAGGGTCGCTTATATCGGTCTGGGAGACTCTCAGAGTTTCCAGCTGGAACAGAAAATAATTGCTATTTACAAAATCATTCTAAGTCACATAGCTTGGCCCATAAGTAGGCATATAAGAAATACTTCTTAATTGATTGTTTAAAGGGATTTCTGGGATCCCAGAACAACTTATTCAGAAGAGATAATTGGAGACATATTGTATAACTGCATGATCTCATATTTGGAAAGACATTGGAAGGACATGACAAAAAGCCAATTAAAGTGTTTGTTAGGATGTTAGATGAGATAGAAGAGGATATTAAGTTGCTATCAATTGACAAGAACCAGTCGTACAGAGGATATGTTAAGACCATGGGTCACAAACAGCCTCCATAGAGACTCTGAGAAGACAGGAGCATTTGTGCTTGGCCATTCCAAATATTTTCAATCACTGAAGATTCTCTAGGCTCTAATGGCTCCTATCAGAAATTTACAAAGAACACTCCTGGTGATCTCATTAATGGTTACAAGGTCAGGGAGAACTGGAAATAGAAGGTCAAAAGGTGTTCATTTGGCTTGAGCCCTCTGGTTCTATGTGTAGGTGGTATGGTATGGCATTGTATGGTATAAAGAAGAAGACCTTGAGTAACTTTGTCAACTGTAAATACAAACTCTTTGAGGGATCATAGATTTATTTATTTTTGAGAAACATTTATAGGTAATTTTACTTAAACTAATTATGAGATTTATGTGCATCCTTAATAATGTACACAGAGAAGGCTTATTATTCACAGGTTTTGCCAGTAGAATAAAGATTTAAAAATGAGCACATCCAATATTATTCCTACCTAATTATTTTCCCCATAAGTTATATTTATAATAAAGCCATAAGGCAATCTGCATTGCACTGGCTTATTATAACCAAAGCAGGGATGCTCAACACCCATTTCATGGTGCTTATGTAGTTCTAATAAAACAAACAACACATACTATATCCTCCTCATATATAATGATAGAAAATTCTCCAAGGAAAATCAAAGTAACTGGAAAGCTTATGAAATACAGACTCCTTTAAAATAGTATCTGCCGGGGCTGGGAGTACACTGGGTGGGGGAGGAAAGCACATTATACATTTTCTTTCCACTGAGCTTTGGTACAAGAAACTCAACAGGTGGATGTGATTTTGGGGAAGTCCTGCCATGTTCTTGAGGTATGGGAGATAGAGCAGCAAGCCATAGAGATAACTTGCATCTCATCAAAAGCCATTCCTTTAAGAAAAAGAGAGTAGGTGGCCATAGTGCATAGAGCACCGGGCCCGGGGTCAGAAAGACTCTTCTTCCTGAGTTCAAATCCAGCTCCTACACTTACTAGCTGCGTGACTCTGGGTAAGTCACTTAACCCTATATGCCTCAGTTTCCTCATCTGTAAAATGAGCTGGAGAAGGAAATGTCAAGCCACTCCAGTATCTTTGTCAGGAAAATACCAAAATGGGATCACAAAGAGTTCATGACTGAAACAACTTTTTAACAAGGGGAAATGAGACCAAACTTGGATATGACTTTCTGAAATATGAACTTTTCACTGGGCTGATTTTAAACAATTCATTTTATTAAATTGTTCTGAATAAAATAGGAGAAATGTTTCATTATATTTTCTCCAAAATGACCAAAAAGACCACAGAGACTTACAAGATTTAAAAATACAAAATGAATTCAACTTTGTTGCTCCTGATTTTAGGAAATCATCTCTTGGTACAAAATGGCTCTGGCAGAGAAGGCAAAGAAGGGGACATTGGCCAGTGGACAGAGAAGAGTCATTCTGAAATGCCCATCTTGGTTTGTATTCTGCTGCTTACATTTCTGTCTCTGTAAATAATCATTTCAATAATTGGCAATCCTTTCTCAATTGTGTCTGTCATAAGGAGGCCCTTGGAAGTGGCTATCTTCTCATTCTGTTCCTGACTGTATAGGGCATCCCAAATGTCCTAATGTATTTTTAAGCTATTAAAGCTAATCAAATTTGAAAAGGTACTAAGACTTTTGGGACATTTGGTGATTTTTCTGGAGAACATCCTCATAATGTGTTTCCATGCCCAAGGAGAGAGCTGTTTTTGTTGTTCAGTCATTTCAGTTGTGTCTGACTCTTCGTGACCCCATTTGGGGTTTTCTTGGCAAAGATACTGGAGTGATTCACCATTTCCTTCTCCGGCTCATTTTACAAATGAGGAAACTGAGGCAAACAGGGTGAAGTGACTTGCTGACGGTCACACAGCTAATAAGTGTCTGAGACCTGATTTTAACTCTATTCTTAGCCCCTTTACTACACACTCCAGATCACTAAAGTATGTTTCCTATAGTTTATTTACACAGGAAAGGGGCAAACACAAATTCAGAAAGAATACACCAGAGTAACATAACTATAAGGTGTGTGTGTGTGTGTGTGTGTGTGTGTGTGAAAAACCAAATTCCTAGTCCCTGTCTAGGGAGGTATACAGGATGTTTCAAAAATCTTAGTGCAGTTTGAGAAAAAATATTACTTTGCTATTACAGTAACAACCAGTTATTTAATTAGGATAAAAGCTTTTTCTCCTTTATTTCCTCACTCAGGCACCAGCCCCTGTAGATCAGTCAGTCAGTCTTTGAAGGACATGGCCTACTGATGAGATGTCCCCCAACCCTCCAGGAATATGCTCCTCCATCTTGGGCTGGACCACCCAACTAGAACACCTTACTTCTGTTTAGAGTTTAAAAAGAATCTAAGTTAGGCAAATTCTCACCCCAAGGAGAACAGCCCAACCCTTGTACCTCTCCATTGGAGTTTAGGGTGACCCAGATTATGAAGGAGAAAACCAACCAGAGCAGCTTGGGTGGAGATGGACTCCCCTGTCCAGTTTGCTGGAGGCAGCTGAGTCTCACAATCAAGCCGTGTTCTCAGCAGGAGGAGCTGAAGACTTCAAGCCCACCTCCTCACTTAAATGTTCACCAATCAAGGTTGGTTTTTATTTGTCAGGAGCACCCCCTTTCCTAAAAGTAGGTTAAGACTTCCAGCTTCTCCATGTTTTGTCTTTGGTTGTCAAGACAAACCAGTGACCATCCATTTATTGATTATTAGCTAGCCTAATCATTAAATTGATTATTAATTACCCATGAACTCTGTCTCTTCATTTTTCATTCATCACATGTTTTAAATTTTAGTAGCTTAAATAGCTTTAGTAGTATACAAGATGATCCAAATACTTCAGTAGCTTAAAACTGCACAAAAACATTTAGACCACCTGGTATAATTTTTAGGCTAGTCTATCTAGGTTTAGTCAATAGCATGACCTAACCTCATTCATTCCCTCTAGACTGTTGAGAATGATGTCTTTCCCCAAAACCAGCCTTAGGATTGGTTCACCTAGAGTGCCACATCTGCCTGTTCTTATTCCAAAACCCCAGATTTCCTTTCAATCCCAGAAGCCTCTTGGCATCCTAGACTTAGTAGTCAAGAATCTGAGAAAGCCAAGAAAATAGTGAAAAGCAAAAGTGCTACAGCAAAGGTCCCTTGGACCAGTTCCAAGGAAGTTTTAATACCCACCTAAGATCCATCTTTTGTGGTAAAAGTAGTAAGATTCTCATCCTGTCACTGAGCAGTAAAATATTTAAAAACAATGACAGCAAATATCTATACTTCTCATAGCTCAGGGTCCTTTTTTCTGGCATTGGTCTAGCAATGGGATCCCACCACTTCAACCCAATCCAACCCACCCTCATATATCGAGTGTCCATTACAACATATACATATACAAAGCGCTGTGTGAGTCCATGCCCTGACTGGGTTGTCTGCTGTTCAAAAGGAAGCTGCCAAGGACCCTGTCTGCCTCCCTCAGCTGAAGGTGATCAGCGAAAAAGAACTACTTTAATTGGCTTTTGGCTTGCTTATGAGCCAGGCAGCATAGCAGTCTCTCTCCTGCTGTTCTTTTAATAAGTGATGTGTCTGGACACCAGAAGCTCTAATTGAAGAGAAGACAACAAAATCCTGTCTCCCAAACACTCTCCTTTTCCTGTAAGGAGGCATCCCTAGTGCAGCTCTATTCCTGAGGGGCCTCCTTCCCCAAATTCAAATTTTGACCAATTATTTCTTATGTAACTTTGGGGAAACTGCTTTAATCTCTTAGAATCTGTTTCCTCATCTATAAAATGAGGGAGTCAGACTACATTTCTGCTAAGATTCCTTCCAAAGTTAAATCTATGATCCTATCATCTTACTCCCCCTACACATCTGGGGGGAAAGATGGGAACTATCAGGTTGTTTCTGTTTTTTTTTTTCAAATTTTATTTTATTTTCAATTAGTTTCAAATTCTCCACCACACACACTTTCTCCCAACCATTGAGAAGGCAAGAAAAATAAAACACATTACAAATATTTATAGTCATACAAAACAGATTTCTACATGGTAAATAGAAAGAACAATCACAAACAATCAAAACTGAATGTTGGGAAATTATAAGATTTAAGCTTGGTTCCAAAGAAAAGATATGAAAAGATGTTTCCTCTTATTCCTTTGCAGGAGTCAGAGTCCACAGTGTTAATTAAATTTAATATCAGATTTTTTTTGATTTGTTAATCAGATTTACTAATTTTCCCCCTCATCTTCTTAAAAAAAACCTATTTCTTATAAGGGATAGCTCTGAGTGGGGAGAGATACAGGAGGAAATCTAGGTAATGTAAAAACAAAAGATATTAATAAAAGTCTATTTTTAAAATTGACCCACCCTAATTCAACTAACAAAATGAGCTACAGAATAAATCAAAGGTTTAAAACCAATATAGACAATTGTTCATTTTTGTTAAATCAATCAAAAGCACAAACTAGATGAGAAAGAGTCCTTAATTAATTTGGGAGGACTGAACTCCTTTGAGTCATTGAACAAAATGACATGAAACTCCACAGGAAGTATATTAGGATTGAAAGAGACTCATTCATGCCCTCTAGGGCTTATATAAAAGAGAAAAACATTTTGGAGTCCAGTATTTCAGTATCAGGCCAGTCTAGTGGTGGACTAGATTTATCCAAGCCCCTGAAAAGAAACTGATTGGGGAGTAGAAGAAATCCTCTTGACCAGAGGAAAATTTTGTGACCTTCAAAAGATTGGAAGAGTTTATTAGCTTTATTTGCAGTGTTCCTAGAACCACAGCCTCTGCATCAAGAGCAGAGAACAAATTAGACACTGAGAACAGCCAGCAATGGTTCTTGGTTCTTCTGCAATGGCCCTGACCTTTAGGACCCACCAAGGAGTTCTATACACTTTGGTGGGGGAAGGGGGTGGAACTTCATGAGGACTCCACAAATAGAGAAAAGGATTTCCATGCAACCAGCAGCTGTGTTACCGCCTCACCATATATGCTTTCTAAGTTTGAATCCACTTTCCTTTGAACTCTGTCTGTACTTGTAGAAGAGTGTGCACCAAACTTGTGGGAGAATGTTTTCATACCAGCTGTTCTTACTATACTAATTTACCTTACTCTATACCTTAGTAAATACTCTTAACTACAAGTTAATTTACTATGCATGGCTAAGTGATATGACTCCCGCTAATGGGGAGCACACTGGTAACAGCACTAGAAAAAACACCCCGACCCTCAGGGTTACCCTAAGACCCTAACAGAAGAAGTAGTTAGCCACACTTCGGGGCTAAAGTCTGACAGTTTGAATGGGGGTGAGGAAGTAGTCCTAGGGGAAATATTGGGTATTAATTTATTCAGCATAGTTCAGAAGAAAAGAGCATTAGCCTTGAAATCAGAGGGTCCAGGTTCAAATCCTGCCTCTGACACTTATTGCTTACATGACCATGGGCAAATCACAATCTCTTTGTGCCTCAGTTTCCTCACATGTAAAATGAAGGGGTTGGACTAGATGACCTCTGAGTTCCCTTTATGCTCTGGATCTATGATCCTATGATAAATTTGCACAAAGATGAATTTTTAATCTCCTCCTTTACTCTGTGTGACAGAAACCCAATGGAGGCAGAGAGCAGTCTATGCTGGGCATTTAGGAGCAGATGAAACGGGATCATAGACTGTCTCAATTGGAAGGGATATAAGACATTTTATAGTCTAAACACACCATGAGTGGCAAAGGGCAGGATCAGGATCCAAGTCTACAATGGAGGCATCCAAGGGCTTTTCCATCATGCTTTTTTTTTAAAGGACCTGTGATTTCATTGGTATAGAGACCTCTATGTGAGGAGACTCCTTCTACCAATGCAAGTTGGTACACTCTCTGCAATTTCCTAGAATTGCAGATTAAGAGCTGGAAGGGAATTGGTCCAACCCCCTCATTTTATAAAGTGAGAAAACAAGTTACAAAACTTGCCCAGTTTGTGTCAGAGGCAGTACTTGAACCTAAGTCTTCCTTTTTGGGGAAAGGCAATCAGGGTTAAGTGACTTGCCCAGGGTCACACAGTTAGTATGTATCCGAGGCTGGATTTGAACTCAGGTCCACCTGACTTGACTCTAGAGTCAGTGTTCTATATACTATGCCACCTAGCTGCCCCAATCCAAATCTTTTTGACTTCAAGACCAGCTCTCCACCTCTAGGCCATGCTCCCTTTACATGCCATATTTGCTGACTGCAAAATTCTAACATAGCTAATATTTCTCCCTGCAGCGTCTCCATTTAGCCCTGACTGTATTCTTATTCTTCCCTTTCTTCTTGCCCTATAAGGTGACTGTGAAGATCTTCACTTTGCCTCTCGGATCGCTGGGAGATTATACCCAATGCGCATGTGGAGGGACATGAGGAGAGAGGGTTTGGAAAGAGAAGAGGCATGTAACTTCCTGACCCATGAAGTAACGCAGAGAATAGTTATAGCTGATGAGCCAGAGAGAAAATCTTTGATATAATAGCCCTTCTTCCCCCTGCCCCCACCTCCCCACCCTTCTCCCTTCCCTATAAACAAATACAGAGACAAGAAAGCAGCCATGCTTGGAAAGACAGGCATTGCTTTCCAAAGAATAAAACCTCATGCATGAGCAGGATGGAGTGATGGAGGCAGCCACGTGGCGTTCGGAGGCCAACTCAATTAAAACCAAACTGAATAAGATTATCCAAGATTGAGCTGATGACCTAGAGTGCTCTTGACTATGCTCCCCAACAAAACAACTGGGGACCCCAGGGAGGAGCTTCTTTGGTAGCTCTTCCCAAAGCAATCAGCCACCACTGCTAGGCATTTTTTATAGGCTTTAATGTGCTGCCACCAGTCTATGGTGAATTCTATGAACCACAGTGCAACAAACCTTTACTTGGGCTTAGCTCACAGTCCCTTCCCCCAACCCACGTGTGCCCTTCTCATACACACAGACATGCTCATCTCACGTGTGCTCTGCCCTAGCCTGTGCGCATTAATGCTGCTGTCTATTAGGAACTCCTGTCAATGCACAAACACAATCTCAGCACAGGGATAATGACACTCACATCAAAACGGACATTCAAGCTTTTCTCTCAGCCTCTCTCCTGGCAATAGACAAGAGTCCATCTTGTAAATGCTTAACAGTGTCTGTGACAAAGTGAAGACTTATTAGAGAAGAACACTGGGGGAAATCTAATCTATTAGTTTAAAATAACCATGCAAAAATGGTATAAAACCATAAGCACTGGGATCCAGAAAAATCAGGCTTAATAAAAAGGAAAAGATACAATTTTTAGGACTGGAATTGTCCAGAGGACAAATTCACTTCACTAAGTATGCACCGAAGAGCTATTTCACATCAACGCTGTAGAGAACACTTGGGCGGGGTGGGGGGTGGGGGGAATATAAAGAGAAACCAAACACAGGGTCTGCCCTCAGTCAGGTTAAACCTTGAGGTCAAGAAGACATCCGTTGCTGTCAATAGCCTAATGAGGATGCCTACCTTTCATTCTGAGACCTGTAGGTGATAGAAAAAAAGCAAGGAGACCCTAGAATTTTAGGACTTCTGCTCCTAAGAGGAGCAGTTGTGTTTTCACATCTGATTTTGTTGATAGAAGGAAAAACAAGGGGATTGGGTGAGATTTTTGTGGCAGTTATGCAATTTGAAGGGGTCTATTATTCCTAGGAGTCTTTCTTTTTTGTGGGGATGGGGGGAAGCAATAGGGGTTAAGAGACTTGCCCAAGATCACACAGCTAGTATCAAGTGTCTGAGGCCAAATTTGAACTCAGGTCCGCTTTATTCCAGGGCCGGTGCTCTATTCACTTCACCACCTTACTGCCCGGGAAGTCTTTCTTTGGGTGTCTGTGTTATCCTTGTTGTAGCTGTCCCTGGTGAAAGTCTTGCACAGCAAACTGTGCTGCCAGCGGTCTGATGTCCTGAGCACAGAAAAAACTACAGGAGATAGTTAATAACGATCCTTTTATAAGGTCAGTGAAAGCTGCTTCCTTGACAGCATTTCTTGAGTCCTATGTCTACATCAGAGGTTGTGGGCCCTAGCCATTATGGGCTACAGAACCCTACCAACTCTCAAGAAACAGAACAATACAAACCAGTATGTGATCAAACACTCCCTATGGATACTGAGTACAATACAAGCTTAAGTGAGGAAGAGAGTAGAGTGAGTCAGAGTTGTTAGGAAAGGCTTCCTAGGAGAGGTGGGCTAAGCAGGATTTGGATAAGGGAGAGGGAGGGGAAGTAGAGCATTTCACATGCTCAGAAGACAATAGAGAACTAATTATTATAATAGTGCCAACAGAGGGAAGAATTGGGGGAAATTAGATAAATGAGAAGAGTCCATTATCAAGCCAAAATCTAGCAAAATTGAGGGACTGAAAATCTCAGAGACATAATATGCATAAAAATTAATCTTAAAAGTCAGGACAGTTATAAATGGATGTAAATTGTTTTTGCTTCTTAAAGCAATAGCTTAAGGCACATAAGAATTTGAAACAGATAAATAAAAGTACTAGGGAAAGGCCGCTCCTGAAAGGGAAATATTTTCATACTAAGGAAACCACACCGTGAGAATTCAATATGCAAATTCAAAATTTCCAGCAATAAGACACTAAAGACAATAATTTGCCTCATTTTTTTGAAATGTTTTTGCCACATAATTTCATTTGATCCGTACACTTCTCTGAAGAATGTGAAGGTTGTATAGGTGTCCATTAGTATTCAATGCAAACCCAGTCAAACAAACTTTACCGTGTGCCAAATTTGAATCTCCTATGTACCAGGAACTGTGCTAAGTCCTGGGGATATAGTAACATTTGAAAGATCTTTTCTCTCAAGGAGTATACAAAACATTGAAGTGACAAGTATAGAAACAAAAGGTAATCTGCAGCAAGGGAGAACATTAAAAATTAGAGCAACCAGAAAAAGCTTCCTGTAGGAATGGGTACCTGAGTGAAACCTTGGGGGAAGCTAAGCATCCAAGAGATGGAAATAAGGAAGCAGTACATTCCAGGTGGGAAGAAAGGAAGAAATTAAAGCTATAGTCAAGCTTTAAAGGAGGTTGTGAAGCTTCAACTCAATTACACAAAACAATAAAAAGGAAGTTCCTACCTCCTCTCCTTGGCAATGCAATGAGAATAGATTAAATGAGGGATTACTTATGTTATGATGGAGGTAGGAGCATGTAATTCCTACCACAATTGAGTTAATATAATCCTAAAATGGAGTCACATTTGATGAAGTTTTACCTGTGTAAAGATAGTCTATACCTTGTGATCTTTTCATGAGATCAAAACCTCTTTGATTGGATGAAGGGAATAGCAGGTTGGCTAACCAAATAAGCTAACCATATCTCTGGGAACTTTAAGTAGCTGGAGGAATTTCAACAGTCTGTCAGGCCAGTGGTGAGCCAGTTCTGTAGTGAAGGATTTTAGTCTGGGGGGAATTATAGTTTAGTTGGGGATTCCAGTTCAAGAGAAGGAGCTGGGTGTCTGAGAGGGAATCACCCTTGGGGAGGAGGAGGGTAGGAAGAGAGGGTATCTAACTCTACTCCTCCCCCCACCTCCACTGACCATATCATCAAAGAGATAGGACCAGTAGCAGACAATACCTCCACTAGGAGCAGAGAGATACACTGAAGACAAGTGTGAAGAAAGTCATCCAAGAGAAGCTGTGTGAGGACTCTTTGAAGAGAGAAAGGACTTCCAATACTAGGAATTGTAAAGTAGAAAGTTTCATGGAGTATGACCTCATAGTTGGGTCCATAGTTAGGGACTCTAGAAAGACACAGATCTTCATGGGGATTCCATGACGGAGTTCTCAATACCAGACGTAGTGAGTTACACTTTCACTATAGAATGCTCACTCACGTGTGCCCCCACTATATTGTATGCTAAATCTGAACCCATTCTCTGCTTGGATGGTGCATATATCAGTGGGAGAGTGTATCCTAGACATGAGAGGCCAGGAGCACAATGTTTTTAGAGTAATTGTGCTTACTATACCATTCTAGTGTCTTTGCTAAATTGTTTTGCTAAAAGCTTATTGTGTTGGATGGCAGTTAGTGAAAAGTATACCAGTAGGGGCTCACAGGCAATAATGTTAGCAATATACCTTCCCCAACCCCTATCCCTGGGATACCTTCAGAGTAGTGAGAGTAAGTAGCCACCCTTTGGGAATCACAAACTTGGAGTGCAGATTGCAGAGAGTAACCTGGGAGAGGGTGTTATACTTCAAAACAGGGAAAGCATGAAGTAAAATTGAGAATTAGGCAAAATGTATCTTTGTCCATTCTCCAAGTCCTTACTAATATTTTAATTCAGGAGACCTAAGTTACCAAGGCAGAACTGAAAAGGAAAAGACTTCAGCTCATTTTTAGCAGCAGTTGGCATCTACCCATCCTGGGCTAGTTGCCAATGGTTTGGGAACCCCTGAAAGCTAAGCATTAGGGCAATCACAGATTCATAGGATCCTAGATCTAAAGTCATCTGGTCCAACCCCTTCATTTTATAGATGAGGAAATGGAGGCCAAGAGATTAAGTTACTCGTCCAAGGTCACACAGGTAGTGACTAAGGTAGGATTTCAATTCAGGCGCTCTCACTCCAAAGCCAATGCTCTTTCCACCCTTAATATGCTGCCTCTGATTCCTAAAACTACAGAATGTCAGAGCCGAGGGCCCTTGGAGATCATTGCATTTATTCTCTTCCTCTACATGTCAAGAAAGTGAGGCCCAGAGGAGGGAAAAATGTCCTCTTTTCCTCACCCATCCTAATTTTTTTTAAAAATTTCACTATATTTTTTCAAATATGAAAAATCTATTTTCTCTCCCTCTTACCTTCCCCTTACACACACACACACACACACACACACACACACACAAACACACTTACCTTGTAACAATAGAAGCTAAACAAAACAAATTCCCACATTGGCCATATCCCAAAAAATTATGTCTCATTCAGTACCTTAAGTCTATCACCTCCCTGTTAAGAGGTAAGCAATATGCTTCATCACTGGTACTCTAAAATCATGTTTGGTCTATTAAGATTAGAGTTCTTAAGTCTTTTAAAGTTGTTTGTCTTTACAATGTTGTCGTTACTGGCTCTGCTCACTTCAATCTATATCAGTTCACATAATTCTTCCTATGTCTTTCTGAAGCCATCTTTTGCATCATTATCTTATAGCACAATAGCAAAATGGGCTCCTTAGCACTTAGTTCAATAAGTGCCCTTGAAGAGTTTGGCTTTGAGTAATTCAGCTATTTCATTGAATCTTACTAAGTGCTAAGCCCCAGGCCCAAACCCTTATTAGGTGTAAAACCTATGTGGGTGTGGATTGGCAACTAAGGTGGGGCCCAAGGTGGGGCTAACTGCAGGAAGGACCTAGTTTACATGGCTGGGACAGCAGAGGCTTTTAGAGCAAGTGGATTTATGTCGCTCTTTGTGGTGATTCTAGGTTACGTGGGTGAGTCGCATGTGTGACTCACCCCTGACCCTGAAAAAGATATAAAACCAGGGGTTGGCCTTCTCTCTGGAGCTCTTTGCCGAAGCAGCAGTGGCGCTGACTCTGGGCCAGCCCTTGTTCTGAGCTCCCAGGCTGAACCTAGATGTTGGTAACTATGAATTGTATTGGGTCTGTCTGTTTGTAATTTGTTTAAGGGCTCTTGAGATGGTGTTGATGAGGAGACTCTGGGCAGCTGTAGCTAAGGAGCCCTCCAGCTTGTAAACCCAGATGTTGAGATTTTGTTGAACTCTGGTAACTATGTATTGGGATTTGAATCAGACAAGGTCTGTCTGTT
>CM053622.1:420743850-420869488 GCA_028646595.1 Phalanger gymnotis
AATTTGGAAGTTTTAAGTTCAAAGTTTTAAAAGCAGATGTTCAAAAAAAAAGTTTTTGCGGGCAACTGGGAAATAAGATATACAGGCAATGGGGCGTAAAAATCTATCTTGCCCTACAAGAAAGTAAGGGAAAAGGGGATGGGGGGGAGTGGGGTGACAGAAGGGAGGGCTGACTCGGGAATGGGGCAATCAGAATATATGCCAACTTGGAGTGGGGGGGAGGGTAGAAATGGGGAGAAATTTTGTAATTCAAACTCTTGTGAAAATCAATGCTGAAAACTAAAGTATTAAATAAATAAAATTTAAAAAATAAAAATTACATTTTGAGGCAAAAAAGACAATTTGTTTTCCTAGATGATGAGGCCAAAAGACCAAAACCACTGCTGTATAGATGCTCAATGCCTATAATACTGCATAGCCTGACCTTATGTTTGTTTACACTCTACGTCCTTACCTCAATGGAGTTTCTCTTGGCTTGGTTTAAATAAATTCCCAGGTGTGAAAGACTTCACTAACTTGTTCATTTGCCTGAGCACACTCTTCTTTGAAACAAAACAAAGGTTAGGAAATGACTAAAGCAATCACTTAAACCATCTTTCTCTTCTTTTCAAAAATTTTGTCGGTCATGGAAGTTTAATACTAATTCAGAATAAAAGATTACTTTTAAAAGTCTCACACACACTTACAATCCATATATTTGTGGAGTGATTTCTGGTCTATTCATTGCATGTAGAGTTCGATATCTTGCTTCTTCAGCAGATGGCCTGACACCATTTCCAAACCATGTTGCCATGTGTGGCCCTCTTCCTCTGCCCTGCCTTTCTGTACTGTAGCTCTCTATTACAGTGTAAATGCTTTGATTCTCATGTTTAGCACAGTGTCTGACACATAGTAACTAACAGCTTAATAAATACTCTTTTTATCTTTGTTTCCTTCGGAAAGAACCTAGATCAGGGGTGGGGAACCTGCGGCCTCACAGCCACATGTGGCCCTCTAGGTCCTCAAGCCTGAAGGGTTGCACTTGAGGACCTAAAGGGCCACATGTGGCTGTGAGGCCGCAGGTTCCCCACCCCTCAGGGCTAGAAGCTAAATAGTTATAAAGTCTGCCTATGGAACAAGTTTAATTCACTATTGGTGGATAGAGCACCAGGCTTGGAGACACTTACTAGCTGTGTAACCTTGGGCAAGTCACTTTACCTTGCTGGCCTCAGTCTTCTCATTTGCAAAATGAGCTGGAGCAGGAAATGGCAAACCACTCAAGTATCTTTGCCAAGAAAACCCCAGATGGGGTCACGAAGAATCAGTCCTGAATAAAATGACTGAGCAACAAATTGTATTTTTATTTATTTTTTAAGTATTTCCATCTTGTTGCCCTCTCCTCATCCCCACCCCACCCCCAAATGTTTAACACCTCTGGCCTAGAACACTGAAAGTTTAAGTGATTTGTCCAGGTAACATAGCACATGGCAGAGACAGAATTTGAACCCACGTCTTCCTACTGACTCTTACACAGGCAAAAAATGTAATTAATTAATTCATGCCACCTTGGGCTACATAAAGAGAGGTACAACTTGCAGAAATAAAGAATTCATAGTCGTACTGTCCTCTGTCCTGATCAAACCACTTAAAATATTGTGTTCACTTCGGGACACCCCAACAGTAAATTGGAGAGTACCTAGAGAAGGGTACTCAGAATAGCGAAGGACTATCTCATATGAAGAGAGATTGAAGGAACCCCCAGATAAGAAGACTGAGGAGGAGGTGGGAGCGATGTGGATACAAAGGTGCCCTAAGGGTTGAGTTGCTCTTTCCCTGGTTTATTCTCTAACCTGAAGGTGCCCTAAAGTTTCTTCCCCTTATCTTGAAATACCACAAAACTTCCCCTTATCCAGGAACATAAAATTCCTTGTCTCACACCCCCCACCCCACCCCACCCCACCCCTGCCTGGGTCATTCGATTTCCTTGTCTCCCTTATCTTCTGCCATTCATGGTCCTCATCCTGTGTCCTTATCTTGCAAGACTTATCCTGTCCCTAAATCTCCAACCCCCATAAGAAACTCTAAAATTACATCATCATGCTACAGGCTGTATAGCTTTCTGTCTATATAAGTCTGGTTCTTTTCCTATATCAAGGATCTTGTTTAGCTCCTTGCTAAATCTCAGGTCCATGCACTTTTGCATCAATAAAGCTCCCATTGGCTACAGAGAAATTTTAAGTGAATTCTTTCACATCTGAACCAGCTCTCCCAACTCTGACCTCAAAAGGAGGAAGAAGAAGTGGTAGGAGGAGGGCATGGTAGCTGTCTAAGAATTTTAGGGGCTGTAGTTGAGAAGGATTAGATTTCTGTTTGGGCCCAGTGGGCAGAACCAAGAACAGAGGGTAGAAGTGACTAAGAGGCAAATTGAATCTAGATGTATTGGGAAAATGTCATAACCATTATAGCTGCCCCAAAGTCGAATGGGAGCTAGTGGATTCCCTCTCTTTAGAGATCCTCAAGCAGAGGATGGATGACCACTTTTCTCATATGTTATATTGGGAATTCCCTTTCAGTTCTAGATTGAACTGGATTCTATTATAGACTTAATCTTTGTATTATAACTTGTACACTCCACACAGGAGAGGCTTAATAAATGTTTAATGAAATTGGAGTCCAATCCTTAGTTCTTCCCTTCTTTACACAGAACCAGAGATTCATAAAACTTCAGAGCTAGGTCTCATCTTTCCACCCAACCTAAAAAGTCTTCCCCCAAAGTCCTTGCTGATGGTTAAGCTAAAAAGGGACTTTGGGATGATCCAGTCATGGAAACACATTAATTCCACACACACCCTACACACACACACTCCTTACCCCATCCCCCACATCTTTCCTCCCTCTTTTGAAAATATTAGGAAATAAACATTTTTCCAGCCTAAAGTCATTTCTAGACTTACATGAATGAAGAAAACCTTATCAGTACTTCTATCAACCTTCTTGGAAAACAATTTCCTGAACTGAGATATTTTTGCATCATTCTTACGAAATGCCTAACCAGTTTCTAACTCACCTAGAAGCAAATGAGGTAGGAATCTTCCTTAAAGTGATTAGGGCAATTGTCAGATTAAGAAAAGGAAGACACTTTTGCTCTCTAGAATTCACCTTTGAAAGATCTCCCCTAAAAGCCCTTGCTGATATTAAAATGCCACCATTCAAATATCTATTCCTGGCATCTTTTCTGGGGGAAAGCATGCTATATGTTCAAGTCACTGAAATGGAAGTCAGAGTAGCTTGATTCTAGTACCTTCCCCACTCTTGGTACCAACTTGCTGTGTTATCTCTGATAGGCCACCTCGTTTTACTTTTCTAGGGGTGTTGCCCCCTCTTTAAAATGAGAGGATTATATTGGCTCTCTAAGGGCCCTTCCAAATCTGACTAAACACTCCTAGAAGAGCTCAAGCTTTGGCTAACATTAGCACTTTTGTGTGAATTAATGTATCAGATCCTTTCCAAATCCTACCAAGCTTGGAGCGGGTAGATATGGGGGTCCAGAGCCCCAGGCACTGCCATGGGATGGACAGGCCTGGGTGATAAGTCCTAATTGTCAGAGGGAATGGAATGCTAAGGTTGGGAAGGGAGATAGGAGGAGAGAGGGAGTTACATGGTGCCTAATTCACAATTTTGTTTATAGATCAGCTATCCAGCCTTGAACTGTACTTTTCAAAGCCTGCAACACATTTTTCTGTACTCGATCAGTAGCAACAATGGTATGAAAGGGATGTGAGGGAGTCAACACCTTGGCTGCTCCACTATATTCACTCTTTGGCTAGAGCTGTTTTTAATAAATTGCTGGATTTTTCCTTTCTCCTCCCCTCTTGCTTTGGACTTTTCCTCAGTGGAAAACATGCTGTCAGTCGTCCATGCCCACAGTGCTCCATGCCTCTGACCAGAGCCCACTGCTGGCTCAGGGCTCTGTGCTGGCTGTTTGCACTTTCCAGTCAACTTCTCACTTTTCCACAGTGAACTGTCCAGCATCCAAGCCAAACACAAACCCCACTGCTGTCCAGGCCTTTTCACATTGCTGCTCTAAGTCTCTTCCAAACAGAGCTGAGAGAAGAGCCAGGAATAGGGGTAGCAGCTTAGAAAACAACATGTTTGGAGGGTTGGAGGAGAAGATGTGTGAAGTGTATACACAAGAAAAGACATTTTTATTTTTCTAAAATGTGTATTGAGATATTTTGTTTTTGCCTCATCTTCACTTCCAAATTTTTCCTTTCCTCCTCTGTTCCTTAGAGAGTCGGTTCTTTTAAAAAAAAATTAAAAGGAAAGAAAAAAAGGGGAGGGGGGAACAAGTCAGCAAAAACAATCAAACTTATCACCCAAGTCTGATAGTATGAGCAGTATATATGGTCCACATTCATGTCTCTCACCTTTGAAAATAAAGTAGGAAGATACACTCAAGAAACATCTTTTTATTACTTTTTATAAATGCACGTATTTTTTAAGCCAGAACATCCTCTTCTTCAAGGCATGGTAGATATCTGCCTTGGGTTAAGTCACACATCTTACAGTGAAAGTTCAAGGTCCTGTGGAACATTTTATACCATTTTATATCATTTTTGTAATTTCAATAAGACAGAGTCTGAACTGATTAACCAGAAGAAAAGTCTGATCCTAACAGTCTCTTTGTTCTCTAAGTAAGCTCAGAGATGCTCTATCTTATGTCAACAAGCCCAGATGAGGCTGATTTGAGAGCATTCTGTCCATGGCCATTAAGGATGAGACCTTTAGCCCCGAGGAATTATCTTGAATTATGTGACTTTTTCTTATCTTAATATTTTGTGGGCATATGTTATGTTACGGAATGTTAATGGCAAATTAAACACAGAGATCCTGGGTTGTAATTCCAATTGACACTTTGTCAACTATCCTGACTTACTGTATTTACAATCTATTCCATTAAGGAAAATCCTTTTCTTGTATCATGATTAAACATACATGGGGATCATAAAAGTGAGGTAACACAGGCTTGCTGAGTCTGCTAAAAATAATATATATAAGCTTTCTCATTTCTTTGTTCAGACAGTCAGATTTTAGGTCTGACTCCATGGATGCATGTATCCACTAAGTTTAAAGGGAATAAATAAATAATATGAATTTTTCTATCACTTAGCGTGTTTGCCTCCTTTAACCAAACTTTCAGGATTAACAGTCCACATTGGAGATTTACACAAAAAGGGATCAATTTTCGAATGGAGGTGAGGGTGGGAGAGAGATGCAATTTTCAAATCTTGCCTATGCAAATACCTTGTCTTAAATAGGGTTAAAAGGTCTCTAGGGGTAAAATGAAATTCCTATACTAGGACGTTGTTGGTGGAGCTGTGGCTAAGTTGGAATCACGCGAATAAAGTGACTAAAATGTCCATATATTTTGACCCAGAGATTCCACTACTAGTCTCCCAAAGAGATTATTGATAAGAAAAATTCTCCATATACACCAGTAATGTATATTTATAACAGCACTTTTTTATAACAAAGAATTGGAAGCAAAGTAGATAACCATCAATTGGGGAATGGCTAAACAAACTGTGGTACATGAATATAATGGAATTACATCTTTACTGCGCTGTAAGAAATAATAAATAAGAAGAATACAGAGAGTCATCCAAAAGATTTATATGAACTGATGCAGAATGAAGTAAACAAAGTCAAGAAAACAATATATGTAAGGATTACAACAATGTAAAAGGAAATAATAAATACAAAACAACAAGTAAATGATGCAAAATTGCAAACAAACAAAAAAACCCACGAAAACCAACTGTGGCTCCAAAGATGCAATATAAGAAGACGATCCCACTAGAACTCCTTTGCAGAGGTGAGAAATCCACAGGTATGGTTCATTAAATATATTTTTAGACTTCTTCAATATATTGATCAGTTTTGCTGATTTTTACCCTCTTTTTCAAAATTTAAAAATATTATTACTCCATAAAATGGTTCTCTGGGAGGGAGAAGGAATAGGGATACTGGGGAAAATATTAGTGATATAAAAATACTAATCCAATTTTATTTAAAAAGAAAAATAAAATAAAATGCCTGGGGACAAGGTCAGATTTAGGTTTCTTGGACATAAGTAAGTCATACCTTTACCCTGCAGTTATTCTCAGGATCTTTCATGGAAAGTCATACTAGATCTCAAGGTCTTTTGAACCCCAAGATCACTGAAAGACTATCTGACCTTGTCTCTAGGAATTTCAGAGGCTGATATAATTAATGATAGGGCACTCAGGATAATGTGTTCAGTGTTTCAATGGCAAAACAAGTATTTTTGGGGAGCTTAAAACATAGCTTTAAGTAAGCCTTTTAGAGAGTGAGCCTCAGAAAACTAAATGAAGCTATCAAAAGAAAAAGTGGAGGGGGAAGAAGGGTCAAAGAATCCCTAGATTGGGAATCACAAGGCTATGTAATTGAGTAAATCATTTCCCCCTTTCAGGCCTCTCTTTCTTCTCCTATAAAATGGGAGGATTGGACTAGATGTTCTAAAATCCCTTCCAGCTCTACTATTCTGAAACTTTATGATCTTACCAGACTAAAGAGACTCCAAATGATTCATCCCAAAGCCATCCTCCTGCACTTTTCCAACCAAGCCCTAAAATGGTTTTAAAATTCCTGGCCCAAGACCATTTACGAGTAAGTTCATAAATTTGGAGTTGAAACAATTTCAGAGATGATTTAGTTCAATCCTTTTATTTTACAGAAAACAAAACTGAGGTACAGAAAGGTGCACTGATTTCCCTAAAATCATACAAATAGTGAGTAGCAGAACCAGGATTTGAACACAGTGCCCCCGAATCAAATTCATTGCTCTTTTTAATAACCATATTTTTCCCACTTCTTAAATCTCATCCTATAAGCCTATAAGAAAAACTATGAAAACTTACTCAAAATAAGTCTTAACCCTGGAAACATCCTGCCATAATTTCCTCCATCCCAGTATCCTACCATAACCCAACTCCCAAAGCATTTCCAAAAGAGTATGTTCTAAAAACTATTTTGGAGTCAAAATATTTTTCAACCAGACCTTTTAGAAACCAAACCATCCTAAGGCCAAGATAGTCTGAAACCTAAACATTTTAAAAATTAACTTTGTAGTTCCAAAATTTTTCAAACAAAAATATTCTGGAAATACCATTATAGCCAAAATATTTGGGGAAAAGACCAGTTTGAAACAAAATCCCTTTAATATAAACTATTTTTAAAATCCAATATGGTTTGAAAACTACTTTCAAACTAAAATTTCATTATAGTACTTGGATTTTCTTGAGAATAAAAATCTAGATAGATAAAATATGTAAGAACTAACTTGATGAGTCAGACCAACAACCTGTCCAATCCAGTATTCTGCTTCTGACAGCTGCTCTGATTTCCTAGGAAAGAATATTATAGAAGGAATGCTTACTCCTAGGAGATCAAAGACAAAGAGAAGGGTACCACACTGAAGCCCCCAAAATGATTTGGGGTACACATGATATCCATAAGGGTTTACATGGAGTTACAAGGAATTTTTCAACCTTAAGTCAAGGAGCTGTCTACAACCACAGACTTTGAATCAGCATCAGGCATAGGCAATCAAAAAGAAGTGACAATCTAAGTCTAGGGTACTTATCTGGCTTCTGTTGGTTTTGTTGGCCAGTGGTCATGGCAGTTTATAGCTTTGGATGAGGACAAGCTATTAGACTGTTCTTTTATGGGAGAAGCTTTCTAAGCACTCTAACCCCCTGCAAGTAGGAGCTGAAATCTTTGCAGATGGCTCTGAAAAGATGAATCCCAGAAAATTGTAGCAGAAACAAAAGCTTGGAGACCACAAAACTAGAAGAAACAGTGGATTTAGCAAACTTAATAACCCAGCAGAGAGGACTATGATAACATTACCAAAAGATACTAGCCACACCTCAGAATCAGAGGCATGAGTTAAGCTGGTAAAATACAAGCCCTGGCCACACATCTCCTTTCTGTATGCTGGTCACATGTATTCCTTACATGTGTTTTCTATGTACATGTTCCCTGGTTATACATATCCAGTTCATGCTATTGAGGAAAGTGGTAGCCTATGGGAGAGAATACTCTATGTATATATGGGAGGATCTTCTCTTGTCATTTTATTTGTTGTTGTTATGCTCTTTGATTAGATGCCTTTTTGTTTAATCTATGTTCTCTGATAAGTAAAAGTAAACACATTAGAGGCAAGTGAGCTATGGTTTTAAGTAGCTTTTTAGGGAGCTTGCATTTGAGAGATATCCATGGGTAGGTACTACATCTAAAAAAATAATCAGAACTCAGATCAATATAATACAATGACCAATCCCGACTCCAAAGGACTGATAGTGAAACATGTCTCTCTTTTCTCCACGAAGATAGGTATAGAATACTACAGGTATAGAATAAAGTATATGCTATCAGATATGCTCAATATGCTGGTTTATTTTACTTAATTGAGTTTCTTTCTCCAAAGGGTTGGGGGATCTGGTAAAAGAAATTTAAGTCATATAAAAAATTCAATATTTTAAAGCTACACATTCTCCCTCTATCTCATCCACTTCCATACCTTTATAAAACTATAAAAATAACTATTATATCTGTGCAAGTGGCTCCAAAATTCATTTCTATGGCCCTGACTTCTCTCTCAAATTTCAGATTTCCAAATGGACATTTCTACCTATATATCCCAATGGCAAATATCTAGAACAAAGTTTGTTCTCTCTTCCCCAATGCTGCAAATCAGTTCCTCCTGACTTACTGAGTTCTGTAAATGAAAACATCATTCTTTTAAAACAAATTTTTATTCTGATCTTAACACAAAATAAAATTAGCATTTCCATATTCAAAACAGAGCAGATTATAAGGATTGTACATAAAACCACAGATTGTTATGTACAGCTTGCTTTTCTTTTTAAGTACATAATAAATTCAATATGTAACTTTCAAAGCTGTCTTGTTCATCTGTGTTTCTTTCTGAACTTTTGTTCACTTATGTCAATTTTAAATCTTTCAATTCTTTCTTTTATTTTCTTTTGAAATACTGTTGTTAGCCTTCCTCTCTCTACCCACTTGCCCTCCAAATTGGGAAACAAAAAAGAAAAGGAAAGGAAAACAAAAACACTTGTACTAAGTAGGCATAAAGCGACATAGTCAAGCAAGACACCCCAGCATCCCTACATTGGATATGTACGTCTCGTTCTCCACCTTGAGATCTTCACCACTCTGATTCATCACCACCATGATTCATCGTCTGCCCTCTGAAACCATGGTTGATCATTTCATAGTATAATGATATTATTATCGTTTAAAGTCTAAAATCTTTCAAAGTTATTTTTCTTTACAATGTTATTGTATAAATAGTTCTCTTGGTTCTGCTCACTTCACTCTGCATCAGTTC
Organism: Phalanger gymnotis; assembly: GCA_028646595.1. Taxonomy (NCBI): domain Eukaryota; kingdom Metazoa; phylum Chordata; class Mammalia; order Diprotodontia; family Phalangeridae; genus Phalanger; species Phalanger gymnotis. Next base: position 420,753,266 of record CM053622.1, read on the forward strand.
ATACAAGTCTTCCCAGATTTCCTTTAAATCATCCCTGTTCATCACTTAGAGATCATCTATTCCTGTACAGGTGAGGAAATTGAATAGAAGTGAAGAGGCTTGACCAGGATTGAAAACCCCAGTCCTATGGCTATAAAACCTGCTGTTCTTTCCACTAGACCAGGCTATTTCTCATCATATTCTATTTCTCTATTTCTTTCTCAGTGTGTCTCTCTCTTTTTCTGTGTGTCTCTGTCTTTCTCTCCTCTCTCTGTCCCTCTCTCCTCTCTGTGTCTCTGTCTCTGTCTGCCTCCATCTCTCCCTCTCTCTCTCTTTCTTTCTCTCTCTTTTCCTCTCCTCTTCTCTCCTCTCTCATCTCCTCTCTCTTTTACTCTCCACCTAGGACAATGCTCTAAAGACATGGCAGGTATTTAATAATTGTTGAATGAAAAAAAATGATAATATAGAATTTGTTGATTCTTTTCTCTCTGCTCTTTTTTCCCAAAGAGTAGGGCAACTTTATTGTCCTAACATTTAAGGGGAAAATCTTGCCCTGGCTTTGATGAAGGTGCTTTCCAGTCCAGTATCCAATTCTACAACTAAGACATAGATACCTCAAGCCAAAAGCTACCCTGGAATGTTTTCATGACTAATATGTAGCACCTGGTCTTGCTCCTCCTCCTCACACCCCAATAAAAAAGAGTAAACTTTCTCAGGGGCAAGGAAATGCACATTTTTCTGTTTAGCAGTTGAGAACTGAAACCTTAAGCTGTTACTAAGGTAATCATGGTTTCATTTTTCATATACCCGACAAAGTGTTTCAACACCATAAGCCCCTCAAGTAATGACACTGAAATCTCAAATGAAAAAGATAAATGGTATCACAGAATGTATGTTCTGAAAGGAAGGGAACAAAGCAGATTTGCATGATCTTTTCTACCATGAGTACTAGAATTTTGTACATGAGAGGCAGCTTGGTAGAATGGAAAGAACACTGAATTTATAACCAAGAGACTCAAGTCCAAATCCTGCCTCTGGCATTTATTGCTCATATGACCTTGAATATGTCATTTTAACCTTTCGAATCTCCATTCTAACTTTGCCCACCTATCAAGTGGGGAGGGTAATATTTGTAACATCTATCTCACAGGGTTGTTGTGGGGTTCAAAGAAGATAATCTATATAAAGCATTTTTCAAACCTTAAAGGACTATATAAATGTTAATTGTCATTATAGCAAGCGAAAACGTAATTTTTAATCCCTTGACTTTCATTGGGCTTCTAAAAACTCTTTAAACTTGCTTTAAATATGTAACTTTAGCATTGTAATAGAAACATTGGAAAACAAAAAATTAATTTCCCATTGCTCTGTTAACTGGAGGTAACATAAACCAAAAGCTTCCTGTTACTCTCACAAAACAGGGTAGAAAGATCAGTCACCACTGGGTGAGAACATAGAAAAGCTGCAGCTGTTTTGTTCTTAACATCTGGGAGAGTCTGGATGCTGGCCCAGACATCAAATGCTAAATAAAGCTCTGACACACATACAAACATTCTTTCCTTCCTGGTTTGGCTTGCTCTCTGGGGACTGTGGGAATTCTTGAGACCTCAATGGGCTGGGCTTCTTTTGACTGACCAAAGTTAATGCACCCGCCCAACACGAGCCCTTCATGCTTAGAGCCTAGAAATTCACTCTTGGGACATAAAAGCAGGGCTAGTTGACATCTGTTATCCACCACCAGGCTCAGTAGCAGGCAAAAGTACTACCCTACCAACCAAAAATGAAATGGTGGTGAACAAATTAGTATCTGTTAGGTGGCAGTCTCAGATAACTATCTCTGTTTTGCAGTCCTGATTTCTATATAGTTCTGACCCTTTTTATTAAAGGCTCTTTTAAAGGGAGAAGAAATAACTTTATCTGTACAGCACACCTGTGATGAAGTAACCCTAAGTTTATCAAAAGAGGAAATGGAATCACAAAGAAAAATGAATAACTTTTCTCCCAAACACAGAATAAGGCACAGAATTTAATATTTCAGGTCCAGTGTGCCTTAGTGACTAGACTGATCAGATATCTTTGGTCTATGTTTTTAAAAAGAAATACAAGTTTCCCTTCCACTGGCAATACACAGACCCTTTAATCCCCAGCTGTTGCCCAATGCTTCAAATCTCCATTCCAAAAATGAGCAATGTGCAGACAAGAAATAAATTCTGCTCTTACATCATTTTCAAAGTCCATTTAACAAATCATAATGCGAAAAGTCTGGCAGTGCTATTAAAATGCATAAATATGGCCCATATGGTAAATTAAGGCAATCAAGTTAAGTAACTTAGACCAAGCTGCCCAAGAAAAACCATTCTCTTCTCTAAAAAGGATGGATAATGCCAAGCAGAAGCAGACAGGGTAAATAAAAATGTAACTAAGTGCAAACCAAGTGTCGTCTTTTCCCCATTGCTTGGGTCTCGTGACAACTCTCATCATTTGAAATCTGTGATCCCAATAAACAACAAGAAGAAAATGAAGCATCCTAAGGAAAGAACAGTGTACTATTTAATTCACCTCTCTGCTCACTGGAGCCAATACGTGGAATGGTGCTTGGGGTACCTTTGCCCTAGCCACTAGATTTTTGGCAAAGGAAGGAAATGTTTATGACATTTCAGAGTGCTTAAAGAATTGTCTATCTATGCAGTCATACCTATATACACAGTGGGGCAGATGGTTTGGGTTTTTTACTGAAATATCAATTTATATAACCCTGTATGATATCAGACAAGTCAGAGATTAGTCTCTTAACATTCATTTCCTCATCTTTAAAATGGAAGTAATGACAGCACCTATGTACAGGATTGTTCTAAGGATAACTGAGAATGTATATGAAACACTTTGCAAAACTTAAAGCACTATATGAACATCCCCTATCAATATTATTATCATAGTGTGATGTAGGCAACCCCAAAAGCTAATTAATGAAATGTCTGGGCTACATTGAGAGGCTTAATGTCCGGGAGGGAGATGATATTCTCACTGTACTCTAGCCTGCACAGATCACATCTGGAGTAGCATGAAATACTCCATTCTAGATACATTTTATCTAATAAGTACATTGATAAAATAGAAGGATAGTGAGAGGCCTCAACACCGTGCAGCTGAATGAAGACCTAGGAGTAGTGATGTGATAGCTGTCTCCAGAGTATTTGAAGGGCTGCCATGCACAAGGAGCATTAGCTGAAAGTTGCAAAGAGGTAGATTTTTGACTAAGGAAAAACCTTTCAATGATTAGAGAGACCCAAAAGGGTAGCCTTGGTAGGTAGTGGCTTCCCACTCATTGTCATCTAATCAAGCCTAGAAGAGCATTGATCTTATATGTTATAGAAAGTCATCTTAATCATGTATAGGTCGGCTTGGATGGATGGCCCCTGGGGTCCCTTTTAAATTCTGTGATTCTTTTCATTAATAAATGTTCTTTGGGGGCAGCTAGGTGGCGCAGTGAGTAGAGCACCGGCCCTAGAGTCAGGAGGACCTGAGTTCAAATCCAGTCTCAGACTCTTGACATATTTACTAGTTGTGTGACCTTGGGCATGTCACTTCACCCCAATTGCCCTGCCTTCCCCCCTCAAAAAAATTAAAAAGTACATGTTCTTTTATTAATGATAGATGCTTGGTAAATGGAATATTTGGTAAATACTACATAGTATTTGCTTATTACCATTTATATAATGCTTTCCAGCTTACTAAATTCTTGCTTCACAACCACCAATGAGGGAGACTAAGTATCATTATCATTATTTTACAGACAAAGAAACTGAGGCTCAGAGAGGTTAAATGATTTACCCCTTGTCAAATCCTGAAACACATCAAAGCCATGAGTTGAGGAATAAGGCATCTTTAATTGAGATAACAGGGTAATAAACTTGCCACCCTGGGGATGTCCCATGATTTCAGAAGCTCAATGGATTTCCCAGCTCCATGCCCCATGCAAAAGCTTCTTATATCTTTAGGAAGAGAGGGGGGAAGAGGTAAAATAAGGTAGCAAGGCCTGGTCATTAGACCTCCATGGCCCTTGGCAATCCAGACAAGGAAAACCACTTCATCCTGGCTGTCTTGCCCTTCATGCCATGAATCTCAACAGAAAGGGACAAGGATATTAGAGGCTGAGATCTAACTTAAGCTAGGCTCCTTTAGCTCTCTTCCTCTTCCTCCTCCTCCTCCTCCTCCTCCTCCTCCTTCTCCTAGTCCTCTGTCCACTTAGGGAGTCATACCCTTACATGTGGGCACTCTGTCCAAAGGCATATAAATTTTGATCACTTATACTTTGCAAGGCATCTTGGGGGTTGGGGGCTAGATTTTTTTTCTTCCCCACTTATTTATTCCATCATTGTTTTGTTTTGTTTTAAACTGGGACAATTAACTCTTTCGTCTCATGCAGTTTTCATTGATTTCTTGAGGTTTAGCTGTGGAAAACCAGGCTTTGACAAAGCCCATTAGGATTCAAATGGAGCTACTTGACTATGCCTTTAAACCCAAATCACTCTAGTTGTCACTGACTAGCCAATGGTGGGCCCCAGCCCAAGCCTCACTTACTCGTTGTTCTGCTTTTGATGGCTCAGATTGAGTACAGATAGTAATTGTTTCTGTTCTGGCCAGAAACTCTGAGGATCTTCCCCTCCCTGACTGATTCTTTTATGAAGGTAAAGTAGGCCATCTTTTACCTCGATTCTTACCTAGCCTTAAATCACTGAATGGGTGTTGCCTCAGACAAACTGAGACCTGGGAAAGACCTTAGCTTAAAAAGGCCAAGGTCTCCCACTGCATCCTGGGCCATCTCCAGTCATCCTGATCTATGCCTTGTCACTGAACTTCAATGACTCTGGAGGAGTGAGTGAAGCTGGTGACTTTACACAGCCCTGCCTCACTTAAATCCAACTCACTTGCAAGTCAAGACATCACCCTCCTGATGTTATTGATCCTCTTCAAGAATCATAGATGAACAACAACAAGGTTCCTTTACAAGGCAAAACTCTCTGGGTGGGGGACTTAGGGTATAGTTCAGCTCAATCTAATCAAGCATAAATATTGTCTAGATCCAAGACCACCTCTCTCTTTTTACCATTAGGAAAGCTTAAGGCCCAACGAGCCCTGAGCTTAGCATAACCACAATCCTTTGCGCTCACCCTCTGGATGAACACTGCTTCAACTAAATCAAAGAAATCATGGTCCCTGAGCTTGGGCAAGCACCAACAGGCCCAGACATGAAACCCTGCTATGAAGGGACTTTTTGTCACTAGCCAACCTTGCTTCACTGTTACTATATTATATTGCTCGATTGTTTCTCTAGCCATAAGTATATAAATCAAGATTTAGCCCCACTGTCTTAGGTCTCCTACTAGAGGAGGCCCCAACATATATATCTAATTTCTCTCCTCCAACAGAAGAAAACTTTTTGCTTATAACCTGTGTGAACTCTTTGGTATTTTTGGAGTTAACAGCAGTTGCAAAACCTCTGTGACCCTTTGGTCATTTGTTACCAAAGTTGACAACATCTTAAGAGTAGTAATGTAAAGACATTGCTGAAATTCTGACTTTACTAGAATCATTACGGGAGTGGCAAGTAACATTCGGTATTAACAATTTTCTGTCATTACATGAACAATTTTCTGTCACCCTCTCGTCATACAGCTGCTAAGTGATCAAGCTAGGACTTGAACTTATCCTAAATTTAGTATTACCTATTGTTGGTCGATCTCTGAAATTGCCAAAATGACAATATTGAATACCAAAGTAACCACAGCTATCTTAGTGCAACTATATCTCTGCTCAAGTGTTATATGGGAATTTTTTTTGGGGGGGGGAGGGGTTGTGGTGGAGTGGAATAATGGAATCATTTACAGACAAAACATTCAATAACTCTCTAGTTTGACTTGAGAGCAAAACTACCCAGGTAACCCTGTAGCCCACTCTGAAAGTAATCAGAGTTCCACAACTTAGCTGGTACCATGAAATTCTGTGTTGTTTTTAAGGGTGGAGTAACAGACCAAATATCTCCCTTTACAGTACAAATCCTCCTCAACTTTCTGCCAAAAGTATGATGTGGTTCCTAGGAGCAGCCTCTGCATTTCATTCCCAGGGAGGGAATGAAACTTCTAGTGGGGTGGGGGAACATGCCAAGGAGCTCAAAGGACACCAGTGAAACCTCATTTTCCCTTGAAGAGGTTTAATTTGGAGGACACTGCTAACACTGGTGATTTGCCCCTAGTGCCTGAAGAGTTTCCATGGTGAATTCATTAAACACAGAGAGTTAATGAGAAGGGGTTACACAATTGGCCTACAGTAGGTCACCATAACAAACGTTGTAACAAAAGCAGCTGATGTAATACAACCTTCCCTTTAGGGATCAGAAATATACCTGCTAAGCAGCTTCCAAAGTTGCCTTCTGGTAAAAAACAGTGCCAACCAGAAGACCATGGCATACATCAAACATCTATGCTCTCACAGTAGTTTAAATTTTCATCCATTTCATCACTGATATCACAGAAGAAACATCTTCCATAATTAATCAATTTTTTTCTTTTACTAATTTATTTACTTTTAGTTTTCAACATTCATTCCACAAGATTTCGAGTTCTAAATTTTCTCCCCATCTCCATAATTAATCAATTTTAAAAGTCGATTTGAGAGATCATCTAATCCAAACCTCTCATTTTACAGAAGAAAAAAATAAAGTATAAATAAGTTATGTATCCAATGTCACTAACAAGCTAGTCACCAAACAAGGATTAGAATCCAGGTCAAACTACCAAAACATTTTTTCCCCTTCACCTCTCTCTGATCCAAATGACTAATCCTTCTCTCTTTATATTTGACTAACTTGGTTCCTTTAAAGGAAAGTAATTTAGAACAAAGAAAAGGTTTAGTTTCACTAATCCTTTACTTATATTGCAACTCTTAAGTTACCTACATTGCTCAGCATCATAATTCAGCATCATAGAAGACGGTCAAAAAGATACACATGGATGGAACTGAATGCATTCAATTGAATGATTTAAAAAGAATACAGGGAAGATAAAGTCGAATTTAGTAAGTAACAGTTCCTACTTTTCTCATTCTTTTAGAGGATAGCAGGGATTGAAGGTATCCTCAAAAAATCTCAAAGGAAGAGAAAAATAATAGTCACAGAATAGTGAAATGTCACCAAGAATAATACATGGGCATAATAGTGGAAAATACACAGAACAAGGGGGCCTCGGTTAAAGTTCTAGCTCTCCATTTACTAGTGGTTTGACCTTGAGCTCAAAGCCTTTCAAAACCTATTTCCTCCCCTATGAGATGAGAATATGAACATCTACTCCACCTACCAGAATGGTTATGAGAAATCAAATTAGATAATGGATGTGAGTGTATCTTATAAAGTTGTGAAGTGCTATATAAATGTAAGGGATTATCTGCAAATAGGGGTATGATTTCAGTGCATTATTCCATTAATGGAAAATCCATGTCAGTCTCTGTAACCTAAGTAGGATATTTGTACCCAAATTAATTACTTTTCAGGGTAGGAAACAGCTTAAAAAGCTGCTTCCCTTCATGATATCATCTATAAATTCCATTTCCCCAAATGATGTAATGGAGAGATCAATGACCTATAGGAAAAAAAAAGAAACATTTTCTAATCCCAGTTTTGAGACTCATTGCGGAATTTGAGGAAAGTTTTTTCCGCTCTTTGAGTATCAGTTTCTTTTCTAAAAGAAGGGATTTGGGCTTTCCCCCTTATATCTTTCCAAAATTAAGTCCTTATATTCCTTAAATTCTTTACTTTCCCTGTTGCATATTTCCAGTTTTATCTTTATTTTTATGCCTCTATCCTGAGTTTCGTAGTAGTCATTTTCTTATCCCTCTCAAACTTGTCATATACTTACTGACCCTGCTGCTAGTCTCCAGGGCAAGACTTCTTGAGAGGTGATCACTGGAGGTATGAACATGATGTGATTCTGATAAAATGAAATGGAGAATATAAGTGCCAGAAATACACTTATGTTTCTGACAAATATTCTGCCTTTTCTTCTTGCCCTTTCAATGGTGTTAGCATTCTGTATTGTAACTGATATTGCTTTAAAAAATACTATTTAAAAGTTCCCAGGTTCCTTAAGTAGTAAGTTGCTAGAGGAAATCATGAACACCCCATTGACTGGGTGCACTACAAAATTTATACTAACTTCAACTGAGCCTTCACTACTGCATGTGAATCCTTTTATTCATCTCCTTAAAATTACATTCAATCATCACCAACCACTGGAGTAATTAGTTGCAAACCTTTCTTTCTCAAGTCTCCAACACTGTCACCTCTCCCTCTTATTCTCAACAGCTGATTTTGCTCCAAAGATACCTGCTGTAAAACACCCCCCCCCATTCCCCTTGTCTAAACTTCTTAATGTTCTTACTTATCCTCTCCTCTTCAGGATGAGAGGATGAAGCAGTCTTCCTCTTTGCCCTTTATGGCTTTGATCCCATCCTCTACCCTCTCCCCAAGGAACTTATTCTATCAATCACTCCTGTTTCATACATTGTCAACCTCTCCCTCACTACTGGCTTCTTCCTCTCTGACAAGCAATAGGCCAAAATGTTCCTAGCATATTGCTGGAGGAAATCGCAAAACCCCATTGACTGGGTGAACTACACTACCAACCTTAAACATAAACAAAATGCAAAACCACAGGCTTTCTTTAAACATGGGTTTCACCCACAGCTCTTCCATAGTGATCTTCTTATTTCATCAACTGCCATGGTTTTGATTTAAATTGCCACCTTTCTGCAGAAGACTTCAATCTAAATCTCTACCTCCAATCTCTTTCCCCCAGAACTCTAGTCCCATATTTCCAACTGCCCACTAGACATGGGATTAGAACTGAAAGCGACCTTAGAGATCATCTAGTCCAATTTTATTTTATAGGTGAGAAACTGAGGCCTAGACAGGTTAAATGACTTACCCAGTCACAAAGGAAGCATATATCGGAAGAAAAGTTTAGGCCACATCTTCTGACTGCAAATTCAGTACTCTACCCACTGCCTCACTAGCATCTCAGATTCAAAATGTCAGATAACTTATCTTCCTCCCAAAGAGGATGTCAATCTTAACAGTTCTGTGTGCCTTCATTTCAGTTGTAGTAGATATCAAGATTCATAGTCTACTCAAACACGGTGAGGTAATAAAGACTCTTGAGCATTCTTTGGGATCTGGCACCATCACAAAGGTAGAAAGACATAACAACAAATTGCTCCACTACTTTAAGAATACATTGTGTGAACTGATGGGAAATGAAGAGTGACAACCCTGTGAGAAAACATGCATAGGGAGCCAAGATGGCAGCATTCAGGCTGGGACAAATCTGAACTCTCCCAACATTCCCCTCCAAACAACCTTAAAATAACATCTCAAATAAAACTTTGGAGCAGCAGAACCAACCAAAGGCCATAGGGAGATATTTTTCCAACTGAAGACAACTTAGGTGGTCTGGAGGAGAGGTCTGTGGATACAGGCCTTGAACATGGCAAGAGCTTCAGTGGTGGGCCTTGGAAGCAGTTGTGATGACAGCAACAGCAGTAACTTCAGGAGATCTCAGCCCAGAGATAGTAAAGGGGTTGGACAACTGATCAGAATGAGATTACAGCGGACCCTTTGCAAGTACTTGCAGCTAGAGCTGATTGGCAGCTCTATTGCCCATAAGCAGTTCCAGGTTGCAATTCCAGGACAAACAGGAGCACTTGTGATTGATCATAAGGGAACAGGGGCCCTAGTCACAGTTTCAAGGCCAAGAGAAGTACTTGTGTCTGCAGGGAAGCAGGGGCCTTTCCTGAATCAAGACCAAAACACAAACCAAGAGAGCAGTGACCACACCTCTCTCAGAATAATACCACCTTGGAAGCATCGAAACTTGCAGACCACCAAAACTAGCTCTGAAAACAATAGCATGAAGAAGTGTGAAGCTTGGCTCAGTGCCTCTCCACCCCTAGGTGAACAGAGCCTAACTTTAATATAAAGGTCAGAGTAAAGGAATAGGCTGGGGAAACAAGCAAATAACAAAAAAAGAACTTGACCATAAAAAGCTATTACAGGGGCAGGGAAGACCAAGACATAAATTTAGAAGAAGACAACAATGTGAAAACAGCTACCGGCAAAGCTTCCAAGAAAAATCCTAATTGGACCTAATACGAGCAAGAATTCCTAGAAGAGTTAAAGAAAGCAATGAGTGGTAGAGGAAAAATTCAGAAAAGAAATAAGAATGATGCAAAAAATTATTAAAAGAGAATTAACATCTTGGTAAAAGAGGCACAAAAAATATTGAAGAAAAAAACACCTTAAAAACAGAATTGGCCTAATGGCAAAGAGGCACAAAAAATTCACTAAAGAACTCCTTTAAAAGCAGAATAGGTCAAATGGAAAAGGAGGTACAGAAATTCACTAAAGTACTCCTCAAAAAGAAATGGCCAAATGGAAAAAGAAGAACAAATGCTTACTGAAGAAAATAATTTCTTAAAAATCAAAATTGGGCAAGTAGAAGTTAATGACTCTATTAGACTCCAAGAAACAACAAAATAAAGTCAAAAGAATGAAAAATATAAGAAAATATTAGATATTTTATCAGAAAAAACAACCCTGGAAAACAGAAAAGAGATAATTTAGGCATTACTAGTCTACCTGAAAGCCATGATCAAAAAAGGGCCTAGACACCATATTTCAGGAAATTATTAAGGAAAACTTCCCTGATATCCTAGAACTAGGGCATAAAATAGAAATTGAAAGAATCCACTGATCACCTCCTGAAAAAGACTCCAAAATGAAAACTCCAAGAAATATTATAGGCCAATTCCAGAGCTCCCAGGTCAAGGAGAAAATATTGCAAGCAGTCAGAAAAAAAAGCATTCAAATATCACAGAGCCACAGTCAGAATCATGCAAGATTTAGCTGCTCCCATGTTAAAGTAGCAGAGGACTTGGAATATGATATTCCAGAAGGCAAAGGAGCTAGTATTACAACCAAGAACACCCTACCCAGCAAAACTGAGTATACTCTTTTAGGGGGAAAAATGAATATTTAATGAAGCAAAAGGACTTCCAAGCATTCCTGATGAAAAGATAAGAGCTGAACAGAAAATTTAACACTCAAACAGAAGACTCAAGAGAATCATAAAAAGGTAAACAAGAAAGAGTAATCATAATCAATAAAGTTAAACTGTTTACATTCCTAAAAAAACATACATTGTATCTCATCTCAAAGGATAGTTTTCTTCCCTAAACTCTCTCACTTTAGGACAGGAAGATATCCTCCCCAGAACAAATGGTAACTCTGGTCTGCTCCACTGCACAGTGGTGCAGCAGCCCCAAAAACACAAGAAGGCAACTACTACCTTTGTATAGATGTCTTTCAGTGGAACACACCAGCACCTACAAATGGCTAAAATCTGTTATAATTCATCATTGGCAACTATTATCATTCAACCTTCTATAAGCAACCTTCAAAATACAACCCTTAATGCCATTCTAAGATCATTGAGTTCATCATCCCCGCTTTCCCACTTCAGAATCCGAGGCCAAGACTCATACGCCTTTAAGTGGCTGAGGTGGAAGCCTAATCTAGGTTTTCTTGACTCACTTCAGTGCTCTATCTACCAGATTACCTCTAACAGGAAGAACACAAGAAGCACAATGATAGTATAAGATGAGTGTGTCATTCACTGTCACTTTCTAGGCTAGGGTTAAACAGGATTAGCACTCTGAAGGCCACAGAATGATTTTTATACTTAAGACAAAGAAAGACATAGAGCAGGAAATGGTGATGCTTTACTTTGACATCATAATTACTAGCTGGCTCTGCTTTCAGGAACTCAGCAACATTATCAACCAATACAGGTGATTGTACAAAAGGTCAGATGTTACATTTCACCACCTGCAAAATCTAGTCAGTTAACAGTTAATCTAAAAATTTAAGGCAATTTAAGAAAATTTTAGTCTTGTGTTTTAAAAAAACCTTCTTTTAAAATTTAATCTCCAGGATTTTCAGTGCAGGAATGATATTCATTATCAATAAATCAAAGATCAAACCTAATACCTGAAACCAATCAATTAAGAGAAAAAAGAAAATCACTAGAGTTGATTATCATGTAAGTTTTCCCACTGTTGACAACTGAGAATGCCTATTTATGAAAATTTTTTAATTTTAGTATGTATTCCTACTTGTTTTATGTCCAAAGCAATAATATTCTTGGGGGGGGCAGTTTGGTCTGTTTCTTTTCATATGATTCATGCGGAAATGTTTTGCATTTGTACATGTATAACCTCTATCAAATTGCTTACCAGAAGAGTGGAAGGGAAGGAAGAAGAGAGAGAATTTGGAACCCAAAATTTTAAAAGAATGTTTAAAAATGTGTTTTTACATACAATTGGGAAAAATATTATTCCCCAAAAAAGGCTATAATATATACCAAAGCTTCCTGTCATTAACTTTTACACTTCTATGGTCAAATTTCATAGCTCAATTTTTTCTTTGTTAAATAAGCCACTTATACTATTTTAAGTTAAATTTTCACCTTTTAGGGAGTTGGCTTTTTAATTTCAGAAATATAGGTATGACAACTTGCCTAAAAATTTAGCTCCCCACTTTCTAGAAATCTTAATAAAAACTAACTAAACTTTAACCTTAGGTTTCCTAAGGCCGTTTCAGCAATAAAAATACTTAAACTTGTGTATATGCATTCATTATTTAGCCGAAGAATAACCACAAAAGGCAACAAAAAACCAGATGTGATATTTTACTCCATCATTTCCTTTTCCATATTTCATATTAAATATCTGAAATATATTAATTTTTAAAACAATATAAACAAAGAAACTCAAAGAACATAGGCAATGGAGTAAAGAATGTGTCCAGATTGCAAAGTCCTAGGTTATTAAAAAATAAAAATTAGATTGTTTGCAGTCAATTCCAGATTTTTTTGTGGCTCCACTGGTAGGAGCATCCTAGAAGTGTGCAAACAGGGAGAGAAAAGCAATAAGAGAGAAAATATATACATCCACACACACATATATATACATACATATGTATGTACGTATGTATGTATGTGTGTATGTATGTATATATCCATGATACTTGTTCTGTCTTCAATAGGAAAAAAAAATCATGATGTGACAGATCTTTAATTTTATTTTAAAATAAAAATACAAGTTTTTTGGTTTGAGGGAGTTTTTCCCCTGTTGCTTAGTCTTTAAGTAGGTTCTCAGGCTTGGGGTACCCAAAGAGAACAAAGTCAGCCTCATAAAGCTTATAAAGCTGTTGTCTCCAGGCTAGAGGGATTTTGGCAAACCAGTCTTCCTCCCAGCTACTAGCAGTCCTGTTCCGATAACTAGGGGGGAAATGAAGGAGTTTGTCCACTTTGAGAAGCTGCAGCAGTTGAGCTGCATCTTCATCCAGAGTCTCTAGCTTCCCCACAAAGTCATAGTCAATCTGGCAAGGGTGGCACAGACGGTACACCTGTCTCCAATGCTCATTGAAGGGTGCCAGCTTTTCTGTCCGTGGGTCAATTAAGTACTGGATGAAGTCAGGAAATGAGACCTTCAGTCCAGCACTGAAGGCCTCACTGACAGAGGTGGGGAGGCTAGTGTGGTTAGAATACAATTTCAGCATGGGAATTGCAAATCTCCTGTAGAACTCATCATTCTCCAGCTCAAACTTGCTCCGAAAGGCTGAGATGAGACGCACGAAGGGGTCACGAACAAACAAAAATTTAGTATACTTCTTCAGCTTAATCTTCATGAGGTGGCGTGAAAACTTCCCATATCGCCGCCAGAATTTATTGAAAGTGAGATGAGTACTAGTGTTGTGAACATGTTCCCGGGGAATGTCTAAGGGATCTTTATATGGGATTCCTTGATCCAGGAGGCTCTCACTCAAAACAATCATCACTCGTTTCCAATTGGTGCAGGCCACCTTTGGCACATAGCAATAAATGATTCCATGGCGGTCATCCACAATTAGGTGATTCAATTCATAATTAGGAATGTCATCAAATGAACGATTCTTGGTAGGAAAGATGAAGCTGGAGTTGGCACAAAATTCCCGCAACATATTTCTCCTCTCTGCCTGGAGTTTCTCCTGATCTGGGTTCTGCTTAGCATCACGGGTAGACCAGTCGTAACCTCTCACACTCTCTTCCATATTGCCCAGAATAGGTTTACCAGAGCCATGAAGAGGAGGCTGCTCAGTCTTTTTTCTCAAAGGGTCACTCTGTCTCCCACTAGAACTGAGCAGTTTATCTAGAAATTCGTCTACATCTGATACAAATTCTCTTTCTTCATCCTTTGCAGTTGTGGGAAGGGCCCCCGGAGGATGAGGTCTAGAAAATGATGTGTGCAAGTAGAAGTGTGCTGTCCCCACGTTGTCCCAGTAAACAATGATCAAAAGGATCATAAAGACAGATCCCAGGACAATCCAAAGTCTCAAGAGTCTCATCTTGGTCATTCTGTCTGTGATGGTAAGGGGAACCTCCCCCTTTCACTCAGGTTCACTTCCGCTTTACACAGGGATCAGACATTGTGCTGTGGCGAGGAGCCTGGAAGGCAATAAGAAAATAGGGTTAAAAAGTAAATTCTCTCTTACATTCTCTGAATCAAAGTAGGAACCTTGAAAAATAACAGTTTCTCTTTCATATGTCCTCACTTTCTACATCAGTCACAAATTAGGTTCTTATCAAAACTCAGGTTGAAACTGCTAACAGATTTTATCACAATACTAAAGAAGAAAGAGAAGAGCTGATACAATTACAAAGGGCATCATTTCATAAGTTCCAATTTTTGATGTACAGGAAAAAAAATGGAAGGAAGGGCACAAAGACAACTATAAAGAGTGACATAAACCCATAGAAATAGTGTCAGAAAGGCTAAAGACCAGAATAAGCTGAATCTGGCACAAAAAAAAAATGTCAAGAACAAAATGAAGCTTTTTTTTAAAGCTACATTTAGAGGTTTAGAATAAGAACAAAGAAGGGACAGGACACTGTCCTGGGGAGAAGACACCATGTTAACAAATGACAAACAGAAATCAGTACTCCTGAAGTCCTAGTTCACTATTTGTCTCCAGTCAAGGAGAATAAACTTCAAACCTGGGGGTGGGGGGCAGAGAATACACAGCTAAGGAGGAACGGAACCCCCAAATGGGTGAAGAGATGGTATGAGAAGTCTTAGCTGTTTTAAGTAAATTTAAATTTACAGGATAAATGTTGCACTTTCCCATCCCAGAGGACTAAAAGAAACCATGACGATAGGTCTTCAATCACATAATCTTCAAGGAAAGAGGTGGAGAAAAAGAGAAGAACCCAAAGATTAGAGTCAGTCAAATGTTAGAATTTTTAAAAAAAGGTGGGCCTCCCTCCCAAAATCCTGACCAGTGAGCTTGGTGTTAATATTAGACAAAATTTTAGAATAGATTATTAAACAAATTTGAGCACTTGAAAAAGATAACATCAGCATGTGTTCAAGAAGAGTGAATCATGCTAATTAAACCTCATTTCCTTAGTGATAGGGTTACTAGATTGGTAGGGTGGGGAATGTTGAAATATATGTATCTATTTCAACAAGATGTTTGAGAGTCTTTCATAACAGTCTTTCACAAACAAGGGGGAAATGTGGTTTGGATGATAGTAGAATTATGTGGTCAAATAATTACAAACACAAAGCATAAGCCAAGAGTTTTCTAAAAACCTAGAAGGAATTCTCTAGTAGCATCACAAAGTTCTGGCTTTGGTCCTGTCCTATCAATGTTTTCATCAATAATATGGATAAATACTTAGGCTGAAAGCTAATAAATCTTCAGCTAATAAATTTTCAGATTACATAAAATTTAGGGGGTTAGCAAATCTTTTTAAAGATTATTTTTATATCCTTTTAGTCACCTTTCCTATATGTGGATTATTAACAGACTCGGGATTTAAGGCGATCATGATTGCTATAACAAAGGATCAATACAGTACATGACACATGCAGAGAATCTGATTTTTGCCAGTGACTAGGACTCTGATCATGGAAATTCCTATCAAGGCAGACTCCAGATCTCAATTATCTTTTACTGATAAGCTTGAGATACATAAAGGTTAAGTGAATTGCCCAGGATTACATATGGTAGTGGCAAAGACAAGATTTGAGCCCTGGTCTTCCTGATAACAAGTCTGGCATTCTAACTAGGGTTACAGCGGTGCCTCCATAAATAAAGAATAAGGTTAAAGTATAGCAATAAACACAAAGTCTTATATTCGGGCTTAAAAAATGATTACAGAAGTACAGGATAGGAAAGTCCTGGCTTAGTATCAATAAGAAAAATTCTATTCAAACAAATCCAACAAGCATTTCTTAAGTGCCTATTCTGTGCCAGGCACTGAGAATACCAAGGCAAAAAAAAAAGTCCCTGCCCTCAAGAAGCTTAACAGGAGGTGGAGGTGGGGATGGAGGGAGAGGAGAAAGTGACTGAAACAGATATACCAATAAGTGTATAAATGTATAACAATTTGAATGTGAAAGTAAAATATATGTAAAATACATATAAAATACACAAATATAAATGTAAAGGAATTTCAAGATGGGAAAAACTAAAAATTGAAGGAATCAAAAAAGACTTACTACAGATGGTGATACCAGCTAAGCCCTTCAGGGAGCTATGGGGTCCAAGAGGCAGAACTGAAGATGGAAAATGTTCCAGGAGGAGCATGCAGCCTGTGCAAAGGCAGGAGATAGGAGATGGAAAAAATAAAGACTTGGATGTTTTGATAACAGCCACATTCAAAAAATCATAGTGTCTATATTCATACTACTCCTTGAAAGCCCCTTGCTGTTCTAGGAATCACACTTTAAATGAAATGACCAAGCTTAATTCCAGAAGAATGATCTGACATATCCCCCTCTTTTCAACAGAGAAGTGGTAGTAGACTATAACTGAAGAATGAGGCCTAGGTTGGTCAGAAATGGTCTTGTTTTGCTTACTTTGTTAGAATGGTGGCTGCTCATGGTGGTAGACACCTATAATCACTGCTACCAGTGAGGATGAAGCCAACAGATCAATTGAACTCAGTAGTTCTAAACTTCAGAAGAGTGTAAAAGCTAATCAGGTGGATGCACTAAGCTCACCAGCATTATGGTGAGTCCCAGGGTCACAGTACCACCAGGTTGCCTTGGGGAGGGGAAGGATGACAGAGACTGGCCCAAATGGGAAAAAAGCAGATCAAAGCTTCCAAGTTAATCAGTAGTGGGACCGGACCCATAAAAGGCTATTGCATTTCCAGCTTAGGTGAAATAAGTAAAGAAATTCTCCCCCAAGCCAAACTGTTGATAAAAGGAGAAGGAAAGGGAGGGAAAGAAAGGAGGCAAGGAAGACCGGTTGTGAAACAAACAACCCACCTACTGACAGAGAGGTGAAAGACTCAGTGAACGGAATGAAACTTTTTTTTTAAACTGACATGGCCAATGAGGGAATTTACTTTGCTGGACTATACATACTTGAAACAGGGTTTATATTTTTCTTTCTTACTTAACTGGAAGGGAGAGGGCAAAATTTTACTCACTGAAAAAAATAATTAAAAAAAAAAAGAAAGAACTGACAAGTATAACTAAGCCACTGTCATTGATTTTTATAAGATCATGGGGGAAACTGGTGTTGGAAAGGCTGTGGGAAACTGAAAAACCAATCATGGTCTTGGAAAACACATAAGAAAATATATCTCCTTCCTATTGGTTGAAAGGCAGGATGATTTTGAATGCGGAATGCAGTATACGTTGTCAGACACAATAACTGTAGGTGCTTAATTGGTTTTCTTTTTTATGAGAAAGGGCAGTATCAATAAATGATTGTAGGGTAAAAAAAAAAGCATATAAAATTTTCTCCCAAGATGAAGAAGAAATACTGAAGCATTGTAAAAGGGTAAACATTGTCTTCCTTTCCAAAAAAGGAGACAAGATTAGAGTCTGCACATTCTAGGTAAGTTTAACTTCATTGGATTCCTGGCAAAATTCTAAAATACATTATTAAAAGGAATAGTGAACAGCTAGAAAAAGGAAGATCACTGAGAACCAGTATAGCTTCAAGAACAAGTAACATGAAACTATTCTTATTTTATTTTTTAACAGGGTTACTAAGGAATGTTGTTAAGTTTACCTAGATTTTAGCAAAGCACTTGACAAAGTGTCTCATACTATTCTTGTGGAAAACATAGAGATTTGTGGAAGAGACGGTAATACAATTGGGGCGGGGAGGGGGGGGATTTGGAAATGGTTGAATGACTGAACTAGTTCTTCTCCAGCAAATCTGAATCTTCCCTTGTAATAAAGAAAAACAGTCATGCAAAAAGAATCTACACAGTTAACTGTATCTGACAATGCATGCAACATTTTCCCCTCACAGTCCCCTGTACTTCTACGAAAAAGAGGACGATGGGTTTCATTAGCTATTCTCCAGAATATTCATTAATGGTTCATGTCTACTTGGAAGGTTTTAGTGGAATGTTCTAGGGATCTGTGCTTGGCCCTGTGCTATTTAACATTTTTATAAAAGACTTGGACATAAGTATAGATGGCATGATTATTAAACTTATAGATGATGAAAAGGAGACATAACAAACACAATAGATGATAGAATGATTCAAAAAGACCCTGAAAATTAGAATAGTAGATCAAATCTAATAAGATACAATTTAATGGGGATAAATGTAAAAGTTATATACTTGAAATATAAAAAGACAAGTACAAGATGGAAAGGCACAGCTAGATAGCAGTTTGTTTGACAAAAAAAATTGGCAATTTTATCAGACTAATATAAGTCCATGGTATGATATGGCAGCCAAGAAAACTAATGCAATCTTTGCCTACATAAGGAAAGAAATAGCTTCAGGAACAAAGAGATCTATCTTACTGCACTCTATCCCAATCAGACTGCCTCTGGAATAACATGTTGTTCAGGGCATCACATTTGAGGAGGAGTATTAATAAGCTGGAGAGTGTACAAATGAGGGCCACTAGGATGGTGAGATGCCTTGACACCATAAGGATAAAATGAAAAAACTGGTGATGTTTGACCTAAGAAAGAAGAGACTTAAGGACATATGATAGTTGTCTTCAAGTATTTAAAAGGCGGTCCCATAGAAGGATTAGATTTGTTCTGCTTTGTGTCAGACAGCACAACTAATAATGGGTGGACTTTGCAAAAAGGTAAACTTAAGGTTCTCATAAGGAAAAATTTCCTAACAAAAAGAGCTATCCAAAAGAGGAATGGGCTGCCTTGGGATGCAGCAGAGTTTTCTCTACCTGGAAGTTTCTAAGCAAAGACTGGGTGGTCCTAGAATGGAAAAACATTTATCAAGCACTTCCTATGAGCCAAGCCCTGCACTAAGCACTGGGAATACAAATAAAAGCCCTTACTCTCAAGCAGTTCACATTCTAATTAAGGAAGACAACACATGAATGTGGGTTTGGCTTCATGGCAGATAGAAATGCCTGATGGTACTCAAGAGTCCAGCAGGCAAAACAGCTGGGAAGATAGTAAGACCCCACTGTCTTTAGGGAGCAATGGGGCAAATGGATCCAAGCAATAACTACTGAGTAGGGGGTCCCAAAGGTTGTAGTAGAGCAAGACGGAATTCAGGCAGAGGGGGTGACATGGGTAAATATCCAGTGTCTAGTGGGAACTGGCAATGAGAGAAGGGTTCACCAAAGCCTGCTCCTGCCAGTACACAGCAAGATGACCCCCTCCTCCCTTTGCTGTCAGATATTGTAGAGAAGATTCTTTTTCTGCTATAGGTTGCTCTAGGATGGCTACTAGATGCCTTCCAACAATGAAATTCTGTGACTCTGAAATTTGACAGCTTATTTCCTCCCATTTTGGACAGGCACTATAAAAGCAAAGAGGAAATCAAGTTAGTTTAAAACCCTTTTCAAGATATTACAGCATTATTGTAAACATGTAGTTTTCTGATGCAACAAAGATAAAACCAAGATCAGAAAAGGAAGAAACAGGGCTTTCCTAAAAGCTTGAGAAAGGAAGGAATCTTATATCAAATTAGTTCAAAGAGAATTTTAAAATCCTATATCCCAGTAAGTGAAATACATTTAAAGTTTAATAGAGCCATATCAGTGAATATGAAATTAAGCCAAGTTTGCAAAATTAAACAATTTAATTGACATTTTCATATTAAAAATTATTGTATTTTAATCATTAGTTACTTCAAGGATCTGTGATTTCATATATGTGAGTGCTGCCTCTAACAACACAGATTAGAATACATTAACAACTTAGCAGAGAGTCTTCAGGAAGTGTAATGGCTTAACTGATTGATGGTCATCCAGGAAGTAAGCCTCTCCTCAGCTCAACAAGACTAATCCTCAGAGAACAAACATACAGTATGTCATCAGGCATTTCAAGCTGGGCAGGACCTAGCAGAGACAGCATTCCATTAGCAAAACCTGCAAACATCCAAAGGTGCTATCATATGACGATGAGACAGCATACGGCACTTTACATGATCATTCTCATTCACAACAGTCCTATAAGGTAGGCATCAAAATCTCTTCTCCATTTTACCGAGGGCAAAACTGAACCTCAAATTTGCTAAAGATCACACAAGCTAGTAAGAAGCAGAGCTGGACATCAAACTCAAATCTCCTAACCTTACGTCTAGTCCTATTTCCAATATGTCACAATTCTGTTTGCATATAATATTATGCTTTATTTTAAGAAGCAAAACAATCTGACAATTGGAGTTTTTTGTTATGTCAATCAAAAAGGCCGTCAAAAATCATTCAATCAGCACACACCATGTGACAGGTGCTCCGCTAAGCACTGGAGACACAAAGAAAGGCAAAGGACAGTCCTGGCTCTCTAAGGGCTACAGTCTAATGAGGGAGACAGCATTCAGACAGCTATTACAGAGGAAAGGTATCAGTATTCTTTTTAGTTTGTAGCTTTTATTTATTTTTTCTTCAACATCTACATTTCTTTTCTTAATCATTTAGAATGCTGTGTTGTTATTATTGCATAAGGTTATGTAATCCAAACTACTTAAAACTTCAAAACTGTGGATGGTATTCATTTAAGAAATACAAGAGAAACTACAGCTATAGGGGATCATCTAGTCACTCACTTTAAAGAGGAGAAAATCAAGACTTATCCAAACTTCTACAGACAATTAATGGACCTATTAGAATCAATGCTAGAACCAGAGTATCTTGACTATTAGGTACTGAAATGAGAAGTCTGCATATCTCATCAAAATATTATACTCTGAAATTTGAACATGCAAAATGATACCTTTTATGTGACACATTTTAAGGCTGGTTTTCTTCTCCTTTCCTCTCCCTTCTTTTCCCTCTGTTTCTTTTCCTCAACTTCTGGAGTATTCATATTAAGGATAAGATAAGGCTTATTGTAGAAAGTAAGGTTTTAAGTGAGACTTGAAGGAAGCCAGGAAACCAGAAGGTGGAGATGAAGAAGAAGAGAATTTCGGGCATGGGAACAATCAGTGAAAATGCATGGAATGGGAATATGGAGTGTCATGTGCTAAGAAACAGCAAGGAGGCCAATATCACTGTAGTGCTGAGTATCTGAGGGAGTTGTTGAGTCATTTTTCAGTCGAGTCTGACTCTTCATGACCTCATTTGGAGTTTTCTTGGCAAAGATACTGTTGTGGTTTGCCATTTCCTTCTCTAGCTCATTTGATAGATGAGGAAACTGAGGTAAACAGGATGAAGTGACTTGCCCAGGGTCACAGGGCTAATAAGTATCTAAGGCCAGATTTGAATTCAGGAATAAATCTTCTGACTCTAGGCCCTGCACCATCTAGCTGTCCATGTGAAGGAGAATAAGATGTAAGAAGGTAGAAAAGGGTCAGGTTATGAAGGGATTTAAAAGCCCGAGGATTTATATTTGATCATGAAAGTGATAGGGAGCCACTGGAGTTTATTGAATAGGGAAGTAACCTAGTCAGACCTGCACTTTAGGAAATCATCTTGAGAGCTGAATAGAGAATGGACTAGAAAGATTTGAGGAAAGAGACCAACTAGCAGGCCATTGCAATAGTCTAGAAGCAAGGCCATGAGGACCTGTACCAGGGTAGTGGCTGTGTCAAAGGAGATATACATGAGAAATGTTACAAATCTACCAGCCTTGGCAACAGATTGGCTATAGTGGGTGGTGGGGTGGAAAGAATAAAGATTTGAGGATGATGCCCAGGTTTCAAGCCTAGGTTAGGACAGTAATATCTTCAACGGTAATAAGAAAGTTGGGAAGGGGGAGGTTTTTGTGGGGAGTTCAGATGAGCAGAGTAAGTTGAATGAAGTTTAAAATGTCTAAAAAGCAGTTGGAGATGAGACACTGGAGGTCAGCAGAGAAGTTAGGGATGAATAAGTAGATTTGAGAATCATAATTGTAGAGATGATTTGAAACCATAGGAGCTGATGGTATCAGTAAGTAAAATAGTATAGAACAGAGGTGCCAAACTCACAGCCAAGTGCCCTATGAGTAAATTAAAATGTAATTGGGAAATATCTGACAAAATAAAATTTTAAAATACAACATAATGCTGTGGTTTTCTAAATCAATATGTGGCACTCAGAGATCTAGTTTCTATTTAAATTGGACACCACTAGTATAGAGGAAGAAAAGAGACCAAGACAGAATCCTATGGGACATCCCCAGTGTTATGACCTGGATGAAGATCCAGAAAAGGAGAAAGAGCCTTCCGATAGGTAGGAGGAGAATCAGGAGAGAGCAGGGTCCTGAAAAACTAGAGAGAATAGATTATCAAGGAAAAGAGGGTGATGAACAGTGTGAAATGTTGCTGAGATGACAAAAAAAGATGAAGAATGAGAAAACGCCATTAGATTTATCAGTTAAGAGATCACTGGTAACTTTTCAAGAAAGTAGTTTCCATTGAATGAAGTGACTGCAGACAAGAGGAAACTAAGAGGAAAGTAGAGGCACCTGTTATATATAGCCTTTTTAATGAGTTTAGCTACAAAATAGAGGAGAGATAAGGGATAGCCAAATCAAGTGAGGGTTTTTTGAAAATGGAGAAGACATGGCCATATATGTAGTCAGTAGGGAAGCAGCTAGAAGACAGGAAGACACTAAAGTGAAAGAATGGAATTACAGAAGGAGCAATATGCTGAAGAAAGTTGCTTGTGCATATATAGAGTTTTCCCCTGTGAAGTCCCACCTCTTCACATGAGACAGGAGAGAAGGAGGAGATGATGGCTGAAGGCATCTGAGTGTTGTGAGATGAGAAGGGGATAAGAGGGAGCCATGCATATTTAATAATGCAGGAAATATTACATGTCATACACCTTTACTAGAAAATCAATGCCATGCCTCCAAATGCAGATGTACCCCAAGACTGTGTCTTGGACCCTCTTCTCTTTTCTCTCTATACTATACTCCTGTGTGGTGACCATTAGGTAAATTATCATTTCTATAAAGAATGCTCCAATCTATATATTCACTCCTGAGTTCCTGCCCTGCATCACCAACTGCCTACTGGACTTGATGCTCTATAGGCATCTCAAATTCAGCATGTCCAAAACAGAACCCATCATCTTTCCTCAAAAAATCTACCCTTCCTCCAAACTTCCCTATTTCTGTCGAGAACACCATCCTTCCAGTTACTGAGGTTCACAATACATTCTCTTCTCCTCACTCTCACCCTGCATATCTCACATTTCTGCTTCCACAGCATCCCCTGCATCTATCATCACACTACCACCACACTAGTTCAGGCCCTCACCATTTCTCATCTGGATTGCTGCAAGAGCCTTCCAACTGGCCTACCAATCTCAAGTCATTCCCCATCTCGACTTACCTGATCAAGTCATATTTCCCAAACCATCAAAATCTTCCCAAAAGAACAGAGGCTCCAGAGTCAGAGGATATGGGCTGAAATCCTACCTGTGACACTTAGTACCTGTGCAACCTTTGGCCTCAGTTTCTTTGGGCCTCAGTTTTCTCATCTGTAAATTAAGGGGTTTAACTAGATCTAGATGACCTCTGAGAACCCTTCCAACTCTAGATTTATGATCCTATGATCAATAAACATTTTGACTCCCTATTACCACACATAAACTATACTTTTGGCACTTAAACCTGGTTCCATCCTACCTTTCCAGCCTTACTACATATTCCGTGGTCTAGCTAGCCCTACTCACTTCCTTGTTTGTCCCCACAAATGACACTCAATCTGCCTTTTTACTGGTCATCCCTCATTCCTTGGATGATTCAAGAATTCCTTGAATCCTTCTCACCTCTGGCTTCCTTCTTTCCTTTCTGGAATATCTAGTTTTCTTCTTTTAAGACACAGCTCAAGCACCACTTTCAGCATGAGGCCTTTCCTGCTCCTTGGCTAGAGGTACCTTTCACTACCCTACACCCCACCCTACCTAAAGCTTACCTGGTATCCAATTTGTGTGTTGTGTAATCTGGAGGCAGCTGATAGTGCAGTGGATATAGCACCAGAACTGGAATCAGGAAGACCTGACTTCGAACCCAGCCTCAGACACATACTAGCTGTGAGCCTGGGCAAGTCACTTAACCTCAGTTTCAACTGTAAAATGGGGACAATAATATCACCTACCTCACAAAGTTGTTGTGAAGATCAAATGAGATATGCAAAAAAAAAAAAACTTAGCAAAAAAAAAAGTGCTTAGCCAAGTGTCTAGAACATATATATAGTGTACATATATATATGTATGTATGTGTATATGTATACATGCTTATTCCCTTCCCTTCCCCCCATTTAGGTGCATATTACCTCCCTCATTAGAGCCAGAGTCTTTTGAAGGAAGGAGCAGTTTTCTTTTTGTATCCTCAGTACCTAGTTCAATGCCTAGAATATAGCAGGAGTTTAATAAATGCTTGTTGACTGAATAATTTCCAAAGTAGTAATTAGTTTGAACTTATGCAAAATTTTGTAGAAAATGAGAAAAATTTTATTTTCAATATAAATGCAAGAAAGAAAAGTAGTCCTATTCTTCTAGATGAATTACCAAGCAATGTAATAAAAATTTCATTGATAGGTCCACAATTTTTCTGGTGGTAACAGCTGACCCCTACCAACAGAAGCAATATATTTTAACAGAAATTCATGGCCCATGTTTTTCCAGCCCTTCCCAGGGAACTTAGACACAGGTGGCAATATTCTTATTTTTTCAGAGCTGAGTTTAATCAATAACAAGGAAGGAAGACAAGTTTACTTGTATGTTCAGCTGAATTGTGCTTCTTTGTTATATGAAAATAAAGTTGTTTCACTTCCTGGCAGTTTCACATTCACCAGATGCCAAGTCTCTGATCTTTGAGTAACAAAGAAGACACAAAATTGCGCAATTACAACTCTATTTTGATACTTTCCTCACAATAAGTTCAGATACACTCTTAGAATTTATATCTAGCTGGAACTTTAATAATAAATTTTCCTTTCCTGCATTCAACTCAATATCCATTTCTGAAAATGGATTGTGCCAGAGTTGAGTCACTTGACATTTCATTGTTTATTCAAACTGAGAATACAGTTCAAAGCTATGTGTATTCTTTTGTTTAAAAGGATGATGTTTATTATGATTTTTTCAAGTTATTCAAACTTTTCCTCCTTTACACTTGCTTTATTTATTAACTATTTTAAATCTTTCAACCCATAGACCATTATAATGCTGAAAACACTGTGCTGGAAAGAAATTTCAACAAAGAATCAAGGTGACTTGGTTTGTAGTCCCAGTTCTTTTACTTATTTCTGTCGCTGTGCTGTCTTAAATAAAACACTTCTCCAAACCTCAGTTTCTTCATTTTTTAAGATGAAAAAAGTTGAACCACATGTACAAGTTCCTTCTAGTTCTAAAATTCCATTGGCATTAAAACACTTTAACTTTCCTCTTGAAATATTGGTTATTGTATTAAAAGTCTGTACAAAATAACCTAAATATAAGACTTAAGAACAATAAAGCTATGTGCAATCAGAATCTTGAAATCAAGAGTCTTTTCTTGGAATCACAGATCATTTTCATGCCAAGAACAAAGTAAATTGCTAACAAATACTATTTTGTCTCATTTTCTGCATATATGTGTATATATACATAAACATATGTTGTATATGTATACACACCAACAGGCCTGGTCCATACACAACTTACTTAAAAAAAAGAGGCATAAATGAAAAGGAAAAGACAAAAGGTGACATAACTATTGTGGTTTTTAAATAAAAGGAATTTCCTAGTACAGCTGCAAAAGCCTTGCTTGTCTAGCTAATCAACTTTAAGACTTGAAGTTCAGTAGTTGAACCAGTTTTGCTTCTGCTCTTTTCAGTTATGACTAAAAAGGCATGGTGGGGAGGGGGGGCAGTGCTGCTATTCTAGCTAACATTTATTGTTCCTGACTTTTCAAAGCCAGATGATAAGTAACTAAAAGCATTGTTTTGTTTATGAACATAAAAGATTTTTTAAAAATTAAGTAGAAAGGCAGCATTTTGTGTTCATATTTCTGTAGTAATTTCTAATTTCAAAACAAGCCACATAAATAGCAGTTACAAAAACTACTGAGTGTATGAAACATACCTGTGAAAGGAACCTTTTTTTAAAGTAGTCTGGTTGCTTTCCTTCCAAAATACTTACATAAAATATAAATTAGCTTGTGGTCAGATTGAAAATAGCTCTCAGAATTGGCAACAGATGTAGAAAGCAGGAAAGGGGGTATGAGTTAAAGAATAACAGATAAACAGAATGTAAAATTATCAACTATCAATTTAATTTTTAAAAAAACAACACTTAAGCATCCAAAATTACTGACACTAGAGCCTAAACAGTCTAAACCTGACACAATGTATTTAACACCTTATCTCATTTTATGAGCTAGGAGATCTACCATGGTATCAAGAAGAAAAGGTACAACAGAAAGGCCAAGCTAATAGTTGAATTTATGAACCTGAGGGTTTCAAAAAAAAGCATAACTGAGACCCTAACTCAAAAAATGATTTTTTTCCTCCAAATCAGTCAAGGAGTTATTTCCAGCCAAAAATGTCTGCACTTCACAAAGCTGCCAAGAACGTGTGTGTGTGTGTGTAACAGAACTTTGGCTACCTTTAGAAATGAAAAGCTGTCAGTCTTATGTATTTCAATCAAGTTTAACCACCAAAAAGATTTATAGCGAAAAGCTTATCATCTTTTTTGATATTTTACTACAGGGACTTTAAATAAAGAACAAGTATCAGAATTTGGCACTAAGAAAGGACTTGGGAGTCATCTTGTACAATCCCTTTTACAAGAATAAAATACAGAAAAATTTAAGATTAAAACTAAAATGGTATAATTGCAAGTTAGGGTTGTTTTTGAACATGGGGTGGGACTGCTTATTAAGACTCACAGGGAGGGGCAGGCAACATTACAGGATTGCAAGCCAAAGGCTGGCTTGGCAGCCCTGTAGAAGCACTCTGTGCTGCCATACAAGGCCCCATGCTTGTCAAATGACTGTTCAGACCAATAGGGGGTGGAGGAGCCGTTGAAGAAATGTGTTTGTCTCTGGTAAGTAAGGGAATCTAATTACTGCTTTAGTTCACTGAAGAACCCTGTACTATTAAGCATAGAACTAAATATGAAGGTGGCTATGTTTAATCAACCTTGCCTCAAAAAGATGTCCCCTGACTCACAGATTTTAAAGAACTCTCCAAAGCCTTCTCATTTACTCTAGTTCTACATTAAAATCCTTATTCAAAAACTGACTTTTACTTCCCATCAATAGTCTATGAGGCGATTTCTATAAAAAATTACATGAAGTACACTTAGTCCATCCTGTGAACTGTTCACTTTGAAATGGCTTAAAGGACATAAGGCAGGAAATGCATGAAAAGAAGGTAGGCTAATCAGTGTAGCATCAGTGACAGGTTGAATAGACAAGTTGAATGTTAAACACATAGCTGCAAAATCTTCGAGGACCTACAGGCAGGCCTCCATCGCATTGCACAGAACCTCTATAGAAGACAACATGGATGAGAATTGCAAGGATAAGAAGGGAGAATGGGTGACAATTATCTGGTTAATTTTTGCTATAATCAGACAAGTGACACTAAATACTGAATTTTGAGAGGGAAAGTGTTATGTCTGCCAATGAGGGGCAAAGTTTCCACTGAAATTCTAGGGCAAGGAAATAATTATTGCAATTTGATTGGTATTCTTCACTCAGGAGCACATCAATATAACTTGGCAGCTTCTAAAACACAGGCTCTCAAGCTGAGATTCTTTTAAAGTCAGGGAATATTGCACAAGAAGATATCATACAGGTTTTTCCAACTACATGTACTGAAGGGCCTGAGATGTATCAAAGTAACTGTTATATGAGGACACTATGCTTCTCTCAGAGGCAGCCAGTGGCACAGCAGAGCACCTGGCCTAGAGTCAGCAAGACTTGAGTTCTAATCCAGACTCCAATACTTATGATCCTTGGCAAGTCCATTTAAGCCATCTGCCTCAATTTCCTCAATTGTGAAATGAGGATAACTGCAACTACGTTGCAAGATTGTTGGAAGATTTAACGAAAATATTTGTAAACGTGCCTAGCATAGTGCCCAGCACATAGTAGAAGCCACATAAATGCTTATTCTCTTCCACTCCTCTTTTTGTTTGAAGATTTAGCAAACCGTAAAAAATACAGTTGCACTAATCTATAATTCACATTAGCAAAAAAGGCTAACAGATTTACTAAGAATCTCCAAGATTCATAGCTTTTCTGTTCCCAGTGATTCCAATATAATTACTCAGATCCTGCATGAAATCTCCATATATTTTCAACTAATAGTCAGCTACTCCCAGTCTAAAATTATTGTAGCCAAATTGGCCTTCTTGCTCTTAACTCACTCAGGCCAATACATCTCCCATCTTCAAGCCTTTCCACTGGCTATCCTCCATGCCTAGAATATACTCCCATCTCACTTTTACCACCTTAGAATTATTTGTTTCTTTCAAAATTGTGCCCAAGTGCCACCTTTCCTGATCCTTCTAGCTGCTAGTGCCTTACATATACACACATACACACACACACACACACACACACACACACACATACAATCTTCTATTTACTTTGATTATGTTTGTATATATGTATGTATGTATGTGTCTTTCCAGTTGCTCTCTACCACATCAAGTCCAAATTCTTTCACCTCATTTGCAAGGCCCTCCAGAATTTGGCCCTAACCTATCTAATCTAATTTCCCACCTTTATTTAATACTCTGTAAGCCAGGCTAGCTTCCTCAGTATCTCCAACATAAGCCATGCTAATTTCTAACCTCTATGCCGTGCCAATTTTTTTCTTCCTAGAATACCATTC
Source organism: Phalanger gymnotis (assembly GCA_028646595.1). Classification (NCBI taxonomy): domain Eukaryota; kingdom Metazoa; phylum Chordata; class Mammalia; order Diprotodontia; family Phalangeridae; genus Phalanger; species Phalanger gymnotis. The sequence continues at coordinate 420,782,614 of CM053622.1, forward strand.
CTTGACTCTTTTCAAATCCTACCCATTCTTCAAAGTCCAATTCAAATCCCCACCGTCTCATTGAAGGTGGTTGTTTAATGAATGTGCTTTTGTAAGCACAGAAAGTTATAGTTGGAAGAGACCTCAGAGATCTCATCCAACATATTCATTTTCCAAATGAAAAAGCAGAATCCAATGAAGATATCTGATTTGTCCAAGGTCATACAGCAAAACCAGGAGAATAAAGGTCCACCATATCCACAGAGATTTTGCCCTCCTCTAAACTCCTATAGGGTTGTCAATAAGTACCTCACAATTTGGAGATTAAAATAATTGTAAAACTTTCTCTTCTAAGCAAAGATGTAGGACTATCAGTATTTAACTTTGCATATTCTGTCAGAGTTGGTTGGTTGATAGTTTGATTACTTTTGCTAAACTTGTTTTCCCCTTATCTTTATTTGATACAAAGGGAGACTCATTGGGTAGAGATGGGGAGGGATGAATTCAGAAAAAAGATGATCTATGTGACCTTGGGTAAGTCACTTAACCCCAATTGCCCTGCCTTCTCCCCTCCAAAAAAAAGATGATATAAAACTTTGGAAACAATTAATGAAAATTGTTTCTTCTTCAACTAGACTGTAAATTTCTTGAAGATTAGGACCTTGATTTCTATACTCTCTGTTGCACCTACCATGGGATTGGATGCTCAACTATCTATTTTATTGACATTTGACTTACAAATCTTAAGGGAAAATAAAATAGCTTCTATGCAAAAATCACAAAAACAATTCAACAATCTCAAAAAGATAAAGTAATAACAGATTACTCAGACCAGAGTTATTAATAATCCAGTAGCAAACAAGAAACCACATCAATAGCACATAGACAAGATGATAGGGCATAACACAACAATGAGTACAATGAAGATAAAGCTAGAAAGCAATTAAATTCTCAACCCCACTGAGAAATGAGGTAAGCTGATTGATCTGCCTGGGTGTGAGAAACAGCAGAGCCAAGTTTAGGGTCACCTGACAATAGAAACAAGGGAGCTTGCCTTTCAGACATTCTAAGAATCTATGGATGGCAACTGCCATGGATATTGGCAGGATATACTGTCAGTTTCAAGGTAAGCCAGTTGTCTGTTAACTGTTGACATAAAGGGAAACTTCCTGACCCATCTACACATCACATGCCTGTACAAAGTGTGTGTGAAACAAACAACCCCCTTTTGCTTTCAAAGTGCAAAAGAGTAAATGTAACCAAAAGTAATCTAGAAAATGGATGATATAATGTAACATTAAAAAATCACTTAGCACCACCAGCTTTAACATTGTTTAGCATGTAAATAGCCACTCTCCCTACCATTAATAATAACTACAGCATTAAGATTTTAAGGGGAGAGGAGGATTAATCAGCAGTCTCAAACAGTTCAGGATAGCACAGAAAGTAAGTATACTACTTGTCTCAGTATTCTCGCTCTCTCCAAGTCTTAAAATATACCCAAAAGTAATTTAGAAAATGGATGCTATTAATAATGTAACATAAAAAATAATCACCTAGCACCACCAGCTTTAATATTTCTTAGCATGTAAATAGCCACTCTCCCTACCATTAATAACAAGTACGGCATTAAGATTTCAAGGGGAGAGGAGGATTAATCAGCAGTCTCGAATAGCTCAGGATAGCACAGAAAGTAAGTATCCTACCTGTCTCAGACAGTATTCTCGCTCTCTCCAAGTCTTATTCTTAAAAGCAATAATGATAAATTTTTAGATGTCCAATTTGTCAAATCAACTTATTAATAAAATGGGATCAAAATGAGAAGCCTTTTTAAAGCGATGGTTTCCCAATACTAATTTTCAAAGACACATATCTAACTAATAGCTGGGTAGCACAATCATTTGCATATAAATTACAAAGGTCTTCACAGATGTTATAGTAATAACATATGCAAAAGATATTCAGGCAATTTTCAAGATACAAGCATTCCTACTTTTAAGTTATGATTTATTAATGTCTCCATTCTCTCTTCCTCTGTACCCAGATACTAGCACTGACCCATCCCCAAAATCAGATTGCAGAGACAGCACAGAGTGGGAAAGCCCAGAATCACAAAGTTGGAAGGAACTCTCACCCCTTCCCAAGGTTATCTAGTCCAGTGAATCCCAGAACAGGAATCCCATCCATAATATACCCACCTTTTGTTTGGAAAACCTCTAGAAAAGGGAACCTACAATCTCCTGAGCCAATCCATTTTACTCACAGCTCCAAGTGTTACCTTATATTGACACCAAATCTGCCTTTCTGCAATTTGTACTCATTGCTTCTAGTTTTGCCCCTTGAAGGCAAACAGAACAAATCCAATCATTCTTCTGCATAACAGCCCTTCAAATAATTGAAAGAGAAGAAATAATTCAGAGTACATATGATAGTTGTACATGATGCCTACCCTGAGTTCTCTCTTCTCTCATTAAACCAAAGGAAAGGTTCAGGGGGTTAATGAAATCTACCTGAAATCCTGGTTCTGTCATCTCTGGCATAGGCATAGTTTAGGCAGCACTAACTCATAAAGAAACTAATGCAACCAGTCTGCTTGCCACTCACATTCCTATTCATACTGAGTCTTCTATATAAAATAAATAATTTAATAATTACACAAAACACTATGGTTTGTTGTGTTTCGTGCCAGATAGAATCTCTACAAATGCCAACAGTCTGCCAATGATGTCTTAGTGGCTAAGAGCCCAAATGGAAGATATAAATTTTACTGTTAACAACTAGTACATGGTTTCCTTTAGCTGAAGAGGTAACATTGTTTCTGGAGCAAAAGGTCACTTAGGAAACGCTATTCCACAACTTAAATACATTACACTAGACTCTACTACACAGTCACTGTTTTACCAAAGGATTTAAGAAGAAACATTGTTATCACCTGAAAGTATCCCAACAAAACCAGATGGATTTATGGTAAGATTAGATGGTACAAGAAAATATTCCATGACTGAGGACATGGTCCTTTCTCTGCCGAAACTGAAAGTGAACTGGAGCGGGTGCAGAAACTAATGAAAACACCATCTATAATACTGAAGCATCTTTGTGCTATTTAATAAATACTTTTTTCCCGTTTTGGACTCAAAAGCAGCAAACGAATTAATAAATATACAAGTAAAAACTCAACAGAATATTAGCTATCCAATCTCCATTCTCCACTCCCATACAGATTTAACTTTTTTCAATGCAAAAACCAACACAATTCTATTATTACTTAGTAAATGTTTTAAAAATCAGACTTGTTCAGGAAGGGGAGGAAGAAGAAGAAATAAAAAGAAAGGCAGGCCCAGGCCCAGGAAAGGTTAAACATATAGCAGTGAATTTGCAATACCTGAAGGCTCAGGATTATTAGCTCAAAGAGATGGAGTTTGAAGTTAACAAGTTCAATAGTAAATCCTGAGTGGAAATTCCATCTGTCAATATACACATATGCACATGCATGCACACATGTATATGCAGATATCTACACATGCATATATACACATATGCATTTGTGTTGTTTAGTCACATATGACTCTTTGTGACTCCTTTTGGGTTTTCTTGGCAAAGATACAGGAGAGGTTTGCCATTTCCTTCTCCAGCTCACTTTACAGATGAGAAAACTGAGGTGAACAAGGTTAAGTGACTTACCCAGGGTCACACAGCTAATAAGTGTCTGAGGCTGGATTTGAATTCAAGTCTTCCTGACTCCAGATCCAGCATTCTATCCACTGCACCACCTAGCTGCCCCGCAATGCATATAACACAATGCATATATAGGGTAATATACATATATGCACACACGTGCATATGTGTATGCTCACATATAGTATATGTTGCATATATTATATAGCATTTGTTATGTGTGTATTATGCATATATGTATACATGTGCACACATAAATATACATGCATATACTGTATATAACATTGTATACGTATATAACGTTATTTGAAAATATTTGTATATTTTATATAACATGTTATATATATATTTATACACACGTATGTGTATATGTATATACACACATATATGCAATAGTTTCCCAATACTAATTTTCAAAGGTACTTGTCTAACTCACAGCTGGGTGGCACATTAATTTGAATGTAAATTACAAAAGGTCTCCACAGATGTTATGGCAAATGTAAATACGGACACACACACACAGTCCTGAAACGGACCCTAGAGCTCCTCATTCCTCTGAATAAGAAACTAGAACACACTATACCCCGCGAAGCAGAAGAGGTGGTGGGGGACACAAGGACCATTTTTCTCTCTACATAACTTTGTATCCAAGATGCTTGCAGACACAAAAGGATGCTTCCTACACCTCCTCCATTTCCCCTTCCTCCTGAGGGGAAGCCCAGACCCGGTGTGTTTGCACTTTCCCTTTCCACGCCCTCCTACGTGCGGATTTCTTAATACCTTCGAGAGGGAGTGAAGGAAGGAGGGAAGAGGAGGAAGAGGATTAGTCTGAAGAGAGCGAGGAAGGTGGGCTGGATGGAGCCTCTGGCCCGGCGCCACACACGCTCGCACTGACTCAATGTTAAATGACTGAAGGGTGGAGACCCGGCAGCAGGAGAGGTGTGCCGGGGCGTCTCTCTCTCGCTGGGATGGTCCCGGGAATGTTCCCGGTGCAGAGGGTGCTAGGCACCCGGCATCCGCACGGTCCCTGCGCCCAGTGTGCGTGTGAGTGTGTAAGTGTGTGCGTGCGAGTGTGCTGTAAGTGCAAGGATGAGTGTGAGTGCAAGGATGCGTGAGTGGTGCGTGAGTGAGAGGGACAGACCTGGCAGCTGCAAGAGGTCACGGCAGCCCCCTGCAGCCACTAGGTGGACCAGGCGCTAGGGGACCAGCGAGCCCTAAGCTCCAGCGCCCCACGAGCGGACCCGGCCAGAGCTGAGACCCGCCGGGCAACAAGCGAACCGTTAGGTTCGGACCGGGGCTGAGGTCCCCAGCAGCTCGCCGCGGGCCGCCCCCTGCCGCCCCTCCTCCCCTCCCGGCTCCCTCATCCCTCTTCCTCCCTCCCCACTGCCCCAGACCTCTCCTCTCCTCTCCCCTTTTCTCCTCTCCCAGCTTCGCCGCTCTCTTGGCCGTTGCCCGCCGCCTGCCTCGCGCCAACCGCCTTGCCTCACCTTGCCTCGTCAGTCAATCGCGCCGCCGCCCCGCGAGTAGCGGATCATAAAGAAGCCGCCCCATTTCCCTGGACCCGCCCCCCCCCCCGGCCGCCGGAGGGCGCCGCCTCCGATTCCGTATTCTCGCGAGAAAGAGGCGGAGCTAGAGGGAATTGGATCCGCGAGATGCAACATTGCGCCTGCGCCGACATCTCTAGCGCTCTCTTTTGCCTTTTTTTTTTTTTAAATCCCTCCCTTCTCCTTCTCCCCACCTCCCGTTCATCCCTTCCCCTGACATGTGGCGCCTTATTTATGATTTGAGATGGGCTCCGTCCACCTGGCTTATCAAGCCCCGCCTCCTCTCTCTCCAGCCAATCCTCTAGGGTTTTTCTGTCCCCGCCCCCCTAAACTCCGCCTTAAGCTGCATGCCCGCCTTCCACAGTCTTAGTTGGTGCTCGGAAAGAGAAGGGGGTGGGGTTCAGAAAGTGCAAAGGCCGGCTTATCTCTGCCAGTTCTTGTGCTTAGAAAGGACCCACCCAAAGGGGTAATCAGTTTATTTTCCGTTCATTGTAATGTCTGTTCTCAGTTACAAACTTTGCTAATTTAGAAACATCCTTTGCAACTGGGGAAATGATAAAATCAACTCGAACGGGGCAAGAGTTCGCCTGAGAAATACGAGCTTTAGCTGAAGAGATCCAGATATCCTGTGATCACTAAAGCCCTGGATTAAATCGCCCCTTTCAATAACGAGCACTAAATCCAATGACCTTTTCTTCAACCTTTCTGCAGAATTTAACACCGTTGATTATCCCCACCCCCAACCTTGAAACTCGATTTCTCTAGTGTCCTCACTACACTGTCCTCATTCTTCTATTTCCCCAGCTGCTCCTGTTTTCTTCAGTGAGTCTCCTTCCTCCCTTTTCCCATCTGTGTTTATTCCTTAAAATGTAATTCTTGACCAGCTGCTCTTTTCTCTGTGGTCTCTCTCTCAGAAAACTCATAGCTTCAACTATCTCCTTTCTATTGTCTTCTGACTTCTCTGCTGCCTACCAAACATGCCTGGATCCCCCCAATAATAATAATAATTTAAAAAAAAAAACTTGACTTGATCCTACTAGTCCCCTGGAGCTATTATCTCTCCTCCCTCTCCCACCCAAATCAGAAAAAGCAGTCTGTGATCATCGCCTTCACTTCTTCCCCTCTCAGTCACTTTGTCATTCCCAAGCAATCTGACTTCCTTTGGCTGATCTCTCTTAGCTCTCTTACATGTCTGTCAGGGCTTCACTAAGGACTCTACTGTTTTTCTTGCTTGAAAAGTGCACCCCACTTGTTTGAATACAAATGCGGTAGAATCCGATTAGAATGAAGACACACCAGATCAGTAACTAACAATCAGAGGCTTGCCTAGTCCTCTTCAGAGTTGTAGGAGTCTTCTAGTCCCCTCACAGCCGATCTACCTCGGAGCTTCAGGGTCCATCACGCTACTCAGGGCAAGAAATATGAAATACACTCTGATGTTAGAGAGATAGACTCTAGGAAACAAGACCTATTGGGAGGTGGGGAAAGGGGAAAGAAGCTCTGGATACCTCAAAATCACATCTAGGTAGGCTTCCACTAATAAGGGGAAGGGGACAGAGGAAAGTTGGGTTGGGAGGAGCTCACTAGGGATGTAGCTGATAGAAAGGGGAAAGCCTGACACCTGGTAGCTTCCTATTTTAAGTAATAATTCTTGTTAAAGAAGTATAAGCTCCGTTGTTTCTATACTGTATTGAGGGCCCCAGTTGCCTGGCCCTGGTTGGCTCTGAAATATGCTGAATGAATTTATCATTTGGGGACCAGACTCTACAAGAGGGAAAAAATTATGCAAGATTATATTATAATAGTCCTCAGGCCAAAATATGACAAAAATACAGGCCGTACAGTATCCCCAAATGTCTTTCCTTTCCATCTACAAAAAGTTCTTCTAGTCCTTGAAGATTACCAGCTTCTCTATAATGATCTTTTATGAAGAAGCTTCTGTAGAAAAAAAAATATTGTCAAGCCAAATCAGGAGCAGAAAGAGATATGGTAGAACAAATAACATACTTCTTATATATCTTTATGATAGAAAATAGAGAGATTGCTGGTGGGGGTTTCAATGATATCTATGTGGTTTAAAAAATATATTTTATGTGGGAAAATTGGGACACTAATACAACGTTGGGGGATTTATGGATCAATCCAGCCTTTCTAGAGAGCATTTGGAACTATGCCCAAATGACTATAAAATGGTACATACCCTTTGACCCAGCAATGCCACTACTAGGTCTGTGCCCCAAAGAGATCAAAGGAAAAGGACTTATATATACAAGAACATTTATAACAGCTCTTTTGTGGTGGCAAAGAATTGGAAATTGGGGGGATGCCCATCAATTGGAGAATAGCTGAACAAGTTATGGGTGTATGATTGTGATGGAATACTATTGTGCTATAAGAAATGATGGGCTTCAGAAAAAACTGGAAAAATTTACGTGAACTGATGCAAAGTGAAGTTAGCAGAACCACGAGAACATTGTACACAGTAACAATAATATTGTATAATGATCAACTGGGAATCACTTAGCTATTCCCAGCAATACAAAGATCCAAGACAATTCTGAAAGACCTATGATGGAAAATGCTATCCACCTCCAAAGAAAGAACTGATGGAATCTGAATGCAGACTGAAGCAGACTGGATTGTTTTTGTTTTTTTTTTTTACTTCTTTTTTCTTGGGTTTTTTTTTGTCTATATTATCTTTCACAGCATGACTAATATGAAAATATATTATGCATGATTGCACATCATATGATATCAGGACCTCTTCAGGGAAATAATAAGCAGCAGTTTAAAGGCACTTGAGATACAATCCCTAGGAGCATGAAATATTGAAGCCTTGAATCTTCTTCCACCAGTTAGGTAGACCTTTATCGGCCTTTCTCTAACTGCTTGCCTTCTCAATGATAAGGGACAGTAGGGAGGGTGGGAGAGAATTTGAAACTCAAAATTGTAAAAAAGAAAATGTCAAAAAGTGTTTTTACATGTAATTGGGGAAAATAAAATATTTAATAAAAAAGGAAAAAATATTTTAAACTGAGGAATAGAAATGGTGAATTCAGTTGAAGAAGGGCTCAGAGACCACTTATTCTCTCTCCTTTTCCCTGAAGGCAGGCTTACTTTTGGGTTCAAAGAGGATCATTTATACTAAGTTTGTCTCAGAAAAGGTAGTATGACATAGTACAGGATTTAGTATCCAAAGTCTTCTACTCAAATCACAACTTCAAAAATTGTGAGCTATGTAACCTCAAGTGAAATCACTTAACTTTTTGAAGCTTTAATTTCCTCTCTCTCTTTTTTCTATCTTTGTCTCCCTTACCCTCTCTTCTTAAAAAGGAGTTTCATACACAGCTCATCAAGAATGATGGTTCAAAAGAACCCATGAAAAAGCATGTTTATTTCTCTATTCTATCTTCCTTTGGGTATTTTATCTGCAAGTTGCAACTTCCCCAATTTCTATCTTTTTATGGTTACATGTGTCTTCACATTAACTTTGGTACTTTTCATTTGTGCATATGGCTTCTTTGCCTAACTATATATGTATAATATAAGCTACTATTATGTATCCCAGGTTCTCTTCAAATATGAATCCCCTGAAAGATCATCACAGTTCAAGGAGTAATTTTGATCCACATCAATTCAAAACCACAACCAATAAGCTCTCACCCAATTAAAACAGAGATCATATTAACACAAATCGAAAATATTTAGCTAAACAGAATAGTTTAGGAAAATCTCACCCATGATGTCTCACAGATTTCTACCTAACTGGTGGAAGAAGAAACATTCATGGCCTCAGTGTCTCATGTTCCTGGGATTGTATCCCAACTGCCATTGAACTGCTGCTTGTTGTTTCCCTGCAGAGGTCCTGATATCACATGCTATGGTGTCTTCTGAGATAATGTTAGGCTATTTTCTCTACTATGCTGCCATCCATTGGGTCTCTACCAAATTTCAGCAGCTATGTAGCCTTTTGTGGATCTAAAATTAGCATTATTCCAGCTCTTTTGTGAGTCAGACCCACAGCCATACCAAGACAGCAAAGCAAGATTCCCTTAAACCAAATCTCTTTTAAACAGAATTGCTTCCCCTACAGTAGCAAATCTTCAGGCCTGCTGATATTTTGGTTGATGTGAGTAAATTCTTTTCAACTCCCATTGTGCCCCTGGCAGAAAATACTAGTGTGATGCATATTACCCTGGAGCTCACTTAGTAAGACTGGAAGAGATAAGGTGAAGCTTGCCATCTTTATAGCCTTTATATTCCAATAACTAAGACAATGCTTTTCCTATACTTACATATTGTTAAATCTAAGTTCTTCAGTGTTGATCAAATTCCCATTTTGATTAATAGTGTTACCTATTAGACTGAGTGAAAATTTTCCCCAATGTGATCAGTGTATATTTGCATTTTGTACAATTAATAAATTTATATTTTTGTTTTCAAATAGTCTATGAGACTAAGGGTTATTGGATATATTCTGACAAGATATACTATTGCCAAAGCTAAAAGATCCTGATTTAGATAATAAAAACATATCCACAGAAAAAAAAAATGACTAATAGTTCTGGCAAAGAATACAGGTATAGAATTTTAAAACAGAGGAGTTCTACTTATATTACCTCCTATATAAGCCCTCCATTAGACACACTAATATCCTTAAAATACAATTTGTAGCATCTATAATACATTCTCTGATTCTCTGTCTAAAAATCTACCTGTCCTACCTACTTTGAAAGAGACCTTTAGTTCAACTAGTCCAATCAGTCCAAAATGGTGGTCAATTCTATGACATCCCTTACAGGTGATCAATCAACCTCAAGGAATACAATCTATGTTTAACAGCTCTCGTTTAAGGAAACTCTTCTTTATATTAAGCAGAAATAACCTCTCAGTAATTTCTACCCATTGATTCTACTTCTGCCTTCTAGTGCTACACAAAATAGGCCTAGCTAGAAAAAGAAAACTTTCTAGAGGAGGGATTTTTTATCTTTTTTATGTCATGGTCCCCTTGGCAGTCTAATGAAACCTATGGACACCTTATTAAAGAAATGGTTTTAAACACAAAAAAAAAAACCACATAGAATTACAAAGGAAACCAATTCTATTAAAGTACAGTTATCAAAACCTCTTTCCAATTCAAGTTCACAGACCCCCTGAAATCTATACCTAGAACCCTTAGGTATCCATGAACCCAAGATTAAGAAGCCCCATTCTAAAGGTATTCATTTTAGCATTGGCACAAAGCAAAGAGCAATAGTATCGGAATCAGATCAGGGTTCAAGTTCCACCACTGCTACTTACTATCTGTGTGACCTTGAGCAAGTCATTTTATATTTCTGTACCTTGTTTTCCTCCTATGTCAATTGAGAGGCTGGGTCTAGATGCTCTCTAGCCCTAAATCTATGAGATTTCCTGAGTCTTCCTGAGTCACATTCAGATTACTTCACAGAACTTGAGAGTTAGAAGGAACCTCAGCAGTGATCTAGTCTGACCCATATACAAAAAGTAATCCCCACCATATAGTTAACAGTATTAACTATACCAAAGGGGTCCATGACATAGCTATAATATACCTCTCAAGTGGTCATCCAGCCTCTTAAAGACTTTTATATAGAAGGAACACATCACCACTTGAGGTGGCCCTTTCCATTTTTGTATAGCTCTGTTAGCAAGTTGTTGTTGGTTTTTTCCTGTCCTGTCATCCTCTTTATAACCAAAACACATTGCTCTTGGTTCTGTCTTCTGGGACCCAATGAAGAAAGTCTAATCATTCTTCCACTTGAAAGTACTTCAGATACTTGAAGGCAATGATCACGTTCCTCCCTATGTCTTGCCCCAGTCTTTTCTTCTCTAGGATAAACATACTCATTTCCTACATCTGGTCCTCACATGACATGAACTCAAAGCCCTTGACCATCCTCGTCACCCTCCTCTGGACCCTCTCCAGTTTGTTAATTTCCCTCCTCAACTAAAGCACCCCAAACTAAACACAATACTCCAGATGAAGCCTGATGAGGGCAGAGTACACCTCCCTATTCCTGGAAGCTATGCCCCTCTACATGCAGCCACAAATCACATGAGCTATTCTGTCTGCCACATCACAGTACTGACACATACTGAGGTTGCAGTCCATGAAAAACCCCAAGCTGTTGGTTTTTTAAAACTTTCAAGTAGTTAACTTATCCACATGAAAATAGAGGATATTCAAGTACCAGTAATGGAATTCAAGGCACCACAGCCTAGCATAAAGAAAAAAAAGGGAAACAAATAGTTTATTTTGAGAACCTTTATGGCATAATTGTTGACTCCTCCACGTAGAGATGGGCTTTAGAATGTTGGCACTGTACCATTTTCTGTTTCTGTCCATTTGCTTCTGCGCCCTTGACTCCATTGTCCCATTGGTGCTCATGGTCCCTCTGGAGGCACCTAGCTTAAAAAAGCTTGCCATAGTAGTGCTTTCCTCTTACAGAAGGAACAGATGTGCCTACTGACTGCCTGGATGCATGGCCAGGTTTTACCAGATGGCATTCAGCATCCCTAGACTCTCAGCTGTTTGGACCCCAGCTGGATAGTGATTACAACAGCTGCTGCATCTCTTGAAAACTTAATTTCCATTGGTGGCAAATAAATTTGCCTCCTATCCAAGCACATAGCAGTCACCCATCCAAGCCCAAGGGACTGCTTTGTGGTTCCATGTGCTAAGCTCGATGGAGCCAGACACATTCCTCCATCTGGGTCCTCTCCTGGCCTTTGCCTGTTAGGGAGAGCTTTTGTCCCTTCTGAGATCTTTCCACATCTGTTTTGGGGTGGAAACATTTCCTCACTGAGCAGAGTTGTTTTCCCCTCTGTGGTTTTCTCCTTCACACTCCATTTGTACCCCAAGAGCAAACAGAGCCCTCTAAAAGATCATAGTGGGGCTGCAGGTAGGGGAGAAGGGTGTGAACATTTTCTAAAATGGAAGCCTGTCCATCAGACAGCAAGCAAGTTGTTCAGCCTCTCCCCTCCCTTTCCTCTGCTCTCTCTTGCAAACCAGCCAGCAAACCCAAATTATGGTTGGCATCTGATGAGAAAGAGCTATTTCCACAACTGTGATCCATTGCTTGCATCCCAGGTGCCAATAGAAACAGGCCTCCACTTCAATGCTCTAAATTAGCTGAGCCCAGGTAGGAGCCAAGGACTAATCATTTTCACTTTTGTTAGTTATAAACTTAATAATTTTCTGGCAACTATTATATACTCCATTTATTTCAATGCCTTTGGCCTGACATCTCACATTCTTACTTAATCCAGAGTGATACCTTTTACTTACTTTTTTTTTTTTTGGTGACACCATTACACCTTTCAAAAATAGTTCTGTGTTGGTGTTATTCTTATAGTGTTCACTGATCTCCATGGGCCATGAAAAAAAATCCCTGCAAGTGCCAGACACTATTTCGAACTTTTTAACCCAATTTCAGGGACTGGGTTGAAACAGTCACAGAACCGTACATTTGTTAAAAATCCAAACCAAGGCTCCCTTGGCAGGAATTCTGGCTGATCTTTCCTTGAAAGGGCTAAATGATCCCAAAGCATATAAATAAATTACTTGGTACTACACAGTCAAGGGGAAAAAAACTAAACGGAATAAACTCCATGCCCTAATTTCTATTGTCAATTTATCTGTGTCCATGTGGCTTCCTATCTAATATTTCTAATTCAGCCTTACAAATAATCTCTCTCCCTGACCCAAGGTAAGGAAATTCTACTCCTCAGAGGAATAGGAAGTAATGAAAAATTTTACCAGTTGATTTCTCCCAATAGAGATCACACTAAGTTCATTTTTTCTCCTCAAATAAAACTTGGATTTTAATGGTGTTTTCAATTAGCTTGTACCACCATTGATCATATTTCACACAGAGCTATTCATTCATTCATTCATTCATTCATTCATTCAAGGAGCATTTATTTGGTGTTTACCATAGACCAGGCACAGTGGGAGGTGTTTGGGATAGAAAAACAAATAGGGAAACAGTCTGCCCTTAGGAAGTGATGAGCAAGAACAAGTACACAGATAAGCGAGTACAAAATATAGGGTCCTCCAAATGTCTTAGTGCAGTTTTCAGATTTAATAAGCTTAAAATAGTGTAGCTTAAAAATGCACTAAGACCTTTGGGACACCCTGCATATACAAAGTGATTTCTGTATGCAAGAGAGCTCAAGCTTCTAAAGCAGGGGTGGAGAACCTGCAGCCTCAAGGCTACATGTGGCCCTCCTAGGTCCTCGAGTGTGGCCCTTAGACTGAATTTTGGGTTCCAACAAGGGGCTGCACTTGAGGACCTAAAGGGCCACATGTGGCTTCGAGGCTGTAAGTTCCCCACCCCTGATCTAGTGGAATCAAGCAAGAGCACTTGTAGAAACTGCCAGCTGCAGTTAGGCAATAAGATAGGGATGCAACAATGGGACATAACTGAGGAAAGAATATGTTCTAGGCATGGGAGAACAGCTTACAAAAGATGGAAAATGAATGCCATGTATGGAAAACAGAAAACGAACCAATTTGACTGGAAAATAGAGTGTATGATGAAGGGTAATGTGTAAAAATCCTGGAAAGGTAGACTCAAGCCAGGGCTTTAAATGCCAAATAGTTTATATTTGATCCTAGGGGAGCTTATTAAATAGGGGAGAGACATAGTTAGACCTTCTGCCAGATTCTGTTCTGAGGAATTACAAAATAATCTTACATAGTTATTTTCTTGGGTACAGTTTGGTCTCCAAATAGTCAAGTCACATAATATATCCCAGAATCATAACTAGGGCTGGGCAACATGAGTCTTGTCTCCAATATAACTGAACCTACCCTTCACCCATTATAGTCCAACACTCCCCCGTGCTTCCCACTATCGATTGCTATACAATCTCCCACCCCACTATGCTACCCCCTTTTTTGGAACAGCTATCCTCAGGGCAGTTGTAACCAGACACCCGTAACAGCAGCTACACAGAAGTCATTGAGAAAATTATACCTACCTCCAGCACAGCCAATCCCTGCCTCTTGATTTACCTAGTGGCTGTGGTGGGCTCCCCTTGGAGGGTAGTCTCTGCACTTTGGGACAAAGATTGGGGGATAACAGTCCCCACTCCCTGCCTTTTCATTTTGGGTAGGACAAAGTGAGTCATGCAGTAGTACATGTATAATATGTATATGTAAAAGAAGAGGCGGTGACCAATAAATGCCCAGTCCCGGGGAAAAGCAAAAGCAGCTCTGCCTGGTGCCAATTCATATTGGGGAACCCACTTCTGAAAGGCTGTGATAATTTGGAAAGGAGGGGCCAGGCTCTTCATATCAGATCCTGCATGGTCTGCCCTGCCTGGTAGCAGTCCAGGTGAATGCTTGAGGAGCCTGTTCCTTGAAAAGCTGAATGTGGGTCCTGCTTTCACATTAGAGCATGTGCAGGCATTCTGTGGTTATTTCTATTTTATTTACCATGTCATACTGGAATACCTTTTAATTGGCTACTGTATACAAAAAGCATCAAGATGACAAATCTCTCTCTTCTCTTCCTGCTGGCTGCAAGGTATAACAATGATTCTCTGAGCTCCAAAGGTCCAAGAAGTCGGGGAGGAGGAGGAGATGTGCCTTTTCCCACAACCAGAATGGCTCATGAGCGCATGACCTCCTAAGCAAGCCCATGTTTGGGATAGGACCACCTCCTGTTTGTGTCTTCTTCCCTTTGGTACAGAATTTTGTGCAATCTTGAAAGGCAGGAAGAGTCACCAGATGTTCAGTGGCCAAGTACAGGAAGGAGCCAGCCCTGAGAAGTGACCTGTTTGACCCAACCCAGCAGTGAGTGGACCCAAAAGTAAAGATTCCATGTGTAAGTAAAGGAAGAACTCATCTAGTTGCTATGCCACACCTGGAAATTTGTACTACATTAAGTCTGAGTCCACTTTTCTAAAGTACTGGAGGGAAGAATACGCCCAGTTTGGAAGGATGTACTTTGCTTGTTTCAATAAATATCTGCTTGTAAAAGCTTGTTGCTGTTAATTGATTAGATTATATTGGGGCAATAATCACTGAATATTCACACTGAGATCACTGTAGAATGAGAGCCTAAGCATTAGAGACCCCACTACCTCTCAGAGACATCCCTAGAACCTAGGAGGGGAGATGTCACTAGTACCCTAGTTCTGGGAATCCCATCTGCCAACGAAGTTGGGAAAATGAGCCGATAGTGTATAATGGCTATAAATAAACAAGTAAATAAATAGATTAATTAGATACATACATAGACAGATACAGTTATATAGATACACACAGAAAAGAATAAATGAATTAATGAATAATATGTAAACATTGGAGAACTTGATAAGAACTTACTAAGGGGTGTGTGATCAAAAATGTCTGTAGACTATTCTTCTAGAAGCTAGGGCAGTCTTCTAGAGGCCAGGGTGATTTGAGGTTTTTACAAAGGCTTCAACTTGGGAAGGGAGAAGGAAAGGCAATAAGCATTTTTACAGCACCTAATATGTGCCAGGCACTATGCTAAGCACTTGACAAATATCTTATTTGATCTCAATCATGGTTTCAGAAAAACCTGGGAAGACTTATATGAATTGATGCAAAGTGAAGCAAATAGAACAAAGAGAACATTGTATACAGTAACAGCAATATTGTAACAGTGATCAATTGTGGAAAGCCTTAGCTATTCTTATCAATGCAATAATCCAAGACAATAACAAAGGACACAAGATTAAAAATACTATCTATCTCCACAGAGAGAACTGATGAACTCTGAGTGCAGACTGAAGCATACTTTTTTTCACTTTATTTTTCTTGCTTTTTTTTTTCTTTTGGTGACAGCTAGTATGGGAATGTTTTGCCTGACTTCATATGTATAAAGGGTATCATGTTGGTTGCTATCTCAATAGGTGAGAAAGGGGCTAGGGAGAGGGAGAAAATTTGGAACTCAATATTTAAAAAATTAATGTTCAGTTGATCCCCACGACAACCCTGCAAGGTAGATGCTATTATTATCCCCATTTTACAGTTGAAGTAACTGAGGTAGATAGAAGTTAAATGATTTGCCCAATCGAACTTCAGAAAAACCTGGAAAGACTTGCATGGACTGATGCTGAGTGAAGGGAGCAAAACCAAAAAACTGTAACATTGTGCGATGACCAACTTGGATAGACTTAACTCTTCTCAACAATGCATTGATCTAAGACAACTCCAAAAGACTCATGATAGAAAATGCCATCCACATCCAGAGAAAGAACTATGGAGTCTGAATGCTGATTGAAGCAGGCTATTTTCTCTTTTTTGTTTTGTTTTGTTTCTTCTTTCTCATGGCTCCTCCCTTTGGTTTGAATTCTTCTTTACAACATGACTAATATGGAAATATGTTTAATATGATTATACATGTATAACCTATATCAGATTGCATGCTGTCTACGGGAGGGAGGAGTGGGAGAAATCTGAGAACTCAAAATCTTATAGAAGTGAATGTGTAAAACTAAAAACAAATAAATAAATAATTTTTAAAAAATTATTTGCCCAAGGTCATATAGCTAGTAAGCATCTAAGGCTGGATTGTGAATTCAGATCTTCCTAACCCCAGGTCCACTGCTCTAGCCACTGCACCATCTAGCTGACAATCTGGGAGTTGATGTCAAGCAAGCTGTATTAGACTACTTGCATGAAACACTGAGTGACAAGGCTGTTTCTTTTATTGCCAACCAGCCAGTGTGCCTTCAATTAATTCTCTTGAGTCAATTGGCCATTTGGGTCAATCTTAAATCAGTTATACGATTGTCTCTACTTATGATTGGTTACTTATTAGGCCAAAGAAGACTTGTATTTAAAGTCGGTTAGTGGGGGTATTCCCTCAGTTCACAACTCTTGCAAGAACTGAGGAATGTCCTGCTAACTCCAACATTCATAGCCCTCATAAGACTAGGACAAGGGTTTGTTCTAGATGACCTCTTAGACCCCTTCCACCTCTAAATCTGTGACCATATGTCCAAAACCAAACTCACAATTTTTTACCCTCATTTTTTCTTCCTGATTTCTGCTTTTCTGATAAATGGTACCACCAGTTCAAAAACCTCAGGTTCACCTTTACCTCCTTCAGAGTCCTCCCCAATCCATTTTAGTTGCTAAATCCTCTTAATCCCTCATCAGATTCTATTTCCCCAATTTGTTTTGTATCTATTGCCTCAATTCGGTAAACCTTTATTGAGCATCTATTAGAGGCAGATAGGTGGAGCAGCGGAGAGAGTGCTTGGCCAAAAGTCAGGAAGACCTGAGTTCAAATCACAGCTTCAGACACTTATTAGTTGTATGATCCTGAGCAAGTCACTTAAGTTCTGCCTGCCTCCGTTTCCTAAACTCTAAAATGGGTATAATAATAGCAACTACCCCTCAGGATTGTTGTGAAAATCAAATGAGATGATATTTGTCAAGTGCTTAGCATGATGTCTGGAACATATTAAGCACCATATGAATACTTATTCCCTCCTTTCTTCCCAGCCCAACCCCACCCCCCACTTATATGTTAGGCACAGTGCTACCCACTACAGGTGATAGAAAGCTAAATAGTCCATGTATACCAAGAACCTCCCTAGTTCAGATCATTTTCTTTGCATTACACTCATTATAGCCTCCCCACCTCTAGTCTTTACCCACTCCAATTTATACTCTCAGAAGATGGTAGATCGATGATTTCATCAGTATGGGTCCTCCCTCCACTGATCACAAACCCTGATACCTTCTCATCCCATGTAATTTTTGCCCATGTCTTTATAAATACTTTTCATAAATACTCCTTAATGGAGACAACCTGTGTCCTCAGTTGTATCTTTTACACAACTTCTCCTGTGAAAGTCACTCTTAGACATAAGCTGCAGCCTGCTTACATCCACCATGCTTCTTCCCATTGCCCATTGGGTAATTTGTGATTTTGATGCTTCTTCTGAGATTGTGGCACATTCGGATTTGTAGCTGCCATTGTCTGTTGGGTTATTTGTGATTTTGATTCCTCTTCTGAGATTGTGCTGCTATAAAGCATCAATGGAGGAAATGGTGGTGTTAAAAGAGAGGGACATCTGCAACAATGAGCAGTTTGAGACCCAAGTGCTCCTGCCAAATTAATCTTCCTAGGGCCTCGAAGCACAGTTTCAATTATGTCACTCCCCTGCTCAAAGGCTTTCAATGGGTCCCTACTGTCTATCAAATAAAGTCCTAACTACTCGGACTGGTATTCAAACCCCTCCACAATATGGCCTTGATCTAATTTTCTAGCTTTCTCTCCCATTGTTTCTGTACGTGCACTCTACTCCCCAACCAAGATGCCACCCCCACCTCCAGCACTTAGCACTGAGCCTCGAATATAGTAGGTATTTAGTAAATCTTTGTGGAATCTAGATGAGTTGTTCACATGTCTAACTCAATTCAATTTCTTTTTAAAACACATTTACTAGTAGCCCTGTTTCATAAATATGTTAGACTAAATATACTGTCCAATGGTCCAAGTTTTGTGCCTCGGAATAAAAATTTTGGAAAGATCTTGATTGTCTTTGCTTAATTGCAAAATAAAAACTCTCCAGAAAACAAAAGCTTCTTTTCTTTTATGCTTCCCTCTGCAATTTAATCAACAAGCATTTTTAGTGAATAATCTAAATTTTGCATTGATATCCATAAAACATTAAATGATTTGGAAGACCTCCTACAAGTCCATTGGCAAAATCTTCTATGGAAAATGTATTTATTTGAATGATTTTAAAACTGAATATTTTATTTTTCCCAATTACATGTAAAACAATTTTTAACATTCACTTTTTAAAATTTTGAGTTCCAAATTCTCTTCCTCCCTCTCCCCTCACCTTTCATTGAGAAGGCAAGCAATTTGACGTAAGTTATACATGTGTAGTCATGTAAAACATATTTCCATATTGGTCATAATTGACAAGCACTTATAAATCACTAACTACGTGCCAAATGCTTTACTAGGTGCCAGGAATACAATGTTGAAATTGAAATAATCTCTGCCTTCAAGAGACTTACATCAGTAGGTCAGCATGGGTAGAAATCATTACACAACAGATGGCGTGTTTCTAAAAGTTGTTCAGTCATAGTAAAGTGTTTTAAAGGTTCCAGAGCTATCTCTACAAACATTCATGCTTAAAAAAAAAGTTTTGGATCACCTTTGATTTTTATATCAGTCATTTCCAGAAATAGTTGTTGAGTGACTGGTTTCTCAATGTGGCCTCAGATAGCATCAGCTTGTTTGACTGTTCTATCATATTCTTACCTCACATTAAATTTACAATCCACCAAAACCCTCACAGGAATGCTTGTCTAGCCATATCTTCCCTAAGATATACCTTTGAAGTTGATTGTTTTTTAACTTTGTGTAGAATCATACATTCATCCCTATTAGATCTTATTTTATTAGGGTAGGTCTATTGTTGTAGGTTTTTAAGATCTTTTTAGACTCTGCTTCTGTCATTCAAAACATTAGCTGTCATTCCCTGAAAATTTGAAGTTGCCTCCATCCAAGTCACTCTTAAAAATATTAAATAGCACAGAAACTATGATAGCCCCCTGGGAAACCTACTAGATCTCTCCTTCAAAGCTGATATTCATTACTAACTATATTTGGGGTCTGTTCATTCAACCTGTTCCAAACCCACCTAACTTCAGCTTGTTTCCTTTTCCTTAATAAGGAAAATATAAGTCCTCAATGATATATTTTATATTACTTCCCCTGCAAAAAGTCAACCATAGTAATTTAGTACTGTCATCTATTCTTTACCTTTCCATCTTGTCTGCAAGGTTGGTATGAGAGTGTGTCATTGCCAAAAATGTTTTAAAACAACACTATCCTTTGATAGAGCAGACATTGTTAGCTTCATTTAACAGATGAAGAAACTGGAAGGTCAGAAGGGAATTAAAATGATTCTACCTATTCTTCTTGGTCCCAGAAGACCCCAGCAAGCAGTACTACACCCTGTGGAGGGAAGTCACAGGGAGGTCAATTTCATTACCAGGAAGATTTACTAGCAGTAGTACAATATGTTACCTCTGTCAGTGAAAGGTTTGAAGAAGAAGCTGGTTAATAACCTGTCAAGGATATTGGAGAGGTGATATATGTTTTAGGTAGGGGATGGACTAGATGACCCTTGAGGTCTCTTCTCTCTCAGTGTCTGATTTGATGACATCTCCCATATCACACAGCTAGCAAGGGCCAAAAGTGGAACTCCAAAATAAGTCTCCTGACTCCTACTATAATGCTCTTTCCCCTACGTTACCTTCCTCTCTTATACGCCATAGCTGCTTCCAAAAGAAACTCTTTGATTATGCAGGCAATACTCTATTGCAACTTTTCTTACTATTCTGTTTCATTAAATGACTTTGCTTTGAATTAATTGTATCCCTTGCTACAAAAACCAAACACATTGGTGGGGCTTACATACTATAATTTTGTATACAGGTGGACTCTCAGAGTTCCTTGAAACTGAGGTAGGTTTCCTGGGGCTTCCATGTATGAGAGGGGAGAGTTCTAAGTACTACAGTGCTGACTCCAGCCTATCTTTCCATATTTCTTTCATATTATTCTCTTTCACACGCTCCATGTATGTGAATGTTGAACTAGCTCCCCAAATCCACCTTTCCACCTCTCATCTCCTTGTCTTTTCAGAAGCAGCCACCAATGCCTGGAATGCATTTCCTTTCTACCTTTGCTTTATGAAACCTCTGGCCTCCTTCATGGCTCCACTCCAGTGCCTTCTATAGGAAGTCTATCAAAAATCTCCCAGTTGCTAACATATTACCATTCACCCAAAATTATTTTGTGTCTACTTTCAATATATTATGTATTCAATTTTCTGTGTATGTGCTGCCCATCCCCCAAACACACACAATGTAAGCTCCGCAGTCTATCATACTGATTGGTGCACAGTAGGCACTAAACAAGTGCTTGCTGACTTGGATTGAATTTAATTGAATTTTTTTGACAAAATAAAAAATCCATTTCTCATTAGAAAGTATTACCTCCTCCTTTGCCTTACCTCTACCACCCACCCAGTTGATTTGTATCATAATTATTCAATTTTTCACATATAGTTAGCATTAGGTTTTTTGTTTTTGAAGCAAGGTATTCCTGCATTCTGTAATACTTCTATGGATCCATGATTCCACCCATATGGTTACCTTCTCCATCGGTATAGACTGTCTTCTCATCCTATATGATTTATGTCCATTTCCTCCTAGAAATCCTCCATAATGGATCTACCCAACAGGCCAGAGGGGCTCTATCTAGATCTTGGTCTCTCTACCCACTATACCTATTACTCAATATGTGGAAGGACCAACATAGTGGACCCCAATCCTATGTGTCCTGGGTGATATTTTTACATCATGTCTTACATGTGAATCACTATTAGCAATATGCCAGAGTTCACTTACGCTCTCTGTGTGTTTCTCTGTTGTCTTTTGATTCTACGGGGATTGGGGTATTCCATGATTTCCAACTAGATAACATCACTGGGGGAGGAAATGGTTTCTAAAGAGATAGATTACAGAGTGAAATTTGGGAGGATTGAAAACAAGTTACATGCAATTTATAGTCTTCCAGCATTATCTCAACTTGTTGACCATCAGACAAAGGGCCTGTGTTTAGAGTATCAATAAATTAATGTTTACACACAGTCTAAAATCTGTGCAATTCTTAATGCTTTTGTCCTCCTGTCATTGGAGAAGGAGGCTGTACAAGACTGAGGGGAAAAGGAAGGAAGAAGCATTTGTTAAGCACCTGAGGGCTACTTTGTATTTTTTTTTCTTGGTTTCATCTGTCATTATGACAAAATAATTCATCATCTAGAGGCAAGCCTGTTTGTGATCAACCTCTCCATACTTAGCCAGGTTAGCCTAACAGAAGTAGCTCTATAAATATTTAGGAGGAAAAAAATTGTTCCTAAAATACTGATTGTGTTATACCACTTCCCTGCTTAAGAAGTTATAATGGCACCAAAAGTGCCTAGTAAATCAAATCCAGCTTTTAAATTGTTCACTGTATCCATTGCTGTGTTAATCTGTAGAAGAATGTACCTATTTATGGGGGCAGGGGGAGATGCTGAGAATAATTGAATTGGTTGATTTTTAACTTAGTTTCACCTATAAAACAGGGGGTTTGGTTTAGATGAGCAGCTCTCAAACTTTTGGTCTTATGACCCTTTTGCATTCTTAAAAATTATTGAAGACCCCCCAAAAGCTTTTGCTTATGTGAGTTATACATCTATCAGTATTTACTATATTAGAAATTAAAACATCTTAGTATTATTATGAAAATAGTTTTGACCTTCTGGACCCCTAGAGATCCCCAGACCACACTTTGAGAACCATTAATCCAGATAACCTCTGATGTCCTTCCTATGTCTATAATCCCATGATCCTTTATTGTTTAATTTGCTATTTTGTCCTAATTAGTTTACTATTTGATGTATAGTTCCTGTCTGGGCTGGAGGTAGATAATGTACTAGATGGTGGCTCAAGCCAAATACTTTTACTTAAAACCAAGTAATGGTATGATTCCAGAGTTCAGTGGATTAACATTACCTTCACATTGTCTCCCCCTCCCCCACCTTGAATTATTACTCTCCTTTGTTTGTCTACATTCTCCTCCCTCTTAAAATCCCGGCTCAAATCCTACTACCAGTGTGAACACCAGATTTCAGTGCACTATTGCAACTATTCTGGACGGTACTTAATTGTTCTTTAATCATTTTGCATATGTTAATTGTGTAACATTAGCTAAACTCCTAGACAAGAGGGGAATTCTTTTGAGATTTCAATACCACCTAGCACAGGATAGTCACATCTTAGACCCTAAATCAATATTTATCTTATGGTCAGGGCTGAAAGGAACTTTCAAGTTCATCTATTCTGCCCCCCCCCCCGGTTTTAAAGTTGAAGAAATTGAAGCCCAGAGAGATTCAGTAAGTAGGCAAGGTCACACCAATTGCAAATAACTTGAACTCAGGTCCTCTGACATGAAATCTAATTTTATTTCTACTCTGTCAGTTGCTGATTAATTTGTTGATAACAATGACTGTAGACTATCAGAGGGTATAGGAGATTTCCTAAAGAATAAATTAAAGGGCAGCTAGATGATGCAGTGGATAGAGTACCAGCCCTGGAGTCAGGAGGAGTCGAGTTCAAATTTAGCCTCGGACACTTGACACTTGCTGTATGACCCTGGTCAAGTCACTTAACCCTAATTGCCTCACTAAAATAATAATGATAATTTTTTAAAAGAGTAAGTAATAAGTTACTAGCAAGGATTATACATTCCCATATGAGACGGACTTTTACGTAACAAAAATAATCTCAAGTATTCTATTAACAACCCTTTTGTTCCTAGTGGACAAAATCCTTAAACAGAATCCTAGATACAGTCGCTCAAAGGGCCAGGAGCCATTCTCTCTCTTGTACTAAACAGTCTTATAAGCAACAGCTATTTAAGTCTAAATTCCTCATGTATTTAAAGGACTTTTATTCTCTGCTACCTTCCCCCTAAACCCCATTAGGGTTCAATTCAGTTCTTTTTACAAAAAAAAAATTGTTACATTTTATTATTTTTTGTTGCATTTTAAATCCCAAACTGTTTTACCCTCTCTTTCCTTCTCTCTCTCTCTCTCTCACTAGAGAAAGCCACCATTTAAGAGAGATGTATGTATGTATGTAAAACCGTAGTATGCATACTTCTTTCTCTGGAGGTGCATGGCATCTTCCTTCATCGGTCCTTTGTAGTTAATCTGAAATTTTATACTACTCAGGATAGCCTAGCCATTCACAGTTACTCTTCTAACAATATTGCTGTTACCGTATCCAATGTTCTCCTCATTTCATTCATTATTTCATACAAGTCTTTCCATGTTTTTCTAAAATCAGTCTGCCCATCATTTCTTACAGCACAGTAGTATTCCATCTATTCGTTTCTAAGAATTTTTCAGATGAGTTTCACTGGTTCACATCCATTTGTTGGTTTCTTAACTGGTATGTTCAAATGAGAGAGAGAGACATAGAGAGAAACAGAGACAGGGACAGAGACAGACATGAGTCAGAGACAAGAGAGGAAGAAAGATAGTGTCTGTGTGTACCGGGGTTCAGCAAAAGTTTCAGACATTTCTACTTAGATTTCTCTGTTTCTTCAATTCTGCTGTCAAGAAGTGAGAGTCAGCAGGCTTCAGTTAAAAGACACTCCATAAATATGCATAACACATATTTTATCTTGGTCGGACAAAACCCCTTACATGGTTTGAAGCGCTGCTCCTATCAGTCATTCATCATCTCTTAGAAGATCTAAGCCACCAAATGATACAGCCCCAAAGTAAAAACTAGTCTGAGGTGTCAGGAAATCCAAAGGTGTGATCACCTTTGAGGGGTCAAGAGCAAAGCAGTATGACTCCTCTTAGGAACAGTGAAAGCACATGCAACACAGAAAAGCAAGAAAGTAAATTGCTTTCAGAGGTTCAAAGGTGAGGGAAAAAATGTGTAAGTTAGTTCCTATGTCATTTCAAAGAGACTACACAGTACACTGTCTTCCCACCCACTGCTGATAAAAGAGAAGCAGTTAAATACCATGGAATGAGTGCTAGACTTGGCATCATCAGGTCGTAGAACTAGGGGAAGTTGGGACCTTAGAGATTATCCAGTCCAATCCTCTCATTTTACAACAGAAACCAATCCAGTGAAGTGACTTTCCCAGAGTCACACAGCCAGTAGGTGCCTGAGACAGGATTTGAATCCAGATCCTTCTAACTCCAAATCTAGTGCCTTTTCCACTATGCCATACAAAGGATGTTCAGTCATTTCAGTTTTGTCTGACTCTTTGTGACCTCGTTTAGGGTTTTCCTGGCAAAGATATTGGAGTGGTTTGCCATTTTCTTCTCCAGTTCATTTGACAGATAAGAAAACTGAAGCCAACAGGGTTAAGTGACTTGCCTAAGGTCACATGGCTAATAAGTGTCTGAGGCCAGATTTGGTCTCAGGAAGTTGAGTCTCCTTGACTCCAGGCTTGGTGCTCTAGTCACTGTGCCACCTAGCTGTGAAGTGGAATTCACATCCCAGCCCTATACTTACTACTGACCTGAGCTCAGTCAAGTCTGTATTTTTCTGGGCCTCAGCTTTTTCACCTGTAAAATAAAGGAAGCTGGAGTAGATGACCTCTAATTTTAAATCCATGATCCTGGGAAATACCCCAGAGCTTTCTCTGTATTCCATAGCCACAGGCCCATGCCTGTTCACTGATATAAAACTAAAGAAAATGGTACTGCTGAAAAGCATGAAGGCTCTGAGAGCCTTGCCCCTAAAAATGTTCTGTGCTCTTTGCGTAGTAGCGATGCATTTGAAAGGTTTGTAGCAAATAGGTGGTCTTCAGTTTTCCACAAAAGCTAAGAGAGGCCAGAACTGAATAGCCAGAGGTGCTCCGGAGGTGGGGGGGAGGGGGCAGCTAAATTTTGCTAGGTTATGAATAGAGGATTGGATTTGGAGCCAAGAAAACTTGAGTTCAAATCCTTCCTCAGACACTTACTAGTTGTGTAACTGCGCAACTCACTTAACCTCTCTCAGCTTGTTTCCAAATATGCACAATGAGGATAATAATAGCACTTACCTCCTGGGGTTGTTGTAAGGATCAAAGGAGATACGTGTTGTGGCTAGGGGAGGTATGTGCTATGGCTGTGTGTTTTGCCCAAGTATATGCTACGCAAGTCCACATGGGTCTGTCTAGATGTGTTGCTTATAGTTTGAGCCTAAGCCTTTAGTCCTCTGAGCCAATCAAGTTTCCAAGATCATCAATACCTTTTAAGGAAAAACTAGCCCAACTTGAATAGGGGCATCGCTCTTTGCACAGAAGTTTATCAATTGGGTCAATTCCCATGGTAAAATAAGGTTCTTCATAGAACCCAGGACCTAATTTCTGGTTTGCTTTGCTCACGAAAGAAATTGAAACACCGAGATGTAAAATGATTTATCCAAGGTCAACTATAGCAAGTTAGTGGTATAACTAGGACTAGAAAGGTAACAATGAGAAAATGAAAGAGATGTGGGAGCTAGGTGGCACAGTGAGTAGAGCACCAGCCCAGCAGCCAAGAGGACCTGAGTTCAAATCCAGCTTCAGACACTTGACATGTGTACTAGCTATGTGACCTTGAGCAAGTCACTTAACCCCAATTGCCCTGCCTTCCCCCCTCCAAAAAAAAAAAAATGAGAGAGATGATTTTCAGTGAAAAAACTGATGTTTTATTTACAGCGGGTGTTACAAAGCACAAAAAGCCTGTAGCCATCTCCCTCCCTTGTGTTCATTTAGAAAATATGTCTGTATCGTTGAAAGTCTTGCAGTTAGAAAGAAAAACGTATCTATCAGCCCGATTTGGCATGGTGTAAATTGTTCTCTAAAGCTTCATCCAGAGCTCTGATATACCTTTATGCTTAAAAGCAGCAGGTCTCTGGTCAAGTCATTTTTATTTATGTTTCCTACGAGAAAAGGTAATTCCCTATACAAAGAAGAGAGAAGCTTCCATATCCCTAAAGAGGGGAACTTCATTGCCTCCTTCTTCTTCCTAAAAGGAAAGATCTCTGGGGGCTCAGGGCCATACATGGAAGGAGAGGTGAGGATACTGTCATTTAGGGATTGGGGAACATCCCTCTGTGAGGGTACCCCTTGATTACTTCTCCCCACATCTTGGAGAGTCTTTGTGTGGAGGGGAAAAGTGGAAGGGAAGCAGTTACTATAAGAGAATGGAATTATAGCTTGAGAGCTAGAAAGGACCTTAGAGGTACTCATCTCCAACTCCTCCATTTTATAGATAAGGAAACCAAGACACAGAAGAGGTTTAGTGACTTGCCCAGGGTCACACAGCTAGTAAATTTCTGAGGCAGGTTTCAAACTCAGGTCCTTCTTAATTCTAAGTCCAACTCTCTATCTACTACATTAAAGTGTATAAGGAAGGGGATGTGGAACAGGGAGGAAGAAGAGAAGTATTGTGACTAAGTAATGAAGCTATTCCTACTCAGGTACCTAGAAGCTAGAAGTGCCTTGGCCTCTTCTTTCCACCTGCTAACACTGTGGCAGGGTAGGGTACCCTCTAGAATATGGGGTCAATTGACCAGACCCTACAGACGACTCTGAATGTTGCTGCTTGGAAGCCTGGGAAAACTCTACTAAAGGATCAAGGATTATATCTTTCTTCCAAAACCTGTCAATGGATAATCACCAATTTGGTCTTAAAAGGCAAAGAAAAGTGATTTTTGGTTTTTGGTTTTTTCTGATTGTAGAGAAGAGGGGCAGAAGTGAAAATCTGATGGACCTTCCAAGTTTTGCTGCCTCCTCCCTCCTTTCTCCAAATCCATTTATGCAAGAAAAGAGAAGCTTTGTTTATACCAGTTTCTTCTTGTAGCTGCCTTCCTTCTTTTAGCATGGGCCATTTATTTTGGTCTCCCCTGTTTCTTCGCACTGTCTCCCAGTTGTTTTCGGGTGATTCCAGTTATGATGTTATGATGACTGGTGCTATTATCTGCAGACCCTGGTTTTGAGGGAAGAAGGGTTGTTTTTTCTCAAATTCTACTGTGTTCTCTCTTCACAACTCTCCCTGCAGCTGTCAGAATACCACAGTTGGATTTCCAAAATAATATGCTAAGTCCATACGTAGGATGGTATCTGGCACATAATAGGACCTTATTAAATGCTTGTTGAATTGTATGCTGGCTACTGAGGCCCAAGATCAAAGCCCTAAGGTAATCAACAAGCCTTACAACAGCTGTGCCCAGTGACCACACTCACATCAGCCAAATTCCCATCTCCAAACCTAGTTGCCTTTTCTTCTCTTACATTAGATGCCTGAACAAGTCGTTATCCCTACAAATGTAAGGTGTTTCTATGACTGGAAGGAAAACCCTTTGTGGGACATGAAACGCTTGAGAAATCATCCACCCATTCCCCCACCCATTAGAGTGGATCAGCCTGAAACTATAATAGGAGAAAAAGAAGGAAAAAAGCACTGACCTTTGACCTCTCTGGGGAAGACTGGCCCTCTGTTCTGTCCTGGATTGCATTGCCAGATGGCACTGGGAAAAGTGAAGCTTATCTCAGGTACCTGCAGTGTGTTTTCATCTTAACATTAAAAAGTAAACACAAGGAATTTTTATTTTACATTTAGAAAACAAGTGACTACAAGAGGTCGCATTGAACAAAGGATGAGCCAAAGCAAAGGTTGCAAGTTTGCCCTATTCCTCTTTTGTATCTTTCCCTTGATGTGGTTCTCTAGTCATCTAAACCCTGCCCCAACCCCTGGTTCTTTATTTCTCTCTTCCCTTTTTAGTTTGTTTGTGTTTCTCTCTCTTCTCATTCCACTCTTTTTTTTTTTCTTTGAAACTTTCTTTTTTCCTTGAGAATATTTTCCCTATCTTACCCAGGGCCACTCACTGGTTCCATTAAACTACTGATCAGCTCAGGAACTCTGACCTGCTCTATTTCCAACTTTAGCCAGTTCAATCCACCTTAGGCAGCCTAAAGTAGCCCTGCATACCTGAGGTTTATCATATTGGTGCAGGACTGGATTCAGACACCTTTATTAGCTTTCGCCCTCTGTGGCTCATGTGATCCACCATCTCACCCTCCCTCAGCAGGAGCGATTACAAGGCATTGACCACCACACCAGCTTCCTCATTCCAATACCATATGATCTTAGATCCAGAGCTGGAAGGGACATTTAGAGGCCAGAGAAAACTGAGACAGAGAGGTCAAGTGACTTGTCTAGGATCACACAGCTAATAAGCTTCTGAGGGAGGATTTGAATCCAGCTCTTTCTGACTCCAAGTCCAGCACTCTATCACTACTCCAAGCTGTCTGCTCCCAACATTAATTTCTCTTGCTTTGTTTCTCTTTCTTCTTTCACTCAATATTAAATTGAAGAAATCTTAAAACATGTTATTGACATAAAATACTCATTGAATAAAGTTAAATTTTAAAATACAGTGAGTTTAGCCTTTGTGTATTTTTCTTACAAGAAAAAAAGTAAATTAAGTGAAAAAGAATATGCTGTAGTTCTGATATTGGCTTGTACTGATACAGTGTTTTGGCTTACATCTTACAACAACCTTGTAAGGTGGCTAGTGCAACTAATACTATACCTATTTTACAGATAAGGGAACTGAGGATAAAACAGATGAAGTGACTTGCCTTGGATCCCACATCTAGTAAGTATCAGAGCAGATATTTAAACCCCAGGCTTAAGATTCCAAGTGCAGTCTTCTTTCCCTTATTCCACAATACCATTCCAAAAAGCATGGGGTCAAGAGTCCTGGGAAGGATTCCCAGTTCTGCTGCTAAATGACTGTGTCACGCTCTAAAAGTTACATCACTTTTCTGTTCTCAGCTTTCTCAACTATAAAAGGAAAATTGGACCCAAATATCCCTAGGGTCCTTCCTGCTCAAAAATCCTTTGATTCAAAGTTATTTTTTTCTTACTTCTCTGTGACTCGTAATAGGAAAAAGAACTTCCTTACCCTAGTCCCATCTCCCCCGACTCAGACTGAGAAGAAGTGTCTATTACTTTTATGGAAGCCAATTAATTCAGCAGAATAAACTTTTTTCTAGCAGCGGCTAGAGTTAACGTTGTGGAGAGCTGTCCCATAATTTAGCAAAGATGATTCAGAGAATAAAGCTGTTGGCAACTATGGCCCATTGTTGTCCTGATTTCTGGAGGGGCCACCTGTCTACATAAATGGGAGCAAATCAAGGAGAGGTGACCAATAACTTCGCAAAGTGATATATACGGGGGAGCAAATTAAGAACAATTCAGCTTGCTCGAGTTATGAAATGGCAATCGCATTGTTACTACTTTATAGCTAGCAATCCCAATGTGAAAGGTTTTAGGTCGCATGACCAACCCCCTGAGGATATTGTGTGGGATGAAAGACCCTCACCAATTAAAAGTTAATAAGGAGCCATCTCAGGATGGGAACAGAAATAACTAACAAAAGAGAATTCCCGCCCACCTCTGACCCTTCTCACCATTGGCTGGGAGGTGGGCTTACAATCTGAGCACAAAAGCTAGACAAAGAACCAGGAAATTGAGGCACAGAAACTCCAATTCCCATTCCCTTAGTTAATGATTACAACTGAGGTGACATCTATAAATCCAAAGAAAGAGAATAGGATAAGGGGTGGGGAAGACCCTCTCCATTTTGTACAGTAGAGAAAAACAGGTCATTATGACCCTGTTCTTACTGAGCAAATCTTTAAGCCAGAACCAGAAGAAAGGACAAAAAGTTTCAGGGTAAATTTTCCCAGAGGCTGAGCCATCAGACTCTTACGGCCTCAGAATTTTTCCACTTCTCTATTTCTTGATTTTTAAACATTTCTTAGTATAGGTATATATACATATATATATCTATATACATATATATGTATATAGATAGATAGATAGATAGATAGATAGATAGATAGATAGATAGATAGATAGATAGATAGATAGATATACATATCTTCCCTGTGAAGTCTTCACATTTTATTTACCTCACACAGTATCAATCCTCAAGAAACATTGTTAGTTCATGATACTAGGGTTCCTAGGAAAGGACTGTTTTCAGCATCAAGTGGTACAAATCTAGTTCTGAGAAAAAAGATACCCATTACTCTTTTCCAGACCCAGTCTGCTATCTCATTCCAGCAAGAAAATGGAAACTTTTTTTTAAAAAAAAAAGACAGAAATATGCACTCTCAGGCTTGTTCTGAAAAAAGAAGTGCTTGTACTCAGAAATTTCTGTTTTAGGTAATAATTCTCCTAGAGTCCTGTGTCACCCGAAATTCCAGTTAAAATTACTCTGTGGATAATAACCCTGCAGGGACCTTTATTCTCCTTAGGTGTTATTAAGAAGCCTTCAATTTTTAGCCAATGTTCATCACAGAATTAAGAGCTACCTTTCTAATACTATACCTGCATGGTGATTGGTGGGGAATTTGGTCTTTGTGGCCACAGGAACTGCAGGGAACAGGGTCTTAGTGGTCTTAGAATGCATGGGGTGACTTTGGGGTGACTGATTTTCAGAAGGGTGGTCTATCATGGGAATGGGGAGCTTCTCGGTTCCCTAAATGAAAAGAAGAAAGAAAACACAATGAAGGATCTGAACAGCTTATGTAGACATAGCATAGCAGAGTAGGAAGAGGACTACATCTGGAATCACAAGAACTAGATTCAAGGCTATTTAATGCTTTTTTAGCCTTGGGCAGATAATTCCTCTCTGTTGGTCTCAGTTTTCTCCTGAAAAAGTTAATGGTGGGTGGTGGGAGTAGGGAGGGGTTGGCCTAAATAATCTCTAAGGTCCCTTCCACATCTGTTTTATGATCCTTTGGTGAAGTCCTCCAATAATTAAGTAGTCCCAAACTTGAATCATATTAAAAGACATTTTTCTGCTTTCCAGATGGTTCTGTCTCATTTACCTTTTGACTTATGGTGCTCCACAGAAAGGAACAATATTCAAGTGAATAAGTCATGCCTGCAAGCATTTATTAAGCACCTACCATTTACCAGGCATTGTGCTAAGCTCCGGGGACACAAAGAAATACAAAAACATGGTCTCTGCCCTCAGAGAGCTCACAGCTGAATGGGAGAGGCAACATGCAAAAACTATGTACAAATAAGATATATACAAGAGAAATTAGAGATCATAGAGGGAAGGCATGAACATTAAGGCGTATGGAAAAGACTTCTTAAAGAGGGTAAGATTCTAGCTGAAACTTGAAGAAAGCCAGGGAAGCCAGGAGGAGAAGATAAGGAAGGAGAACATTCCAGGCATGGGGGACAGCCAGTGAAAATGCCCAGTCTGGAGATGGAGTGTCCTGTTTGAGGAACAGCAAAGAGGCCAGTGTCACTAGATTTCAGAGTATGTTGAGGGGAATAAGATATAAGAAGACTGGAAAAGTAGGAAGGGACCTGGTTGTGAAAGACTTTGAAAAGTCAAAACAGAAAGCCAAACAGAGGATTGTGTATTTGATCCTCTAAGCTAACTATGGTCTCTGTCTTTGGCATCAGTCCTAGAAAATGGCTCTTGAAATTTGGAAAACAACCAACCCACTAATCTTTTTGTACAGTGAGTATTTTTAAATCTGCTATTATTTATACTCAGCTGTCTACACTCAGCAATTTGGCTTAGTGATGGACAAGACTGGAAATGGAGCTTTCCAGAATGTGGGCCATCTGTTAATGCAACAAATATTTATTCAACTCATACATGTATAAAGCATTGATGTAGGTTCTATAAGAGATACCAAAATGAATAAGACCTGGCCCGCTATCTGGAGAGCCTTACAATCTAGTAGAGAAAGAAGATAGGTAAACAAGTCACCATAAAACCATAAAAATGCCATATGAAGCATTCAGAAAATGAGCAAGTACTGTGAGAGTACGTAGAGGTAACGGTATGTAGCTACTATGAGAATTCCTAAAAGGGACAGATCATTTCCAATGAAGGTGATTATGGAGCTTCAAAGAAGTGCTGGCATTTCACAGGATCATTGGATCATAGGCTTAGATCTGGAAGTGATTTTCCTTACATGCTGATCTGACTCTATCACTTCCCGACTCAACTGTGGCTCCCTATTGCCTCTGGAATTAAAAACAAAAAACTTAAAAACTCCTTCACAACCTGACCCCAGTTTATCTTTCCAACTTCATTGGACATTACTCCCCAACCATGTTGTATGACCAAACTGGCCAAACTAGCCTTCTTCCTGTTCCTCACAAAGGTCACATGTCCTGTCCCTATCTAAACCTTTGCATTGGTCTATCACCCTCTATCCTACCTCCACCTCACAGAACCATCTCTTCCTTAAATGTACAGTTCAAGGACCATCTTTTATACAAAGCCTTTCCTAAGCCTCCTAACTGCCAGTATATTCCTTCCCAAGCTACCTATATTTAACTATTGTGTATTTGTTTTCTTCATGTTTACTCTACATACCTATGTATCAAGGACTTTTGATTTTGTTACACCCACACATGTATTTTAATAGTATTTTATTTTTTCAATTACAGGTAAAGACAAATTTTAACATTCATTTTTTCAAAATTTTGAGTTCAAAAATTTCTCCCTCTCTCCTTCACCTCCCCCCTTCCCAAGAGGGTAAGCAATTTGACATAGGTTATATATGTGTAATCATGTGAAATATATTTCCAAATTCTAACTAACCATATCTAAGGAAACAGAGAGATAAAATTCTAGACTGGTACTCCTTTTCTCTGAGGAGAGCTGAGTTGCTGATGTCTGGGCCCCAACCTCCTCCTCCTTCCTTTCCTAACAAGAATAAAAGTCTCCCTTGGAGAAGGGTAGAGGGAGGAGATGTATCCATTCTAGTCTCCCTCTAGCATCTCTGGCCTCACACATGACATTCCAGGCTACATGTTGGAAGAGAAACTTGCTACACATGAACTAATTAGGATGGGTGACTGAGAATGGTTGTGAAGGAAAATCCTACAGGATTTAAAGTTGAGAGATAGGGAAATGTGTGTTGAAAATATCCAAGTTTTTGTGTTTTGTTGATTGAGAGAACAAGAACATAGTAGATAGAAATAGAGGAGTCTGGTTAGGAGGAGGAATACTGAAGATGACTTTGGTTTGGGGAAAACATTGAGTTTGAGAAAACGAAACCTCCAGTTGAGATAGCCGAAGTATAGCTGAAAATGAAGATTTGGAGCCCAGAAGAATGATCAGTCCTAGAAGTACAGATCCAGGAGTTAGATATATAGAAACATGGTTGAAACCATGGGAGTGGATGAGATCTTTGAAGAAAAGAGTGTAGACACATAAGAGCAGACATAAGAGAATTGGGGCTGGAAGAATGAGAGGGCCAACAAAGGAGACTTTGGATTTTGTTTACTGTATTGGGATAAGAATTTGCCTTTTTCTATTTGGGGGCAGATAAGTAATGCAGTGGATAGAGCATTGGGCCTGGAGTCAAAAAGAACTAGCTTCATATTTGGTCTCAGACACTACCCTGGGCAAGTTACTGAACCCTGCCTGCTTTAGTTTCCTCATCTGTAAAATGAACTGGAGAAGGAAATGGCAAACCACTCCAGTATCTTTGCCAAGAAAACCCCAAATGGAGTCATGAAGAGACTGGCACAACTAAAACAACTGAACAATAAGTGGTTGTGAGTTGACATTTTAGGACAACTACAAAAAACCCTAGCCTTTCAGGTACAAAAATCACTAAGCTGCCATACAGGTACCATGTCAGTTTCTGTAACCTTTCTGAATGAATAATCTCTCTGGTCCATCCATTCAATTTCCTCAGCTTCTCTCCTTGGTTAATCTCTGGGGCACCATCTTTTCTCTAGGGGAAAAAAAAAAGAACTCTCACAATGTCCAGCCCTAAACATCTATGACCCTAGGTATTGCTGTTTTCTCCCTGGTTGGTCTAGTCTCCCTATTCAATCAATAAGAATGTATTAAGCTCCTATTATATACCCAATACTGGTCTGGGTGCTGGGGATGCATAAACAAAAATGAAACCATGGCTGCCCCAAAGGAGGTTACATTTTAGTAACATGAAAATGTTAGCATATTAAAGTCTTTTTCTGACTCCTACAGTACAAATGGATCCTATTTTTCCTACAGAAATCCTACAGAATTTTTGTGGGACTTCTGGAATCATCACATCCATGTTCATTATAATGTATATGGTCAGGTCTTGCTTCTCTCCTTTATTCAAGCTTTCTAACCCAGTTTTGGCCCCCACAGTTCTAATGGGGTCATAGATACAGCATGGAAGCTAGAGCACAGGCCCTGAAGTCAGAAAGAGCTGAGTTCAAATTCAGCCTCAGACACTTACTACAGGTGATCATGGGCAACCTCTGTCTACCTCAGTTCCCTTAACTGTAAAAATGAGGATAATAATATCACCAACTTCCCAGGATCGAATGAGTTAATATTTGTAAAGGGCTTGGCACATGGTAGGCATTTAATAAATGTTTGTTTTCTTCCTTCCTACAGTAACAATGGAAGTCAATTGCTACAATTCATAAAAGAATGTCTTGTTTGTCTTTTTAAGTTAAAGTAAATATTTTGTAAAATTGAAGTTGGGGGAGAGGGTTGGGCATATTGCAAAGGTAGATGTTTTGCAAATGCAACACCTGCCTAGGCAGATACTGTTGTTAAGTAAGTTTGTCCTTTTGTTGTAATTATATTCAAATGTTATATGATATATTCTTAATGAAATTTAGCATTTTAAAAATGCCTTGGCTATTCCATAGTTTTTCCAAAAAAAAAAGTAAAATGTGAAATGGAAATTCATGGTTTTATGTTAACTTCTCTTTTTATGCTGTGCTATACACATGGAAATGTTCTTTTTTTGTCTTTTTGTATTTCAGTTCAAATGAATAAAAATTAAATTTTAAAAATGCAATGCGCTGAAAACTAAAAATAAATTATTTTTTTTAAATGCAATGGCTCAATTTCCCTATCTGTAAAGTGAAGGAGTTAAAGTAGATCCTTTGTAAGATCCTTACCAGCTCTAACAGCCTATATGCCTAATAGTCTATAATTTTTTTTTGGATATTTTATATTTGGGGGTGAATAGACCTTCCTGTCTTATCATACTTAGTATCTAAGCTGTAGATCGATGACATTTCTATGGGCAGCTTGGTGTAGTGTAAAAATGCTAGACTTGGAGTCTGGAGGCCAATGTTCAGTCCCCATTTTTAATACGTCATTGATGTTTGGGCATAGGCAAGTCACTGGACCTCAGTCTTCTTATCTCTAACTAAGGATGATAATGCCAGCACAAGATTTATAGATTTAAAGCTGAAAAACACCTTAGAGGTCATGTATTCCAACCTCCTCATTTTACGTGTAATACTGCCTTGGAAGTACAGAGAGCCAGACTGGATCACAGATCATATCTATTCATGCCAACCACAAGTCTTATATATGTATATATATATATATTTACACAGCCTCACATTTAAATCCTACCCACTTAAAAATGAGAAAACTGACACTTAAATTAAGTGACTTGTCCGTGCATTCACACAGCTATTCAGCAGCAGATACAGGTTTGAATTGAGGTTACTGGCTCCAGAATCCAGGGTTCTTTAAGAAGACAAAAGGCTTTCAAATCATCCCATACCAAAATTTACTAAATTTTAGTCAGCATGAATCACCTCTATCTTTTCAACAAAGAGGCTTCAGTGAAAACACTCAGGGAGATTATGGTATTCATAACTTTTTTTTCTTTTTAAAAAATTCAACATTTTCCCCAATTACATGTAAAAACAATTTTTAACACTTAACTTTTTAGTCCAAATAAGTCCGTGTTTGTTATTCAGTCATTTTTCAGTCATGTCTGACTCTTTGTGACCCCATTTGGGGTTTTCTTGGCAAAGACACTGGAATGTTTTGGCACTTCCTTCTCCAGCTCATTTTACAGATGAGAAAACTGAGGCAAACAGGGTGAAGTGAGTCACCCAGGGTTACACAGCTAGTAAATGTGTAAAGTCAGATTTGAACTCAGGAAGAAGAGTCTTCTTGACTCCAGGCTGAGTGCTACCCAGCTGCCCCAGTCTACGGTATTATTTACTCCCCAAAAGCGTTTTGAAAGAAGCACTTGTGATTTCACAAGTATTATGGTTTGCGCAGTTCAAGGAACGCAAAATTGAGGTGCATCAGGTTAAAAGCTGATGATGAGCGATGATTACAAAGTTTTGGAAAGGTCCCTTTAAACAGAAACAATTGGACTTCAAAGGGATGCACTAAGTAACACCCCACTTCTCAGGCTTCCTGTTCACAAGTCATGAGCTTACAGCAGGATACATACAATTGGATCACATCCTGTTTATAAAACCTGTATTAATAGGAAATCCTTTCATTACAAAGGCTTGCTTTTTGTAAAAAAAAAAAAATTGTGAAGTTTGAAAAACAAACCACAGATGTTTCAGTAGCAAACCACAGAATGTTCAGTATAAAATTGACACTCTAAACCATGGATCTACTGGCAAGCTAGGTGGCGCAGCGGGTAGTGCTCTAGGCCTGGAGTCAGGAAGACTCATCTTCCTGAGTTCAAATCTGGCCTCGGACACTTACGAGCTGTGTGACCCTGGGCAAGTCACGTTTGCCTCAGTTTCTTCATCAGTAAAGTAAGCTGGAGAAGGAAATGGTAAACCACCCCAGTATGTTTGCAAAGAAAACCCCAAGTGGGGTCAAGAAGATCACAACAATGCAGCTATTAAAGGCAACGTTTAGTAGCTAGGATGCTGGACCTGAAGTCAGGAATACCTGAGTTCAAATCTAGCCTCCAACACTCACTAGCTGGCAAATCACTAAACTTCTGTTTGCCTTAATCCACTGAAGAAGGAAATGGCAGACCGGTTCAGTATATTTGCCAAGAAAATCCCATACAGGGTCACAAAGAGTCAGGCACAATTGAACAAATGAATAACCACACACAGCTATTAAATACAGGATGTCTCAGAATTCTTAGTGCAATTTTATTGTTGTTTTTCCTTCATAGATGAGGAAACTGAGGCCCAAAGAGGTTAAGTGACTAGTCCAGGCAGGTAGGATTTGAACTCAGGTCCTCGGATCCCAAGTTCGTTCTTTTCACTGTTCCTACAGCCGCCTCACACTCTATCGTGACTCACCTCTAGATTTGTTATGAAGAAGGTACTTTGTAAACCTTAGAGTGCTATAGAAATGGAAATCTGTAGGGTGAGCACAGAAAGATCACTGGCTTGGCAATTGAAGGGCCTAGGTTCTAGGCCCACTCTGTCTCCTCACTCTTTGGACATCAGTTCTCTCCTCTGTAAAATAAGGACCCATACCTCAGGCTCACTCGGGTACTAAAAATACAGCCGTTCGATGCTTACTTACCTTTTGAGCATTTCTAATGCAGGAGGGGGATCTTTTCTTTCTGGCTCTCCGCTCCAGGGAGCTGTGTCTCTGCCTTCCCCTCCTAGGACTAGAATGCAATTGCTTCCTGTCAGCCTGAGCTTTCCTCTGAGACTCTGGCAGGTCAGGAGTCAGATCGGGCTTCCAGTGCTTTGGTTCCGATGCCCCCTCATCAAGGGAATGCATGGTGGAGAGGCTGCTTCCTCCTTCTCGGTCATGGGTCTTGGAGCGCCTGCTGGCCGCGATGAGAGAGATGCTCTTTGTACTCACTGCTATCTCTTTCAAGGCCTCTGCGCTCAGTGAGGTGGCAGGTACATCCTCACCCAATTTTTTCATGTTTAAATCCAGACTGGTGGGAGAATGTAACTTGGAGACCATCTTTTTCATGCTGAGAGAATTAGGTTTCTGGAAAAAATCGCCACAGGAGAATTACCAAATAGCCTTGCATTGTTCTGACTAATAAGCAACTCTGGGCGGGTCACTTCCCAGCCCCGGACAGACCCCAGTTTCTTCACTGTAAAATGATGGAGTTGAACTAAACGATCTCTAAGGTTCTTCCTAGTTCTAATTTATTTCAAATCTGTAATTCTGGAACAGGGTAAGAATATGCTTAGACTTTTCTGTATGAACCCCCTTGGGCAGTCTGGTGAAACCTATAGACCCTTTTGCAGAAGAATCTTTTTAAATATATAAAATAAAATAAATAGGATTACAAAGAAAACAAAAAATTAATGAAAATAGAGATGTATTTTTTTTTTCCATCTGAATTCATGGACCCTCTGAAATCTGTGCACGGACCTGTGGTCCTCCTATCAATATAGGTTGGTATCTTTTCTATTCGTCTTAGAAAATTGCCTAGAACACTGAGGTTAAGTGACTTGATCAAAGTCATACAGTCAATATATGTCAGTGGTAGGACTTGAACCTAGTTCCATCTTGTTTAAACACTAACTCTCTCTTCACTATGCTTATCTAAGTGGCTATTTTTGCTGTTGCTGAGTTGTATCAGTCATATCCAACTCTCTGTGACCCAATGTGGGGTTTTCTTGACACAGATACCAGAGCAGTTTGCCATTTCCTTCTCTAGCTCATTTTACAGATGTGGAAACTGAGGCAAACAGGGCGAAGTGACTTGCCTGGGTATGTGTCTGCAGCCATATTTGAACTCAGGAC
Organism: Phalanger gymnotis; assembly: GCA_028646595.1. Classification (NCBI taxonomy): domain Eukaryota; kingdom Metazoa; phylum Chordata; class Mammalia; order Diprotodontia; family Phalangeridae; genus Phalanger; species Phalanger gymnotis. Next base: position 420,821,908 of record CM053622.1, read on the forward strand.
CTCCTGACTCCAGAGCCAGTGCTTTATCCACAGCATCACCTAGATCCTCAGTGATTGAATAAGGGCCATTCAGAGGACATAGCATCCCTTCACCCAAATTAAACTTAAGCTCTCAAGGGGAAGGGAACAAAGGAATAAATCATTTGTTGAGCACCTACTATTTGCCAGGCATTGTACTAAGCAGTTTAAAAACATTACCTCATTTGATCCTCGCAAGAATCCTGGAAGATAAGTGCTATCATGATCCTCATTTTACAGTCAAAGAAACAGAGGCAGACAGAAGTGACTTGCCTGGGGTCACATAGAGCTAGTAAGTGAGGTAGGATTTGAACTCAGGTCCTCCTAACTCTAGGCCCAGAGCTCTATCTATTGTACAAACTAGATGCCTCAAGGAATTATGGGAACATGCAGTAGATTTTTTTCACAGCCTAACCACTCTGATACCTTGAACTACGCAATGTAAGGTCTAACACCCATTTTAGTTTAGGGTGATTCTTTTCCACACAAATAGTTGCTTCTCTTCCTCCAAACTGATACTTTACCTGGTCCTCAGTCTACGTCGTGACTCCAATGTTCACTAAAATGTAAAAATTACTTGACTGTAAAAACCACATAGATCGTTGGCTGGCTTTCAAGCTCTATCACTATCCGCAAATGTGAAGTCGGTCATTTGCCTTCACTTTTGTCAGCCTCCTATCAATCGCTCACTCAATCAGCATGCATTTATTACATATTACTCAATATGCTAGATACTAGGGATGCAAGACAAAAGACAAACTATTCAGGCCCTCAAGGAGCTTACCTTCTCTTGGGGCAGATAATGCATACCCCCTTCTCGTGATCTTCACTCTTATTAAAGACCCATCCCTCTAATGAAAAGCTAGGATCAGTCATTTGCCCTTCACCATGAATTTAAATCATATACCTACTCCCAGAGGGATGTCTAGCTGTGGAGTGAAATCACTGTGGTATAATGGAGAAAATGGTAGAATTAGAGTTCAACAGACCTGAGTTCGAATCCTGCCTTTACGCTTAACTAATTTTTTTTTAACCTTGGTCAAGTCACCTCCCTTTCTAGAGAGCAACTAAAGAACTTGGATATAAATTCCATTTGTACGATCCCAGCTCTGCTATTTGCTAGCTACATGCTCATTTTTGTTGTTGTTCAGTTGTGTCTGACTCCAGGGGGTTTTCTTGGCAAAAATTCTACAGTGGTTTGCCATTTCTTTCTCCAGTGTGCTCCTATTTTACAGATGAGAAACTGAGGCAAATAAGGGTCACACAGCTAGTACGTGTCTGGTGCTGGATTTGAACTCAAATCTTCCTGACTTTAAGCCTGATGCTCTATCCACTGCCCCACCTAGCTGCCCCACCATGATCATTAGCAAGTCAACCTCTTCAGTTTCTTCACCTGTAAAATGAAAGGGTCAGACTAGACAACCTCTAAGGTCCTTCTCAACTCTGAATCTATGATCCTATAAAAAGGCTTTGCCCTTGGCAAAAAAGTAATTTGAAAGATCAGCATCTTCCTCGAGCCATTAAAATCATGACAGCTTTCTACCCTGTCTTAGTCTATGACTCTGTATTATTCTACTTGGCCAGAACACTCTGGTGGTTTGATGCCATTCTATTTCATGGGAAAATATTACTTCATGATTAAATGAATTATTAAATATTAAAATATTACTTCATCTTTCCCTGGGAGTAGAATAGCAGCAAACCACCAAACAGTCTACCCTCTATATGCATTTCTGGCTAGAATTTATCAAAAGGGCTGGTAAGAGCGTCTTTTCAAAGAACCCCTTCCTCACTCTGTTCCACTGCTTCTAAATGTGACCCTGCCTATACTTCCAAGAACAGAGCGACCTACAGGGAGGCTCACGAAGAGGCTGTGATAGATATACCAACCTCATGAACCGGAGGAGTTATCAGGAGGCGAAAGGAAGTCGGAGTGAGAAGAGAATCTCTCTTTCCTGGTTTTTTAGATGGAGTGACTTTTGATGACTTGTAACCTTCACTGGAAGCACAAAAACACGGAGAAGCAGAAGTCAAACTACATGTCCAGGGAGACACTTGTTATCAAAGGAAAAGGGAAGGGAGAAATAGATATCAATCAACAAGCATTTATTAAGCACCTACTATATACTGGGCACTATGCTAGGCCCAGGGGATACAAAGATAGAAAGGAAATAGTCCCTGCCTTCAAGAAATTTACATTCTATCAAGGGTGACAACATGTGCCTATACTTATATATAAAATATATACAAAATAATGGGGAAAGAGATAAGCAAGTGAGGGACTGTGGGTCAGGGAAGGCTTTATGTAAAAAGCTCAGCTTGAGCTAAGTTTTGAAGGAAAGTAGGCATTCTAAGAGACAGAGGTAAGAAAGAAGTGTATTCCCAGAAAGGAGGGGGTGGGGCAGGGTTGGGAGTGGGGGAGAGAGCCAGAACTAAGTAATCCAGATAAGAGTGTCATCTATGAAAATGAGTATCATAAGGGCCAGTTTGGCTGAAATGTAGAATGTAGAATGTGGGAAAGGGACTATTGTAAAACAAGGATGAAAAGTAGGTTGGGGAGCCAGGTTGTGAAGGGCTTTAAATGCGGAAACAGAGGACCAGATCCTAGAGTTAAAAGGAAGTTTCTTGGGTAGGGGGATGGACTTGTTCAGACTTATGTTTTAGGAAAATCACTTAGCATCAGTGTAAGAAATAGACTGGAGAGGAGGACAATGGAATCAGTTAGGAAACTGTTACAATAGTCTAGGCAGACCCATCCATCTGGGATTACAAACATTGACTATAGAAAGAATTTAAAGATGGTCACTGAAGACCACTTGTAACATTCAACAATTAAACTGTTCACACTAGTCTTACAGCACAAACTCATGAATGGTACACAATGAAATAATACGTACAAAAGCACTTGTGCAATAGCTATCCATGAATACAGTGTATCATTATTCTTATTTCTGCTGTGGTCCCATGCCAACATTTTCCTCTGCGTCATCTGTTCTCACTCTTGTTGTTATTATTCAGTCATGTCCAACTCTTCATGACCCCGTTTGGGGTTTTCTTGGCAAAGATACTAGTTTGCCCTTTCCTTCTCCAGATCATTTTACAGATGAGGAAACCAAGGCAAACAGGGTTAAGTGACTTGCCCAGGGTCACACAGCTAATAAGTGTCTGAGGCCAAATTTGAACTGAGAAAAATGCAAGCATCTTGACTTCAGGCTGGGCACTCTATCCACCTAGCTGACCCTTTTCCCACTCTACTCAATTTGAACATCTTTCCCAGAAAATTGATCCTGCTGGAGCAGATAATGATGATATGGTGACCTCCTTAAGAATGTTAATGTCCACTTCTTGAGCCACTTATTGTCAAGGCAAAACTTTATGCTTTGTGTATGTAAAGATCTTTACAGGGTTAAGTTAAATGATGGATATATGATATATATTAATAAATCATCACAATAAAGAGAGATTTTTCCTAACAAAAAAAATGTTAATATCCAGAAAGACTCAGATCTGGCCATGTCATGGACTGCTTTTGCACTGTCTGGCCTGGGAACCAATGCTGTGAAGTATTTCCAGGATCAGCAATAAAAATAGTGCTCACTGTCCTCAGTTTGTCTTAGAATCTCTGCTACCTGCCCCTAACTCTTTCCAGGGTTTGCCCAGGGTGCCATAATTCCTAGTAATGTTTCTGGCTATAACTGGGAGTCACATCTCTTACTGCTTTAAACACAATCATGTGTTTTGGCAATTCGTTTATCTGCAGTCTAGTCTACTGGTGAGCCTATGATTTAGACACTGGTCAAGATACCTTGCAGCTAACCAAAAAAAAAAAAAAGGTAAAACTAAAGTAGGTGCTTTGCTGACCCTTTAAATCAGGAATTCTTAATCTTTTTTGTGTCTTGAGCTCCTTTGTCAGTCTACTGAAGTCTATGGAACCCTTCTCAGAATATTTTTAAAGGCATAAAATACATAGGATTACAAATTATATTAATTATATTAAAATAAAGTTATCAAAATATTCTTAAAAAGCAAGTTCATGGACCCCAGGTTGAAAACCCCTATTCTAGATAAAGAACCCAGAAACTGAATAACTTTGAGATTGGTAAAAATTACTCAATTGGCATCTGTGAGTATAATAAACATTTAAAAAAAATATTCTGTGTTTAAGAGAAATCTCTTAATATTAAAAATAGAACCAAGAAAGGAATTATCCTTAGATACTCCTCCTGGGCCATGGTCCCAGAAAAAGAAAATGATAGCAATCTCTCCATTACCTGTCTGGCTCTATAACGATAGGTGGAAGTTCAAATTTTGCTCCCCAAGGAAGATCTTTCCTATTGTCAAGCTGGTCTCTGTTGGTATCCTCTTTATGCAGCTCCATCTGTTGAGCTATATTCAGAACAGAACCATCCTGGGACCACAAAGAAAGAGAGCTGGGTAAGATCAAGTGCGGACACAGCATGGACTATTTAGTTCAAATAACTCCCTGAGGACCTTTTGAGGAAGTCCTACTAGCCTAATGAAGCACCTTTGGAAATCAACCCACTGAACAGCTCCCTCATTAAGGTTTACAGCTTGTTTTCAGCTGAGCTTTATCTGGCCACTGAGGGAAAGAAGAGATGCTTAGCAGAAGGGGTTAAATCAGCTGGGACTTACACAGATTATCCATTTCCCCAGCTCCTCCATTTTGCATGCCACATAAGAAGGCACTTGTTTATGGAGTGCCCTTTGTTGAAGGAGGCTTTCTGAGCCCTGCCCCAGTGTGGAGCTTCTAATAAAGCATGTCCTTGGGATCAATAGCCTTTTCAGTGTATAACCCTATAATAACCCAAATAGCCTTCCTGACTCACTAAATTTAAAGCCCTGAGAAAGCTCAAAATCCTTGAGTCATTGTGTAAGAGTAAGTCCAGCGGGAATGGCCCAAAGGCCACAAATCAAATGGGGAGTTTGAATATCGACTAGCTAACAATTCCCCAAGAGTCTTCCCTCCCCCCACTAGCATGAATCAGCACCAGTATCCTAATTAAGACTCCTTGCTCCCTTCCCCCAATGCCTGGTCCTGCCTGACTCAGATAAGAACCCTGTGAAAAACCAGACTTTGCTGGTTTGGGTGACCTATTCATTCCCTTTAGAGACCCAACAGAGTATATAATTCCACCTGGAATTGGACTATTTCCACCTTCCTTCCTGAAGGAAGGTGCCCTTTACATTGTAAGGATGTCTCTTCAATAAAGCTGACTCACTTCACTGTCTTGCTGTCTGATCTCATGTTGTTACATTCCAAATTTCCTCATACCAGCCCTTGGTACGCCAAACCTTCCTGTTGTTTCATTGTTTTTCAGTCATGTCTAACTCCTCATGACCCCTTTTGGGGTTTTCTTGGCAAAGCTACTGGAGTGTTTTGACATTTCCTTCTCCAGCTCATTTTATGGGTAAGGAAACTGAGGCAAACAGGGATAAATGACTTGCCCAGGGTCACACAGCTAGTAAGTGTCTGAGGTCATATTTGAATTCAAATTCCTGACTCCAGTACTTCCTGGCACTCTATCCACTGTGCCAACTAGCTGAACCTTCCGAAGCCTGCATTAAGACTTATTCATTGATGCATCACTTAGGAGCAGTCACTATCCATAGAAGTGTCTGATATGCCCTTAATTGAGATAAAAACTTTCTATTTGCCTCTATCAGCATTACAGGATTATAAGATTAAGAGATGAAAAGAGTGTTAAATGTCATCTCATGTCATGGAAACTCCATAGTGTAATGGATTTCAGAGCTGGAAGGGCCCTGAAAAGGCAACTAGTTCAATCCCCTCATTTTACAGATAAAGAAAATGAGACCCTGGGAGCAGAAGTAATTTGTCCAGGCTACACCTGTGGAAAGTAGATTCAAACCCAGTTAGAAGGGTAGTTAATAGAGCACAGAAGCTCTTTCTTAGGCAAATAAGGGTGGGAATAACAAAGAATACCTCCAATCTTGTTAAGATCATTGCCTGCCCTACCTCCTGAAGTGATTACTGACATATCTAAGGTGCAGTATTGCTGGACCTAGAGTCAGGAAGTCCTAATTTTGTCTCAGACACTTACTGTGTCTGTGTGACCCTGGGCAAGTTACTTAACTTCTGTTTGCCTCAGTTTCCTCAACTGTAAAATGGGGATAATAACAGTACCTAACTCCCATGGTTTTTGTAAGGAACAAATGAGATAATATTTGTAAAGCGCTTAGCACAGCACAGCACGGCACTTAGTTGTCACTGTTGTTGTTTGTCCTTTGTTCTTGAAGAGGACCATGACGTCAGGGAGGGGATGCCATGACATGCAAGTGAATTGGATTTAAGTGAGGGAGGGCTGTACAAATTCACCAGCCTCACTTTCTCCTCCAGAGCCATCTGGGTCCAGTGGTAAGATATAGATCAGGACAGTGGCGCTATATAAATACTTTTTCCCTTCATTGCTCTCCCCCTCCTCCTTCTCTAACTCCAAATTCGGGGATTTTTCCACATAATACAAGTTAAAACAAAAAAACAAGTGAGTGATTGTAATAAACCTAGGCTCTATTTATACTAAGAATGACCCCAAAAAAGTGTAAAATTCATACTTAAAATCTGGTTTCAGTTTTAGTAGACAACAGTCACAGAAAGTGACAGCTGCTGTCACTGGGGATGCTAAGCTATCATTAAAAGATATTCAATGTGGAAGCACATTCAGAACTTCCTCTTTAGTTCAACTAGAAATACTAAAATACAAATATTTCTCTAGCCTAAAACCCTTTTCCAGACATCTCCTTAAAAGTATAGGTAATAGGTAGAGAACAAAAGGTCTTTCTTAGGAAAATATTCATTTTTCCATAAGTGAAATAAAAATTTTCTATAAACTATTTATATTCCCAAAGGGTAGAAATAATAGTGAATGTCTCCAGTCTGGTTAAGATCATTGCCTTCCCCCACCCCTTTCTGAAGTGAATGGGCTACTGACATATCTAATGGCCGTCGGTTTCACCGTTCCAGAAGAACACTTGTGGGGAGCCGTCAAAGAAGGACCTGAATAATGACTATTGTTCTAAGAGACTAACCCCAAATTGTATTTTAACAAGATCATTATAAATATTACTCAAGTTTTCTTGGCAAAGGAACACATCTGCAAGCTTGGGAGGACTATGTCAATTTGTACATCTTTCTCTAAGCTAGAAAATGATTGGATGTTAGATTAATGTTAATTGAAATTATTTCTAGCAGGCTTGTGTCTAAAATGAATAATGCAATATTAATCATTTTTCTTCTACAGAAGCCATTAGTCTTCTGCACCAGCAAAGATCAGAAGTAAGTCTGTCGACTGTCATTTTTTTCCAAAAGCAAACTTTTCAGAGAAGTTCAGGAATTCAAGTCCTTGTGAACCCAGGGCTTAAGAAGAAAGAAAACTACCTCAGAGGAAATAAGTTACTTATTTTGTATGTTTAATATGATTTTATAAGTATAACCTAATATCAAATTGCTTGCTGTCTTAGGGAGGGAAAGGAAGGAGGGAGAAAAAAGTTTGGAACTCAAAATCTTATAAAAGTGAATGTTGAAAACTTTCTTTACATGTAATTGGAAAAAAATAAAATACTATTTTTTTAAAAAACTTGAGATATTAAAAAAGTTATCTATTTTGTCAAGATTTAGAAGCAAATGATTACTAGACAATTTACTTGGGCAATTAAATCCTACCGCCATTCACAGAAGACCACAGTGGTCAGGCAAACTACTCTCCACAAAGGAAATCTTATTTAGCCCAAAACACAAATCCTCTCTAATAGATCCCCAACAAGTGGTCACCAAGGTTTCACTTGAAAACTCCAGTGAAGAGGAACCCATTCTCTTCTGAAATTGCCTAATGTATGTTTTTGGTTTGTTTGGGTATGCTTGGGTGGGGTGTGGGTTGGAGGTAATCAGGGTTAAGTGACTTGCCCAGGGTCACACAGTTGGTAGGTATGTAAGGCTAGATTTGAACTCAGGTCCTCCTGACTCCAGGGCTGGTGCTCTATCCACTGGGTCACCTACTTGGCCTCTCCTAATCCACTTTTGAACGGCACTAATTGTGAAGCTTTTCCTTACCTCACACCATAACCTGCCTCTCTGCAGCTTCCCTCTATCCTTCCTTTTGCCCCCTAAAGCCAGGCACAAGTCTCACTCCTCTCCCAAGAGAAAACCCTTCAAAAATTTGAAGATAGATATGTTTCCCACACACACACCCCTAAATCTTCTCTTCAAGTTAAACGTTTCTCCATTCTTCCAGTGATCTTCATATGGTACTGCCTTGAGGTCACTCCCAGGTTGCACTTCTCTGGATACACTCCAACTTGCCAATATCTATCTGGAACTGAACACAGTGCTCTAAATGTGGACAAATCATCATCCCCTATGTTTTAGATGCTATGCCTCTCTTAAAGAGTACTAAAACTTCATCAGCTTTTTCAGCTGCTAAGTTGAATTGACTTTGTAGTTGAACCAATAGTTCGCTAAAGTTCCCAGACCTTTTTTACTCAAATGGTTATCTAGTCGTGTTTGTTCCATCTTGAATTAACCCAATGTAGGACTTAAGTTTATCTCTATTAATAAATTACATTATATTTTGTTTGGCCTGTTGAGTTTTTTTGGAATCTGACTTTGTCATCCAACTTTATAGCTACCCTTCCTTGTTATGATGCTCTGGGAATCCAAGAATCTTCATATTTTGATCCACCATCCTTATCTTGGTGCGATGGAAAGATCACCAAACCAGGAGTCAGAAGACCTGGTTTCTATTTCCAGCCTCATCACAACTAGTTGTGCAACTTTGCGCAGGTCACTTGACTTCTCTGAGACTTGGTTTCTTTGTATGCTAAAATTAAAATTGGGCTACCTAATCCTCCAGATTCCTTCCAGTCATTTAAAATTGGATAGAATCAACCATTCTATCCAACCTTATCAATGTGCTACATAATGTGAATGAAACAAAGAAATTTAAGACATATGGCACAGTCCTTGCTCACAAGGTGTTAGTTGAAGGTCAGCCTAGGTGGAGATCAATGGAAATACTTTAAAATTTTAAAGACAGTATAAGGGTTAAATAATAACATAAGCTATGTCACTTAATAATATATGTGTAATCTGTTACAAAGTGAGTGGTACAGTCTATAAGAGCTGCAAATTGAGAGGAGGCAGATATCTATATTCATTTCACAATCTGGCCCCAACCTATCTTTTACACTTCTTTTATACTACTCCCTGCACTCTATGGGTCAACCAAACTGGCCTCTTTTGTTTTTCTCACACCTATCATTCCATTTCCTATCTTTTCATCGGCCGTCTCTCATGTCTGATGTCTACTCTGTCCTTGCTTCCACCTTTTAGAATCCCTGTCTTCCTTCAAGACAAGGCTTAATCATTACTATCACTACATGGGGATTTTCCCGATCCTCTAATGGCTGGTGTCCTTCCTCCCCCAGCTACCTTGTATTTAACTCTCTTCTATTTATTTTGTATTCATTCTGTGTATATTTGTAAGGGTGAATGTTTCCAAAGACACCCCTATTAGTGAAATTACAGAAGGCACAGAAACCTTAATTAATATCAATCAATAAGCAGAATAAATTAGGCATTAAGGAATTTTCCTAAGTCTCATCACAATGCGTGGACCAACTCTTAATCAAATTAAAAGGCTCATAAGACTTTGGGCCATTAGACGATGGCATATGGTGCCACATAGGAAACATCTTAGGCTACAGACAAAAAGAACACTTAGTCCAGTGGTGAATTCACAAGCATCAGATGAGTCTAATGGTTGTGTGTGGTTGTGGTTTGTCCTTCATTCTTGAAGACAACCATGACATCAGGAAGATGATGCCATGACTTGCAAGTGAACTGGATTTAAGTGAGGGAGGACTGTGCAAAGTCACCAGCCTTACTTTCTTCTCCAGAATCATCTGGGTCCAGTGGCTAGATTTAGATCAGGGCAATTGGAGCTGACCCAGCAATAGGGATACTAAAAAGAGGCAAAAGAAAGCTCTTGCCCTCAAGGAGCTTAAGATCTAATGAAGCATGGGGCAGCTAGGTGGTACAGTGAGTAGAGCACTGGCCCTGGAGTCAGGAGGACTTGGGTTCAAATCCGTCCTCAGACACTTGACACAGGTACTAGCTGTGTGACCTTGGGCAAGTTGCTTAACCCCAATCGCCCTGCCAAAAAAAAACCCAAAAAAAAACAAAACAAAACAAAAAAAAGATCTAATGAAGCAGCTTAGGGTTAGAGCTGGAGGGGATCTAAGAGATCATCTGCATGTAAGCCAGCAAATAAATAGCCCAATTCTATCTATCTATGAACCATTATAGAATTCCAGTCAAGAACCTGCGAGGAAACTGCTCTTGGAGCTAGCATGTTAGCATGTTCTCTCTCTCTCTCTCTCTCTCTCTCTCTCTCTCTCTCTCTCTCTCTCTCTCTCTCTCTCTCTCCTCCTTTCCACCCAATGACCAGGTTATTAGAGAGACTGGACCATTAGCCAATAATTCATCTAGAGGACACACCAAGGACAAACATGGATACAGAAATGTAGTTGCCCTAAGGAAGAAGCAGTATGACCCCTTGCACTAGAGACAAGTGCTGGTTGTGGACTTTAGAAAGGCACCAACTCTCAGAGTCCAGAAGACAGCTGACTTAAGGAGAACTTCATTAGCATTCTATGAAGGAAGAAAAGGACTTTCAGCAATCAGGAGTTATGTTACCCCTTTATCACAGTGTTTTATACACATGTGCCTGGTTATCATTGTACTCCAAGCTTCAGCCCACTCTACTGCTGGACTGTATGAACTTGTGGGAGAGTGTGCCCTAGGCTTACCAGAGGAAAAGGTATTGTACCAACTTTTATAACTATACTATCTTATTAATACCTTTGCCAAAAGCTTATTGAGGGTGCTGGATGATCATCAAAAGGAAATACAACGGTGGGGGCTCGTGGACGACTTTACTAGAAACCTGGTCTCTCAAGGGTACTCCAAGTACTCTGAAGTACTAGAATAGTAGTTGGTGGCTTCTAGGGATCTGACCCACCAATAGGATTAGGAGTTGGGGAAGTCACCCAACAGAAAGTGCTACGTATTCATTCTAAATATTCTTACATGTGTTAATATTGTGCATGTTAAGTTCCTCAAGAATAGAGATTGTCTCGTTCTTTATATTTGTATTTCCAGAATCTAGCATGTAGTTGGAATTAAATAAATGCTTGTTGATTGACTAATTTAATGGAATGGGAAACTCCCACTAGTCCTCAGTCATGCTGGTCTCATAGTTCCCAAAGATACCAGGCCCAGTCCTACTTCTAAGCTTTTATCCATGCTGTTCCCTCACTTTCCTCTGCACCAAAATAAAGCCCTACCACTAAAAAGAACGCAGCTTGTAAAATCATCAGAAAGAGCTAGAAGGCACCTTAGAGAGTCCAAGCCCAACCTCGCAGTTTACAGATTATGAAAATGAGGCCCAAGCGATGTTAGGTAATTTTCCTTAGTCCACACAAAGTAAGCATCAGAGGCATCTGAACCCAGGTCCTCTGACTCTGAGTCTGGAAAACTTCCCATTGTGCTCCTTGGAAGGGACCTCAGAGGTTAGTATAATAGTTCTGAAGTTGGAAGGGTCTTTAGAGGTCTTCTTGTCCAAACCCCTCATTTTACAGGTACTTGAAGCCCAGAGAGGTGAAAAGACTTGTCCAAAGCCATGAAGATAGCAAACAAAAGAGCCAGGAAATGAAGTCCCATGACTCCAAGATCAACACTGCACTTCGCACTATGCCAAGTTGTCTCCCAATTCAACCCTCATTTATTGAGCCCTAACTACGTTCAAGGAACATTGGGGATATAAAGAAAGATGTGGCAGTCTCTATTCTCAAGGAGTTTACCTTGTCCTGAAGAATCTGACAACCCCTACCTGAGCAGGACCCTCCCTCAAGTTCTCCCCCTACAAAGTGTTCTCTAACCTCTCTAGTTCATGCTGAGCTCTCCATCCTCTGAACCACCAGAGCTATGAACATCTCTGGCCCTAGACTTTTCTAAGAGTGAGCCAGATAGACAAGAAGGTAAACCAGCCTTACCCTGAGGGAGTTAAACATCACTGAGTGGAGCAGAAGTAGACGATTTAGGGTCCCCTCTTCTAATTCTTGAGAGTAAAGTCGATATCTCTTTTCCAGTGGCTCGGGTACAGGAATCCAGTTACCTTCGTCACATCCCAGAATGGCAAAGATGTTCCAATAAGAGATGAGACAAAAAGAAAAAAAAATCAAGTGAGCCATCCATCCAATACCTGTGCTCCCTGATTAGATTATAAGCTATTTGAGGTTAGAAGATATGTCCTTGCATGGAACTTATTCGAAAGTCTACTGAGATTCCAAGAGTCAAACAAAGTATGTCTAAATCTGCACTATTATAGGACTTCAAAAAATTCAACCAAATTTGGTAAAGCAGGACTACATAATGGCAACACACAAACAAACCAAGACAAAGTATTGTGATTTACCATGCCCCAATCCCAGTCTCTATGCCCACAGACCTCTCCCTGAAAGCTGATCATCCCATGGCCTTAAACAGAACTGAACCTAGCACTTCACAAACATTAGGCCTAAGATTATCTTCTGACTTGTGGGATAATCAGAGTCTTCAGGCACAATGCTCACAAGCACTTGTTTTCTCATTGAAGCAGAGTTTTCCAAACTGTAGCATATACCCTGCCAAGGAAGGGAATGGGATTCTGGAATAGGGATAAGAGAAGCATGAAGCATTAGCTAACATTATTGAATAAATTTGAGCACGACTCCAGAATGAATACATCCATTTTTTAAAAATGAAAACTAAGTTCAAACCAAAGACATAAGATCTCCAGATAGAATGTAAGCTCATTGAGAGTCGGCATTGTTTTACTCTTCGTATCTGTACCCCTAGTGCCTAGCACAGCACCTGGCACAAATTAGACACTTAATAAATGCTTATTGACTGATCAAGTGATGGAGCATGAGCCCATAGGATCACAGTCTAGATCTGGAAGGGACCTTGGAGATCATCTAAGGTTATGTCACTCATTTTATAGATGAGGGATTAAGTCAGCAAAAACTACTAAACTTGCCAACTCACTAAACTTAGACTAAACATGCTATCGTTCAGTCACTTTCAGTAATGTCTGACTCTTCATGACCCCATTTGGGGTTTTCTTGGCAAAGTTAGTAGAGTAGTTTGCCACTTCCTTCTCCAGTTCATTTTACATATGTGGAAACTGAGGCAAACAGGATTAAGTGACTCACTCAGGGTCAGAGAGCTAATGTCTAAGGCCAGATGTGAACTCAGGAAGATGAATTTTGATTCCTGGCCCAATGCTATATCCACTGCACTTAATCTCCTGAATTCATTCCAAGTAATAATAAATGCAGCCCAGAATTTGTTTAATATGGGGTGTACAAATGAGGTCAAATTTAAGAGAAATTTAAAGGATTTTATTAATAAATGTGCATTACATTTTTTTACAGTGAAGAATTATTTGTATCTGGTTATAAACATTATAATAAATTCTTGATTAGAATAAAATATGAACTAAGAAGATTATTCCCATAATTTTTTTTAAATAAAGTGGGAGGGGGTGGAGTGGCCATCATTGCATAAAATTTGAAAATTACTGCCTTAAGTATAAGGGTGGGGCAGAGTTGGACTGGGTGAGAAAGGGATGTAGCTGTCCAAAAGTTAGAGCTGCTCTTTCACAACAGTTAAAACAAATGATCATGCATGGTGTAACTTCAGGAGTCTGAGGTAGGCTTCTGTCCAAAGTGACTTTTCTCACTCAGCGAATGAAGCCTGAAAATTTAAAGGGTTTTTCCTTTTCTTTGCCTTTGACTCCAGAGATATCAAACTCACAGAGGGCCAACAGCCCTATACTTCCTGGTGTAGCCTGAACCAGATTAAAATGTAATTGGGAAATGTTTAACAAAATAAATAAAAATACAGTAAAACATTGAAAATGTTAATTTGTGGTTTTCTAAGTCAATATTCAGTCCACGGGGGTTTCTTTCTATATGAGTTTGACATGTCTTCTAGAACATTCAAATGAAAATATTGGTCAATGACATACTGCTTAAGAAAAGTTCAGTTTCCAGGAACACAGGATAATGGGCCCTACTGTCCTTTGTCTTGATTAGGCCATATCTGGCACTTTGGGTTCAGTTCTAAGCACTCCATGTTAGAAAGGACACTAGAGAGTGTGCAGGAGAGCAGTGAAGACAGTGATGGCCTCATATTCGTGCTATGAAGGAATTGAGGATGTGGTAGGTGGCACAGTGGATAGAGCATTGGGTCCTGAAGTTAGGAAGATTCATCATCTTCCTGAGTTCAAATCCAACCTCAGACACTTCCTAGCTGTGTGACCCGGGGCAAGTCACTTAACCCTGTTTGCCTCAGTTTCTTTACCTGTAAAATGTAATGTAAAATGAGCTAGAGAAGGAAATGGCAAATCGCTCTAGTATCTTTGCCAAGAAAACCCCAAATGGGGTCAAGAAGAATCAGAAACACTCAAAGAACAACAAGCCTGGAGAAGAAGGGGCAGTGGGACACTTATAAAGGGTATCAATTGCACTAAGACTTTTGAATATCATGTATTTATATTTTTACCAGATCCTTCTCTAAAAGCAGGTTTTTAAAAAGTCATATTTGAAGTAAAAAGGACAAGGAAGACAAGCCTACTTCTAGGAAAAGATGGTGTGTTAACAGATGAACAAAAGAAAACAGAACAGCTCAATTCCTATTTTGTGAATTGAATTCTTCTCTGGTGAGCACAATTATATTCAGCGAGAGGAACAAACATTGGAAAGAGAAAATCGAAGTCCAAGAGAACCAAGCAGACAACAGAGAAGTATCTAGTTGCTTTAAAGTTATATAGCTCAGAAAAATCCCATCCCAGAGTACTGAAATGATGATGATGATAAATTTATGTAGTACTTTAAATTATGTAAAGCACTTTACAAATATTATCTCATTTTATTGCCATAACAGTCCTGGGAGATTGGGGCTATTATTATCTCCATTTTACAGATGAGGAAACTGAGGCAGACAAAAGTTAAGCTACTTGTCCAGGGTCACAAAGCCATTAAGTATCTGAAATTAGACTTGAACTCAGGTCTTCCTGGTTTGAAAGATCTTACAGATGTGATCAAGTAACTACTGTCATGCAGAAGATGAAATTTAACAGAAATAATTGCAAAGTTCTTTATTTAACTTCATTTGAAACTAACCCAAAAATAGTACCTTGTATTTTATGTAACACCTTACAGTTTACAAAGTGGTTTCATATTAGTCATCAAATCTCTCAACAACTGTGTTTTTATCCTATTTTGGGGGAGTGGGGCAGATCTCTGATTTCATTGGCGTAGGGTACAATACATGAAGAAATCCCTTTACCAATGCAGATCGGCAACTTCTAATCTTATAGTTATCTAGGACACTATACAGTAAGTGACTTGCTCAGGGTCATAAAATCTGTAGGTTTCTGAGGCAGGGAATTCAGGCCTTCTGACCCCAAGGCTATCTCTAGTCATTATGACATTCTGCCTTGTTCTCAAAGTAGACCTTAGAAAACTGACTCACAGAGAAGTTATGTGATTTGAACAAGGCCGCATGACTAGTGCATTCTGAAGTTGGTCTTCAGACTTCTACTAATCTACAATATGCTCCTTCACCATATTGACAAGGTGGGGTGGGGAAGCTCACGTAATTATAATGACAGATACATCAGATATAACACATCTTTGGTAGTTAATAGTAGTATTATCGCTAATACAGTACTTAGTAGTATATTATAATAGTGTATATAATATTGCATCATGATATTATAACACTAATTTTCCAAGTTAAACTTCCCCAATTTCTTTAACTTTTGATCTGATAATTTCTAGACTATTCCCCAGCTTAATAAACCAAAAGTGTGATATGGCTACTAAAAAACACCTAATGTAATCTTAGACTGCTTCACATGTTGATTTTTTTTAATTCTTTTATTTCTGTGATATTTTTTATTTTTACATCATCTTCCTTTCTAAATGTGTCCCTTCTCCCTTCCTTCTTCCCTACCCAGTAAAGTACCCCTTATGACAAAGAATAAAAAAAGAAAGAAAAGCCAAGTGGTTTGGCAAAGCCAACCAACATGTGCACCAAGATAGAGTATATGGACTGTCCCACACCTATAGTCCCCCACCATTGCAAAGAAGGAAGGGGGTACATTTTCTCATCTCTTTTTTAGGACCAAGGCTCAGTCTTTATAATGGTTTCATTTTATTTGTTTTTAGGAGCGATATTGTGTTTCCCCAGAAAAGGAGAAGTCATCCTATTGCCTTTCTCTTCATTGGTCAAACAACCAGAATAACTGGGTTCCTAAACACATTTTAAGAGGGTCACTGACAAACTAAAGTACATTTAGAGGAAGGCAGTGAGATATCTAGGGAGTAGGAGTGGGGATAATCTAGAAACTATAGGTAATTAAAGACAAGAAGCCTTTTCTGATCCCCCTTAATGCTGGGTAATTATCTCCAGTATATCTCCTTTATTATCCAGTTAATTTTCTCCTCTGTTAGTTATTTCCAGTTTATCCTATATATAGTTTGTTTGTACATAGTTGTTTGCATGTTTTCTCCCCCATTAGACTGTAAGCTCTCTGAGAGCAGTGACTATCTTTGCCTTTCTTTGTATCCTCTTTGCTTATCACAGTGCCTGACACATAGTAGGTGCTTAATAAATTGTAATTGACTGACTATAGAAGCAACAGTTGAAGAAACCAGCGAAGTTTCACTTGGAACAGAAAATGCTAAGAAAAGAGATATTATATCTATGTCATCATCTCATTATAATTACATGGATTTGTCTTATTTTTCCTTGGTTCAATTTTTTTCTTGGACTGCTTTTAACAGGAAGTATTGTATCCAGATAAAGGAATCATACAACTATTCTCTACACTGGTCAAACAACAACTGGAAGAGTTGTGTTCAGTTTTGTACATTTTTTTTGACATTATCTCAAACATACACTATCTCAAAAAATATATTATCTCAGCCAGGCTAGAAGTGTATCAGCCACTCACAAACATGATCCCATTCCTGAAAAGCATAGAAACTTTCACTTGCTTTTTCCAGCCTGGGCTAGTTTACTCCCCCTCACCCTGATTCTGGAAGCTCCCCCAGGAATTTTGTATTGGTGTCAGATGTAGTGCAGACACTCAAATGACAATCCTGCCATAGCTCTGAACTCCTGAACTCAAGTGATCCACCAGCTTCAGCTTCCCTTAGTGGCAGGGATTATAGGCATGTGCCAACACACCCAACCTTAAATGTGACATTTTCAGAAGGAGGCTTACCAATTAAAGTATACTCAGAGGAGGGTAATAAGAATGATTAGGGGAAGGGGAACTGGGTGATGATCTAGAAATTATGGGACCAATAGTTAAAGAAACTGGCAAGATCTAACATGGAAAAGAAAAGACTGAGGGAGATATTATAGCCATCTTTAAATATTTTAAAAGCTGTCATTTGGAAAAGAAATAGACTCATTCTGGTTTCTTCCACAGAGGAAAATTAGAATCAAGTGCAAATGAGAGAAGCAGATTTTGTCTCAATAGTATGATACGGTAGAGAGTTGAAGGACCCAGTTTTGGTCCCCCTTCTCTGACGCTTACTACTGGTGTGGCCTTAGACACACCTTTCTCTGCATCAATTAATTCACTTGTTTTTGTTAACTCATTTGTAAAATGAGGAAGGGGAACTAGATGTTCCAAGTTCCCTTCTAATTTTAGATCTATGATGCTATGAACTTTCTAATGGTGATAATTGCCAAAAAATTGACCAAAAAAAAAGAATAGTGACAAACGCTAGAGGGATTGTGGGGAAATAGTAACATCGTTGTCCTGTTAGAGGAACTATGAACCCTGTCCAGCAATTCTGAAAAGCAATTTGGAACTATGCCCCCCCCCCAAATCATTAATTGTGCATACTCTGTGACCCAGCAATACCACTCCTGGATCTTTATACTAAAGAAATCAAAAAAAGAAGAAAAGTACCCAAGTGTACAAAAATACTTACACCTTCAACTTTTTATAGTGGCAAAGGACTGGAAACCAAAGGGAGGGCGGTGCCTATCAACTGGGAAATGATTGAAAAAGTTATGGTACATGAATGTTATAGAATATTATTGGGTTGTTAGGAATGGTGAAAGGTATGGTTCCAGAGAACTTCCCCAAAGAAACTTGGGGAAACTTGAGTGAACTAAAGAGGAGATAAGTGAACATAACCAGAAAAACTATAAAATGACAACTACATTGTAAAGAAAAACTTTGAAAAACTTGGGAACTCTGATCAATGCAATGGCCAACCACAATTCCAAAAGATCCATGATGAAACATTCTACCCGCTTCCTGACAGAGAGGTGATGGACTCAAAGCACAGACTAAAACACATTTAGGTTTTTGGACAAGACCAATTCAGGAAGTTGTTTTCTTTGACGATGTATGTTTGCAATGAGGATTTTGTTTTTCTTTTCTCAATTTGGGGTGGGGAGGAGGTAGGAAAGAGAAAAGGCAGATTTTCATAATTGAAATAAACAAAATTCTATTTTAAAAACCACTGCCAAAAAAGTAACAACTACCTGAAAATAGAATGAGCTCTTTTAACAAAGCTGTAATTAGCTCCTCATTGCAGGAAGTGTTCAAACATATGGATGACCCTCCCTCAGAGGTACTGTAGAAACCATTTCCAGATGACCTCTAAGGTCTCTACCAACTCTAAGATTCTATGGTTCTGTAAGAGTGGCAGAAGAAGGAACAGGTACTAGGCATGTGGGGAGTAGGCAGGGAGAGAAAAACATTACCAAAGTTAGAAATGAGGTGCAGAAAGTAATAACTAGGGGCACTGAAGAACAACTTTGCCTGGTTTAGAAGTTCAGGAAGAAGACATGAGAAAATGCATCTCTCTGCCTTCTTTGAAGAGGTAAAGGACTGTGGGTTGTTACGCTGATCCGTTGGTTAGATTTGCTCTACAGCTTTGTTTTTCTTTTTTATTTTGGGTTAAAAGGGATAGTTCAATGGATAGGGGATGGAAGGAATGAAGGTGGTATAAAAACATCAATAATAATTTTTTGAAAAAAACTTGGCCTAAAGTTGGCCCGGCCATTCAACAAAAGACCACCTTTTACTAAAACAAAGGGCAAATCAAATGTAAGCACCTTGAGGGCAGAGCCTGTTTTTTGGGTTTTTTTTTTCATTTTGTCTTTGTGTCTGCAATGTCTAATACAGTGGTCATCTTGTAACTTGTAAGTGCTTAATAAATTTTCATTGGATTATCTGATTGGACTGGGCATACACAAAAGGAAAAGGACTTAATTAAGAGCTCTTAGGTAATCAGTTTATGTTCCTCGAAAACTTTGAAAATGTACTTTGGTATTTATGATTTTGAGGAAAAATATGGTGAAAGTTTTCCTTGCCTGCTCTTCACCCTCCCAGACAGCGCCATTTCTTGCTCTCCCCAAAGTGTTCATTTTCTCGGAATGAAGTCATTAACCTTGCTTTGCTGCATCTTTTCCAAATGGTTGCCATGGCTACCAATGTTAGATCACTAATGGGAGGATTAAGACACAGACAAAATGCACAGCCCATACAACTGAAGATGAAAACGTGAAGAAAGGGAAATTCTCAGAATGTGACTTACAGACAGGCTGCCTGAGACCCCCTTCCACTGGGCACAATAAAAGCCAAAGCATTTAACTGGCGCTAAAAGTTGGCTATTGAGCAAACAGTCTGAGTTTTACCCTTTATCAGCTCCCGCTGCTGCTGAATGATTTCCTCACAGAGAAGCCTGTGCTGATGGTACCGCTGAATCACAAAATCCTTCTGGCACAAAAGGTTCTTCTGGTACAAGTTGTTTGCCTGAAGCTCTGTGTTCTCTACTTCCAACTCATGAGCTTTACAGAGAAGCCTCAGCACCTCCCTCTGGTCCTTGTTAATTATTTGTTTGGGTAACAATTTCTCCATCTGGGAGGCTTTCTTCTTGGTATTGGCTAAGCGTTGCTCTAGCCCAGCCTGTGGAAGAAAGCAAGTGTTTGGAGGGAGATGAATCACAGAAACTCTGAGAGCATAGTTTGGGGAAATTGGACTGATTTGCATCTGCAACTTTGACTCATTCAGATATCTGGTTGGGATGCTTAAATGTGTTCACACTTATATGTATCATCTGTCTATTATGGTATTTTTTGCTATTTAATATGTTATGCTATTTTCTCAATGGGAGGCAGCGTAGTGAGGGTGGAATGAGTAGAGAGCTGGCTTCAGAGTCAGGGACACCTGGGTTGAGTCCCGCCTCTGACACACATGAGCTATGCGATTCTTGGCAAGTCACTTAATATCTGTGCACCAGGCAATTCCATAGGCGAGACAAGAGCTCTTAGCCTGGGTCAGTGGAGGGATTTCAGAGAATCCATGAACTCGGATGGGAAAAAAAATCATTATTTTCACTAAATTTGAACCAAAATTTAGCATTTTCTTCAATTACTTAAAAATATTATTCTGAAAAGGGATCAATAGGCTTTACCATATTACCAATGCAGTCCACGACATAATAAAAGGTTAAGAAACTGCTCTGGGACTATAAATTGCAGAACAGATACCGATAAGCATTGCTAGAACAGAAAGACTTGGAATCTTTCATACTGATGAAATCACAAGTCTACCAAAAAAACCAACAGCAGCAGTAAAAATACAAACTTGTTGTCTGGGCTGCTCAAGAACCAGAGAAACTAGATCCTGCCATATAGGCTACAACAGTAGTTGCCGAACTTTTCAGGTATGAGGATCCCTTTTTTATGTCAAATAATTTCACGGACTGTCCTTCTCCCCGCCCCCACAATCACAGTTTTAGTATTAGCATCCATTGATGCTAAGTGGCTTTTAATTGTGTTAGTAGTATAGAGATGAGCCTTCGAAGCAGCTAAGTTTGGCTCCCGACCAATATTTTGAGAAGCAGAATAGTTGGTATAGTGGCTAGGAAATGGGACTTGGAGTTAGTAAAATATGAGTCCAAATCCCACCTGATACATACTACCTGTGTGACCCTGAACAAGTTATTTAACCTGTCTATGCCTTTGTTTCCTCATCTGCAAAAATAAAAAGGCTGGATTTGATGGTCTTTAAGGTCTTTTCCACCTCTAAATCTATTTGGACTAGCCTATATGTCTAAAGTGATCCCACAAAATGATCAACTGCTTGGACTCAGAGCACATTGAGACAGATATGTATTTTTGGACAAGGCCAGTGAGGGAATTTGTTTTGTTTAACTTTGCATATTTGTGGCAAGAGTTTAGTTTTTCTTTCTTTTTTCAGTGGGGGTGAGATGGTAGGGAGAGAAGATGGATTTCATTAATTCAAAAAAAACCAAAATTTAATGAAAAATAAAATAAATCTATGATGGCATGATCCTGTGATTAAAGAAAATACACCATGAGAAAAAGTTGTCATGACTTCAGTAATGCTTTTAAATAAAATTATATTTTATGACTCTCAAAGCATAACCTAAATTTGAAAAATAGTCATATACATGAGATATTTTATTTGTTCAGTACAGAAAAGGTCTATTTGTTTATCTGTGACTTCACATATAAATGCATAGACTCCTTGAAATAACTCCCAGACACCCTTCCCTTTCCTTCAACACATACAATAGGTCCATTGACTACAGACTGGGAGCGAGAAGACCTGAGTTCAAATCCAACTTCAGAATTTTACTAGCTATGTGACCCTGAGCAAGTCACAACTTCTGTCTGCCTCAGTTTCCTCATCGGCAAAATGGGCATAATAATAATAATATCCCCCACCTCTCAGTATTGTTGTGAAGATAAAATGAGATTAATATTTATAAACTACTTTGCAAACTTTAAAGCACTATAGAAATGCTATCTTATTAATTATCATAATTAAATGAAACTAAGATACTGGGAGAGCTTTTGTGGTAAAACAAATTATATGACCTGCAAATCTTTGAAGCTGGATATAATATTTTTCAAGGCATTTTTGGCTAGTCCATATAACTGCTATATGAGATAAAAGCTGTTCATTTTAACAATAGAAAGTTGCCAAAAATGTTTTTCTCTTTCCTAAAAACAGCCCTGTAAGCACTTTAACTAGCAGACTGAAGTATCATCTTGCTTCACTTTCACTTCTTTTTCTCTGTAAAGTGTTGGCGTGGTAATTCTCCAAAGCTGCGCCAACAGTTAAATGATACCAGCTATCAGAGAAATGGCTCATCTTCCCAAGGAACGATGTGGAGGAGGAGCATGTTCTTTGCAAAGGGAGCACATAGACATCATCCAAAGCTATGCTTTGTTCCAGCTGCTGAGCTGAACTAAGATGTGAGTACATCATGTTCTTTTTGGTAGTCTGAAAAGAATTCAATATCCTACAACAGACTCAGAAATTCTTACTAAATTCTCCTATAGAAAATGTTTTCAGTATAACATCAAGTGTCTTCAGTTTATTTGTAGGTTTTATTTATACATTTGATTTCATGTCACCTTTATTTCTGAACGTATCCCTACCCTTTCCCTACCCAACCAACCAATCAACAAACATTACTTGACCACCTACTATGTGCCAGACACAATACTAAGTATTGAGAATACAAAGAGAAAAATAAAATCGTTCCTGCCCTCGAGAAGCTTACATTCTATCAGGGGAAATAAAATATACACATGTAGATATATACAAGGCCAACACTAAACAGATTCAATGTAACCTTGTATAGAAAGATACTAGCACATACAAGGAACCAGTAAAGGTCTCCAACAGAAAACAACACTTGATTTGAGTCTTGAAGAAAGACACCAAGAGGTAAAGAAGGACATTCATTCCAGCAGTGGGAAACAGTGCAAAGGCTTAGAAATGGAAGATGGAACATCATGCATGAGCAACAGCAAGTATGGCTAGATCAGGGAATATGTGGAAGAGTAACAGGTAGGGAGACTGCACACATAGTAGGTGGTCAGATTGGGAAAAGCTTTAAAAGCCAAAATAAGAAATTTATATTTGACCCTAGAGGTAACTGGAATTTAAATAAATTCCAGTAGCCACTGGAATTTATTGATTAAGAAGGTGACATATATCCAGAGAAAGAACTATGGGGTCTAAATGCAGATTGAAGCATACTATTTGCTCTCTTTTTTGTTGCTGTTGTTTTGTTTTGTTTCTTCTTTGTCATGGTTCCTCCCATTGGTCTTAATTCTTCTTTAAGACATGATTAATGTGAAATATGTTTAATATGAATGTATATGTAGAGCCTGTATCAACTTGCATGCCATCTTGGGGAAGGAAGAAGGGAGGGAGAGAGAGAATTTAAAACTCAAAAGCTTATGGAAATGAATGTTGAAAACTAAAAATTAATTAATTGAAAAAAAGAGAAGGTGACATATTCAGACCTACAGTTTAGGAAAATTGCTTTGGCAGCTATGTGGAAAGGATGAATTAAAAGAAGCATAGGCTCGGGAGTGGGGGGAAGCTATTGCCATAGTTCAGGTAAGAGGTGATATGGTGGTGATAGTGGTGTCTATGTGGTGGGAAAGAAAAAGAAGGATGTGAGAGATATTAGGGAGATAGATAGAAACAACAAGTTTTGGTAATTAAGTGTTTATTTTAAATGAAAGAAAGTGAGGAGTCAGAGATGACACCAAGATTGCAAACCTCGGTGACTAGAAGATAGGGATGCCCTTGAAAGTAATAGTAAATCTGGGGAAAAGGGTAGGTTCAAAGGAAAATAGAATGAGTTCTGTTTTGGATATGGTGAATTCGAGAAGGCTTTGAGATATCTAATTCTAAATGTCCAATTGATGGCTGGTAACATGAGACTGGACAGGAGAGAGACTATGGCTAGATATACAGATCTGGGAGCTATCTGCATTGAGATAATAATTAAACTCATGGGAGCTGAGGAGTAAGAGAGTGTAGAAAGAGAAGAAGGCCCAGGTGAGAGGCTTGAGGTATAGTCACAGTTAGTGGAAATGAAATAGATGATAAAATTATAAACAAAGCTGAAAATAATTGACAGATAAGCGAACCAAGAGAAAGCAATGTCATGAAAACCCAGAAAAGAAAGAGAATCTGGTAGCAGAAAGCAGTCAATAATGTTAAATGCTACAATAAGGTCAAGAGGGATGAGGATGCCCTCTGCGCAAAGAATACTACCATTAAATTTGGTAATTAGGAGATCATTGATAACTTTGGAGAAAGCCATTTCAGTTAGTTGTGAGGTTGAAAGCCAGATTACAGAAAGTTAAGAAGTGAGAGTAAGAGGAAAAATCAAATGTAATGACTTTATCAAGGAGTTTGGCTAAGAGATACAGGATAGCAAGTATCAGAGACTGGAGGATCTAATAAAGGGTAGAGGTTTTTTGTTTTGCTATTTGTTTTTTATGAGAGAGACTTGAGTGTGTTTACATGTAACAAAGAAGGATCTGACAGGGAAAGACTGAAGATTAGCAAGGGGAATGATAGAAGCAATCATCTGAAAAAGACAGGAAAAGGTAGGATCATGGGTACGCATAGAGGGGTTGGCCTTGTTGAAGAGATGAGCAGCTTTATCAGAGACTGGAGTAAAGAAGGAAATTGTGAAAGATGATGTCAAAGCATTATGAAATGAAAAGGACGGGTGAAAAGGAAGCTATCAGCAAATGGTCTTGATTTTCTTGGAAAGGTATAATTTGAGGTCTTTAGTTGAGAAGATAGGGAAAGAAAGTGCTATTAAAAGCTTGCAAAGAAAGAAGGCTTGAAACAATCACTAGGATAAGTGGGATGGAAAATTAGAGAGAAGCAAAAATTTTGCCTTGTTGCAGTGAGAGCTGCAGTTGAGATCTGATAAGGTAAATTTGTTGGGAACTCAGTCCATTTTCAATTAACTATTCTCAAAATGTTCCCAAAAGAAACCTCTTGGCTCCAGAAATAATAGATGCGTAGTGGTAGTAACAGCGTGATCAAAGAGTTTCTGGAGGAGAAATCACCTATTAGAGAAGGAGTTTCTGGTCCAAACTTCCTGGAGAAAAGAGGAATTCTAGGATCTAGCAGATGAATAGGAGTAGAGGAGGCAGATGGTTGCAGTTGGGAGTAATTCAATGTTGGGTTTTGGCAAGGTGTGAGCATCCATCTGACAAAGTTAGAGGGGTTATTAGAGGATAGTGTAGAACTGAATCAGTTCACTACGGAGTCAAGGTTAGGAAAGAAGGGCAGCATAGCCAGGGGTGAGAGACAGAGGTGATGGCCTGGGAAAGTAGTGAGGGATTAGAGGGTATAGTAAGGATAAAGAGCAAGTTTAGAAGTAAGGGATGGGCAGAAATGGAATGCTAGATTATAACCCAATAAAGAAATTTCAAAGCTCTTGATCACGGCTCTTGTAGATGATGGAAAGACAATTCCTGTGTGTACCAGAGGTAGTGTAACAGCAAACACCCTAACGTACCCGAGATGGCCTGCTAGCACAGGTTCTTTAATCTGCTTTTCTAGGAAAGACTGCTCAAAAAGGGATTAACAATCCTACTTTGAATTACACTCACTAGTTCAGAGGAAAAATCAGCTCCCTGAACGTCAGAGAAGATACAAGCAGAGAAATTAGCATAAAAACCAACAGACAGGGCTCTGACTGCCTGATTAAAGCAATGTTGCTATACATTGTACCACCACTGGATCGAGAGAGACTTTACATCTGAGTGGGGTGCGGCGGGGTGGGGGGAGGGATCTGAACATATGGCTACTCATTGTCTCCACCAGGGAACCACAAGATCCTTCTCATAAGTGAACCCCCAAAGTAAAAACCAACTCAGAGTATACATACACTTCTTAGAGACAGAAGGCATCACAACCCTCACGACTCAGGGCCTAATCAACTTAGGACAAAAAGGTGTAAAAGCCTTCCTACAAGCAAGCCTCCCCTAAGCAAGCTTCCCTTAATGGGCTCCATGTGAGGCCTATTAATGTGTGGGGAAGATCTTCATAACCCATTAACATGACAGGTAGAGAGAAGGAATAGGACATGAGAACTGAGTAGATTGAGGAAATGAGAGATTAGGGTGTTTGAAGGAACATCAACATGTATGTCCCCTAGTACGAAGGCAAGAGTTGAGAAGAGAAAGAGTGTGAGCCAGTCACTGGACTCACTGAGAAAGGAGAGAGAAAGGTAATAGATAATAGCCACCAGGATCTGAACAGCATAACAAATTTGAATAGACTAAACCTCGAAAGAGAGGTTGCTGAGTGATGGTGGTAGAATAAGAGTCTGGAAGTGGAAATGAGGAACCAGGAGTATTCTAACTCCCTCTCTGGGGCCGGTGAATCAGAGGATATGAAAAATGCACTTAGTACTAGAAAAGATGGTCAGGGATTCAGTGCCATTCAAGGTGAGGCAGGGGGTGGGGGTGAGGGAGGTATCAGTGACTGCCAAAATACAGAAGGAACATGAGAGGAAGAGGTTTAAGATCAGAAGTCTGTTAATTTTGGAGCAGCAGTCTGAAAAGACATGGTAGAAGGAGCAAGTTTAATGAATTTTGGGGGTGGGGAAGGGAATATGGTAGAGGTAGATGGCGATAGGTTGGGGTAAGATAAGGGCAGTGGGATGAGGGAAGGGAGGGAGATCTCATATCACAGGGAATGAGAGAGTGAGAGAAGGCAAGAGTAGAGAAAGGATTAAGCAGCTTAGCAAAACATCAACTGAGTCTGACAGCATATGAAGTGTTCCATATCCATGGCCCCCCACCTCTGCAAAGAATGGAAGGAAGACAGCAACAGCTTTTTCTTTGGGGTGACATTTTAAAAGTGATATCTTTTATTGCTATACCATCTGCATTTTCCAATGTTTCCCATTCTATTCCCTCCTCAGACACCCATCCCTTATAACCAGATCTAAGGAACTAATAGAGACCCAAGCTAAGAGAATCTAGCCCTCCTTCTGTCCATTCCCATATATTGCTCCTGCTTTTTAACATGTAGAACAGTGATTGTATTTCCCCTACAAAAAAGGTCTTGCACTGACCACTGACTTCTGGAGACTTGAACTCTTGGTATACTATGAAACATAGCTGTGGTAAAAGACCACACATCACCCCAAGCCTTTTTCTGGACTCCCTTCATGATCACCTATGGCTAAAAAAGGCTTTATAGGACCCTAAAACATAGGTCTTGAGATGATACAGTCAACAGCTCTCTCCAGGGCACAGAGATAAGGCATGCGATGACTGGAATATGTGTCAGGCACCTGATCCATACTGGCCAGTATAGTCCTTATAATATTTCTCAAACATAAAGATGTCAAGATCAATATAAAAAAATATTTCTAACCATTAGAGCTGTCCAAAAGGTAAATGGGCTAGCTGCCTGTGGAGATTGTGAGTTTCCTTTTGGGAGAGGTCTTCACATGGAGGCTAAATGACCACTTGCTAGGGATATTGTGGGAAGGATTCATGCTCATAACTAGGATGCACCATACAACCTATGAAGTCCCTATCTATCAATGTTCATTCTCAGAAGGTAGGGGCCATGTCATACATATGTCATAAATATATGTTCTACCTCCTACCTACCTAAAGATCCCCAATCTATCACTGCAGGAACTGCAGGGTAGTGAAAGGCCTTAGTCAGCACACATGCCACCGTGAGCCCAGGAAGCAGAGTCTACGGGCACCCTTCCTGTAATAGCTGCATACCATAGCCTATCACCAGTCCAGTATGCAGGAGGCAGGTTTTCTATGGTAATACTAGTACTCTGATTTCTTACAAGGACTGTTCTTATAACCTTGGATAGCCACACCTAGTACTATTCCCTGAATGTTGCTATCCCAACAGGAACGCAAACACTTACTTTGAATGAGTCAACTGAAATCCCCAATGGATCACAGAAAACACTCCTCTAAGAGAGGGAAACCAAGACTTCCCCAAAGACCATGGCTGCTTCTACACATGGAAATGAAAGTCCCAGCTTCCCTAAGTCACTTAGTGAGTTGGCCTTGGCCTTCAGAAAGTCCTACCAAATCAATAAGCAGACCCACACGCTGGGCTGACAGATGTCAAAACATTCATGTGGGCTGATGGGCTTAGACAGGCAGGCTACTCACACTTAGTCATTCAAATCTATAACCTGCTGCTGCAGAATGGCAGGGTGGGGCTTGTTTCATAGTGACCTACATCTCCCTGCTACTGGGTTCCTTTTATTTTTCTTTTTTATTATTATTATTTTTTTGATATGTTTAGTTTTCAGCATTGATTTTCACAGGAGTTTGAGTTACAAATTTTCTCCCCATTTCCACCCCCCCCACTCCAAGATGGCGTACACTCTGGTTGCTCTGTTCCCCAGTCAGCCCTCCCCTCCGTCACCCCACTCCCCTTCCCTCCCCTCCCCCTTTCCCTTCCTTTCTTGTAGGGCAAGATAAATCTCTACGCCCCATTGTCTGTGTATCTTTTTTTTGTTTGTTTGTTTTTTTTGGTTTTTGTTTTTTGGCAGGGCAATTGGAGTTAAGTGACTTGCCCAAGGTCACACAGCTAGTAAGTGTGTCAAGTGTCTGAGGCCGGATTTGAACTCTGGTCCTCCTGACTCCAGGATGAGTGCTCTACTCACTGCACCACCTAGCTGCCCCCTTCCTTTTATTTTTCAAACAAGCTTTTATAGATAGCTTTTGCTTTTATATCCTCTGCTGTATCCCTCTCTCAACCCCCCTCTCAGAGGTTTATCTATTATATTAAAGAACAAGAAAAAGAGGAAGAAAAAATTAAACAAAAACTCATCAACCATATTCATATCCATGTTCTATTTGGCAACTAGCTAATAATCACATTCACATGGCACTTAAAGGTATGCAAAGTGCTTTAAAATATTATTTCTTGGAAACGTGTTTTACATGACAGCACATGTATAACCTACATAAAACTGCTTACTGTCTCAGGGAGAGAAAGGAGGGAGAGAATGTGGAACTCAAAATTTTTAAAAACAAACATTAAAAATTGTTTTCACATGTAATCGGGGGAAAAAATAAAATATTAGGAATGAAAAAATTTTTTCTCATTTTGTCATTACAACAATCCTAGAAAGTAGGTGCTGTTATGATCCCCACTTTACAGATGAGGACACTGAGGTAGACAGTGAATAAGGCTGGATTTGAACTTATATCTTCCTGACTCCAGGTCTTGCAGTCCATCCACTGAGCTACCTACCTGCAAAGAGGAGGTGGCATATACTTTTGTAGACCCTAGCCTCGTGGGATAAAATCAAGCTCTATGAAATGGGATACCACTGGTCTGATAGAGGGCTAATACTGACTAGCACATGTGAGAATTTAATAAGTGTGGAAGCAGCAGTTCATGGTACAGTGAAAGGTATATCTGTTCAGAAGTCAGAGGACTTGGATTCAAAGCCTACCTCTGAGGCTGACCTACCTCAGTACCTTGGACAAGTCACTTAACCATTCTGATCACCTATTTCTTTAAAATATGAGAGGGGTGAACTGGACACCTTCTGAGGTCTCTTATGGATCTCTGATCCTCTCGCCCAGATCGGATTTCCAGAGCTACAAGGTTTCTTTTTCATTTGAAAGCATTCATTGCATTGTTCTCTATTTGAATGTCTGCTGGACAAGCAATTGGTACCAGACAGTTTTGCACTTTGGAACTAGAAGTAGAAGGGACCTCAGAAGCCACTGCTTCCACCCTCCTCATTTTACAAGTGAGGAGACAGAGACTGGGGAAAAGTTAAGTAACTAACCCAAGGTCCCATATCTAGTAACCATCAGAGTCAAGAGCTGAACTCAAGTCAGTTGATTCCAAAAATACTTTATTAGCTTTTTCACATACATTTCATTTTGTGATAGATGATTAATTAGACTTATTTTATTCCAATTAGCAGTCATCGATTTGTTATGATTCCACAGGGATAGTGATTACAAATTCTGTTTATTAGGCCCCAGAGCTATGAACTATAGATTGTAAGTTCACTTGCTTAACCACAGGAAGCTAATTAGAGGACCTCCACCCATGTTTTTGTCTTGGTATGGTGACCAAGCCCAGTATGGCAGAGGTGACTCAATAACATGGAAAGTCTTCCAGCTCTTTTTGTTTAGCCCTCCATCCCTTGTCATCCCTCTATTGCCCAACATGGGGAGATAGCATGAGCATTTGGCCAATAAGTGGCCCTCTTTGCCAGCCCATGGCCTGCTTGTCTAAGTCCATCAGCCCACATGGATGTTTTAACATCTATCAGCCCAGCATGCGGGTCTGCTTGTTGACTTGGTAGGATTTTCTGAAAGGCTGAGAGAGGTCTGTCAAGGTTTACTAGTCAGCTCAGTAGGACCGCCTGGAAGGTCAAAATATAGGCTTGTCAACCAATGGAATTTGGTATTTTATGTGGACCCTCGTAGAGGGTCACAGTCAAGATCTATCAACTAATAAGACTGTATTTTCAGTTTGCCTCATCTGTATTGTCCTGGTATCAAGCACTATACAATAAGGCCCTGGTGGAAGGGGGCAGCTCAAGTCATAAGGAAAATCTGAGGTCCACTTCATTAGAGGGGGCCATAGACCCTTTAATAAAGTGCCTTTGACTCAGAGTTCTGCCTCAGTTTCTTTTATTGTAGATTGGACAATTTTGGACCACACAATTTTCTATCTTCCCAGTTAGAGTATAAGCTTCCTGAAGGCAGGGAACCATATTCTTCACAATACCCAGGACAGAACTCAATCAATAATTACTCAGGTATCCCCTTACCTTTAGGGCTGCTGTTTTCCGTTGCTCCGCCAAGAGCATGTTGATCTCCTCTCTGGCCACTGAAACCTCATGAGGTTCATTAGACTCTCCCTCCTCTCCTTCACCATCAGCCTCCACATTTTCATCATCCTTCTCCTTGTGAGCCTGGTGGGCCTTTTCTCGTTCCCAGCTGCACCAAAACCAATAAATGGAAAAAAATCATGCACCAAAACAGTAAAACAGTCTTAGCATGAGGCAGTCTTAGTATCAGAGGCAGAATTTGAACTCAGGTCTTCCTAACTCCAAGTTTAAAACCAATAATTCAGATGTTTGACAATGAAGGGTAAGAGAGATAGAGGACTATAGCTTTAGTGGGTGGAACAGTCAAGGAAGGGTTTTTTTAAAGGTCTGAGCATATTGCTAATCTAAGGGGAAGAAGTCTATAGAGAAGGAAAGATCAAAGGTGCTCAAAAGAAAGGGAATATGAGTCACCTTATACACCCATGGCTAAGGGGAAACTTCTTAACCAAAGAGGGAAGAATAGTAACTATAATCAATAAAAAAGACAATTTCAGCTACATAATTTTAAAAAGATTTTGCATGAATACAGTCAAAGCAGCTCAGATAAGAAGAGAAACTGTTGAGAAGGGGATAATCTCACCGCAAATGTCTCTGAAAAAGATCTGATATCCAAAAAAGTAGGGAACTGATAGGAATTTTTTCCCCAATAGTCAAGTGGTCAAACGACATGAATGAGCAATTTTCCAAAGAAACGTAAATTATCAACAACCGTCTAAAAGAATGTTTCAGAACATTTCAGATCACTAATAACAAAAATTGCAAATTAAAACAACTCCGAGGTTTAACTTCACACTCGTTAGACTGACAAAGATAACAAAAGAAGAAAATGGTAAAAATTGGAGGGTGTGAACAAATTTTGACATATTAATATTATAGCATATTCTTACACCATCAGAACTGACTAAGAATGACAAAAAATAAAGAATTCAGAGAAACTCGGGAAGACATATGGTGAAGTAGAGAAAACCAAGAGAACAATTTACATAAAGGAAATAAAGAAACGTTATATAAAGGAAAACACTATCAACAGTCATCAAAACTCTGACCAATGCAAGGACCAAACATGACTTCAGAGAACTTGTGGATGATGCATAACCACTTTGTCAAAGTAAGTACAGAATGTAGCAGTATTGCTACAGTATGTGTGGCCAGTATGTGGATTTGTTTTCCTTCTTTACTGTAATATATATATGTACTTATCTCCTCTATAAAGGAGAGTAGGGGAAGGTACGGAAAATTACTGGGAATTGACAGTGACATAACAGAAGAGCATAAAACATTCATTCCATCTTTTGATGGAGGGTTAAATTGTGTGACTGGGGATGGTGGTCTATATATAGTATAATATTAACAATAGGGCTGCTAATGAGAAACAGCATAGTGAAGAGAGCACTTGGAGTCTGTGCTTGGAGTTTGGAGACTTTGACTTGACTACCATCTCTGATGCTAGCTGGATGACTATGGGCAAGTCACTTGATATCTCTAAACCTCAGTTTCTTCATATGTAAAATGGGTAGTGATATGTGTACTACCTACCTCACAGAGTTGTTGTGAGTAAAGAGCTTTGTAGTCTTTGAAATGCTATGGAAATGGAAATTATTGTAATAAGGATATGGATGAGTTTTCCAGTATTAAGTCCACCTAATTCTCATGTGACAGGGTTATACCATGTGAGAGGGGAAAGGTCCTCTGACTTCAAATCCAGCATACTTTCCCTTATACCATGCAATTGGTAAGTAACAGAGTAAGGATTCCAACCTAGATTTTCTGATGCTGCCAAACCCAGTGCTCTTTCCGAAAGGGACTGTGATCGTCGCTGAGACTCAGAAATTATACCTATGTATCACAGGCAATTCTATATTCTGTCATGGGTATATTACAGGACCACAGCTGTACTTACTCGGCTACTGTCAAGAGATGCCGGGAAGTATCAACGTGCAGCTCAATATTTGTGTTTTCTAATTCCATAAGGCTTTGTCTCATTTCCATCTGCTCTTTGAATGCACTAATCAATTGTCCCCGAATCTTATTCATCTGTATTCGGCTGTCTTCCTCTGAGTCATGATGGACCTCTGCTATGAGAGAGAGAGAGAGAGAGAGAGAGAGAGAGAGAGAGAGAGAGAGAGAGAGAACAAGAACTTTAATTGCAACTTGCCCAAAGAAAAAATACAATTGATTTAAAAGAATTTTTACATATACAAAGGGCCTTAGAGATCCTTTAGTCCAAGCCTCTCACTTTATGGAGGAGCAAATTGAGAGCCAAAGGGATAAAGGATAAGAAATTAGGTCTCCCTGACTTTCAATCTAGTATTCTTTCCAATATACCCACTGCTTCACCTAAAAAGGTCTAAACACAGTTAGTATTGTAAAAACGGAAGTAAAAAAATAAAAGAGGAAGTAAGGCGGGGGGAGATCTATGTCCCTTAAACCCTAGAGAAGTTACAGGACTTTCCCATAGTTACATGGTCCAGCAACTCTTTCAACTATGCCATATCCTTTGAGTGGAGATGTCAACCCTTGGACAAGTGAAAGGCAAGCCTTTACTTTTTTGTTTGTTTTGTTTTCATTTATAAGACTTTATTAAAAGAAGAAAGCTGTACAGTTAGATGATTAGGTCATTCTAAAACAGAGAAGAACCACCAATGTTATCAAATAGTGTCCAAAGAAAATTTCGCAATTCCAAAAGAGAATAAAATCTGCTTTCTATATTACCTTGCACATCTCTGATATCGGGTCCATTTTTCTTCTCCTTTTCTTGCTTCTCAATTTTTGATTTCAGATGTTCTATCTCTCTGCGTAGGTCTGAAATTACATCAGTGTACTGGGCGATATGATAGGAGACATTCAGTAGATTACGTTTGACCTAATGAATCAGGACATAAAGGCCAAAAGTGAGATGTTAGGTCCACATAAGGAAGAACTTTCTGGTCATTAGAGTTGTCCAGAAATGGAATGAATTGCCCTGTGAGCTCTCCAGCCCTGAAAGTATTTGAACAAAGGCTGCTAGTTGAACATCTGTCAGGGATGTTAGAGAGGTTCCCTCTCTTCCTTTGAGTGAAAAATTGATCTAGATGACCTCTAAGGTCTTTTCTAGTTCTAACGTTTCATGAGTCTGTGAATACAATTGAGTATAGAAATACCTTGTGTTTCCCCAAGAGCTATTCAACTTTTTAAATGAGGTAATTTTTAACAAATTATTGTTAACAACTTAGACCCCTGAAAAAATACCCCTAGGACATTGTGGGGGCATGGTGATTTAATATTGAAAAATGTGCTAAGAAGGTTAAATTTCTCTTCTATTCTCCATAAACATTTCCAGCTGGATAATCCTCTTGTCCTTCCATAATGTCTCTTTGTTAGCCTCGACATCAATCAAAAAAAATCCCCTTCCTTTTCTGTGACCTTTCTGCTCTACCTTCATTTTTTTCTTTTAAGCCTATACCAGTTTTCTGGTGACAAGTTACATTTGTTGCATCATCTGTTATACAATAAACTGTTCTCTGATTCCAAATCTCATCCATTTTGATTTTCCTAACTTAATTGATCCTCCAGCCTGGCCCTTCATTGTTCTTTGGATAAATTTTTAACTGCAGTGTTTGTTTTACTTACCCTGGTCTTGATATTTTTTGCTCGATAGGCATAAATCAAGGTTGTCCGGGATTCTTCGAAGTAAGTGCTAGCAGGGCTGATGTGGGCAATCATCACAGTTCTGCTATTCCCTCCTAAGGCATCCTACATAATGCAAATGTTGCTGGAACCAAGTTGGAAAGGCAGAGCCTATCTGCTATATAACCATATAACAGATCTGAACCACATCATGGTGTAGCAAAAAAAAAAAAATAGTTCCCCCTACACAACTTTCAATCTTCTGCCTCAGTGTCTTAGCGCAAATGATCTTCTGGGTCTGGAATATCCTCCCTCTTCCCTTTCACCTCGTAGAATCACTAATTTTCTTCAATATGCAAACTCCATGAAGTGTTTACTGAACCCCAAAGTTATTAACTCTCTTCCTCTTGAAATTATTTTGTATTTATTTACTTGTACACATGTTACAGCCTGTTCCCCATTAGAAGGTAAATCTCCCTGTGGGAAAGGCCTATTTCATTTTTTTTTTATCCCCAGCATCTAACAGTAGTGCTTTATACATAAGGGTAGAACTAGAGACTGCTCCTGCTATTTCCTTAATAGAGGGAACTCTCAGATGAGAAAACTTCCTTTACTAATGCAGGTTGGCACCTTTTCTGTGACATAAGCTTGGAAAGTCATCTAGCGCACTAAGAAGTTAAATGACTCGTCCAGGATCATACAGTCTGCATGTATCAGAGGCAAAACTCGAACCTAGGTCTTCTTTACTCCAAAGCAAGCTTTCAATCCACTGCTCCAAACTGCCTCTTTTTGCATGTAGTAGGCACTTAATAAATGATTGTTGAATTGAATTCAACAAATTGAATTCAAAGAGAGCTCCATTAGGAGGTAGGGAGCATGTTTCATCCTGAGTCCTCTGGAACGGTGGTTAGTCATTATATTAATCAGATTCCCTAAGTCTTTCAAAGTTGTTTGTCTTTACAATATTGTTATTATTGTCTATATTGCTCTCTTGGTTCTGCTCATTTCACCTCGCATAAGTTCATACAAATCTTTCCAGGTTTCTCTGAAGCCATCCTCTCCATTATTTTTTACAGCACAACCATATTCTACTCTATTCATCTACCATAACTTGTTCGGCCATTCCCCAATTGATGGGCACTCTCAGTTAAAGCTGATCTTATATTGTATTTAAGAATGAATGTCTCAACGCACCATAACTGTTACCTATTACCATTGCTTCTAACATTTAGTTCCAATTGAGTTTGAAATTCGTCAAATATCACATCACTAATATGAAACTCTAAAAACCTTTTGATGAGTCCTTTCTGAAGGAAAAAGACAGAACAAATATTCAGGACTTGTCAGAGTGCAGAGGGTAGTTAATTGCTGAGCCTCTGTGTTCCACTTCAAGTTAACCAACCTAAAATGCTGAGGGAAATTGAACAAAAATATATACCTTCAGAAAGTAGAGCCAGAAGAAGAAGACATAAAAGGTAAATTAAAACAACATTGAAGGGTTGCAAAACTCATATTAAGTGCAATGCCCTATCTTCATCTCAGAGAACAGACAATGAAGCTCACTTGCCTCCTCAACAATGAAACCTACTTGCTTCCTCATGGCAGAGATGTGGGATACTACAGGTATGGAATGCTGAATACACTATCAGATGAGGTTGCTGTGCCATTCTGTCTGGCTTATCTATTATTCCTTGTTACAAGAAAGGATTCAGTGGAGGAGGGTTATATTGGGAAATGAATGTGGCATGAAACACAAAAGCCCTCAATAAAACTTTTTTAGAAAGAAAATTATACCTTCAACAAGCGTGTGAGTTTGCTATCCCGAAAATTGACATACTGGGACCGGCTTCCCCCCTTTTCACTCAGTGCATTGATGCAGTTGCCAAGAGCCAGCAGAGAACGGTTGATGTGAGCTCCCTCCTTCATTCTCTTGCCTCGATTCTGGGTCTGAAGAAGAAGAAAAATAGAATACCTTTAGAAAAATGAGGTTAAGTGGCTTTGACTGCCATCATTTGATTAATAGCACAGATTTTGATTTCAAGTACCTTCCAAAACTCTTGGAAGAAATTTGGATTTCAGCCTGGCCTTTTGTCAAAAATCTATGATTATCCAACTACTTGTTGAATATCCCCAGGACTCTTGGAATTGAAAGCACAGTCAAAAACAAATCTAATTGTCAAGAAATTAATAGTCTAGGTCCAATTCTCTTTCATGATTGACTTCCTAAGTAAAGACACTGCTAAACATAAAAAATAGTCTATTCATTAATTCTAAGACTATGGCACTGATTCAGTTCCTTTCTCTTTTTTTAATTTTATTTTTAATTTATGTAATAAAAGAAGCACTTCTATAACATAGTAAAATAAAAGGATGATTGTACATGAAACTGCAAATCTGCTATATGCAACTTGCTACTCCTTTCAAATGCACAACAAAATCTTTACAGTTTTCCTGAGACAATTAAGGCTTCTTTCTCTTTCTCCTCCTATTCAGTTCTGGTACCAATTCTTTGTCCATTTGCAATTTATCCAAGATTGCCAATTATCTAATACCCCTGACTTCCTTCAAGTCCCAGCTAAAATCCTGCCTTCTACAGGAAACCTTTTCCAATCCATCTTAATTCTAGTACCTTCTCTCTGTTAATTTTTTCTGATTTATCCTTTATATAGCTTATTTGTACATGGTTATTTTCATGTCTCCACAACTAGATTTGAGCCCCTTGAGAGCAGGGACTGTTTTTTGTCTTTCTTTGTATACCCAGTGCTCAGCCCAGTGCATGGTACATAATAGTAGGTGCTTAATAACTGCTCAATGATTGACTCTTTTTTTGACTATCTATACTGATGGATGAGTTCTGTAACTCATCTGTTGAACTGCAAGTCATAATCTGGTCAATCAGAATTTTTATCATTATTAAAAGTCATCATCTTCCTTGACATCACTAACCTAATATAAAAAAAATAGTGAAGATATGATCCCTGATCTCACAAAGACATTTATTACCACTCCACCAACTCCACCACCCAAAATGTGTTAGTTATTTTCATATGTTACTTCAGCTAGAGTTCCAAGAATAGTCTTCTTGCTACTCCTTTGAGCAGTTTTCATCCTTTGTTCCTCCCTATGAAATGTGACTATAAAATACTGGCTTAAAAAAAAAACCCAAACATCAGGACTTAAAGAGTCTGAATGTTTCCCTTCAATGTAGTCACCCTGAGGCCATACGCTTATTTAAATAATGCTGTCACTGAGCAAAACATTTTGGGAACTCTGTTTTAGAATTGTGGAATTCTTTTGAATGCTGATAGTGATAACCAGTTTCCATATTTTGAAAAGTGGATTTTTTTTTTTTAACATCTTGAAGTCAACTGAATAAGGGAGGTGATCAAGCTAGCTGTTTTGGCTCAAAAATGAGGTATGGACATAAAAAAATATGACTAGTTTTATGGTATGATTTATAAATGAAGTCTGAAAAGTGTTTCAAAAAGGATTTCAAGGGGGCAGTTAGATGGCACAGTGAATAGAACACCAGCCTTGAAGTCAGGAGGACCTGAGTTCAAATGTGACCTCAGATACTAGCTGTGTGACCCCGGGCAAGTCATTTAACCCCAACTGCCTCGAAAAAAAAAAGATTTCAAGAAAATGTTCCAAGCAATGGATGTAACATTATACTGTCTATTGCTTCCATAGACTACTTTGAAGGCTAATATCCATTTGGTTGTATAAGTTTGGGTATATTTGTTTAAACAGGCAAACAAATATTAATCCCACTGTTTTCAGAGAAACACTGTATAGAGCTGATATTATAATCATTCAGTATATACTATTTATCTTTCTATGCTTCCCATATTCTTCCAGTTATTTAAAGCTCTCAAGAGTCCTCTTGGTTTGTTCTCACATTGCCCATTCATTTTTGATACTTTCATTTATCAGTGTCTATTAAAGTCTTTGGTTTTGCTGTTCTTCACTTTCTAAATGAGCCATTTTAGAATTATCTAACCTTATGGCTTTCACTTTGGAAATGTCAGTCCTTCAGGGGATCCAATAAGAAAGATAAATCTTTTAACTTTGACATATTACTTGGGCCTTTGCCCCTCTTTAACAATGAGAAAAGAGGTGCATTCATTCATTCATTTAACCAGTTTACAAAAAAAAAAAAAAGGATTAAGTGTCTAAAAATACAAGGCTTGCAGGAAATGAATCAGGTTAGTCTCAATAAGGATTGACAGACTATATTTACTCAAACAACTGATAACAGTCACTAGAGCACAAATTCAGAGTTGAAAGAGCCCTTAGAAGCTCCTTCTAGCAGTCTTCATTAATCTAACACCCTCATTTTACAGAGGAGGAAGTCTTAGTGTTTAACATCTTACCATGGCCTGCCTAAATTCATGCTCTGCCAGTTTCTAATTTTATTGGCCTCGGGCAAGTTATTTTAATCTTTTTAGGCCTCAGTTTCTTCCTGTGTAAAATGAAAGTGTTGGACTAGATTTCTGTAAAAGCCCTTCTAGTTTTAGATTTGTAATCCTATAAATCCTAAACCGTTCTAATATTCCCAGAATACTCCCAGAAAACACTACAGCCAATTTGGAATAATGTCTTTTTTTCTATTTCTTTAGAATCAAAGCATTCTGCGAATCTAATCAATGCTCTTAATTACAGCATTTTTTCTCTTAAAAATAAAGACCTTAATGCAGACCTAGATAAATCTAACCAAAAGATAAACAAGGAAGAAATTAATGATATGAATAGAACTTTTGAAAAATCAGAGATGATAGATCTCTGATGATTACTGAATGAGAATAGAAAGAAATTTACATACTTCTCATCTGTATATGGCACCTTTACAAAAATTCACAATATAATGAGGCATAAAGACCTTTATAAAGCAGAAATACTAAACACATAATTTTCCAATCACAATGCAATAAATTATATTCAATAAAGGACCCCTAAAGAAAGAATTAAAAAGTAGTTGGAAGCTAAATAAAATAATCATAAAGAACTGGTGTTAAGTAGCAAGATGATGAAGTGGATAGAGCCTGAAGTGAGGGAGATCTGAGTTCAAATCCAGTCTCAGATAGTTATTAGCTGTGCGACCCTAGGAAAATCATCTAATCCATTTCTGCCTCAGTTTCCTTAAATGTAAAATGGGAATAATAATAGTGCCTACCTCACAAGGTTGTGGTGAAGACTAAATGGGATAATATTTGTAAAATGCTTAGCTCAGTTCTTGGCACATAGTAGTCATTTAACAAATGTTTATTGACTGACTAGTGTATCATAGAATGCATTGTAAAAACAATAGATATTTTCATCAAAAAAATTATGACATTAAAAATTATGACAACATATCTAAACTTATGGGATGCAATTTTTAAGGGAAAATGTATATCTCTAAACACTTTTATCAACAAAACAGAGAAAGAACAAAGCAATGAATTAAGCAAGGAATTTTTTAAAATTTGAATACTATAAAATCAAAAATTCCCAATTAAAATTCAAAAGATTAAAGTTGAGATTAGTAAAGTTGAGAGCAAAAAGACTATTGAAGTGTTGAACAAAACTAGTAATAAAATTGAGAACAAAAGATCATTGAATGGATAAACAAAACTAGCAGCTAGGACTTTTGGGGGGGATCTAATAAAATAAAGTTAGCTACTGTGAATTTAAAAAGAAAGAGAAAAACCAAATTATTATTATCAAAAAAAAAAGGAGAATTCACAATGACTGCAGAGGAAATAAAGAAGATTATCAAAAATCATTTGCCCAATTATATACTAATAAAACTGATAACTGAGAGGAGATAGATGAATACTTACAAAAACACAAAATATTCAAATTGGCAAATGAAACAGATTATTTAAATAACCAAATACCAAAAAAACAAATTCAAGAAGTTATAAATATACTCCCAAAGAAAAAATATTCTAAAACCAGATGCATTTATAAGTGGATTCTATAAAACATTCAAAGAATAATTAATTCAATATTTTGTAAATTGTTTGCAATAATAAGAAAAGGAGGTGCCCTTCTGATCTTTATGATACTAATATAGTATTAATACCTAAATCAGGAAGATGAAAGGCAGAGAAACAAAGCTACAGACTAATATTCCTAATAGATACTAATACAAAAATTTTAAACAAGATATTGGCAGTTAGGCTACAACAACATAATACAAATATAATATACTATGACCAGGCTGTGTTTAAATCAGCAATTCAGGGGTGATTCAACATAAGTAAGATGACAAACATAATAATGTAAATTTAATTTAATTTACATTTAATAATGTAAAGATTAAAAACTAGATCATTATAAAATAGATGATGAAAAAGTTTTTGACAAAATTTAGCACCTATTCCTATTTAAAAATTTAGAAAGCATGGAAATAAATGGACTTTTCATTAAAATAATAAATGCTATCTATCTAAATCACAGAGCAAACATTATATGTAATGGAGAAAAGATAGAGGCCTTTCCAACAAGATCAAGCATAAAGCAAAGATGCTTATTTTCACCATTACTTTTTAACATAGTTCTAGAATTAATAGCTGTAACAATAAAACAAAAAAAGAGAAATTGAAGGAATAAGCATAGGCAAAGAGGAAACAATGCAGATGGTTTTGACTCATTTAGAAAATCCTAAAGAGTACCAAAAATTAAATTGAAATAATACCTTCAGCAAAGTTGCAAGATGTAAAATAAGTCCATTTAAATGATCAGGATTCTTGTATGTTACCAACAAAACCCAACAGAAAAAGAATGCAAAATTCCATTCAAAATAATTATATACACTACTGACTATTTGGGAGTTTATCTACCAAGACATACCCAGGACTTATATAAATCCAAGTATAAAATACTCTTTGAAGAAATAAAAACAGACTAAAATAATTGTATAAACATTACTTGCTCATGGGTAGGGTGCATAAGTATAATAAAATGACAATAGTACCCAAATTAACTTATTTGTTCAGTGACATACCAATCAAGCTATCAAAGGAATATTTAATAGAGCTAGTAAAAAATAATAAAGAAATTCATGTGCAGGAACAAAAGGTTAAGAACCTCAGGTATAATAATGGAAAAAAGTAGGAAGAGAGTCTCTTAGTACTAGATCTCAAAATGTATACAAAAGAGTAATCATTAAAACAATTTGGTAATGGTTAAAATATAGAAAAGTTGATCAGTGGAACAGATTAGATATACAATAAATAAAAGCAAACAAACACATAGCATTCGGCCATGTCACCAACAGGGCACTAGTGTGCCCATTGATTGGCACACTATTCAGACAAATGTATAATATTCAACAAGGAAGGGGAAGAGCATTTATTAAGCACCTATTCTATGCCAGTTATTGTGCTAAAAGTTTTGCAAACATAATTTCATTTGATCTTCACAACAGTCTTGGAAGGTAGGTGCTATTATTATCCCAATTTTATAGTTAAGAAAACTGAGGCAGACAGAAGTTAAATGACTTGCCCAGGTCACACAACTAGTAAGTGTCTGAAGCTAAATTTGAACTCGTGTCTTCCTGACTCTAGGTCCAGCACGCTATCCATGATACCAGCTAGCAGCCTTTGTAGCTAAGACAAAGACCTCCATTACTGGGGGAAGGGCTCATCATTTGACAAAAGTTGCTAAGAAAACTGAATAGCAGACAGGCAGAAATTAGGTGTATACATCACCTATATGTAAAAGGTTACATCATAAAAGAATCATAAAAGAAGAGCAGGAAGAAATTAACTTTTAGATCTATGGATATAGGAAGACTTCACAACTAAACAAACAAAGAGGATCACAGAAGATAAAACAGACAATTTTGATTATACAAAATTAAAAAAGAGTTCTGCACAAATATACCTAATGTAGTTAAAATTAAGAAAGAAACTGGGAAATGGGGGGGGGGGAATCTTTGCAGCAAGTTTTTTTTCCAATAAAGGTCTCACTTCTAATATATAAGGAGATGATTATAAGAGTTAGAGCCATTCTCCAATAGACATTGGTCAAAAGATATCATACATATCTTTTGAGAACAGGCAGTTCTCAAAGAAAGAAATCAAGGTATCAATAACCATTTTAGGAAAATGCTCCAAATCACTAATAATTGAAGAAATTCAAATTAAAGCAACTTTGAGGTTCCACGTTGTATCCATAAGACTGGCAAATACGATAGAATAGAAAAATGATAAATGTTGATAAGCTATGGAAAAAATCACACCACTTAGATATTCTCAGTAATACAATGATACAAGACAATTTTGAAGTATTTATAATGAAAAAGGTTATCCACCTTCGGAGAAAGAACTGATGAAACCTGAATGCAGATCGAAGCATACTTTTTGTTTTTGCTTTTCTTCTTTATTTTTCTTTTTTTTGGTCTGTGTTCTCTTTTTCAATATGGCTGACATGGAACTATGTTTTACATGACTACCGTATGTATGATCTAAATCAAATGTATGCCCTCTCAAGTAGGAGAAGATGGAGGGAATTTGGAACTCAAAAATTATTTTAAAAAAAAAACCTAATGTTTATAAATATTACTTTGGGGGCATGGTAAAAAAAAAAATCAAGCTTTTTGGAACTATGCCCCAAAAGCAACTAAATTGTTCATTCATTTTAAACCATATAAATCACTATCAGGCCTAAACTCCAAAGACATATTTGAAAAGACACCTATATGTGCAAAAATGCTTGTAATACCTCTTTCCATAGTGGCCAAAATTGAGAAAATGCCTCCCTTCTCATGGGAGAGATAGGGAGGACTGTGGGGACAGAATGTCAGAAGTAATCATTCTATTGGTCATTTTTGCTTAACTTTTTCTCTGTTACTATTTTCTTTCATATACTACCA
Organism: Phalanger gymnotis; assembly: GCA_028646595.1. Lineage (NCBI taxonomy): Eukaryota > Metazoa > Chordata > Mammalia > Diprotodontia > Phalangeridae > Phalanger > Phalanger gymnotis. Next base: position 420,865,238 of record CM053622.1, read on the forward strand.
TAGTCTTCCCATCCCCATATTCTCTGTTCCAACTAAACCTCACTGCTCTCCATCTGTCAGACACACACTCTGGGAAAGGAGTGCTACATCTTGCAATGACAGATATAAAAACAAAAGGCATCAATAAAATGCATATTTTGCACGCCTTCCTATGCATAATGTATGGGAGAGGGTTGGGGGAGGGATAGAGGAAGAAAGAAAATTGGGAACTGAAAATACAAATTTTTTTTAAATTTAAATAAATAAATTTTATTTTAAAATTAAACTGAACACTTTATGGTTATAATGACCAAACTTATCCCCAAAGAAATCTGAAAAATACATCTTGTTTCTCTGTTGCAGAGGCAAGGGACCGTAGGTATGGGATATTTCATATACTATCAGATTCGGTTGACAATGTTAGTTTTGCTGAAATTTTTTTTAATTTTTCCTATTTCTTTTTTATTCTTTATTACAAGAGATGGCTTACTGAGTAGGGGAGAAGAGAGGGATATATTCAGAAACAAAGGTGATATGAAAAAAAAAGGTAGCAATAAAGTTGAAAATTTTTTAAAATAATTTTTTCATTTGATTTCACTTGTGATTGCCTTGGGCCTGCTATTCCCTAGAGATAGCCCTAGGTCCATGCAGCCTCCTAATGATAAGGGAGGGTTACCTGGGATGCTCTCTCTGACCCTGCCAAATCGACCATGAAAAGCTTTCCCACTCGAACTTCCTCAGAAAGATCCTTCGCCCGACTTCTTTGTTTCACAGTGACTTGCAGGACAGCATGGGAACGGGAAGAAGTCTTGTTTGCTGCTGTGGGTTCCTGAGTCCGCTGCTTGTTCCCTTTAATTAACAGCTGCATGATCTATAGGAAAGGGCAGGCAGAGAAAAGGAGAAGGATAAAAGTGTCTTCTGACTAACTCTCCAGGCTGAGGACAGTACCAATACATCCTGTTCGTAAGCATGGGTTCCAATGAGAGCGCCTCACAGAATCTCAGATACAACCCTTTTTTTTTAAAGTCCCAAACATTATCAGTCAATTCGATCAGTCAATGTTGTTACTGTCATTGTTTGTCCTTCGTTCTTGAAGAGGACTGTGACATCAGGAAGATGATGCCATGACTTGCAAGTGCATTGTATTTAAGTGAGAAAGGGCTGTGCAAGGTCACCAGTCTTACTTTCTCCTCTGGAGTCATTGGGACCAAGGGCAAGATATACATCAGGACGACTGGAGATACCCATGTTCCCATCAGTCAACAAGCATTTACGAAATCCCTACTATGCGTCAGGCACTGTGTGCCAAGCTATGCTCCCAGCATTCCTATGAAAGGTCATGATCTCTACTTAGCTCTGTCTCTGACCTCAGACTGGGAACTTGGCTCCTTAAGGAACCCATGCTTGTTGTTTCTGATAAAGAAAGAGTACCCCCACCTAGCTCACCACTGATGCCTGACAGCACACACAGACCACTGAGATTCCATCATGGAACCTTACCCTCTCAAGGGCATGGATAAGAAAACCTTATCTAGAGTCACAGTGACTGAATCCCCTACTCCTGCAGAAGATGAATACAACTCTCAAAGAAGTAAGGAAAAAGGTATGCCACCAATAACTAAAAGTAATGCTTCAGTCTAGTTAGCTAGTGATGTGAGCCAACTGTTAAAATTTCAGTGTGCGCATTTGCACTTCAGAAATCATCAAACACTACCAATCAGGACTTGATTGCTTGTTTATATTATTTTATATTATATTACATATTTATATAGTTATACACATATTACATATTTATATAGCTAAATATTTTGTTATACTATCTTGTTATATTATTTATGTTTACATTGCATATTATTTATATTATTGTTTAGACTCTAGTCTTAAGGAAATGATAGAGAAAATGTTTATAATGTAGTTAAAAATTCACAGTGCATTCCTGCTACTTTTTTTTTTGGAAAGCCAGTTGTTAAACATTTAACCGGCATGTCACTAGGTCAAACCATCTCTTTTTTTTGGTCCATACCTGTGATGTCACCGATAAAGGGAATTACCCTGGTGAGAAAACTCCCTTTGCCAATGCAGATCAGCAACTCTTTCACAGATCAGAGTCTTTCCTAGAGGTATTGAGAAGTTCAGTGATTTGCCCAGGGTCACACAGTGTGTATCAGGCTGAACTTGAGCCCAGGCCTTCTTGATTCTGAAGTAAGAAGTGTCTCTATCCCCCAACAATATGCTTCCTCCACCTCAGAGTCATAGATTTTTACAGTTGAAAGGGATCTTAAATCCAACCCCCTCCTTTTACAGATATGGAAACTGAGGATCAGTTAAGTGACTTGTCAATCAACAGATGAAGCAGCGAGGTGGCATAGAGGATATAGAGTGCTGGGCTCAAAGTCAGGATGATGTGAGTTCAAATCCAGCCTCAGGCACCTTCCAGCCATGCATCTCTGTCCACCTCAGTTTCCACATCTGTAAAATAAGGGGGTTGGATTAAGTGATCTTTAAGGTCCCTCCCAATGACAATCATATGAGATAATATTTGTAATGCACTTTGCAAACCTTAAGGTGCTATATAAATGCTAGCTGTTATTTATTATTCTTGTCTTAGGTTCACTAAAGCAGAATGAGACTAGGTCCCAAGTCACAGAGTCACAGAATCTCAGAGTTGGAAGAGAATTAGCAACCAAAATGCTGACATTTATTAGAAAGAAAGCATTAGGGAATAGAGAATGAATTAAGAATTTCCTTCTTTATACTGAGTAGTTAAAATGGTAATAATGTTCCATTCTTATCTCGGGTTAAAAAGGATGTCCTTTGGGCTAGTCACTGATCCTCTTCGCAGTCCCTTAAGTGATCCCTAAAAGTTTGTCTTTGGTCTTCTTCTCTTTCTAATGCAGGAGTTCTTAACCTTTTCTGTGTCAAGTCAGGATCCTTTTGACAGTTTGGTGAAGCCTGTGGATCCTTTTCAGAATAATATTTTTAAATGCATAAAATAAAATACATAGGACTAAAAAGAAAACAATTAGATTGAGATGGTTATAAAAGTAACATTTTTAAGGCAAGCTCATGAAGCCCATGATAAGAATCCCTGGTCTACAGAACCAGCAGAGCATGGTCCACAGTAACAGCACCATTGTGCTGTGATCAACTATGATAGACCTTGCTCTTCTCAGCAGTGCAATGATCCAAGACAACTCCAAAAGACTCAAGAAAATGTCATCCACATCCAGGGAAAGAACTATGGAGTCTGAATGCAGAGCGAAGCAGACTATTTTCACTTTTGTTGGGTTTTTTTTTTTTTTGCTTCCTGGTTTTTCTCTTTTGTTCCGTTTCTTCTTTCACAACATGACTAATGTTATGGAAATATGTTTAACATGATTGCACATGTATAACCTATATCAGATTGCTTGCTTGTCTTGGGGAAGGGGGGAGGGAAGGAAGGAGGGAGAAAAATTTGGAACTCAGAATCTTACAAAAATGAATGTTGGAAACTATCTTTACAGGTAATTGGAAAAAATTAAATTCTGTTTTTAAAAAAATCCCTGATCTAAACTCTCTCCCTTGGCCAGTACATTCACTTCCATCACTTTGACTATCATCTTTACAGAGATGACTCAGTTCTGAGCTCCAGAGTTCCATCTCCAACCAGTTTTTCTAATTAAATATACCACTGGTAACTCACATGATCCTAAACCAAACTATTCATGTTTCCCCTTAAATCTGTCTCTCTTTTTGTCTTCACTATTTTCTTCATTACAATGATTGGGCAGGGGCAGCTAGCTGGTGCATTGGATAGAGCAGCAGGCTTAGAGTCAGAAAGATGTGAGTTCAAATGTGGCCTCAGACACTTAGTAGCTATGTGACCCTGAGCAAGTCACTTAACCCTGTTGGCCTCAATTTCCTCATCTGTAAAATGAGCTGGAGAAGGAAATGGCCAACCACTCCAGTATCTTTGCCAAGAAAACCCTACATGGTGTCGTGAAGAGTTGGCCACAACTGGAAAATGATTAAACAACATCACGATTATTACTATTATATTGTCCCCTCCCCATACTCTATGCTTCAGCTAAACTGTGCCACTTTCTGTCTGACACACACATTCTGTATTTTCCCATCTTCCCAGTGCTTCCCTTCCCTTTATTGCTTACGTGTGGAGTGTTCTCTCTCCCTTTCTTCTCTTGTTGGATTTCTACCTGTCCTTTAAACAACAATTCAAAGGCTAACTTCTCCAGGAAGTAGCAGGCATGAGCATTCCCTCCATACCCTCATTAT
>CM053622.1:420869988-420998359 GCA_028646595.1 Phalanger gymnotis
GAGTTTCTGTGCCTCAATTTCCTGGTTCTTTGTTTAGCTTTCATGCTCAGATTGTAAGCCCACCTCCCAGCCAATGGTGAGAACGGTCAGAAGTGGGGAGGAATTCTCTTGTGTTAGGTATAATTATGGGTGCTTTGCCCCTTGTAAAGCGCCTCCCTTGCTAGATCTGTTCTAGTAGGGGATGCCTGATTCTCGAGAATTGAATAAAATTTATTTCTGTTCCCACCCTGAGATGGCTCCTTATTAACTTTTAATTGGTGAGGGTCTTTCATCCCACACAGGGGGAAGAAACAGCTCCCCTCTCTAATCCCTTCTTTTGCAATTTCTAATTTTTCAGATGCGTTAATGACTACCACTTCCTCTTTTGGTTCCACAATGAAACTCAGAAATTCTCATTTGCATCCTCACCTTTGTTTACTAAAAACAGAAGTTTAGATAATCCCTTTTAGAAGCAAATCTCCAAATTTGCCCTTCTCTGCCATTACAGGCTCCTCACCTCTAGGTAGGACATGGAAACTGTATATTCCATGTCATCACTAGTCTCTTCAATGGCCTGAAAGAGATCATTCAATGTCTGAAGATAGATCCCGGGCTCAGAGTCCATCCCCAGCATAGTGTAAGTTTTACCAGCACCTGTTTTGGAAAAGAAAAGAAGCACAGACTAGTGACGTAGGGAACATGGCAAGTGGGGGTCCTATTTCCTTGTAGTAGAGATTCAGATGTCACACAAATAGCATGCTTTTCACACATGCTGGTTTTCCACATTAAATGGAAAACAGCTCTTGGCTGCTCTAACATAATTTTTTTATTTGCTTGTTTGTTTGTTTTACCAGATTTCTGATTTCCTACATGTAGGGAGTTCCATGTGATCAGATTCCTCTCAGCTGCTTGGCCATCTGTAGCCTTAGAGTAAGTGCCTGGAGCATTGAGAAGTAGTGTTACACAGCCAATGTATAGCAGAGAATGGACTTGAAGCCCAGTCATCCTGATTCTGAGACCAGTTCTCCCTCTACTACCTCACATTGTTGCCTTCACTTTTGAAATAAAGAGAATAAGCTATGTTACCTTGCGTAAACATTTTAACCTAGCTGGGTCATTTTGTTTTGTCTTTGTTTTTAAGTCTGGAAAATGAGAGTAAAATGAGAGTTTGGACAAGAAGATCTCTACAACGCTTTCCAGCTCTGACATTCTAGGATTATACGAGTCCTCTGATACCCACAGCGGCCCACCATTTTCTTGTCCCTGAAGCTATAAAATCCTCAGATTTGCATGCATGGGATATTCATTCTAGAGTGGTAACAGAATTTTTCAGTATTGGCTTTATGACTGCCATTTCCTTAATGACAGCTAGTCCCATCTCTAACTAGAGCTTACAAAAATTTAGCTGAAATATCATTTCATAACTAGTTAGTGAGAGAAGAATTGCTGGCTTAGCTTTATTAACTCTATTGATGACGAGCATTTCCTGTCGCCAGCTATAGCTCTAGTGGAAATGGCCAGTGTGCAAATTCCAGTTAAATCCCCTAATGTTTGCTGTTCAATTTATTATTTTACTTGAAGCAGATTTTCCCCTTCTGCCAGAATGTGTAAATCTTTACCTTTCCCTACTGCCATCTGCAAATTCCATGGTATCCATTTTACTGATATAACTAAGAAGTATGAAAGTGTTGATCAGTATCCATTGGGTTTTTTTGTGTACCATGGGACTATGCTCCAAGCATATAGTAAACCAGTTATTAAAATATCTCTCTATGTGTTCATAACTGTGATTGGCAGCAATGCCTATCAATGACTCTTTAGAAAATTTTTATGTCAAATTGGCAGACCACGAAGGGATAGGAATAGTTCAGAACATTGATTCCTCCAGTCCAGTGGCCCTCCAGCATGCACAAGGTAAAATTTACCTCGGGAGAATTTTGGGCAGGAAAAAATCGACTAAGTAAATTTTACTTTTAAAAATCCACTTAATAAAGTTGTTTTTCCTTCTAGAAAATCTCAAAGACAAGTAAGCATTCTGTGTATTTGTCTTCTATTACCTGTTTGTCTAACTCTTGTGCCTGAAAAATCAATTAGGCATAAAGTGTTAAATTTTGGAGTGCTTGGATTGGCAGCCACATCAATCTCCCTGATGAGCATGGCCTTGTGATTCAGGAGTTGAAAGCAAGGGCTAGGCTGAGAAACTTGAGGGTCTTAACAGGAGGGCCTCCTCTTCCTCTCCTTTTTCTGGGTGAATACCTAGGCTAAGGCTAGGAATTTTCCAAACTCTGTGCCCTTTTATCTTCTTTTCCCATAGGTTAGATACTTGTCTGTCATTTATCATTACTGTACTGCCTTGGCTATGCTCCCAGTACATTCATGGATAGTCTTGGTCTGATCTGGTTAAAAAATAACATAAAATTCTGTATTGAGTGACCCTCTAAAATCTGTTTTGGTCTGCTTAAAAGAATACAAATCTGACATAAACCCTAATTCTATACTGCAGGGCATCAGACATCTTTGGGAAAGGATCTTTCAGGTCAACTTGTCTGAGTGTGGTTTGTAATTACTGTATTGCCTTGACTAATGAGTAGTTCTGGTCTGGTCTGAGTGGTCAGAAAGGTACCCTATCATAAATATAAATCTGACCTAAATCTCAATTCTGCCTTGAGTAGTCAGTGATCATTATGGGATCCCTCAGATAAACTCCGGTTAAATTCAAGGAATTCTAGTTTGTAGCAATTGTCAATAGATTCAGAAGTTAAATTATTACTAGTCTAATCTACTCCTGATATGAAAGATCTGGTCTGGTCAACTCTCAGAAAAAAAGAGAAAATGGGTGGAAATACAACATTCTTGACCCTAGGAGGCTCTTTCGAAATTCAAATCTTATGTGTAAGCTTAAGTGAAGTGAATTGCTGAAGTGTAATACCCAAATTAGTTCTGATTGTGGTAGCTGCAATTCTGATACTGACCTCACCTTCCTGTAAAATGGGAACTTTGACTATTCCTTTTAGTGGGAGAAAAAATTTCAAGAACTGGCAGGAAAAAAAAAAGACTGGGAATGGTTTCTCATCTTTATACCCCTAATTCTGGCTACATTAGGGTGTAAAAACAGAAGAAAAAAAAAGAGAGAGGGAGGGAGAGCTAAGAAGATTTCCCCATAGCAGAAATTAACTAAAAGGAAATCTGTTTAGCATGCATTAAATAAATATTCATGAAAATATGGTTTGAAAATGTTGAAATATCCTAGTGGGTTTTGTGGGTAAAAGGATTTTTGTTATATAAAACACCCCTCGGTCACCCTCCTTATTGCCTAGAGATATTAAAAAAGAAAAAAGGGAAAAAAAAGAGCAAAAGTCAAGTCTTCTAATAGGAATTGGAATAGACTTGCTTCTGTGATAAAAATTTCTGAGGAGCTGCAAAAATCTTGTACCCAGGGCAAGAAGTCTCTAGTTAATTGCATTAGAATATAGAGGGAGGGCAGGAAATTTCTTAAGATTGTGGAGATGTCTTTCAAGATGGAATTTTGGGTAAGTGCAGACTGAAAATAGTCTCTATAAAGTCTTGTAACTGCTTCTTGGACCTCTAAGAAGATTCAGTTCTGATCTGGGAAAAGGGTTGAAGGCTTGATTTTAATTGGCATTTTGTTCATTTGCAAAGGAAAGATTCAGTGGAATGAAGGAAACCACTTCTAAGAATAGATCTGAGATATGAGTGGGAAATACAGAAATGTAAGAGATCAAGAAAATGGAAAGCGTAAGTAAAATCTTAAATAAATTGATAAGGCTTTAATCAAAGTACATAAGAAGTGGCAAAGAAGATTTATATTCCTGTGTATTTGAAAGAGAAAGGAGGAGATCAAGGCAGAGAGAAGGAGAGAAGAAAGGAGAGAGAGAGACAGAGAGAGAGAGAGAGAAGAAGAAGAAAAAGAGAGAGAGATCTTGAAATCTTACCAGCTTTGTGGAAACATTATGGAATTGTGGTTTGTTGATTCTACCCTGACACTAGAAATACTTTGAGTCTTTGTGCTGCAGAAGTACTAAGCCCTTTCCCCAAAACATTCATAGCCTAAAGTGAGAAAAACCTTGTTTGTTATTTATATGATATATTTTTCCAGACACAGATTCTGTAAATTGTGAAATTGTATCTGGAATAATATGTATTAATGTTAAATCTTTGAGCTAACTTAGTTTTATTTAAATACCTTAATACGTTCAGACCAATAGTTAACTACAATTTTTTGTCCTGGGCTATGAGTGAATTATTGGGCATTCACATTATGTATAAACATCTAGAATATGAATATTTGAAAATATCTTCTTACCTGGTTTTTATATCAGCATATGTTTAAACTTCAAAAGTAAAATGAAGAGTGCTTTTGGAAAGACCTTGTATATATGCTTAATAAGTATTGTCTATGTATGAATGCTTTTATTGTTACTTATTGTTAACCAACTGTTATTGCAACATGAAAAGCAACTGTATCCTGCTCTAAACAGTAAGCAGTGAGACTTGCTATATGGGATGGAACTGTAGTTTAATATGCTCTGAGTTTTGAATTCAAGTATATCTCTGTTTGAATTATTGTTACTCCAATACTCTACCATTAAAGGTAAGTGTTAAAAGCTTCTCAGAGAAACTGAGAAGCTTTTTCTGGAAACTATCACTGGTTAATATTAATGACTAGGAATGTTGAGAAGATGGTCCTGTGAAGGGAATGGCAGGAGTTTTTTGATTCTGTTTCTTTTTTGAATAAGAATGTTTCCCTCCTGGTTGATTCTGAGCCTGGCTTTGATACCCTGTGAATAATGTGGAACTCTTTTGAATGACTGAAATCAAATGGAGCTAAGAGTTTTCCTCTGATATACCTATGATAGGTCAGTCTGGGGCTTTAGGCTTGGGCCTGAAGAAACAGTCCTGATGTTGTTATAACAACATCCTTAACAACTTTCTCCAGCAATGACAGGAAAACAGCAAATGTTTTATAATTGATCTTTTTGTTACAATCACCAAGCATCTCTGAACTGCTGCAATGGAATGCAGGTATAGATGACCCTATTGCTTTGTTTTTACTGTTCTGGATTTGTGACCGTAACTTGTCTCAATTTCCTAAACTGGATGACTAGAGAAAATCAGATCTTAGACTTGCTATCTCCTAACTCACTGACTTAATAGTTATACACTCATGTATAAGATTAGATCTGTATTAGTATAACATCTTTTTCTGGATGAAATGAAGAATATATATCAATATATGTGTATACATACATGTCTGTGTATACATATATTGTATATACACACACATATATATACATATATGTGTGTATATATACATGTGTGTATACACACACACACACACACACAAAATCCCATTCCCCTTTGAGAGAGGATATATATATATATATATATATATATACATATGTATATATATATATATACACACATATATATATATATATATATACACACACATATAGGATATGTGTGTGTGTGTGTGTGTGTGTGTGTGTGTATCCCTAAAGATGGGATAAGATAAAGATGTGATATGATAAAGATGTAAAACTTTTGCTTTTAATGAAGTAGTAGACTCCACTTTGTGGAAAGCAACAAGATTAGATTGCTTCTACTTGAGAACTAGGATATAAATGATTGACTTTCAAATATTTAATTGGATGAAGGAATATACTTAAAACTTCTTATGATAGATATAATTGTATTGGTAGCCTTAAAACTTCCACATTGTGTCAGTAAAAAACAATGAAAAAAGCTGAGTGATAAGTTTTATCCTAGAGGTAATAGGGAACTACAGAACTTCCTTCAGGTCCATTTGAATATTCACAGACACCTATCCATGTAGATGCCTAAATACACAGGTTTGGGATATCTTTTAGTAACAGCCTTTAGATATGCTTAATAAGTATCTCTGAATATATTTTAGTGATTCTTGATAAAATCTCAAATTGAATTGAGGTTCTCACATATACAGTTGTTTTTAATTGTCAAGAAATTTTTTCACTCTTATACTTGGAGATATATGTTATATGTACACACATTTGGAAAAGAGAAGGAAAATATTTGTGGTCCTCATGATGATCAGAAATAGGACACCTTGCATATCATATAATGGGTTTTTACAGTCAAGTAATCTTAAAGCACTTGGCTTTAGGGAAAAGCTTTGTCTCAATTTATTGGGGCTTATACATTAAGAGGACTGGTTGTCCATTATATTTTGATATGTACAAGATGGCTAAAAAGATATAAAAAATTTTTAAGAAAAAAATGAAGTCTATAGTGTGGTCTAATTGCTTTGTTAAAAGGCCAGTTATCAAATTAGGGTAAATCTGGAAAGTTACTAATCATAAAGAATGAATTTTAATAATGTAGTTTTCGGGGACTTCGTTTTCTTTTACTAAAGCATCTAATCATTAGAAAAAAAACATAGCTGTTCTTAAGTGGGAGATCAATTTTTTTCTCTGATACAATTCTCTGATAATATCAAGAGACAGAATGACTTATTTTACAAAGACCGTTTCTTCCTCTGGCCTATGGATAGTATTATCCATATCATGTACAGAGTTCAGATAAAGATAGAAAGAACAAGCAGTCTGTGAAAACTGAAATTCCCTGAACTTTCAAATGGACTACAGATAGCCTAATTTGATGTTCTTCTTCTGGCTCTGCTGTGTATTAGGTTAGCTCCATAAGGTTTGGACTGGCTTTCATCACCTGGATTACTGGAAGGCCAATGTGATTAGATTTTGTCAAGCTCTACTGAATTATACTAAGCCTTACAGCTAACAATTTTAAGCAGCATTATTTAGGGAATCTCTACAATTGATTTAGAAACTGTGAGGTGGATCACCTAAGAAGAACACCTTTTCAAAACTGCCCTACGAACAAGACCCATTCCAAAATTTCCAAGGGAAAATGTTTTCCCAGAAGTAGATGACTTCATGAAGCAGACAGCTAAACTCAAGATGACAGGATATCTGTGGTTTAAATGAACGTTAACTGAATGTTGTATATATTTGTTTGACCAAACTCTTGATATTACCTCGGCACCTGAATTACTTTGAGAAGCTAGGGAAGGATTTGAAGATTAAACACATGGAGATATTTGACTGGATATTTGGGACTGGTTACCTATAACAGGTTAGATTAAAGACATCATGAAAACCCTGCATTATATCATGCAAATAATTGTTATTGCATTATTTTTGCTTTGCTTTTAATGTATTCAGTGCTCCACAATACTTGTATCTGCTTGTGAAAATGCTTGACAGAAAACTTGTATTAAGGCATCCAGAGATGAGTTTGATAGGATGTGCATCAAAATGTGGTCAGAAATGTATGTGTTATTATGTGCATCTATGACCAAAAGCAGGGACTATGGTAAGAGAATTTTTCTGTACTAGGTTTATAACTATCATTTCCTTAAGACATTTAGTCAAATAACTAACTAAAACTTGCAGAATTTAGCAGAGACATCAAACTTTAGGTCAAGTGACTAATTGGTTAGTGACAGAACAATTGCTGGCTCGGCTTTATTAACTCTTATTACTTGTGATGAGCATTTCCTGTCACTGGGTCTAGTGTTAACAGTTAGTCTGCAAATTCTAGTTAAATCTATGTTTGCGGTTCAGTTCATTATTATTTTACCTGCTGTAGAACTTTCCTTTCTGCTAGCAGTTCTTTCTTGGTAAATCTTTACATTCCCTTTCTATCTTCTGTAAAATTCCATCCATCTTCCTGATATAGCTAAAAACTTTAAAAAGTGGCTTAAAATGTTGGTTGGGACCCATTCATTTTTTTTTCACACAATGGGGCTGCTCTCCAAGCATATAACAAACCAGTTATTAAAATGATTCTGTGGGTTGGTTGGAATGATTGGCAGCAGTACCTATCAACAAATCCTTGGATAATTTCAATGTCACTAGCAACCAAATCTTGCAAGTTTCTGTTCAGTCCTACTTTGCTGATTAGCACATATTTTTTTTATTGGTACCTGATGGGCCATATGCAAAGACTGTTGCATTGTATCCAGAAATGACTCCTTCCACTAAGTGTTGAGTTGTGGAACTATACACCTCCTCCTGCAAATAAACAGTAAATCTGTCACTCTAATGAGAAACCAAAAAGGTGACAGTCAGCAAGTGTTTCATTTAATTGCCATCTCTTCTCTTTCTAAGCTGCGCATATGTTATCCCTACTTTTGGCTTACTTGGCAAGAAACAAGAGAAATAAAAACTAATGCAAAAATTAGCAAGACAAAAGCAGGCTTTGGAAATCATAGAATCACAAAATCTCAAAGAAGGAAGGGATTTGAAGGGATCACCTATGAATTTCCTCACATGATTTACAGCTGGGTCCCCTTAGTGTTAATCATGAATCCCCTGAAATGAACATATTATTAGAATTTGCACTGAGTGAGAACCAAATACCATATTTTACATGATTATAATGTTGAATAGTGTGAATTCAAATACATGTGACAATTTCAAGTGACTCTTTATTCATACTATCAATACCTAGCTATAGTTATTCTGTGAGCTTGGGATCAAAAGTACAATCAAAACCAAAAAGTAAATGTGGAAAAATTTCATATTTAACACCCATATGAAAGAACTCTTCAAATCCATAATAGTAAGAGAAATGAAAACCAAAACAAACCTGAGATTTCACCTCATCCACCAAATTGGCAAAGATGACAAAAGATGAGAATGGTCAATATTGGAGAAGTTATAGAAAGACAGGCAGGCTGACACACTGTTGGAAAAGCTGTGAATTAGTACAGCCATTCTGGGAAGCAATTTGGAATTAAGAAAACAAAGCAGCTAAGATGTCCATACCCTTAGACCCAGAGATCCCTTGCCAGGCATATTTGGACAAAATCTTTTGACTTCTATAAAATAAAGAGGCTGTATTAAATCAGTGGTTTGCAATGTGAGCCAGGGAACCCTGGGTGCCCTGAGACCCTTTAAAAGGGTCTGAAAGGTCAAAACTATTTCCATAATAATACTAACATGTTTTAATTTGAAATACAATAAATATCAATAAATACAATTTGCACCAACAAAACCTCTTTTGGGGAGGGTCCTCAATAATTTTCAAGAGTGTAAAGGGGTCCTAAAACCAAAAAGCTTGAGAACTGCTGGACCGGATGATCTTTGAAGGCGCAGCCCTTCTTCGAAATCCTAGGTATTTTGGTTGATTTTCAGTAAATAAGTTATTTAATTCCTCTATGTTTCAGTTTCCCCATGTGTAAAATTGTGATAAATGGATAAACTTATAAACCTGTGGAGTCACTGATTTAGGGCTGTAAGGAAGAGAGTTCCCAGAAAGCCTTTTGGTCTCAGACACAGATGTTATCTAAATATAGAGTACCATAGTTTTACTGCTGGGAACTCAGAAAGGACCTTTAACGGTTCTCAATTCCTCTGAGAGATTAATACTCAAGAGCCATGATAGGACAGGGTGATAGGAGCAGGGTCCTAAAATGCCACGAGTTAGAAGGTACTAATAACATTTACCTTTTCAACACCATAGCAACAACTATGCAAGGGCTCAGTTGAAAAGAATATTAAAAATGTCTTATGTGACATGGTGAAAAGCGTTGTGGATTTGGAATCAGGAATACCAGAGTTCAAATCCTATTTCAGACACTTACTAGCTGTGTGACCTTGGACAAATCACTTCACCTCTCAGTCTTAGCTTCTCCATCAGTAAAATGGGGGAAATGATAGCACTTCCCTCACAACGTGGTTATGATATATTATGATAAATGATATAATAAAGTGCTTTGAAAATCTCAAAGAACTATATAAATGTTACCTATGATCATGATGATGATGGTGGAAAACAAAAGGCCATCACTAGTAAACTTTAAAAACAAGCACAAGAATAAAAGAAACAACTGAGTGTAGTATCTAGTTAGAAAGAATAACTAATTAAAATAGAAAGCTACCACATGGTGCGGGTTTCCATCTTTCAGGCTGCTTCACCCCAAGTGAACTTCTCCCATCTGCCTGCCTTGAGGCCCACCTGTGTTTCTGGGGTCTTTGCCCACAGGGAACCAGTGTCTCAGGTTCTCTATCTATCTATATATCTCCTTCACCTCAACTGAATTCATCTTAAAAAGCTAATTTGAAAAGATAACTCATGCTACTCACTTGGGTCCTGTTTTGTAAAATTTGCCTCAGGCACCAAAAACAGAAAAGCTAGCACTTCTGACATACTACTTTGTGTCTAAAGGTTAGGTGGATTCTGGGGCTTTGGAAAAGCCATTCATTTATTTATTAACTACTTACTTAGGGCAGAGTACTCAGCTAGGGAAGATCCAAGGTTTTGATAAGGTACCATTGGTCTTCTTAAGCAGCTTATCTTCTAATAGGGGGGCATGAGGTATATATACGAGTAACCATATTACTTTTTTTTTAATAGACCTGTGATTTCATAGGTATAGGGAAATGCTGTTGAGGAATTTCCTCTGACAATGCAGATCAGTCATAAGAATTTCTTGAGCACCTACTATGTGCCCGGCACTGTGATAAATCACGAGGATACAAAAAAAGACAAAAAACAATCTTTGCTCTTAAATTCCAATGGAGGAGAGAATATGTAAATAACTAGGTACATACAAGACATACACAGAATCAATTGCATTACATAGGAGACACTGGCAAAGGACCACCCAGCATGGTGTGCCTACATCAAAGAAGGTGCTATGTTCTCTTGTAGTAGCAATTAGATTTGAACATCTTTCCCACCCATTAATAGGCCATGTGACCTGCTTATGTCACAGGAAGCCTAAGTTACATGGTGGGGGGAGCTTCCTGACAGAAAAAGGAAGTTACATCACAGGGAATGCAGAGAGGGAGATACAGACGTTATGGCTGCTAATGGCGGCTAACAGCCGCCCTCATGATGGTTAGAACTGAACAGGCTGACTTAGCTGTACTGTGAGTTTGTTTTTGGGAAGACACCAGCAGGGGGTGGGAAGGGTTTTGGGATGGCAAGACTCCATGTTGTGATACTGTGTGTGGAATGTTTTACTGCTGTGATAGACTGGATAAATGACTTGTGGGATATGGTTCTCCGGTATCTGAATAAATGGTTTATATCTTCTACCTTTTATGGCGAGAGTCTCATATACTCTGTAATACAGAACCACATGGACATCTTGACAATTATCATCTACGTTGTTATTATTGCCTTACCGTTTCATCTATGAGTGAAGAACTGCAGTAGCTCAAAAAGGATGTGAGATGTGCAAATATAGAGACATCTCCACTCCAGGGGTTCACACGGACCATTTGTGCCTGACCTGTGGTAGAGCCTTCTGAGCTCGTATTGGTCTGAGCAGCCAGTCAGACTCATCGTACCTTGATTCCAACATAATGATGTCATTTTGGTACACTTTGAAAATGAAGGACAAAAACCAACACACACACACACACACACACACACATACACACACACATAATTGATGATAATCTGTAACAGGAAGGCATGAAGAATGGAGAGGACTGGAAAGATATTCCTGCGGAAGGTAGGATTTGAGCTGAGCCTTGAAGAAATCCAGGGAAATTCAGAGGCAGAAGGGAGGGGGGTCACCATATTCCAGGCATGGGAGAGCAATGGCATGGACAAGTAAGGCAGAATGTCGAGAAACTACTAATAGGCTACTGTAGCTGGATGCCAGGGTTTAGAGTAAATGCAAGAGAAGCTCCAACTATCCCATGGGAAAACTTGCACATGACCCTGAGCTATCCTGGCATTATGCCTTCTTTGTTCTGCTTCTATGTGCCTGAGCTGACTTGGGGTTAGTGCAGAGATCCACAATATTACTTTGTCCTGCTGCAACCCAGTACAACTGGCCTCTTGTGAGTAAACTCCTTTAAACAACCCAATCGACCTAATTAGCCCTAATAAAACCTATGAATAACCAAGCTAATATGAGCCCTTCTTTCTTTGGTATGTCAGTATTCTCTCTTAGGGTATGCAATTTGCATAATTAGGGCATGATAGTCTGCCCTCTGGCAGCTTGCCACCCTCCCCGATGACTCAATTCAGTCACTATATGAGGGGGTCCAGAGAGAGGGGTCCCTTAACAGATAGGGAGAGGGTACCCTGCCCCAGTATGTTGGACCCAATCATGGTTGCAATTGTTAAAAATTCATTAGAAAATTAAAAAACAGAATACGATGTGAGGTCAGAGGAGGAATGAAAGAATCAGAGATTTTGTGGAGAAGGTGGCATTTGAGTTAGGCACCTAGGCAAAATGACCCTGCCCAAAACCTGACAAAGACATCTGTGAAGAAAGGATGTGCTAGAAAGAAGTTCACCTGGGAAGCTTGCTGGTCGAAAACAATATCAAATATAAATGTCTTTTCACGGGAACGGTTGGCTCTCAAAGCATCATCTGGATCGTCATCTGGATCCATAAGCACCACCATCTTTTACAAAAAGAAAATGAAATAATTAACAAGAGAAGCAAAAGCTTCCCAAATGTCAGAGGTGAACGACCTGATTCTAGAATGAGTAGAATCACGAGAAGGGTTTTGGTGAACTCTGAGCTGCTAATAGGAGAGAGAGACTCAGGAACCTCAAAGGCCAAAGTCTAAATTACCAGCTAACAGCACCACTGATGTGGGTGAAGGATGCATAAGCACCACAAAAATGATCTTTGCCATATTGGAGTGGGAAAGAATTTGTGTCAATTTTTTTTATTCTATTTCCATTATTATCTTATAGTTTTCTTTCTCCAAGATCATCTTTTTAAAAAAAATACTTTATTTTTTCTCCAGTTACATGTATAGAAACCAAATTAATATTTCTAAAGCACAGGTTTGATCATGCCACTTCCCTGCTCAAGAAACTGAAATGGCTTTCTCTTGCCTCTAGGAGAAAATGACAAATTTTTTCATTTGACATTTAAAGCCTTTCACAATCTAACTTCAGTCTACCTCTCCAGGCTTATTTCACATTACTCTACTCTATGTGCTCTATGATCCAGCTAAATTGATCTATGGCTTGCAAGGAATCGGGGGCAGGGGGTGCAGGAACAGTCAGGGAATAGATTGACAAGCACTCTCATGGAACATTCTTGGGGATGGTGTTTAATAAATGTTAACTGATTGTTGGTACTTTAGCCAGAGGTTGGAGCACATACATCTCCAAAAATACCCAGTGTTCACACTCAGCTCTTCACATGCTCTTTCAGGCATCAGTGGGAGAGATATTTTGGGGAAAAGGGGACAAGAACAATATTTTAGGCAATTATTTAATTCAGTTACATGTAAGACCTGCCCCAGGCATTTACAAATATTGCGGTTAAACAAATTTGTTTTCTCTGTAGCTGCACGGTAGTTTGCACATAGTAGGCTCTCAATAAATCACTTGTTAAATTAAATCAGCCACCAAGGTTAGGCTAGGAGAAAATAGGAAAAAAAAAGACTGGGAGAACATTTTTGAGTTGATAATTGGAAGCAAAACCAGAGCAAAGAGAATCCGAGTTCAGGGAATGTCCAAAGTCAACCTTGAAAGCGGTATGCCTGATCTCCATGGGCCTCCCATAGCAACCAAGATGAAAAAAAGAAAGAACAAAAGATCCATACTTGAAAGATTATGAAACAAGTTTTGTTTAGCAAAGTGACTTGTGGGCATCCTCTGGGATATAGTCTGCTCTATTGCATAAATACGTAATTATGAAGGAAAGTGTATTAGGTTCTCTGGAGGCTGGGAAAACTCATAAAGAACTGCTTCAAAGGGAATTATGCTATTGGAGGGGGTAGAGAGAAATGATAAAAAATAAAACCCATGTGCTATTCACTCAAGAGAGGAGTTTCCACAGCTGAGAAATGCAGAATTAGCTCAGCTGGCATGGTAGAAGGCACTCGCTCAGTTGGACTGTGATCCAGGTAGGCCCAGAATTACATCAGGGAAGCATACAATGCTAGGGTTGGCAGTGACTTTAGAGTTTGCCTAGTCCAATCTCTTCATTTTTGCAGTTAGTGGCCTTAGAAATCATCTACTCCAGGGGTTTATAACCTTTTTCTGTGTGTCATGGACCCTTGCAGTAGTCTTGTGAAGCCCTATGGATCCCTTCTCAGAATAACATCTTAAAATACAAAAAATAAAATATACAGGATTACAAGAGAAAACATATTAAAATGCAAGTATCAATTATTTTTTTAATTCATGGATCCCAAGTTAAGAACACCTAATCTAATCCAATCTCTTCATTTTTATATTTGGGGACCTTAGAGATCACTGAGGTCCAGGGGTTCTTAATCTAGGGTCTACAGACTTGAGAGGGGTTGTTTTTAATATTTGGTAACTTTGTTTCAACATAATTGGTTTTCTTTGTAATCTTATGCTATTTTATGCATTTAAAAACCTAATTCTGAGAAGGGTCCATAGGCTTCTCCAACTTCCAAAAGGATCCAGGACGCAGAAAAAGTATATTTGTTATGGGACCCCGGATAAGCCACTTCACCTCTTAATACTCCAGGTAACTAAGACTACAAATTGCAAGCAAGATACTGACCCTTATTGGTACGAAGAGTTTTTTCACATTTGAGCTCTCTGTACCAATGAAATTACAGGTCTTGGCTTTGAAACCAGATGTCTATCCATGCTGCTTCTCAGTTGGGGAAAGGGAGGAAAGGGATGGCAGCAGTGGGGAATGGTGGGAATGGGAAAAGAAGAGAGATATATCCTTCCCTTTTTGCAAGGACTTTACAGTCTTGTTAGGAAAGGAAGACCAAGATATATGAGATCATTAGCAAACAAAATAGTATGTAATACATGCTTAATTGTTCAGGAGAGACAATTAGAAACAACAGTATGTGAAAGGAGGCAGCATTAAGTAGCATGGAGTGCTGCGCTTGGACTTGGGGACCTAGGTCCCCAAGGACACATTAGCTGTAAGCCTTGGGCAAGTCATTTTCTGGTTCAGTTTCTACCTGTAACATAAGCATGTTGGACTAGACCATCTTCTAAGTGGCCTAAGAAGGATCTAACTGTACTAGGTTTCTTTAAGCATAATGCCTTGGCAGAAGAGGAAAGTTCTACTTGGGTGGGAACCACAATGAATTTTAGAGGCTTCTGGCCTTTCAAAAATGGATTTGTTAAAATTCCCGTAAAGTCAGATTAACAGTATCTTTTGGTGGTTAAATGCATGTAAATGCTTTGGCTCTTTATTAAATACATACTTCTATGTGGTAGAGGGCCTACCGGACAAATTTTCTCTCCTGGTGCCATGCAGGCTTAAATTACTACATGACATTTGCTCCTGATGGATAATGGACTTGTTTGTGATGGCTTGACACCAGTTCAGTTTCAGGTTATGAAAATAAAGAGAAACAGTAATTTAAGAAATCAAGGCCTGGGATATGTATAAGGCAGGTCTCTTACAGGGACTAAGAAACCCAAACACCTGAAAAGGACCACAGAGATCAACTAGTCAACTCTTCTCAGTTTATAAGGGACGAAAATTGAGACCCAGAAAGGTTAAAAGAGAAGGAAAAAAGCAGCACCATAATTAAGTCAAGAAGACCTGGGTTCAAATCCTCCTTCACACTAGCTCTGTGACCCTACGCAAGTTATTTGCTGATCTGTAAAATGTTGACAAGGTCAGCATTTTCCTCACCGAGCTGTTGTACAGATCAAATGAGATAATCTACGTAAATTCTAGGACCTGATGAAGAACAAAGTGAACAGAATAACCAAGTGAAATATAAATTATTCAGTAACAACCATGTTTTAAAGACAACTTTGAAAGACCTAAGAACTCTGACCAACACAATGACCAACCACGATTCCAGAGAATTCATGATGAAACATGTTACCTACCTCCTGCCAGAGAGGTGACAGATTCAGGGTATAGACTGAGATATAATTTTAGGCACAGCAACTGTGAGAATTTGTTTTGTTTGACTATGAATATTGGTCTCAACTAACCCTTATTTGTTGTAAGGGTTTTGTTTTTCATTCTTTTTCAAGAAGGGGGGGGACAGAAAATAGATTTTTGATCATTGGAAAAACAAAATTAAACTTTAAAAATAGAATATATGGAAATCACTTTGCAATCCTTATAGGTACACAGAGACACAGATATAGATATACATATAATATATGTATATAATCTTATAGGTATATGTATTTGTACACATCATATATACATATCATTATAATAGCTAACCTTTGCATAGCACCTACTATGTTCCTATGTGCTAAGTGCTTCACCGACATCATCTTATTCGATCCTCTCAGCAGATGAGGAAACTGAGGCAAAGAGAAGTTAAGTGACTTGCCTCCAGTCACACAGCTATTTAAGTATCTGAGGCTCAATTTGAACTCAAGTCTTCCTGACTCCAGGCCCCACACTCTATCCACTATGCCACCTAGCTGTCTATATATGTGTATACAGACATATATGTGTATATATGTCTATATATGTGTTTATACATTTAAAAAATATTATATTGATATTAAGTGACTTATCCAAGGTCACACAAGTGGTAAGTGGAATATCTGGGATTCTACCTGGTATCCTCTGATTCCAAATCCAGTGCCCTGTCTATTAGAGACAGAGGGAGTATTTGTTTCCTGCCTACTGCTATGTCTTACAGGCTAAAGTAGAGGTCTTTGACTTTTTGTGTGTGTGTGTCATAGACCCCTTTGATAGACTGGTTAAGTTTATGGAACCTTTCTCAGAATAACACTCATTGTCTTTGACAAGGATTGCTAACTGTCAGTTACTAAAAATGAAGTTATAATTTTTTTTCCTATCCAAATTCAGGGGCCCCCTGAAATCTGTTCATAGACTCTATATTAAGAACCCCTGGACTAAAGGACACAATGGTTGATAAAATCTCTTCCTAAAAGATTTCAATAATAGCTCTATGGATAAAATAAAAATAAAATGAGAGTTAGTAAAAGTCCAAAGCCGTATAGACTAAGAGGGAGGCAATGTATCTAAATAAGCCATAGCAAGACAAAAGAGTTTAGTTTTAAAGCAATTCAAACCCTGAGCTTCAAATGCCAAGAGTCTGTGCTTCCATTTGCAGTGAGATGTCACAAAATCTTTTCATTACAGAAGCTTGGAACATAGGCCATAAGGGGCCTCAAAGGCTCAGGCTGCCACTAACTGATGATAGGCAAATGGCTGTCTCTTTTGTTCTTCGAGGTCACCAGGGGAGATGCTTCAGCCTACATAGAATTCATTTCTGTGCTTAGCATCACTTATTGTTGGACGGATCTTCCTTACTGGGAAATTAAGCCCTCTTTATTCTGAATTCAGTTTAAAAAGGGAACAGCTGCTTGCTATCCCATATATAACAAGTATTTGTGCTTGAATTCTATAAACGCTATGTGGTCCATATTACATATAGACATACTATATAACTTGGTTTTAAAAAAAAAGTCAAGTACACTTATAATAGTGTCTTTTAAAAATTACTATAAGCAAAATAACTTCTTAGAATCCAATACTACTAGCCAAAATTTCACCAGGCAGTATTATTGCTCTTCAACTTTGATGTTGATTTAAAGGGGAAGGGGTGCTAAGGAAAAGAACATTAGACCTGATGTCAGAAACCCTGCCTCCAGCTCTTTCTAAAAGGTCTGAAAGACCATAGGCAATTTAACTCATTTGTCAGAGCTTTAGTTTCTTCATCTGTAAAATAGGGATAATGATATTTGCACTGTCTGTCTTACAAGATAGTGGCTGAAGAAAGTACTTTGTAAATCTGAAGTTCTATTACAATTTTTCTCTTGATCTCTTCCCCCTCACACCATATATACATATATTGGATGCTATAAATTCTGTGTGTGCATGTATATATATATATGTGTGTGTGTGTATACATATATGTATACACACACATGTATATACAGACACGTATAGACATAATTGCATACTAATCCTTTATATACACACACATGCATCTTGAGGGCTCCCTGAGGGCAGACCGAAGTTATACATATGCTATAGGACCTGGCGCAGTGCCTTGGACACAGGTGGTAGTCAAGTGTTCTTTAAATGAATATATACACACATGCTCTACTTATACCATGCACTCAAAAAAGTGTAGGTTAACAGATATAAATATTAACTCCAAGCACTGAAGACAGAGGCAGCTAGGTGGTACAGTAGATAGAGCACTGGACCTGGAGTCAGGAAGACCTGAGTTCAAATCTAGCCTCAGACAGTTATCAGCTGTGTGACCCTGGGCAAGTCACTTAACCTCTATTTGTGTCAGTTTTCACATCTGCAAAGTGGGGATAATAAAAGCACCCACCTCCCAGGGGATCAAATGAAATAATAATTGTAAGGCACCTACCATGGTACCTGGCACATTGTGGTTGTTGAGTCATTTCAGTCATACTTGACTATGCCTGACCATTTGGGGTTTTCTTGGCACATAGTAAGCAGTATATAAATGTTAGCTATTATCATTATTATTAATGCAAAAAGTCACACTGATATTTTTGTTGCTAGTCATGATGCAGAAATAGTGTCATTCCCCCAAGATGAAGTATGCATTTGTCTCACTTGGCACAAATTCACTGAATTTCATCATTTCATTCCTAGGATCAGAAGTTTTGACTTGGAAGGCACCTTAAAAGTCATCTAAATTCAATCTTTCCATTTTACAGATAAAGAAACTGACACCCAGATGTCACGTTATGTGATTTATCTGAGGTGGCTCAGGTAGTAGGTGGTCAGGCTAAGATTTGGACAGAGAGCCCTTGACTCCAAATTCAGTGCTCTTTTTGGTTCACAACACACAAAACGTAAGATGGTGTCCCTAACCTAGTGGAGCATGGAATAGAACAGAGAAGATAAGATGGACACAAATAAATATAAAATCAGACAGAACATGAAAGTGCAATTAGAGGTACAAAGTTAATTCAAAGGATGGAGAATTTGGAAATTCCTTGCTGCTGTTTTGTCACTAAGGTGCAATCTATTTTATTACTAAATTCCAACATGGTTAATGATCATTATCATCAGTCAATATTTATAAGCTCTTTAAACTAGGCATATAGCAAACACTCAATAATAAAATTTAAGATATCTACAGTATTTTAAACACATTACCTTCCACAATCATATTTGACCCTCTTACTAACCATGTTGGGTAGGTAGCAAAAATATTACTCTCTATATTTTTAGGATGAGTAAATTAAGGATGCTTGGGTGTTGGTGCTATACCTGTGTATTCAGGATAATTGTAATTTTTTTGGTCTTTATTTACATAGTGTTGCTTAAAGAATATTATTTGTTTTTTTCTCAAGATATAATAATTATAGCTGGCTTTTATGTGGTGCTTTAAAGTTTGCAAAGCACTTTACAAATATTACCTCATTTTATCTTCACAACAATCCCGGGAGGTCCCCATTTTACAGATGAGGAAATGAGGGAGACAGAAGTTAAGTGATTTGCCCAGGGTCACTCAACTAGTGTCTGAGATCAAATTTTGAACTCAGGTCTATAGGAGTGCAGGTTGAGCATTCTATATATTCTATATACCTAGATGCCACCTAGTGGCATGGAGTCATTAGTGATATGGGATCACAAGACTCCAACAAGTACACTTTTTAATCTGCCTTGACCATGGCCTAGATACTGTCTTAAGCTACCAAGTCCCCATTCTCACCTGATCACCCACTTTGTGGGCAATGACTGAAGCTCCCTCATCCAGTTCAGTGTCATTAACAGGACGGATCCGAAGTGCTACCTGCACATAGAGAAGTATTACAGATTTATTTTTCCAATTTTCCTTCCAAAGTTCTTTTGAAAAGGGTATGCAAATAGGGACTATTCTACCAATAAATTCTTCCTGATTAATTATATACATCTTATACTTTGTAAATGATCACTTTTTAAATTTCTTTACCCCTATTTCACTCCTCTTTTAACATTTGGAAATCAACATGACACTTCACCCTTAAAAAAAAAACACACACACACAACAACAACCAAAAACCCAACTCTTCAAACCTAAACATCTTTATTCAAAAAAAAAAAAATGGGCTCTTTAGGGAACAGAAGTCTCAGGTAAGAAAGAATAAATTAAGTCTTTGTAGAAAGGAGAAAAATCAGTTTCCAAAATCATACACTTGATGAAAAAACATTTTCAGATTAAACTCTTCCCCTTCTGAGAGGGCACAGGTGTGTGGCTCTGCTCAGTGCTCACTCCTCTTACGCCCTCCTGGCTTAAAGTGCCCCCAGTGGAGGAGAAATGATTATATTCCTTGAGGAGCTATTTTTTTTTTTAACTTTTTATCTTGTTAACTTATTTTTCCTGTTGCTGGAGTCAACTTAATTGTGGTTGTGAGGGGCCTGATCTATTCCAATGTTAGATCAAGTTCTCCCCACTTTTCTTCTGAATTTCCTCCTCCATTAAGAGAGGATGAGTTTTCCGAAGAGCTGTAGCTTTAGGTCATGGAGGGCAATATGTAAAATCCCAACCTGGGCATGGAGGTGACGAGCTGGGGTCTGCTTAAGTCCCTTAAGAAGAAGAAACCACTGGAGCGCTGAGTGGAGAGATGGGGAGACCTGTAGGCGAGCTGTGGAGAAGGGCAAAAAAGCTAAGAAAGGGGAAGATGGAGTAGCACACCTGAGAGCTCTCCTGGAGAGGAGAGGATTCGGGATTTGGAAACGTTCGAAAGGTCTTGAAAGGCCATGGGGACAGTTCTGCCAGCAGGGAGGGGACCAGAGACAGAGCCAGAAACGCAGCCCGCCCTGCTGTGGGTCTGAGGGAGGGAGGGAGCGACGCTCGGACTCACCATGAGCTGCTGGTCCTTAGGCTCAGCTGGGAGCTCCTTCATGGCCGGGCTGCTCCGGCCCCCGAGCCCGCTGCTGGCTCGGGAAGAGCGCTCCTCGGTTGAGGGCGCGTTGAGCCGGGAGGGCATAAGGACAATGGGCATGGAACGGAGCCACACACCTGTGCCCTCCCAGTCACCGATGGCGCCTCTTGGCACCTGCAGTCCCCGCGGATGTGCTCATGACATCTCCGGCTGGCCCCGGATGACATCACCGCGCGGGATCCCAAGAGGTTCTCCTGGGAAGGACCCAGCCATGGGTAGCTAGCTTGGGAAAGCTTTTGACTGTAGAGAGCAGCCAGGTTCCCCTCACTCTTATCGCTTTCCCTAGACGGAAGGAGTTTACCTAAGCCTGGGCTACAGCATCCTGGCTTTTAAATAATTGAGTTTAACTTCGGAGGAAAGATAATGAGCACCCTCAGGTCCCAAGAAACTGATGAGGTAATGAACCACATCAGGAGGGAAGGGGGATCAACAGGTGCAGGTGGCAGCAGTTTTTGGGCAAGGAATTGGAAATTGAGGAGGTACCCATCAACTGCGGAACGGCTTAGCAAGTTATGATACATAAATGTGATGGAATACTATTGCCACCATAAGAAATAATGAAAGGGATGGTTTCAGAGAAACCAGCGAGGACTTGAATAAACTGATGCAATGAGCAGAACCAGAACAATTTAAACAATGACATAGTATTGGAAGAAATAAACAATTTTGAAAGACTTAGGAACTCTGATCAACATAATGATAAAAACCACAATTCCAGAGGGCAAATGATGAAAACTTGCTATTCATTTCCTAATCGAGGTGCAGAATGAGACGTAAGGGGTGCAGGTGGGGGGCATTAGGTAAGGCCACGACCAATGAACAAATGTGTTTTCCTTCATAATTCATGTTTGTAACAGGGATTTTTTTTTGTTTGTTTCTTAATTGGGCTGGGGGCAAGGAGAAAAAGAGAGTGAAAGTAGATTTCTGATTGAAAAACATTTTTAATTAGAAAAAAATGTAGGGTAAATGATCAAAGGATATGAACCGTCCTTAAAAGAATTGCAAACTATTAACAACCATGGGAAATCATTATTAATCAAATAAATGCAAATGAAAAGGACCCTAAGGTTTCACCTCATAGTACTCAAATTGCTCAAGATGACAAAGTATGGGAATATTCAATGTTGGAGGGGTTATTGGAATGCTGACACTCTAATTTAATTGTTAGGAACTACTAATTGGTAGTCATTTTCAGAAGAAATTCTGCAAATAAAGTGACAAAAAAAAATAAAACCCATTCATGTCCTTTTAACCAAGATTCCACTACTAGGTTTATGCACCAATGAGGCTGATAATGACTGAAGTGTTAAATATTAAGTGCAAAGCACTGTGTTAAGTGTTAGGGATACAAGTAGAAAAGTGAGACAGTCCAGTCTTTGATCTTGAGGAACTCACATTCTAATGGGGAGACAACACACATGGATGATTTCAGCTGTAACTCAGACCAAAAAGTCCCATGGTCCTCAGGGTGCAGCAGCAAGGCAGATGGTAATGCCTCTTCTTTAATGTCATTCCCACTTCTAAAATATCAGTTCCTAATGTAGAACTGTGTGAGAGCCAAGGACCTTGGTGGCAGTTTTGGGGAGGGTTTTCAGTGGCTGTGGGTATAACATCTGCAGGATTATTGCCAGGCTGCATTTCTACAGGGGTTTCTTCCCAAGGTGATAGCTGAGGACACTGGGCTGGAAGCATTGCTATTATTCCCGAGGCTCTTGAGTTGAGTCCTAGCCTATCTCCATCAGGGCTTGAGGGGAGGTATTTCAAGGTGGTAGTTTGTTTTGCCTAGCATGTTGTCTCCTTAGTGCTTCAGCTAAGCTGGCTTGCCTGTCCTGTGTGACAGCTTTTTGGCAGTTAGTGGGGATGGTTGGCCCTTTTTCTAAAGCAGTTACTACCCCAAATAATGGCTGTGAGGTCTTGACAGGAAGCAGGACCAATAGTCTGGCAAAAGCTACTCACAGGGTTCATGTGCTTATTTGCCTAGCATACACTCACCTCTCATTTCTCTCTTAGGGTTCCTTGCTAAGAGTCCCCTTATATACCAGGATATTTATAGCAGCAATTTTTGTGATAGCAAAGTTGGAAACAAAGTAGATTCCCATTGACTGGGAAATGGCTAAACAAATGCTGTTAATGCTAACTTGCGGGAAAGAAGCAAGGATTTATGTGATCTGATTCAGGGACGTAAACAGAGCCAAGAAAATGAAGTACACAACCACAAAATGCAAATGGAATATCACAAAAAAGTGAACGTTGCAAATGAGAAGGCCTTCTCAACTCTACATAGAGGTGGGAGCTCCCAAGATAGGGCACACGGTACACATTCAGATTTTTTCCATGTGTTAATCAGCTGTGCTCTTCCCTTTTAAAAAATGGTATATGGACAGGTTTATGGGACAAGGGGAGTGATACTAGGGAAAATTATTATCTAAAAAAATTGACATCAATAAAAACTTAGTTAAAATAAAAAAAATCTAGGGGGCAACATATTTAGAGCTGCGAAGAGATCTTAGCAACCATCTAGCACAACTCCCTCATTTTACAGATGAGTAAACAGGCCCAAAAAGGTTAAGCACTTGCCCAAGGTCACATAGGTATTGAGTCACATTGGCAGAGTTTGAACTCAAGTCCTAATTTGAAAGGCAGATAAGCCCCTTCCCCTTGAATCACGTTTAGTTACTCATTAAGTCAACATTGTGTCAAATATGAGCTTAGACTATATTATATAGTATTATACGTATATTATACATATGTATACATAACATTTGATTCAATAAGTGTTTACTACAAACCAACCACATAGAGGGTGCTGTGCTAAGTACTAGGGATCTGAAATCACTCAAACAAGAGGTTTGCACCAAACTGTGAAGATACAGAGGAAGAGCATCAAAACAAGTGAGTAACAACCCCACTGTGATCTGCAAAGGCCAGACCACACAAGGAATATTTTGCTCATTTCTCAGGGCCACATTTTAGGAAGAACGCTGAAAAGGCAAAGCAGGAGGCAGAAAGGCTTAAAATGCAGGCCAAATGATGGCCATTCAGTCTAACTGCCTTTGACTAATAGACCTTACAAATAGGATCTGCTTTGTTCAGCTGGCAGATCATGTATTAATAAGGCCACTTAGATTGCTAATGTCAATAGGGCACGGTATTACCTGTTTCACTAGTACAAATCTATCACTAATCCTGGACAACCTATACAAAAATTCATTTATTTGTAGGGAAAGCTTATTAAATCAAGCACAAATATTTCAGAAATCCTTTATTTATAAATTATGTAAAACAATTACAACTATGAAGTTAAAAAACATCAAATGCTAATCTTGGAACAGCCCTGTTAAAAATCCATCAATTATCAAACATGCCATTGTTCTCTGGAAAAACTCAAGAAACTAATTATGTACTGGTATACTGAGATCTAAAAATTGTGAAAAGGGTGACCTGAGATACTATAGAGTGCACTAAGGTAGTAATAGGACTAATTAAATAGGACCAGAATATTTCATCGAACTTAGGAGAATTTACCAGAAGTGTTTAAAGGCTTATGTAAGCAGTGGGTCCAAAGGGAAGTGAAGAACAGCCTGAAAGCAATCTGATATTGCTTTCTTTTGTATACAAAGTGGTATAAAACATTACTGGTCACCTTGGGAGTTAAGGGCAGCCGGCAAAAACTAGAAAATTTGTCCACTATGAAATCCCCCAGAATGTCTTTCAATCCCAATAGATTTGGCTTCAAGGATGTTTTGCCTTTGCAATCCACCACATAAAATTTAGTTCTTGGTGAACCTACTACTAAATTTTCATCCCAGTAAAAACTTTGTTTCTCTGTACGAACTGAGCTGGACCATACACATGACACAGTGCAAGTATGGCCTTTTAGAGCCCCTGAACCCTGACTTCTGTTAGAGGGGAGGCAAAGGGCATCAAGGGACAAGGAGAGTTATCACAGTGGGTTTAGTAAGGCAGTTTAAAAATGGAAGGGGAATAAGAGCATGAGGGTGTATTTACCACCCCCTTGAATATGAATGGGACATTTAAAGTATTCAAAGGGAAGACCATAATCTTAAAATGAAACCTCAACCAAAGCAAGCCCCTCATGTGTCTCTGAGATTGACTGTAAGGTACTCATCAAGTGAGATGACATGAATTTTAGGACTTACAGTGCTCTAATATTTTCTGAAGAGCTCTCAACTAATGTACACAATTTCTATGTTGTTTCATCACTCAAGCAGAATACACCTCTAAATGAAGTATAAATAACACCAACACAGTACTGCTTTGAAAACAGATTTTCCATTTCCAAACAGATTGTGGGAGAAAAAGAAGTAAACCTAAGGTAGTTTTCTAGGTTTAAAAGAGATGAGAAAGACGGCTTTTTAACATAGGTCTGCTTTTTATTTTCCATGTTCAACCTGTTGAGAAACCCTATCACAATCTGAAGGGCGGAGGGTATAGCCCGCTGTAGTGCTGCTTCAGCACACTAAAACACGAATGATACACTGTTTTCCTGCAGATTTTTTCCAGGACAAAAAGAACACCACTCCATGCACTTGGGATATAAAGAGAGTCCTTGAATGGCAACATTGTGTGATTGTGGGGATGACACACTTAAGAAACGCTACTGAGAGCAGTAATCAAAAGTTACCTGCGAGTAGCCCTGCATAAAAGTCTGAGTAGCAAATACTGGTGGCTTTGGATTTTTTTTAAAAATCCCCAAAAGTAAGGATTTAAAAGCAGTGCCTTAAAACCTCCCACAATGCAGACACTGGGGTTTAAAGGCACAAAATGTGTCAGAATGGAAGGATCCAGGTGTGTCCACTGTCCAGAGAGCAAGAGAAATATAACTCAAATAACTCAGAAGCTGTGTAGGCTTTCTGCAAAAGGATGAACTCCACTCCTGGCACGAGATATGACAATGCTGCAATGATTAAAAAAAAAAAGATTAATATTTGCTTTATTGAACATGCAGAAGCACTTTTTATTAGAGAAAGGGCTATATGCAATTACAATTAATATCATCACTCCCTTTCCCTTGGAATATGCCAAGCAGACGAAGCACTCATGATCACACAATCTTAGAAATGCATGGTTGAGTCTCATCTCCCATCCAATGCCAGAAATCTATCCTAATCTACCTCTGATAAATGGTATTCCAGTCTCTATTTAATATTTCTGGCGACGGAAAGCTCACTACTTCATTAAGCAGGAAATCAAGGAAAAGTAATACACTCAAGGATCAGAAACTACCCAAATCAAGTGAGTTATAACATGAAATAAACAATACTGCTATAGCCAAGACTGCTCACCAGTCCCTCACTGTCATCCTGACAATGATACAGCAATAAGTGTAGTTGCTTCAGAGATATAAAGAAATTCAAACATGTTTTTACGATTTTTTAAAAGCTAATTTCTGTGATACTGAACATGCCAGCTCAGTCCTCGTGGGAAAGGAATCTTTTCCAAGCAGAGCGGATGAGTGAAACTCCGTGTGAATTCAAAGCAGAATGTTACCAACACATCCTAATGGGGATACTTGGCCTTACTCCAACAATGCTTATGGTCGACTTTCTTGCCCCTGCCCCTCCCGCAATGAGCTCAAGAAACAGGGGAGTGGCCCATACCTAGGTGGTGTGGAATGTGCTTTCTATCAGTTAATTTTAGCTCCAGGCCATGCTCCACCCATAGCCTCTCAAAGTTTGCCTCTCTTAAAATTCACCTTTTAGTTATTAGTAATTTTCGAGTCTGTTTCACTTTTTTATGACATGGTATTGTACCCACCTAGGAAATCTGAAATGAAAAGTTTGGACAGTTATCTTCAATCTAATTAACTACCACACACCAAACAGACTATGCCACAAAGAGAAAACATGGCATCAATGGACAGTCTTGACTCTGAAATAAGGAAAACCTGGGAGGTAGGCGCTGTGCTAAGAGTTCTCTACAATTATTATCTCATCTGATCCTCACAATAAGCTTGTGAGGCAGGTATTATTACCCCCATTTTATAGTTGAGGAAACTGAGGTAAACAGGATTTGAACTCAGTTCTTCCTACTCCAGGCCCAGCATTTAATCCATTGTGCCACTAGCTGCCTAGACACAGATGAGACTTGAGTTTCAGATAGTTATTTTACAACCTAATTTATAAGATAATGATTCGGAAGGAAAAGAAGAAAACTGACAAGAAAATATAACAAAAAGAGTTAATCTTACCAGGACCCTATCAGATTACTCCTGGTTTCCAAGAGGAATAATTTCTTCAGTGACAAAAAATTCAATTGTCTCTTCTTCCCAATCATCTACATTGCTATCTAGTTCATCAGTGTCTACACCTATAAAAAGGAAGAGAAATTATTAAATAAGGGACTGGGAGCACTTTGGATGTTCAACTGCAATGTTATGTTTGTAGTGAACTAGTAGCTACAAAAGAACTCATAAAAATTAAGAAAAAAGTCAATAACTCTTCTTTCTCCTTTATAACTCAATGGCTTAAATACCAAATGACTGCTCAACAGATAAAAACACCTCTGTATTCAAACAAGAACGAACATCAAACTTTTGGTTTTAAAATTCTTCAAGGGCAAAA
Organism: Phalanger gymnotis; assembly: GCA_028646595.1. NCBI lineage: Eukaryota > Metazoa > Chordata > Mammalia > Diprotodontia > Phalangeridae > Phalanger > Phalanger gymnotis. Next base: position 420,897,432 of record CM053622.1, read on the forward strand.
GACTACATTTGCACTACAAATAGATGCAAAAATGCTTTTAACACAGCTTAAATTTAGCCTCCATTCCCTGGGTACCCAAAAGTTTTAAAAAATATATTTACCTCTATAATACAAAACAAATTTACATAGCACCAGGAAATGGTCATTACAGTATTTGCTGTTTACCTCCTCGTAATTCCAGACGCTCATTTTTCTGCTCCATATAAAGTTCTTGGGCCATTTTTCGATATTTCCTAAAATCTTCCATCATTGTACGTCTCCTCTCTACCAATTCCTAGAGGAAAATATAGATGAAGGACATTATTAAACTGGAATTGAGTCCCTGAGGCATCACATATGTACCAAAATCACCAAAAAATAATATTTTAACATTGGTTACTGTAACCTGAAAAGAAAACTTTTAAAGAATCCTAAGGGAAGAATAAAGGGAAAAGGAAATTAGGGTTATGTCTTTCTCTCAGAATATAGTTCCCTTTACTGGAATATTACTTTGGCTTCTGGGGGGCAGGGGGAGAGAGAAACAACCTTGTTCTAGTGTTTCTGGATACAGAGCATCTTTACTATTAGGTAAAATCTAACCTTTTTATTACAGTATAGGACTGAAATGTAATGACAACAATCGGGTTATATGCTTTATGTACCAACATCTAGCCACTTCAAGTACCTAAGTTTGGTGAAGTCTCCTTAATGCTTCAAACCTCCCCTAATATGTTTTTAGTGTGTGGGAGTAGAGTTATATTTTCAGTATCTCCACGTGGAAAAACATTTCAGTGTGTCCTTTTCTTCCTGTGTAGTCATGATGCTCTCTTCTCCAATAACCAACGTGCTTGGTTTTTTTTTTTTTTGTATCATGAAAAAGCTGCCTTTAACCTTTTATTGAGGTCAGGAACAAAACTTACTTTTGAGGCTTTGGATTGGCTCAAACGATCCTTCTGTTCAAAAATCTTGGAGTATCTCTTTAGATCCTTTTTAATTTGCTAAAACAAAGACAAGTCACTCAGGATTTAAACATACAAAGTCTGAATCAAAAAGCAAACTTCAAAATTACCAGGATGAACTGTCACCCACATAGATTAAATAGAGACATGCTCCCATCCAAGCATCCAAGTGGTCTTACATCCTTTTCAAAAGCAGATTTCCCCTTCATCTGGAAAGGCTTTCTTCTCTAGCCCTGGGATTTACTGAGTCTCCTGCTTAGCTGCGACCTAATATCATTAACTTATTTCATTATAATTATGCAAATCCTTTAGAAATGTTGCTTTTAAATCCATTAAAGTTTTTTAAACAACCTTCAACACTTATTTCCCATTCACCACTTCAGTTCATACAGGACTTCTTGAAATGGTACTGATATACTTTTAAACAACTAGAACTCTCCGAAGGTGCTAAAGTAAGAAGCCACAAAAGTCTTGGATAATTCCATAAGAGTGGTACTTTTCATTTAGATTCCACTGTCCTAAAAACAAAGAGTGAGGTCTTGGGGCAGCTAGGTTTCGCAATGATTAGAACACTGGCCCCGGAGTCAGGAAGACCTGAGTTCAAATGTGACCTCAGATACTTGACACAATTACTAGTGGTGTGACTTTGGGCAAGTCACTTAACCCTGCCCAACTGCCCTGCCTTCCCCCCTACAAAAAAAAAAAAAGAGTGAGGTCTTAGAATATCATTATCCACATTCCCTAAATATCAATGAAAATGCAAGGTAAAACTAAACTATTATCTTCCTCCAGGGCCATGAATATTTCCATAACCTAACCATACCTTTATCTGATCCTGGCTGAGGAGAGTAGGGGGCCGAGGCCTCCACAGCAACTGGCAGAAACGATCCTTGTTATTCTTTTGAAGGAGACGGCCTTGGAAGGTCCATAGCCAGTAGGCATTATCCACCTAAGAGTGGTAAACATGAAATATATGATTCTAGGAATGTATACAGAGATCCAGGGTACAGTCCATGTGTATGTGACATAATTGCTCGTTTAACTGGAGAGAGGAGGAAACAACTCCAATAATTATGACTGGAACAATAATTATGCTTCCTTGGAACACTAACCTACATTTCCTTTTAGCCATCCATGGAGTAGTCATACCATTGACCTTATAATCACTCCCCTACTCCGAGCCCCCACCCTTTCTGCCATCAAGAACTTAAGACTGATATTTTCCTCTCTGATCATATATCCTTTCAGTTCTTCCTCTGCCTCACTTACCTTAAAGGTATTCTTAGTCCTTACTTCAACCTCCAATGCCCATTTCTCACTGTTCATAATCCTATGTCTTCCTCCCAAATACATTATTCTCTCTCGGCTCCTTTAGCCCTCTCCTGGTTCTCCTCCTACTGATGTGACTATTCCTTCTCAGTCTCTTGAATCTCCAAAACCTGCTATACACCTCTACCAGGAGGTCCCATAAGCACCTCTAACTCACCTTACTCACCTCCATGCCTTTTCCAAGCTCCCTTACTTCTGTAGATACCACCTTATTTCTGTTGGCACCAACGCCTTCCCATTTTCCCAAGTCCATAACCTCAATCATCTTTAACTCCTCCCTCACCCCCAGTCATATTCCATCAGCTTCAAAATCCTGTTGATTCTGCCTTCATGGTAGCTTCTGAATCCACCACTTCCTGTCCACTCACCCAGTCACCACCTTATTTCACGCCCTCCTCATCTTTCTTCCATGCTACTGAAAGAGCTCATCGCTCCCCTTTTCCAGCTATCCTCCACAGCTGCCAAAATAATCTTCCTAAGGCACAGATCTGACCAGGACATTTCTCCACTTCAAACTCAGTGTCCTTGCCCTCACATCTAGGAGGCAGAACAGCTTAGGAGAAGCAGTACAGGGGCACTAGACAGGAAGGCTTGAATCCAACATCAAAGACTAACTGGACACGGGACCACAGATAAGTTGCTTAGCCTTTTTGTGCCTCAGCTCCTTCATTTACAAAATGAAGAACTGCGCTCAATAGCTTCCTAAAGCCCTTTCCCAGTTCTAAATCTCTAAACCTAAACGCCTCAGCCTGATACCCAAGGTCCTTTGTGGTTCAATTCCAATGTCCCTCCACCCAGTGTCATTCTACATCACTCCCCTCAAACACTCTGTGTTCCAGAGCAGCCTTCTATCACCTCTAGATCACGAGCCATTCCCCAAGGGCTGAGACGTTCTCCCTCCTCCTCACTACCTCTCAGGTTTCGTTCTATCTTCAAAGCTCAGTTCAGGTGTCACCTCCTCTAATACGGGAGTTTTGTACATGTTGTATCCCATGCCCCCAGGAACAGGCCCCTATTTTTGGTGAATAATGATGAAATTTTACTCAAAGTATTGTCAACTCTGCCCTACAGTAGCCTATAGACAGCAACCCTCCAAAGTAAAAGTTCACTATAGTCCCTGAAAACTTTCCACTACAACAAAGATATCCATTGAAACAACTAATCAACAAGCACTGATTAAGTGCAAGATGGTCAAGACTGTAAGAATACAAATTTCATGAATGAAACAATCCCTACTTGATGCATGGAGCTCACATTCTAACAGAGGTGACAACAAGAAATTACATAAGTAAATATAATAAACACAAAGGAGACAAATACCAGGAGGTTTGGGTATGAATAGCTGAAAGGACTGAGAAAGGCTCCATGTAAAAGACAGAACTGCAGCTTAAAGTAAGAATTTTGTGAGGCAAGTAAGGAAGAAGTGCATTCCAGGCATGGGAAACAACCAGTGCATGTCACAGGGATGGAAGAGGAAATGACAGCATGTGTGTGTGCATGAGAGGGGAAGTAATCTACGATGAAACTATAAAGATAGGTTCAGGGAAGATGGGGAAGGCCTTCAAAGCTCATACAGGCAGGATGCCTCAAATGTTTTAGTGCACTAAGACTGTTAGAACATTGGCTTTGATTCTGGAGGCAGTAGGAAAGTAATGGGATTTACTGAGTGTGTGGGTGGGATGGGGGGAAGAGGATGTGAAACAGTTATAGCTACAATTAATGCAACTTTTAATAATACAATTGTTACCACTTTGGCAACACTATCAAAGTAGACTTGAGGTAGGGACAGCAAAGGCGGAAAACGTAATATGTCAGGCAGGCCTCTAAGGCAGAAGCCGGCTGAGTAAAGAGCTTGGTCACATGTGAAAGATGGTGGGAAGATAGAAAAGAAGAAATGGCAACCGCCTCTTTATGTGGGGTGAAGGAGAGCAATTAGTCAAAGAAAACAACCAAGGTTACAAACCTGAAAAAACACAAGAATGGTGCTCCCTTTGACAGAAATTGGTAATTGTGGAAGATGGTGGAGTTGGAAATACACGTTTTGGACATGTTGAGCTTAAGCTCTATGGGCCATCCAATCTTGAACTTAAAGGGAGAAACAGGCCACAGTGTATATATCTGGGAGCCAGTCACAGTCAGAAATGAAATTCCAGGTCTAATTCTGTCCAAGAGGTTCTGATCTTTACTATGAGCTGATTCTGATCGCACGTTATGACTCAAAGCATCCAACTGGCTATTACTGAAGTCCACTTTACCTTCTCTGCCCTAATTCTCTCAATCTAAATTTTGATGAGTGTGAAGGGGACAATTTCGATGCTTTTTTTCCCCACTCCAGTAATTCACAGAGAACTTGGTGCTCAGTAGGCCAACCCCATAGACTTAATGCCAACAATAAGCTATATAAAGTAGCCCTAAGTGTGATTTAAGAAAAGGATCTGCAGGGTGTATGCAATACGCTTACTGCTAGTAGGCAAGTCATAAGAGCAAAGAATTTATGTAACGCTAATAAGAATATTTCAGTACAACTAAACCCAGTGGGCAGAGGAGCATGGGGTGGGGGTGGGGTTAAACAAGGACAGCACACTTTGACTGGTTCTCCAAGACATGGAGGCCTCTATTAGATGAAAACTAATGACCTATAATTCTAGCTTGTACTTCTTCATCGTTACAATACATTTTAGGGAAGTAGGCATTGTATATGACAATACAAGACACTCAAGGGAGTCACAAAATTACCCATTCCATTCACTGCCTATTTTCAAAGGCCCGGCAACAATAGTATTTACCTTGTGGCTCCACCAGGACACAGAAGTTACAACATAACGGCCTGTAGGATCCCACTCAACATCGGAAGCCATATAGTGTTCTGCAATGTTCATCATGGTACAATCAGATGTATCAACAAATGCCAGGGCACCATTCATGCTGAAGAGATAAGGTGGTCATTACATACAAGAAGCTTTATTACCCTGACCATATGAGAAAGCTAGAGGTCAAGGGATGGAGTAAACCACTAAGGCACCTCATTACTCCTTGACATCTCTCAGCTTTACCTGTAACATTGCATTGAATGGAAGACTATGACCTCACAGATCACTAAATATGATAGCAATATTAAAATAAAGTGAAAAAATTAACAACTGGAGTATACTGCAGTAACACGGAGGAGTGACATGAGAGCCATGTTACTTGTAACACTATATCTTCTGGGACAATGGTCAATGTGCAAAGAAACAAGAGGACCTTTTCAGTTATTATATGACTCATCTCACAAATAAATATATTCTCAAAGGTAACTAAATATTTTTCCTTCAAGACATGCAACCTATGAAAGAATTATTACTAAAGATAATGGTAGCTCGGTACTCTATTAAGACAAGAGTAATAGAGCTTCCAGAAAATCATCACATCAGCATCCGCTAGGTTTATTGGCATTTGTGAATTACGCTTTTATTTGCTTCTACCACATGCAAGTCTAAGGACACTGATGACAGATTGCTGTATATTAATGTTAGAAAGATATCAATGGATGCAGTGGAAAAAGCACAGCATCTATAATCAGAGGACAAGAGCTTAATCCTCTTTTCTACCACTTATTATGGGTGTGATCTAGGGAAAGCTACACCATCTCTCTGGGCCTCGGTTTCCCTATCTGTAAAATGAGGAAGATAGATAAGATCACTTCTCCAATGTACAAGAATATATTTTCTATAAGACACCTCAAACATTGGGACAATTGTTCATGTTACAAAGAGGGAATCCAAAGAACAGGAACCAAATCTCAATTTTCTGTGTTTACCAGACACTGCAAATTTCTTACGACAAGCAAAAGGCACTGAATAAGAGAGAAACCCACCTCCTCAGACCAGCTAGAACGACAAATTGTCCCTGGGGACTCCAAAAGATTGTGTTTGCCTGCTGTTTATCAAACATTTCTGAAAAGAAGGAAATATTTTGTTAAAATTTTCTTCTTAAGGAACTATTTCTTTACCTGAAGAGATAAATGACAAATTATAACAAACCAAAGAGGGTTTGGTGGCGAGTTTATGCTGTTCCCCGAAGGCCTTCTAGAAAATTAACTAACGTCTTGTCTTCCATAGTGAATCCATTAATGTTTCGAAAACAAGTCTGTAGCATATAACTTCTGTCAAACTGCTTATCATCTTGGGGAGAGGGAGAAAAATTAGAACTCAATTTTTTTTAAAAAAATGAATGTTAGAAATTGTCTTTAAATGTCACTGGAAAAAAATAAAAGGCTATTTAAAAACCCAGTCTTTAGAATTTTTCAAAGTTCACAAAAGACTATCATTTAAGGCTAAAGTAAATAATAGTTTAAAATTCCTTTTAAAAGACAAAGAGGAAAAATTTGGAAATCTTAATAATATTACTTAAGTTGATGAACTCTTAACTTTCCCATGAAAATCTTTTTAAACAGAGGATGATCTGGGCAAATAATTCCACTTAGAAGTTTCTTTTTTGTTAGCTCATTCCTACTTTTTTAAAAATTAGTTATTAGCTCAAAAATGCTTTTTCTGGATTTTTAAAAAATTCTGTTTGCTTAACAAGTTCACCTATTAAATATCTCATTTCCAAATTCACAGGACCACTTTTCCAGAGGTCATGTACTTGGCAACCTTACCTATCTGAAACACAGCCAATACGAAATAATCAACAACTACCTCCAACAGTAAAAATATTATAAAGTTTGAGCACTAAAGTTCATGTTCTTCTATATTATTTTTAGAAACTGAAGCTAATTTATTTTAATAATCATTTTAATTTTATATATAATACACATACAATAATCAATTTAATTTTAGTTAATCATTTAATATTCATTTTAAACATGTTAATAAAGCTGTCTGGTTTTCTAATTCAGAGCATTCATTCATCCATCCATCTACTCAACCAACCTTTTTTAAGCACCTCTTACATGGCAAAGCATTTTTCTATGCAGTGCGGAAGACACAAAGATAACCATGTTGTGGCTCCTCTCTCTGTGGAACTGAGACTAACAGCAAGTATTGCCACACAACATTCACTGCTCTTCAGACAATTACCATAGGGCAAAACAGAGTATATAAAAAGCAGAAGCACTAGGGAAGATCTGAGGAAGGAAAGACCATTTCTATCAGAGGTGGCCAGGGAAGGTTTCTTAGAGAGAGGGAATCCTAACTGGGTAAGAATTTTAATAGGCAGAGATGACAAGGATGGGAGACAGACATCCCACACAGAGATTACCCAGTTATTTTCCTTCTCTGCAATATTATGGTTTTAACAGATTTCAGTGTGGTATCCATTTTTTAAAAGGTAATACCTACGTGCTTGACTTTTTTTTTTAAAAAGACCATCTTCTTAGTCTTCATGGTTATTTAAGATGTCTTTGAATGTGTTTGCCTCACTTAAAGAGAACTGGAAGACATTTTTTTAACTTGAACACTTTTTAGAAGAACATAAATCATCCAAGTTATAAGGAAAGTATAATAGAAAAGTATGCTTCCCATTTCCCAAATAACTTTCAATTGCTTATTTTTGCCTTACTTTGATCAAGTCAATTAAGGTGATCAGCTCTTTAAACTGAGTTTCCACTACCAAGTCACATAATGACACAGCAATGAAAGCTAGACTATCTGGAACAATATATTCTATAGAACAGGGGAAATTATTACTCAGGATAAAGACCCAGAATACCTATTACACTTCCTACATGCAGGTCTTGTAAAACACAGTATCTTAATACACACATTTTCCAAAAGACTCTCAACTTCTCCATTCACAACGATTAAACCATACTTCACTTTTAATCTTTGTCAGACGTTTAAATACTGTCTTGGTAAGTAAGTTTAGGCTACTAGAAACACTGGCTCCTATCTAACTAAGACGAGCACTGGTCATAGGGGACAAACAACAGGTAATTGACACAAAACAGTAAGGAAAAGTCTGCTTACTTATAAGCTCGATCTTTCCATTGTTTTTCACATGGTAGAAGGAAACGGATATTCGAGGAGCCTCGCCATGGAGCACAGCAAACTTACTTCCGTTTGGTTCCCAAGCAAAGGCTATTATGCTTTCTGGAAGATAACGGCTGGTGTTTAGGGATTTAAAGGTTACCGTGTGACTAACGTTATCGCATTTAAGTCTTCAAACAACCCAGTGAGGTAGATACTACAGTGAACATCATTCCCATTTTGTAGATGAAGAAAGTGCAGCTCAAAGAAATGAAGTGTGAGAGAAGAGATTCAAACCCAGGTCTTTAACAGTCACTGATAAATTGGTCTTGCCACACATCTCTAGTTAAAACAACTAGCATTGATATAGTACTTTAAGGCTTATGAAGTACTTCTCATCTGGTCCTCAAAAACCTGGGAATATAAACTGTTATGCAATATAGTGATTTTCCAAGACAGACCAAAGATGAAGGCACATTTATGCTTAAAATGGGATATTTAACTTGGTAAATTAATGTAAAGAGGAGATCAATGGACCAAACAGAAGTAAATCCAGGGACTGCTTCCAGCAATACTGGAGATGAACAACTTAAAAGCAGGCAGTCTCTTAACCTCTCCGTGCCTCAATTTCCTTACACGAAAAACGGGAATGATAATAGCACCTACCTCATAGAGTTGTTGAAGCATCAGGTAAGTGAATGTGTATAAATCACTTTGCAAACTTATTATTTAAAAAAGTAACACATTGTGGGCAAAAGGGGAGGAATTATGCCCTTAGAAAGTACAGTTTCAAACCACAGAAATAAGTATTTCCGCAAATACGTTCGTTAATACTGAGTTACAAATTGTTCCTAGGGACATTTCCACTTCCGTATGTGGTGTTCTTGGAACTTTTCTTGAGGCATGAAAACAGATCACTGTGTTCAACCACTCACACAAGCATTTTGTCAGTGGAATGAAAAAGATGTGGGTCACTGGTATTAAACTGCATGGATCCCTGCAGCCCTCATAATGACTTAGAAAATAACAAATTATTATCCATGTTGTACTGCATTTTTTATTTATTTTGTTAAATATTTCTCAGTTACTTTTTAATCTGGTTCCAGTGAGTTTGATGCCTCTGATGTAGACCATCTTCATCTAATACTAAAAATATTCAAGCAAATATAAATGTTCTAAATCATTAATAATTAAAGACTTAGGGGCAGCTAGGTGGCACAGTGAGCAAAGCACCAGCCCTGAAGTCAGGAAGACATGAGTTCAAATCCATACTCAGACACTTGACACACTTACTAGCTGTGTGACCTTGGGCAAGTCACTTAACCCCAATCGCCCTGCCCTCCCCCCTGCAAAAAAAAAAATAATAATTAAAGACTTAAGGCAAACTTAAAATAACCTCAAGGCGTCAATTCACAGTCTGCAAATTGACGAAGATGGGAATAGTCAACATCAGGGAACTTGTGCAAAGACAGCCATACCACATACACACTGCTGGTGGAGTTGGGAGTCAGTACAACCAAACTATTTTGGAAATGCAATTGTGCAAGTGACCAGAACATTCACGGCCTTTTGGTCCAGAAATTCTACAACTAAGCTTTTACATCAATCAAAATATTTATAGCAGCACTTTTTTGGGATACCAAGGAGTTAGAAAGAAAGTAGATGCCCATAAATTGGGGAATGGCTAGAATCATGGTACATGAAGAGAATGAAATATTGAGCTCTAAGAAATAAAAAAGCCAAAATTGAATACAGAGAAGCACGGAAAAATCTACACAATCTGATGCAGTATGGTAAATAGAATCAAGAAAACCGACTACAACAATGTAAATGGAAAGAACTACAAAAAAGTCAAGTGTGAAAAACACGGTAGGGAAATGAGACAACACTCCCATCCCACTCCTTTGCAGAGGTGAAAATAATACGATGGTTTCAGGTAATACTAAGTATTGATTGGTTTTGCTAATTATTTTTCTCTTTTTCTGTTTTTGCTTTTTTTTTCTCCTTTTTAAAAAATATTATTTGTTATATAAGATAGCGGTAACAGAAGGGATACTGGGAGAAATCCCAGTAATGTAAGAAAGTATAAAAATAAATACTTTTTAAAAAGAAAAATATTTAAGTTGGAAAAGTCAAATGTAATCATTAATAGCTTTTTGTAGTCAACTACAAAGTTTACTTTTATAAGACAGTATGTACTAAATAGGAACTATTATTACTAATAGCATTTATGTAGCACTTTAGGGTTTGCAAATCACTTCACAAATACTATCTTATTTTAATAGAGCACTTAAGCTCTCCCTTAAACATTTTTACAGGTCTCAATATATCACCTGAAAATGAAATTTTTGCAAGAGAGTCAAATATATTCAGACTCTGGTCAACCCCAAGTGGAATATAAATTCCTATTCAAATTTAAAAAGCCAGAAGCATTTTCCTTGTTTAGTTATATAAATATGGCATATAAGATAACACAAAAAAGTGAAACTTGCCTTTCATTTCTACTACATCAACAGGCACCTGTTTCTCTCTCATACGGAAGATTTCAAAGTTGGTTACTACACCCTGTTTAAAAGTAAGGAAAAATACTTTTTTTAATATAATAACATATAATAAAATATAATACCATGTAATAATAATAATCCAGAAATAGCTCTAAAGTCAGTCATAGAGAGACCTTTGGAGCTAGGAGGTATTTTAAAAGACTTTCAAATCTGATCCTTTAATTTTACATGTAAGAAGCACAATTACCCTGAAATTAAATGATTTGCCCCCAAATGGTACATTATCTGCCCAACTAGAGCACAAGGGAACCGGAACTTGAATATGGATCATGAGTTTCTAACTCTAGTGAGACTAAATAATAATTTTTTTTTAAATGAATGTTTTCTCTCGAGCTGGTAAATGGTCTAAAGCTCTGTGAGCCGGAAGCCTTCTAAGGAAGAAATCCAAATTATCAATAGCTTTGTGAAAAATCCTCTAAATCATTACTAGAGAAATAAAAAAAGCAGCTCTGATATTCCACCTCAGACCCAGCAGATTACCAACAAAGGAAAACGACCAGTATTAGAGGGGCTGTGGGAAAATCAGACATAGTGGTAACTGCTAGAGGAGCTGTGAACTGGGCCAGTCATTCTGGCTAAAAGCAATCTGGTATTTTGTTCTGAGAGTTACTAAACTGTGTATGGCTTTTGACCTATCCCCCAGTAAGATCAAAGAAAGAGGAAAAGGAACTTTCTGTTCCTTGTGTACAGATGTACAAAAACATTGCTAACAATCATTTCTTTCCATAGTGTCAAAGCAATGACATGTTTTGGGCTCCTTCAGAGTAGAGACTGTCTTACTCTTTTATCCGGACCCCAGCACTTCACCCCATTATGCTTTGCCCATAAACACCTAATCAATGCTTTATCTGTTCATCCAAAGATGTGGGAACAAAGAGAGTGGCATAAATTAAAGGATGATGGAACAAATTATGATACATGAACGTAGTGGAATATTACTACGCAGCAAGAAATAATGAAGGGGACAGTTTCAGAGAAACCTGGGAAGACTTTGTAAGTACTGATACAGAGAGAGCAAAATGAAGAAAACTATTTATGCGATAACAACACTGTCAAAACAAAGGCCTCTGATCAATGTGAGAACTCTGATTAATAGCATTTACCAGAAGACAGACGATGAAGGATTTTACCTCCTGGGGAGGTGGGCAAACTGAAGGTTCAGAATGAGAGATACCTTTTTTGGACTTGACCAATGCAGGAATTTCTTTTCCTTAATTATACATATCTGTTACAAGGGTTTTGGATTTCTCCCTTTTTTCAATTGGAAAAGGGAACAAGAAGGAGAGAAAAATCAACTCTTTGGTTAATTTTTTTAAATGTTTCTCCTCTTACAATATAATAATCTGACATGGTAGCTACAAATTTAGTATCGGATACCTTCATATCAATTGCAGGTGCTAAATCACAAAATTCAATGCCACGTAACCATAAAGTGCTATATAAATCTGAATGTTACAGAGACGGAGGGAACACGAGGTAATAGAAAAGCAGCTGGCTTTAGTCAGAAGAACTGGGGTTCAAATCTCAGCTCAAACACTCACCAGCTATCTGTCTTTCTCTGAACAAGTCATGCTTAACCTCTCAAATTCAGTTTCCTTCTTTCTTAAGCGGGGATAATATTTACCTCATAAAACTCTTGTAACAAAAGTAGCTTGTAAATCTTAAACACTATTATATAAATGAGTTATCAAAATATAAAGAAAATCAATGTTATAATTTAGCAAAATAAAAATACTTTTATCTGTAGTGTGAATGGGGCTATTTAATATGAAGTGAAAAGCCCAAGTAAGCAGGAAACCAGGCAATCACTGCAGTTACTTACCTGGGTACCTTTTGGAGTTCTATCTACTTTGACACACAAGTAATCTCCATTCTTTTGCCAATGTAGCTTGCAGTCAACAACATTAAACAGATTTCTAACTCTGATTTCTTGTCTGGTGGGGAGTTGCATCAAGGTCACCCTGGCAGGAATGTCCTTATCTTCTGGCACCCAAAAAGCAATTATGTTACCACCAGGTGACCAAGAAAAGTCCCTAAGGGAATAGATGTTATCACAACGATTATGATAATGAATTACAATTGATTTTAAGAATAACAACTAAAGCCATTTAATCTGCTCTGATAATATAAGATGGTGTGTCAAGGTATTAATTTACACAAACAATATAAATACATATGCCACAAAGCCATGACAGAACATGCAGTATTAAGTAAAGATGGACAGGTCCAACTACAATCTGATTTTTTTTTCAAAGACTGACATCACTGGACCACAGACCTAGAATTGGAAGGTACCTTAAGAGGCCAACTAGTCTAAACCCCATCATTTTACAGATGAAGAAACTGAGCAGAAAAAGCCAGAATATAAATAAACATAAGTAAAAAGGAAGAACTGTTGGGGCAGCTGGGTGGCGCAGCGAGTAGAGCACCGGCCCTGGAGTCAGGAGGACCTGAGTTCAAATCCGGGCTCAGACGCTTGACACATGTACTAGCTGTGTGACCTTGGGCAAGTCACTTAATCCCAATTGCCCTGCCCCCCCCCCAAAAAAAACTTAAAAAAAAAAAAGGAAGAATTGTGGACGGTATAAAACATTTTATCCACATTTTTTCTTCATAGTACAGAAAGTTATTACAAAAAACAATTTATGAAGACAGATCATATAACAACATGCAAACATCTCAAAAACATTTCCATATATAAGCTGCCAAGGATATAGACTACAAATGTCTTAGAATGCAGTCCTAATCACTGCAGCAAAATGGGGGTAGGACAACTCAAATCTAAGACAATATGTACTGGGGCATTCATAAATGACGTTATCAACAGGAAATGAATCTTAATTTGTTACGATATAAGAGTGCTGGATTTTACTTAGTTACAAATCATTCTGTGACTAACAGCAAGCATGGGAAATGAGGAGCTATGTTTTAAGGTTCAGTTTGTATCCACAAAAATGAGCTTCTATGAAACTGATTAAGCTGGAAACCATGACCTCTTTACAACCATATTCTGTCTGACCTCAGCACAAATACTATTAATGATTCATGACTAAAGCTTCTATAAAATAAAGGGCAAGCTAGCCTAGTTCCTTCTGGAACCATCTAAAGTAGTTACTGAAAAATAATTACTAGGCTTGGTACTAAGTTTCTTTCATTCTCAAAAATAAAATACATGGAAGATGTTAATTAATCCCATGATTAAGGAAAAAAATTGGTCAGAACAAGAGGCACAGGAATTACTTAAAAATAGAGGACAAACAGGAAACTAGGCTTTCCCGTAAAGAAAGAAGTCACTTACTTTATTCCAGGGATTTTCAAACTCTTCTTATCCAAAAGACCCATAGACTACAAAGAAAAATATACAGCCAGATAAAAACATGTCAGAATTACAGTTCTCAAAAAAATCAGTCCAAATGCAACTGGAGGGTAAGGTACAATATAAAATACAAATCTGGCTAACACTAAAAAATATCTACTACAAGACCTCAACTAGTCTGGCTAAGGAAAGGTTAGGAAGTAACACTAATTCGTTGGAAGATAGACACTGAAAAATAGTGGCCAGCCTTCACTGTCAGAGCCCCGAATCCAGAGGATTAACTAAGCTGAAAAGGTAAAGGGAATGAAATAAATACCATCAAGCAAAATCACTTATAACAAATACTCTATTTCCCAGATAAATACAGACACTTACCGGAGTCTCATAGATGCTGAGAGTATCCATTGTCATTCGGGCAAAAAACTTGCCATCATGACTCCACCTAAGCAAAAAAAATTAAAAAAAAAAATTAAAACTCAGACATTTTGCCACTTGTCAGTTCCACAATTTTAGAGTCTAATAAAAAGGCCATATCCGATGCTAATATTGAACCTACTTAAAAATGGGCCAATGAGCAGAGCTCTCACAGTGAAATCCTCGTTTCTTCTGTCCTGTGAGAATGTCCCATATAATTATGGCCTGAGGGTCATCCTGTGTATCCATCAGAGGGCTGAAGGTCACAAGATACCTAAGAGAGAGAAAAGGAAATACCACTATATTAAACTTCTCTGTATTTTCCTTCCTCTGATACTTATAACCATACAGTAAGGCAGATATTATCCACCCCCAAGTTAGAGAGAAAGGTTAAATACATGGTTAAACACGTGAGGTATGACTGACAGTTACTCCTAGGGCCCCAAGAGCAGCTCAAAGGCAGTATTCTCATTTCAGCAGTTACTACTATTAGATTTCAAGAGCTCTAAGCAAGCATTCTCGGTGCTAAGTGATACAGCTGAAAAACATTTCTCCTTCGAAGTCAAGATCGTGGGGAAAAAAAAAGAAATCCAAATAAAATAAAAATGTGTGCCGTTGGAGCCAGGGAAAAGAAACTCTCATACACCTCTATTACTGTGGAATTAACAAAATTAACAAGGTAAATACAATGATGGTCAGATCCCATTCACAGATAAGCATTTATGAGCTGGGGAATCTCAGTGTCTAGACACCTGGCTTCACATTATTGTTTCATTTTCTATCTCTACAGCATCTGTTTTTATTTACACCATGGAAAAAAAAGGAAAAAAAAAAGAAGAAAACTAAGTCAGATTGCTCCTTTATAACAGAATGGCAAAGTAAAGAGGAAAACATTGAGAAGAGTGCCCGAAACAGCCCAAAATATCCTGGGCAATGCCTTCAGTTGAATGTATCTCTCCTGGCAGCAGGACTACCTAAGGACCTGATAAACTCAATTTGGGATTGACCCCAAACCATGGTTTATCTTACCATAAAACTCTTATTTTGACCTACTTTATATGCTTGGATAGGCCTCTTTGACACTAGTTAGAATGCCCTTGATATGTACAAACTGTGCCAACACACTAATCATTTCATCCTATACAAACTTAAACATTAAAACAATATTCCATACTGAAATGCAAGTAAACTGTATCTGAATCAGTAATATTGCCAGACACAAAAGGTGGCATCTCAGCAGGTAAAGAATATGGCTGTTCCTATTGTGGGAAGAGTAAGAGAAAAGGGATGAATAAGTTACTTAGCTGTTTGTGGTTTGTAAGGAGACATCGAACAAGCAAAGTGAGCTATAAGACAGATTGGGACTAGTTACCAAGGCATTCATCATCCAAGTAATAACATGAGATGAACAACGTAAGGCAGTGAAAGTAGAAGGAGCAGGAGATGGAAAATTGAGCCTAGGTGGATACATACAGGAAAAGGGAGAAAGAAGAACCACCGAAAGAAAAAGGATGGAAAAGTGAGAACATTAATATCAAAGAAGTGAAAGGAGGAAAAAGTTCCATCAAATAGTAAGCAAAATGTCAAATGCTAGAGAGAGGTTAATGAAAATTTCCACAAGTCAAACTGTTTGTAAAGTGACTTTTAATACAATAGTGGGACTAGAAGCCCAAGAGTAAGGGGGGTTAAAGAATAAGGCAAAAAAATAGAAACTCGTTCAAACACTCAAGAAAAATACAGAGGGTTCCTCCTAAATATGCAGGACACTGAATAGACTACTTTTTGACCATGACTGCCTGTACTGACAAGGACCTGAACTTGGCCTTACTAGATCTTTCTACTTTGGATTCAGTTGTTTCCATTTCCTTTCACATTCAAACCTCTTCACATAACTTTATCCTCTTTTGCTAGACAAGACATCTCACACTTTAACTAAGAAATACTGACTGAAATAAGAGCAGATTTCTCATTGATAAGAAGTGAGCATCACAAGACTGTACAGCACTGAAATGAATATCAGATCTCATAAAGCATACCTTTCACAAGGTGAGAAGTCAATAAGTTGCACCCCCTGGTGGCTGAATCGCTGAATTTGTTTGAATTTTTCTCCCCCCCATAAAGCAATTCCTCTTTGATGGAATGTAGCCAAGTAAGTTCCCTTTGGGGACCAGCGCACATAGGTTTCTGTCCATCTCTGTGGAAATCAGTACCAACATTAACAAACAAAAACTGAGAAAACAATCATATAAAAGGGAGAACTACAGAATTAAAGACTACTGTTCAGTCCTACTGAATCAAGTACCTTCATTTTTACGACCCAATTTACTTTGTCAGAAGAAAACTATAATGGACAGTTATGGAATTATAATCTCAGAGAAAGAAAGTGACATCCTTTCACACAACTTTCATATAATGACACTTACTTTTAAAAAAGGTTTTAAGAAGTATAAAATATATTATGAGCAAGATCTCTAACCAAAAGCCCAAATTTAGAGATGGATGATATAGGTATCCTTTGAGGGGTCTGGCAGGTTCCCCATACTATTGCTCTAGGAGCCCCAGAACAGCTGACTCTCACCGCTCTTTCTTCAATGGAGACTGGATCCTTCACATCATTCCAAAATATAGATGTACGATCCCCAGATTCAAAGATGACACTATACTGATCTCTGCATTCAGCCTCCTCCAGCCAATAGCGTAGATTTCCCTAGAATAATAAATCAGGACAAAATGTTTATTACATCATCAAAACATTATTTTCAATCACAATAAATTATCAAAACAAATGATCAGTGACACCTTTGTCTTCTCTAATGGTTTTGAAGGATTTCGAAAATAGCACTTATGTGAGTAGAGCTCCAACCCTGGAGTCAGAAGGACCCGCGTTCAAATCGGGCCTCAGACACTTGACATACTTACTAGCTGTGTGACCTTGGGCAAGTCACTTAACCCCAATTGCCCTGCCTTCCTCCCTCCAAAAAAAAAAAAAACCAAACAAAAAAATAGCATTTATATATTAGGCATTGCCTTTTCAGCCCCTTGGACCTAAACTTATAAACAAAACACCATACCAAGTCTTTGAAGGGCTGCTTCTCTGGAATGTCCCATTCATCACTGATTGTCATGTATCTGAAAGAGACCATAACCTATTATTAAACAATGTAATATTAGAGTTCACTGATTAGATCACAGGGCTGTTATGAGTGTGTCTGTATGTAGAAGGCTATAGCCAAAAGTCTGTACTCACTTGTCAAAGTCAGTAAAAAGGTTTACTCTGAATGTATGCTGTTTGTCAAGCTTGTAGCCATCAGCATTTTTAACAGCATCCAGGGCGTGAGCAGGGGAGACATACTCCAGGAAAATGTAACTGTGCAAATGTAAGAAACACAAAAGGAGAGCAGTGACTCAACCATAGTCTTTTGCATGCATTGACATATCATTAAACCTCTTTGTGACTGGACAGTTGTAATCATTTTAACATTGTGAATAAAACCCAATAAAGATACCAGGCATAAACTCATCTGATGTCTTCCATAGGCAGCAAAATCTAACAAACTGCAGCCAAAGCAGAGAGCATGAATCCCTTAACTAGAACATAAACTCTAACCCGAAGAATGGAAACACAAAAATATTCTCCATCTCCACAAACATAAAACGAGTGTTTAACAAACAGAAATCAAGGACAATTAACGAATATTAGTATATTTGCTGATTCTAAGTAAAATAACTAAGATATTCAAAACATGACCAATATGCTATTTCACAAAAAGGGAAAATTTCATTATAATGCAAAAAGGTTATTGGTCATTTCTCTCAAAATTCAGACTGTCACCTAGCTGCATTTCTTTTACCTTTCTCTATTGCTTCCTCAAATTTTACTACTTATCCCACCCCTGCCGCCCTCTCAAAAGAAGGGAATCTTTCCTTAGCTTTAGCCTGACTCTTAGAGGATGACTTCAGACAGAATTCTGGGATGACACAAATTGATGCACAGTGAACCAAAAGAATAATTTATACAATGACTCAGAACTCTAATCAATGTAATGATCAACCACAAATTCAGAGAAAGAAACTTGCTACCTGCCTCCTGAAAGAGGGGCGAAAGACCAGGGTGAGAGGTCAAAAGTACAGAATAAGACAAAGATATATTCATATTCTCTCTCATTCCTTTTGGACATGGCCAATACAGAAAAATTTGTATTGCTTCACTATACATGTCTACAAAACAGGTTTTGTTTTCATTTTCAATTTAGGAGTAAGACGGAAGGGAGAAAAGGTAGACTTCTGCAGATAGAAAAAATATAATTTCGGTGTCATAGTATTGGTACTACAATTGAAATATGTCAAAAGAGAATTCTTCATAATACATTTTTAATATTCATGAATTAATTCAAGGTATAGATGCAGTTTGACAAAGAATTTGTAACAGATTTGAAATAATCTTTGGTTTTAAGGGACTTAGCATGTAGGACTGCACTTTAGAGATTATAATAGCGAGCATTTATGTCTTTAAGTTTGAAAAGTACTTTGCATATGTTAATCTCATTTGTTCCTTATGACAGCCTTGGGAGATTGAAGCTACTGTTATCCTCATTTTATGTTTAGGAAACTGAGGCAAACAGGTTAAGTGACTTGCTTGTGTCATAAGTCTGCATTTGAACTCGGGCTTTTCTGACTCCAGGCCTGGCAAACTTGGCTTAGTGGGTCGTGTAGTCCAACCTTGTTCTACAGATAAGTCCCTGCTATTTGTAAGGCCTTGTTCATGTGCCTGGAAACAGCAGAGTCCTTTGAACACAGATCCTCCTGGCACCAAATCTCCTGCTCTTTTTTTGTGGGGTTTTTTTTGTTGTTGTAATAACTTTGATTTTGAAAAAGCAGAATTACTGGTATTTACATCTCAACGGCACGGTGAAATACATTCACATAACTACTGGACTGTTATGCTGTGCACAAACCTGTGTTTCTTGCTATTCTTTTTTAAAGTGGTTAGGTTTTCTTGCTTATTAAAAAAAAAAGGTAAAATTGTGTTTAGCCTTCTTAAAATTCATCCAACTTGCATTTGTGGCTAAATGTCTGAATTGTAGAATTGTATTTGAATTGTGATAGCAGTAAGACAAAACTGGATTTCTGCAAGTGATCAAGCAGCTTACAAAATCCACAATGTTATTTCCTTTTCTCTTTCTCTAGCTGTTTGCCTTGTGGCAGGACTGATATGGGGGGGGCGGGGTGAGGGGGAGTGGTACCCCTGAAAAGGATAATCGACCTTTTTCATTACTCACCCTTTAGTTTTTCCATCTTCTTCTGGGTAATAATCATTGGTTATTTTTCCAAACTTGGAAAAGATCTTGTGGATGACATTCTTCAATTTCTCAAGACGGTCAGGTCCTACCTGAGGAACATTGTCCACCACTATGACAGAATCAATTCCATCAGCTTCCTGTGGTCTATCTTTGAGTACATCTCCCAGCAATTCTGCAAAAGTTAAAAGATATGAATTTACCAGGATGAAAAAAATTCTCATGCATACACATACATGCGCTCTCGCTCTCTCTCTCTTCTCTCTCTCTCTCTCCCCCCCTCAATGGAATAATTCCCCAAACTTAAATGTCAAAACACTTTATGAATTAATCAGAACTCTTACTTTTTTTAAATTTTAAGTTCTAAATTCTCTCTTTTCCTCTCCCACTCTCACACCTAATGAGAAGGTAAGAGATACAAAGCCCATACAAATCTATACAGTTATACAAAACAAATTCTTGAATTAGCCATGGAAGGGAGGAAAGGAAAAAAAGGAAAGAAGGAAGAAATGAAAAGAAATAAACATATGCCTCAATCTGCTCTCCCAGTCCATTACCTCTCTATCAGGAAGTGGGCAGATTTCATCGTGACTCCTTTGGAATTAGTCATTACGTTGATCAGAGTTTAGAATTCGTGGTCCAGTTTACCTTCTGAGATCCTCCCCACTTAATCTGTCACGAACTCTTCACCCTCTCCACACAGATAATTCCTTCACGATCCTCTAATTTGTTTATGTCTGAATCATGAACCCATTTGGAACATATCATGGTACATGGCTACAAGGTACCTAGTTTCTACCAGACTGTATTTTAGTTTCCCAATGGTTTTTGTCAAATACACTTTGAACAAAAAGATTCCCAATTACTAACAAAGATAGCACACTATTTTCAAGATCTTAAAACATGCACATCAAGGAATTATGATTGCCTTAAATCCAGGCTCCCATTTACTTTCTCAGAAAGACAGGAAATAATCATAACATTATATTAACTCATCAAAAATGATGGGCAAATGATAGGAAATGTGATTTAAGAGAAAATGCCAACAGGAAAGTAATACAAATACGGAACAAGAGCCTAAAGAAAAAACTAACATTTTGAATTTCTATAAGTCAACTTAATTTCAAACTTTCTCTTGCTATATATAGGAAAAAATTAATTATAATGTTGCAGTGAAACCATTAGCAAAAGTTTACAAAGGTTTGACGTGTCAGATGCTACAATATAAAGGTTTGACGTGTCAGATGCTACAATGCAAAGCCTTTAGTTAGAAATCACATTCTCACCCAGTACATGGCAAAGAAATGTTATTTTAATATATTCTCTAGTTAATCACGAATAATTTGTTTTTAACTTAATAGAAAAAAATGAGGGAGATACCGCCATATTCCTTGTTACAGAATCTTTTATTTTGTCTTTTGATTTAGTCTTTCATTAGGAAGAAAGGAGAAGAAAAGGCCCTGGCTCACTAGAAATGAGGGACAGTAAGGTATATGCTACTTCAACAGAGCTCATCCCACCTTTCCAGCAACTAGTACACAAACACTTTCTTTATAAAGTAGATGCATGAGGGACAAGGATCAGAAAAAGCATTTTTTTCTGAATTATTCAGGGTAGAGAGATCTTTGTAACAAGATCAACAAAACACTATTATTGCACATAGTACATAGTCATATGTACACATAACTTTGCTATATAGAACTGTTGCTGTGTAATCTATTTCTTGACCCTTTTGACTAGGACACCTGCCTTTTGCTGTTAATTTAGAGTAAGACTAACTCTCTTCAGCCTGGCAATGGGGTAGTCTCACAATATTATTATTTCTATAAAGTTAAATCAGTTTCTGATCGGAGCCAATTTCTACTTAATGCCAACATACAGTTTTAAGTCCAGCATTGGGGAAATCTTATTTTTAATCAAGGGCATTGACTTAGAGAAAGAAATTAAATTTTATTTTCTAGAGTTAGAATTATTTTCTAATTTGCAGGAATTCTACTTTAAATTCACCTTAAAAGTACAGAAGAAACTAAAATGCATTCAAAAAGTATAATAAATGCAAAAAAAATTCAGCTTCAAATCATAGCTAGTCTTGAGGGAAAAGCTTCATTTCTTGGAGAAGGCAGACTATGGGAAGGAAAAGGAAAAGAGGAACACAGAAAAATGAGGAAGGGAAAAGACAAACTAGAACCAAAGTGGAGTCAACTGGGGAGATAGTTAAATAAAGTGTCGTGCGTAAAAAGTAATGGAATATTCCTATGAGGCATGAAGAAAATGATGAATTCATGAACTCATGTAGAGCTAAGAAAGCAGAAGCAAAAACAAAAACAACAATAATGTAAATGAAAGCAAGAGAAAGACTTCGAAATAAACGTAGTTGAGTATTCTTGGTTTTAGGAAAACTTTTGGCAGAGTAGTAGTAAATGCTGCAAAATTCTGCACATACTCAAAATGATTGCCGTGTTGGCTGGTGTTTTTACTTAAATATTTTTCTTTCTAAGAAGGAGGATTCTAGTAGGAGGCAGGTTACTGGAAAATGACTTCAGCATAAAAAAGCAAAGACAAAACCAAACAAAATGCACTGATAAAACTTTTTGAAAAAGGAAAGATACAAAAGTAAAGAAAGTCAAGTGTGAGTTTAGCTGGTTCTTGGAGAGAAGGTGTAATCACCTATTAGTTAACAAGCTTCAAAATAGTTAACCTCCATCCATAGCTTTGAAAATTATTCCGGGGCTTAAACCTTCAGAAACCTCAAAAAGCATTATCACCACAGCTGTGGTAGTAGAAAGAGGGCACATCAGGCAACTCTTGATTTTTAATCCTATTACAAGCTCTATGATGTTGGGGAAGTCAATAAATGTCTCTGAGCCTCTGTTTCCTCATTTTCCTATCTGTTGCTATTACCTCATAGCATTACAAGGAACAAGTGATAATTATGTGAGACATTCAGTAAATCTCACTATGTTATACTATCTGAAGAAATGGAATATGGCTGCCTTAAGTAATAGGGTTGGCATCGCTCTCAAATTATCTCACCCACTTTGCTATTTCCATATTGAAATTAAGGATACTATCCCATAATGGCTCTTTTTTCCTTAAAAATCTTTCATAAAATTCTACTTCCAGTGGATTAACAGAATGGATTGTTTCAGGGTACAGAAACAAGTGCTGTCGTGATACTACTGAAATGTTAGGTCCTAAGTCAAGAATCCCATTAGCTAGCTAGCTGCCTATATGCTCTGGTACTATGAGAGGAGGGGCCTGCCAAACAATGACATCATTAGGCATACTTCCAGCAACAGTTTTTATTTAGGAGCTCAGCTGAACTTATCAAAACTGAGGTTACACAAAACTTCAAAACAACATTACAAGAATAATGGCTTGTCATAAACATACTTATCTATACTAAATCTAATTATAATTCTAATTTTTCTTTATTACTTTGAATATTTGAATACACAAAATAACAAAGAAGTCAGAAAAAGAACGGCTGATGTAATTTCCCTTGCTGCAAGTAAATTTCTAAAATTTATGAAGGATGAAAAATATAAGGGTATATTACAAATGAAGAACATCAGTTAAGAACAGAAAGCAATTTTCTTTATTCCTAACTAAAGAGCATCCAAATACTTTCAAGATAGATAATAAATTTACCCTTTTAAAAATTATTTCAGACTATCATTCTAAATGTAAAACGTGATAACAGGTTAAAATCAAAGTCAAGGAAGACTAAAGAAGTAGAAGATAAAGATGCTACATATCAAACTCTCAGTTTTAAAAAAATACCTGGTACATTTACTATGTAAAATTCAATCAAATCCTTGGGCTTATTTTTAAAACTGGCATACTATACAATTAAATTGCCTGTTAAGCCTGCTCAGGTTTTATAAGGTTTGCATCTTACGCAAGTCAGTTTTTATACAGACTGACGCAATCCCTCCCACAATTATAAAGACTTGACTATGTCTTATTATAAGCACCTACCATTTTTACAAGTAGCTCATAAGAAAAAAAAAAGTAGTAGCTATATGAAGAGAGAAAAATGGAACATAGTGGATAGTTTGCCTCAAAGCTAGAAAGACTTGAATTCAACTCCTTCCTCTGACACATACTACCAGTGTAACTCTGGGAAAGTCTTTAACTTCTTCGTGATCTAAGCAAGGCATTCATAACTGTATTTCAATCAAATTGGTTTCTTTGTAATCCTCTATGTTTTATTTTATGAATTTAAAAACATTCTGAGATGGGTCCTAATGCTTCTTCATCAGACAGCCACATGGGTCCATGACCCAAAAAGGTTAAGAACCCCTGCTCTAAGACCAGTAAGTCTCTAGTTGTATAAAAGGTGCTAACCTGTATTGGTAGAGAATTTTCTGATCTTGGGGTTCCCTATGTTAATGAAAGCACAGTTCAAGTTCCTATAAATGTCCCTGATCATTACTAACACAAATACCTGGTTAACTATACTTCAACATGGCTCCAGGAAAAGAGAAGGTAAAATTCTTAAAACCAATGAGTTAAAAAGAGAGACAAGACTTAGTGAGTTAAGAGGAAAATATGTAGACTTAAAAGCTAAATGACTATTTCCTTAATTAAGCACTAGATTCAATGGAAAAACTAAATGTAAGGGATGATTGTAAATAAAGACATAATTATGAAATGAAGTTAACAGATCAGGAAACAAATCAAGCCTCAAGTTGTTGCTCAAGTTGTTAAGTATTGTGTGATGCTTTTTAAGAAGGGCCAATGAAAAGTTCAAATGAAAAACTACAGAGAATTCTGAAAATCTGTTTGATACAAGACATGTAGAAGAGAACGCCCATGATCTGGTCAGAACTACCAGCTTCTGGGAAATAAGATATACAGGCAATGGAATATAGAAATCTATCTTGCCCTACCAAGAAAGTAGGAGGGAAAGGTTTGGAAGGGGGAGGTGATAGAAGGGAAGGCAGGCTTGGGGAAGGGGTAATCAGAATGCATGCCATATTGTGCTGTGGGGGAGGGGAGAGATGGGGAGAAACTTTGGAACTCAAAATCTTGTGGAAGTGAATGTTGAAAACTAAAAATAAATAAAATAATTTTTAAAAAAGAACTAGCAGTTTTTCTGACAAGAATAATAACTACCTAGCATTTATAAGACATATTATGGCTTGCAAAGTGTTTAAGTGAAACGTTCAAACTAGCCACTTAAAGCACTTGACCAGGGAGAAGTTATTACAACAACAACAACCAAAAAAAAAACCCACAAAAAAAGAGCAGGAGATTTGGTGCCAGGAGGATCTGTGTTCAAAGGACTCTGCTGTTTCCAGGCACATGGAACAAGGCCTTACAAACAGCAGGGACTTATCTGTAGAACAAGGTTGGACTACACGACCCACTAAGCCAAGTTTGCCAGGCCTAGAGTCAGAAAAGCCCGAGTTCAAATCCAGACTCATGACACAAGCAAGTCACTTAACCTGTTTTGCCTCAGTTTCCTAAACATAAAATGAGGATAACAGTAGCTTCAATCTCCCAAGGCTGTCATAAGGAACAAATGAGATTAACATATGCAAAGTACTTTTCAAACTTAAAGACATAAATGCTCGCTATTATAATCTCTAAAGTGCAGTCCTACATGCTAAGTCCCTTAAAACCAAAGATTATTTCAAATCTGCTGCAAATTCTTTGTCAAACTGCATCTATACCTTGAATTAATTCATGAATATTAAAAATGTATTATGAAGAATTCCCTTTTGACATATTTCAATTGTAGTACCAATACTATGACACTGAAATTATATTTTTTTAGTTTTAATTCAATGAATGGTTGATCATAATGGACTATTCTTTTTAATTTAGAAGGCATCAACAATTTTTTACATTGTGTTTTCCTTATGCTCTACAAAAAAGGTTTATGATTATTATTCTTAATTTTAGTCAGACAGTGTGATAAAAGAGCAATAGATTTAACAAACAAAAGATATGAGTCAGAATTCCATTTCTGCTACTAATTAATTCATTCTGAGGAAGCCATTTAACCTTTTTCCATATAGCCTCAGCTATAAAAAGGTGTCAGATTTTAAATAAAAACAACTTTGAAAGGCTTTAAAACTCTAACAAATGTAATGACAAAAAGCAATTCCAGGGGGTCAAAGACGAAGAGATGTGTTGGACTTAAAATGCAGATAGATCCATCTTCTGGACATGGCCAATGTGGGAATTTATTTTGCTTGGTTATGCATATTTGTTACAAAGCTTTTTTTTCTTTTTTACAACCTCAGGAGAGGTGGAAAAGAAAAGCTCCTTAACTGGAAAAAGTAATCAAAAAAAAAAATTAAAGCTGTCCAATCAGGAAAAAAGAGTCTGGATTTGATAATCTCCCTTCATAGATTAACTGCTAGAGGGGACCCCAGAAATAATGAAATTGAAACCCATGGAGGCGAAGATGCCTCATATCAAATAGATATTATTTTATTGGCAGATATAGGATTTGAACCCATCAAATGCAATCATAGGTAGAGCTGAAAAGGACTTTAAGAGCCATCTGGTCCAACCCCCTCATTTGATGGATAAAAGCATCTTGTCAAAGAGAGTGTTGTGCCTCCAGGGGCAGCATCCCACCCCCAAGAGAAGGGATATGTCTTCTTAGAGACAACTGGCACCCATTCTTCCAAATAGGCGGAAGACACAGAGATAATGAAGAGGTAGCATGACATTCAAGAAAGAGACTCATCTTCTTGAGGGTAGGGCCAGAGTTTTGGCCTTAATTTGTATCCCTACAGTGCATGGGATGTAGTATGTGCTTGAAAAATGATAGGTGCCTTGACAGTTTTGGATACAGGTAACAGGATTGCATATAACTGATACACGATGATGTTTTCCTTACCAACAAATATTTCCAAGAATAAGGCATAGCAGAAAGAAAGGGACAGAGGACGGGACAAAGTCTATAAAGGCAATTAACATAGAAAATGATTCACAGAGGGACCTCAAACCTGGTACTTCAAAGATTCAATAAGGGAGGAATAAAAGGATGGCCTTGGTACAGTAAAGGCCCAGTTAAAATTAGATAATATAGAGTGGACTCAGGCCCTGAAAGGTGTGACAATTTACTCAAGGTAAAAACCGAATAAATCATAGGTGGGATCTAAACTCAAATCCTGTACCCTTACTTTCTTAATCTCCCCTTCTAACTCTTAAGTACAATAATCTGGTCTCTGCAGCAGTTTCCTCATGTGTAAAATGAGAATATTTGTTACCTATATTTTTCTAACTCTCAAATTTATATTAAGGAAAGCACAAAATCCTATATGAATACCAATTATTACTATACCACACATCATTTATGGAATTTAAAACCTAGGCAGATGCTGATAGCTTGCTGCCCATTAAGAATTCTACCTTTCTCCCCACCCCTCCACTCCACCCCCCTTCTAGGAGTATCTGAGATTAATGGGTTTTCTGTGTGTCAATTAAAACCTTAACTAAGTGGAAGGGGAAATTAAGAAAAAGTCATAAAAATGAACTGTTCTGAGGTTCCCTGGAAGAGACGAATCTGTTTTAAAACCCAGAGACTAAAAATACAGTACAGCAAATATACCCAATTATTTGAAAGGAAAGCAACCTTACCCATAGTTCTTGTAGTCAGAGCCCTGTGAGTAAAACACATAATGTATTCAGTCTTTTTTGTAGAAAGGAAATAAATTCTTGGAACACTGATCTACATTTTGGACATTTTTCACTCAAACCTGTGTAGACCAGTAGCATTTTTAAGGATCTCTTTCTCTTCCTTTTCTCCAAAAAAATGAGAAAAAAATTACCATATGGAATAAAGCTCCCACTTCAATAGAACTTAAAGAATTGGAAAAAGTGTTGCATATGCATGATTTGACTTGCTACTCACCACTGTGAAGCAGGTGATGAAACTACTCTTATCTTACAAATGAGGAAACTGAGGCTCGGGCACAGAAAGTAACTTGCTCAGGTCTTCCAGACTCTTCTTTCCACCCTATCCCATCCCCTAACCTCTCCTATCCACTCATTATACATATACAGTTTCTCCACTAATAGAAATCTGAATTAATAATAGAGAAAAAGAAATGAGTGAGTGAAACTTGGAAGTCAGGTTCGAATCCTGGCTCTAGACCACTAAGATACTTATACCTCTGAAACTTGTATTTAAAAAAAAAAAATGAAATTGACCATTGTACTTTGGTATTATCAATTTCCTTTGTCACTTTACGAAACATTACGTCTAAGTTTCACCAGTCTGCCGAAGATCTCCCAGGCACAAAAAGAGGTACTTTGTAACCTTTGGTCTGTCACTTACATGCCTCAGTTTCCTCACTTGGTGAAAACTCTTCCGATACCCTGGGTGGTAGGCAGGAAAAATAAATTGGGACTATTGTTATTATGGGATCATTTCAGATGAGGGGAGGAAGCAGCTTCTTATCTCGAGGTGGGGGATGGATCCGCCCTTCCCTGTGGGTCCCTGCCCTCCCCTTTGCCCCTGCGCCCCCTCCCCCAGGCCCCGGGCTCTCACCGTCCTCGCTGATGTCGTCCACGAAGCCCTCGGGGTCGCTGAAGGAGATCTCGTCCTCTTCGTTCCCATTCTCCAGGCGCCGGGGCTCGGCCTCGGCCTCCTTGCCCTGGTCTTCCTTCTCGCCCCGGGCCTCCTCCTTCTCCTCCTCTTTTCCTCCTCTGTCCTCTGCCTTCTCCTTCTCCTCCCGCTTCTCCTCCTTAGCCGCCAGAGGCTCCGCCTTGGGCTCGGAAACCTTCTCGGGGGGCTGCGGCTCCCCCAGAGGTGAGGACGACGGCGGCGGCGACCCGGCCGAGGCCGGTTCGCCGGCGGCTTTCTCTACAGCCGAAAGCTTCGCGATTGCCTCGGGCTCCGGCCCGGGCTTGGCCACAGTCACCGCGGCGGTGTCCTTTTCCCCCTTCTCCTCCGGCACGAGCACGGAAGCGGCCGCCGCCGCCGCCTCCTGGGCCCCGGGCCCCGTAGGCCGCTCCGGTTCTTCCTCGGCAGCCTGCTGCTCCAGCTCAGCCCGCTGCTCGGCCGCTTCGGGCACCGCCACGTTCTCCGCGTCCTGCATGGGCCTTGGCGCCGCCGCTCAGCTCTCGCTGCTGCCCTGGTCTAGCTACCGCCAAACTTCCGACTCTACCAGCTGCCACCGCGGGGCCCGCCGGCTCCTACTCCCAGGCCATGTGCGCCCAACCTGGGGGAAGGACCGTACCAATGGGCCTACGGCGAAGGGGAAGGTCCCACGCCCTCGTGTGTCACGGAGTGCCAGTAAGATCTCAGAGCCATAGAGATGCGTTTGGGAATGTCTCAAATATATCAATTACGGGCACAAGAAGTGGGATTTTGGTCTTCGATGCCGTTTAATCCATTACGTCAAATACTCTCCAATTTTGGGGCCCCCAGTTTTGGGAAACAACTTGGTTCAGTCCAACATGGCAGTCACTCTCGCAGTGTCCCGCTAAGTGCTGCGTTAACAGCCCGAACCATTTGGGAGCCTCGAAAGGGGAGGTAGAAGTTCCTTTCTGGAAAGAACCAAAAGAAAAAGAAATGTGACCCATTAGCCAACCCTGGAGAAAATTTAAAGTTCAGTTAGATTCTTAGGTAGTGTTCTATTAACTTGTAAACATAGAACTTACCAGGTTATAATCATAACACCCCCTCCGCGCCCGACACTTTAGACTTGTCTACTGACTAGGCAAAGAAACTGACAATTCTAAAGTGAAAAATTCTGGGCGGAACAGAGAGGCTCGACATCTCAATAAGGAAGATTCCACCAAGTTCACTGAAATAGTTATATCGGTGATGGTGTTCCTTTTCCTCTAATGCTCCCTGCGGCTGCCTTTATCCCTCGCTTTGCCCCCGCAATCGATGGTTTCTCTGGAATGGAAGGGCCCGCTAGAGACCTCCCAGGGAGTCGGCCCGCCGGGGGCGCCCTTGCTAGGGCTGAACCCTGGGAGTTGGTGCGGAGGCCGTGGGTAGCGCCGGGAGGAAACAAAGCATCTCTTTCTAAGGATCTCCCCGTGACTTGGGAGGTTACCCTAGGAGGGAGGGTCCCGTCTCGAGGTGTAGGGTCTTGGGCAAGTCATTTAATCTCCCTAGGACTCTCGTAGAATTTTGATCTGCGCTTGGAAGGGGTCGTATCCTCTCCTGCAGTTTTCCATTTCCTCTTAAATTTCAGGTCAGGCACCTCCTCCACCCAGGTGTCGGGGACGGGGTTGTCAGCGGACTTTGGACCGAAGTTTCCTGGGAAGAATGTGAGCTCCTTGAGGGCAGGCTCTGCTTTTAACCCCAGCGCTCAGCACAAAGTCTGGCACGTGCTGGTGGTGGTAGGAGGAGTGGGAGTAGGAGTACAGGGAGTGGGGGGGGGGGAGGAATTTATGTAGCTTACTATGTGCGGGGCTCTGCTTTCCAATTATCTCATTTGATCCTAATAATGATGATGATGATAGTCAGCATTTACATAGCCCCTACTGTGTACCAGGCACAGTGATAAGCACTTTCCAATTATTATTTCGTTTGATCCTCAATGATAATAGCAAACATTTATATATGGCACCTAATATTTGCCAGACACTGTGCTGAGTGCTTTACAATTATCACCACCACCACCATCGCCATCATCATCATCATTTTATGTAGTGCCAGGTGGGGCGGCTAGGTGGCGCAGTGGATTGAGCACCGGGTTTGGAATGGGAAGACTCATCTTCCTGAGGTCAAATCTGGCCTCGTACACTTGATAGCTGTGTGATCCTGGGCAAGTCACTGAAGCCTGTTTGCCACATCTGTAAAAATGAGCTGGAGAAGGAAAGGGCAAACCACAGCAGAATTTTTGCCAAGAAAATCGGAAATGGGGTCACATAGAGTTGGACACGACGAAACGTTTCATTTGATCTTCACAATGATGATTTTTTTTTAAACTAGCTAACATTTTGTATGGTGTCTACTATGTGCCAGGTACTATGCTAAAGCTTTGCAATTATCATCTCATTTGATCCTCACAACAACTCTGGGAGGTAGATTCTGTTATTATCCCCATTTTACAGTTGAGGAAACTGAGGCATATAGGTTAAAGCCAATCCAATAAACATTGGTGCCTACTATGTACCTATTAAGCACCTGTTACATGCAACTGTTGGGGATACAATTAATAAAAAGAAAGACAGTCCGTGCCATTAAGGATTTTCTGAAGGTAGAGACAGCACACAAAAGGATGGGGGGGGGCAGTACTGTGAGCTGAGGCATCTTGTTCTGCGAAGTGGAATGACCAGAGTCTGGTTTCTATCTATAAAGGAAGGCTTTGCTTCTTGAACACATTTTCTTTAAACCGGTAGAGAAATACTGTTTCAGAGTGGTGTCAGTATACTGCTATTACAACAAAAGTATACCCTTTAAGTGATTTTTATTAATATTATATGTAGTTTTAAAGAGCTCCAGGATATGCATGTACTTCCTTATAGAAGATGGATATAATTGATCTCTCAAAGATATCCTTAACTTATTTTAAAATCTCAGTTCTATAAAGACTTCAAAAATATATCCTTAGGTTACACAAAATCGATTTCTCATTTACCATTTCAGTAAAAGACATTCAAGCTGTAAAAGTATCAAAACCTTCATGAACTGATTATGACTAGATTGAAAAGTATTGGTTTCAGCCATGTTTCTAGGTTTTTTTACATGCATTTTGATAGGAGTACTTGGTTATTTCATAATTGCTAGTTATGAACATTTGTAACTGTAAGTGTAGAAAATCTTAAACATTAGCATACTTTAAAAAGTAGTTTATACTAGTGAAAGTGACAAAGATCTGAATAAGCACCTCACAAAGGATCATCTTTTTCTACAAAAACTTTTTCTTTATGTGACTGCTTCCCATTTTTTAGCCCATAATATGGTTTCCTTCCAGGACAAATGCTTAGTATGGCTTTATATGTAGCTTGCAATGTTTTCCAGTCTAAAGATCCTTGATCTGGAATATTATCACAAGTGAGAAGCTAGCCTGTTAGATTTAGAAGTATTGTGGTAACCATGCTTTAGGGAAAGGAACCTTAAAAAAAAACATGCTTTCTCTCTCTCTTTCTCTAAAACAATAAAAAAATTTAATTAGAAAGAATAAAATAAAGGAAGACTTTGGGGGAGTTGGTACTCTGCCTATGATCCTCTAAATAGAGGGAGAAGAGGCTGAGGGAGGTGGTATCAAATAAATCAAGGCCTGAGTTAAAAAGCATGGTGGTGAGTTTAGAAGTGATGAGCTTGTCCCAACAGAAGCATCTTGTTCCTTGGAGTTGAAACCAGGCCTAATGCAAAGTCAAATGACTTGCCCCAGGTCACATGCTAATAAGTATCTGAGTCTAAAATTAAAGTCAGGTCTTTACAGTACAGATCCCTGAACTATCCTATGAGCCACCTGTCTGCCTCCCCTTTACTTTACTTGACTTTTTTTTAGTGTCGTAGATCCCTTCGATAGACTGGTAAAGTCTGTGGATTCCTCAAATAATTGTAAATAATTGAAGGAAATGCTAAAATTCAGTTAGGTTATTTTGAAAATAAAGATGTACTTTTTTTTTCTCGTCCGAGTTCACAGACCCCCTGAAAGGAATCCTTCCCCAGGTCCCAGTTAAGCATTTTGGCTCCTGCAGAGCCCTTGGGTTGAGGTAGCTAGATGGCCCAATACTGGGCATGGAGTCAGAAAGACCTGAGGTTAAATCCAGTCTTAGAAACTTACTAGTTGTGTGACCTTGGGTAAGTCACTTAACCTGTTTGACTCAGTTTCCTCAACTGTAAAATGAGGGTTCTAATTGTTTGATTAAATGAGATTAAGATTTGTAAAATGCTTAACACAGTGCCTGGCATATAACAGACACTATATAAATGCCAGTTATTGTTATCTGTTGTTATACAATTGGATGGAAGGAAAAAAAAACTAGAAAAAACTTTTTTTGTTGTTTCTGGGGAAATACTTTTTCCAGGAAAAGGAGGTTGGGGGCAGTCCATGTTGACAAGTAGCTTTTATATTACCTTACATGGTGTTCAGTAAATGACTGATCCGTTAAGGGTACTGACCCTAACATTGAAGTGAGAGAAGCTCACTTCATGATGCAGTCCACCAGCCAAAAGTCCAAAAGACTCCTCCCCTTCCCCTTCCACTTTGGCTGCATTTGTAACCAGGCAGTGAGGAAATAATGTCAGTAGTATGAGCCCTTAGTTTCCTGAACCAATCAGTTGTCTCAATACATTTTTAAGGAAAAACTAGTCTAACCTGCAGAGGATATTTCTCCTGTCACACAGGGGTGTTGCTAGAACCCTGAGGGAGAGATACAGAAAGCCTTGTTCTAGAAGATGTAGAGCACATTTGTGATGTGCTACTTCCCGTACTGTACTTTATGGTTAAGCTAAACTGACCTCTTGCTGTTTCTCATGCATGAGACTCCATCTTCTGTCTGCATGCCTTTGTCCACCATGTTCAGAATGTGTTCCCTCCTCACCTCCTCCTCTTAGGCTCTCTAGCTTCTTTGAAAATTCAGCCTAAGTGATCCTTCTAGGGCAGCTAGGTGGTGAAGTGGATAGAGCACCAGACCTTCTTATCTTCCTGAGTTCAAATCTGGCCTCAGACACTTATTAGCTGTGTGACCCTGGGCAAGTCACTTAACCCTGTTTGTCTCAGTTTCCTCCTCTGCAAAATGAGCTGGAGGAGGAAATAGCAAACCACTCCAGTATCTTTGCCAAGAAAACCCCAAAGAGGGTCATGAAGAGTCAGACACAACTGAAAAGATTGAACAACAAAAAACATCTATATGAAGCTTTTCCTAATTCTCCCAGCTGCTGGTGTCTTCCCTTCCTAAGGTTATCTTGTACTTATTTTATCCATATTTTGTATATATTTTTCTATGTTCATATCTCCTCTCCCTCTTCCCCACGTAAGCACATTGAAGGCAAGGACTGTTTCTATTCTTGTGTCCCCAGCACAGTGTCTTGTCCCTAGTGGGTGCTTAATAAATGCTCATTATAAGTTGGTAACTCAGCCCAAATTTATTGAGCATTTACTGTGTGCCAGGCAATGTGCTAAGTCCTAGGGACACACAGAAAAGCAAAAACATGTTCCTCCCTCAAGGAGCATTCTAATGGGTGACAACTTGCAAGTAATTATGTACATACAAGATACATACAGTATCAATGGAAGCTTATCAGAGAAGGCTTTGGAAAGGCAGGCTTTCGAGTGGGGAGGACTAAGAAAACCCTCCTGCAAAAGCCAGGGTTTGATTCTCAGAGGCTGAGTGGAGGATTCTAGGAATGGGAGACAGTCCAAAAGTGTGGGCTGTAATGTGTGAAGGATGGCAATTGGCCAATAGAGCTGAATCATAGCTATTAGAGCTTAAAACTGCACTAAGGCTCTTGGTACACACCCTTCGAATACTGGATTCAGCATGTTACTTCTGCATGTTGTTGTTTCCCTCTAAACCTCCTTCTGTTCTCTACCATGCATTTTAAAAAATTTTAAATAATATTTTCCCAATTACACGTAAAAACAATTTTTAACATTCCTTTTTTTTAAGTCTTAAGTTCCAAATTTTCTTCCTCCCTGTCTTACCTTCCCCCTCTCTGACATGGTAAGCAATTTGATATAGGTTATACATGTACAATCATGCAAAACATTTCCATATTAGTCATGCTGTGAAAGAAGCTACAGACCCAAAGGGGGGAAAAAAACATGAAAAAATAAAGTAAAAAATAGTGTGCTTCAATCTGCATTCAGACTCCATCATTTCTTCTTCTGGCTCTCTATCATTCGGGGTGGGGGGGGGAGAGAAACAATAGGGGTTAAGTGACTTGCCTAGGGTCACACAACTAGTAAGTATCTAAGGTAGGATTTGAACTCGGGTCCTCCTGACTCCAGGGCCACTGCTCTATCCACTCACCAGATAGCTGTCCTTCCCCCATGCGTTTAAAAAAAAAAATGCATCATCAATGATCTTCTCTTTCTCTCTTTGCTTTTTTTTTCTTTTTTGCATCAATGAAAAATAAACTCTTTCCCGTGACAAATTAATACTACTACAAAATAATAACTAACATTGATATAGCACGTATTCTGTGCCAGGCACTGTGCCAATAGGCACTTTACAATTTTTGCCTCATTTGGTCCTCAAAACAACCCTGAAATAAAGGGATAAAGGGGCTATTATTATACCCATTTTACAGTTAAGGAAACTGAGGCAGACAGGTGACTTGCCTAGGGTCGCATAGTATCTGAAGTGGGAATTTGAACTCAAGTCTTTCTGACTCCAGGCTAAGTAGTTTTTCTGCTTCACCACCAGCTGACTTAACACCTAACTCAGTCCATTTATTGATAACATAATAAAATGTGTGTCTTATTCTGTACCTGTAATCCATCATCTTTTTGTCATCCTTGTACTGTGTAATCAAGATCATTTAACTGCAAGTTTCTTTTTTTATATATTTTTATGTCACCTAAAATCCCCTGTTTAGAAGACCCTTTTAATTAAATCTCCTTGCCTCCAGTCTTTCCCCTCCAAATCATCCTCCCCAATCTCTCAATTAGATATTGCTAAAGTACAGGTCTGACTATGCACACTGCACAAATACACAGGGAGAGGAGGCACAAATTTGAAGTTCAAAGGTGAGGTCACATACAGAGAACATATATGGCAAAGGAGTAACAACTTATAACTCCTGGCTACTGGAAGGACTTTTGTCCTTTTGTAGAGTACTTAGAAGGTTCACTTTAGATTTAGCTTAACACTAGACTCCAAGAGTCACTTTGTCCATGAGAGGCCATGCTTCCTAAAGCTGCCTTCCCTCAACATAACTAATGCTCCAGATTGGATGCGTTGTCTCCAACTGGTCCATTCTCCCTGTTCCCAGCTAGCTTTCCATGTGAATGGCAAGAGAGTGTGGAAGAGAAGAGAACTCCAGAGAAACGAGCCTCTATAAAAACAGAGGCAGCCTCA
This sequence comes from Phalanger gymnotis, assembly GCA_028646595.1. Lineage (NCBI taxonomy): Eukaryota > Metazoa > Chordata > Mammalia > Diprotodontia > Phalangeridae > Phalanger > Phalanger gymnotis. Next base: position 420,933,201 of record CM053622.1, read on the forward strand.
GTGAAGCAGCAAGGCCCTCTGAGGGAGAGAAAGGAGGTGGTATGTACCAGGCAAGTCAAACCACCACCAGCACCCACCACCTTGACTGCTATATCCTCTCAGACCCTGATGGAAACAATGCAGAAGCCTGAACCCCAAACCCTTTAGAATAGCAGTGTTCCCCTAGACCAGCCCCCACAGTCATCATCGAGGGGAGAAATTTCGAAGAAGGGCCTCAACTTCCTCATTACCACCAGCAGCAACTGCTGACCAACTGACACCAACAAAAAAATAGGCACAGGAACCCTGACAGTGGCAGCCAGACTTCCTTCATGGCCATGCAGGGAGGTAATGCTTGTGGGAGAAGTAACCAACCCTTTCTACTGACTGCCAATCACATGCCACTCACAGGGCAGGCAGGCCAACCTAGGCAAAGCAGCAAGGTCCCCCAAGGGAGAGACGGGGGGGGTGGCAGTGTGTACCAGGCAAGTCAAACCAACACTACCACCCTCACCACCATCTCCCCTCAGATCCTGATGGATACATGAACCCAAGGGCCTTAGCAATAGCAGTCCTTCCAGCCCAGTGCCCTTAGCCATCATGCCTATGGAAAGGCAGGCTGGCTATTACTCCTGCAGGTGCTACAGCCACAGCCACGAAAGACCCAGAAAAGAAAGGTCTTGCCATCAAAGTCCTTGGCACTGTCAAACAGTTCAACATCAGAAACTGAGGAATTTTTCAGTGGAAATTACATTAAAGAAGAAGCATCACCATCTGCTTTCCTGCTGTATTTTAAGGACCATGGGACTTTTCTATCCAAGTTCAGCTGAAACCTTCCATGCATAGTCTTCTCCCGTAAGAATGGGAGCTCCTTGAAATCAAGAACTGCCTAACTTCATTTTCGCTGTTGTCAACCAATCCTCATCACATTTCTTTCCTTCAGCAGTGAATTTAGTGCCTGGCTATTAGCCCTTTTCTTCTCCCCATCTCCTGCTATCTTACAAGGGACTTCGACATAGCCTCCAAATATTCCCTCGAATACCCTAACTTCCTAGTTTCTCAACTTCCCAGCTCTCATGACTTACTCCTCCATTCCCCCTTAGCTACATGCTAGGATGGTCATCTTGCCATCACCCACAGTATTCAACTTAACTTGTTCATAAACTCTGAAATACTTCTTTCGATCTGTTAATAATCTTTGATCGTTCTAGCTTTCTCGGCCCTGTGCCTTAAAACCACAATCATGCTCTTTGTCCTTTGACCTCCATTCCCTCCACTCTTCTGTTTTTTTTCCCCAGGAGATCACTCCTATATTGGCTACACTCTCCTCCCTTCCCTATCTTGACCCTTCAGTGAACCAACTCAACCCTACACTAAGGGTTCTGTGGAACTAAAATTAGCAAGTGAATTCCAGGCATGTGGTGCCCTCTTTGCAAAGGGAAAGAGGCAGGAGATGAAATGTACAAGAAGTAACTTGTAGAATATTTTAAATCAATGAATTAATGAAGCATTTATTAAGCACCTACTATGTGCAAAGCTCTGTGGTAAATGCTGTCTCAGACAAAATTTAAATTCTCTCTGTGCCCATGGGAATTCACTTAGGCTTTTTGAGACTCAGATCCTCAGGAGGGTGTAAGGAAAATGGTTTGTAAACCTTACAATGCTACAACTTTTCCACTATTATTTTTAAGCTGTGAGAAAGTAAATCTGCCTTTTCTAAACTTTGGAGTCTTCCCCTCCTCCTCCACGCCTCATCTATCATCCTCTAGGTACTATACATCCTCTAGGTACTTAATAAATGTGAACCAGTCAACAGATCTGCATTTTGCCTGCAGTTTTACTGGAGTTTTAGGAGACTGATTCTTAGGGTAGGTTAGCCAAGTTATTTGAGAGGAAAAATGAGAAATTCAACATACTATATATACATAGAAGAAGCTTTAGAATGCTAGTGCCTCCAACAGTCGCTCACACGCTTAGCCAGCCAGGTGGTACCATAGAGACCTGAATTTAAATGTAGCCTCAGATGCTTCCTAGCTATCTGACCTGGACAAGTCATGTGACCACCGTCTGCCTCAGTTTCCTTAATTGTAAAATGGGGGTCATAATAGCACCTCCCACACAGAGTTGTGAAGATTAAATGAGATGAGATTTGTAGAAGTGCCCAGCATTGTGCTTGGCACATTTTGTTGTTGCTGCTATTTTTCTGTCATTTTTGTCATGTCCGACTCTTTGTGATTCCCTGTTTGGGATCAAAGATACTGGGGCAGTTTGCTGTTTTTTTTTTTGTCCTGCTCATTTTACAGATGAGGAAAAACAAAGCAAACAGATAAAGTGACTTGCCCAGGGTCACACAGCTAGTAAGTGTCTGAGGCCAGATTTGAACTCAGGAAGGTGAATCTTCCTGATTCTAGGCCCAGGGCTCTATCCACTGCTCCACCTAGCTACCACCTGACACATATAGTAGGTGCTTAATAAATGCTTGTTCCCTTCTCCTCCCTTGTTCTAGAAAATTGAGTATTATATGCTTGCCTGTCTTTCCATAACTAGTCATAAGATGTCACTCTAACTCCACCCTATTAAGAGTTTTCAAGTCACTTTTTTAAAAGAAAGCCTTTTTTTTTTTTTTGGCAATTCTTACAGTACAAACATATTCAGGAAGTCTAGAAAGCAAAATCAGCTAACAGAGTAGTTTCACAGTAAGTTCACTGGGACAGTTTACATAGAGAGGTCAACTTCATGTAGCCTCTAAAGGACAAAATAATGAAGACAGAACCAAATATAGAATTGTCAGATTAAAAAAAAAAGCAAACCACTTGTCAGTGATTATCCTTTACTCTCTCACTTTTGACAGGCTATTTTACTTTCCATTTTTCCTCCCACTTCTTGCCTAGAACCCTCAGCTGATCAAGCAGAAGCTCTTCCACTAGCTAGGAGCCCAGTTTCCTCAAGCCCATGCGTGCAGAGACAAATAGCTCAAAAAGAATTTTCAGGGATTTGGAACTTCTGGGTAAAACTGCAGCCTAGGATCAGCCATGAAGGTAACACTTAGAAGGTGGGGGTGGACACCAGCCTTTGAAGGATCTGTTGGAGGTAGGAGATCTTAGGTGTGAACATAAGGCTAGGGGAGAATCTGTTCAATCAGTTAAGGGGTTTAATAAATGCTAATACAAAAGCTCTGGATTGCTGTGTCCTGGGGATTTTTATTTTCATTTTGTTATGGCTTGGAGTGAGAAAATAACTTGTGATTTCATAGGGAACTTCAAATCAGAAAATCCTCTGTAACAGTGCAGATCGGTATCTGCTGTGCCATTGATTGTTTTAGAAAGTTTCCAAGAACATAGAGGGGTTAAGTGACTTGTCTAGGGTTACACAGCCAAAGTGTGTAAGAGGTACGCTTTAGCCCCAATCTTTTGTGCTCTAAGGTCTGTATATCTATGATACCGAGCAGCTTCTTGTGGGGATACAACATTGGGGATACAAATAAAAAAAGAGATAGATCCTAGCCTTGAGGAGCTTATGTTTAAAAGTTATATAACCTTCTAGAAATGTTTTGTATCAAAGCAGGGACATCAGAGAAAGAAAAAAGAAGGCAATAGGAAGAAGATAAGTGAAGACTTATAGATTCACAGCCAAGTAAACGGAAACTCCTTAGGGGTCTTAGAAAGAGGGACTAAAGCTGGAACTGTAGGTTGGGGGAGGAAGCATAGGAAAATGACAGGTCTTCTGGCCTATTTGGGAGAGGTGAGGAAGGGAAGGGGTAAAGAAAGGAGGGGGACATAAATGAATGAAAAAGCATTCAAGTGTTTACCTTGTGCCACAAACTAGGGAAGGGGAGGAGAGAGTGAAACATGATTGAGTGAATGAGCATTTATTAAACATATACTATGTTCCAGACCCTAGAGAGGGTGAGGCACAAATGAATGAATGAAAAAGCATTTTCTAATAAGTGTTCCAGGGACATTGAGAGGATGCCCACCAATTGGGGGATGACTGAACAAGTTGTATTATATAATTGTGATGGAATACCATTGTATGATAAGAAATGATAAGCAGGATGCTCTCAGAAAACCCTCAAAGGACTTATATGAATTGATGCAAAATGAAATGAGCAGAACCAAGACAATGTCATACACAGTAATAGCAATATTGTACAGTGATCAACTGTGAATGACTTAGCTAATCTCTGCTACACATGATCCAAGATAATTCCAAAGAACTTAAGATGAAAAATGCTAGCCATTTCTAGAAAAAGAATTGATGGAGTCTGAGTACAGATCAAAGCATACTTTTTCTTTACTTTCTTTTTTTCTTTTTTCTCTTTTATGTCTGTGTTTTCTTTCCCAATATGACTAATAAGGAAATCTATTTTGCATGACTGCACATGTATAACCTATATCAAGTTGCTAGCCTTCGCATTGAGGGGGAAGAGGAGGCAAAGAGAGAGAGAATTTGGAACTCATTAAAAAAAACAAATGTTAAAAATTGTTTTTTACATGTAATTGGGAAAAATAGAATATTGAATATGTTTTTAAACAAACATTCCAGGAAAAGAAGGTGAGGAGGTAAAGGAGAGAAAATAGGAATGAGAGAAGGAGGAAAGAGGTGAAGTGGAAAGAGGAAAGGAAGGGAAAGGGAGGAGAATGAGGAGAAAGGAGGATGAGAAGAAAGACAGGAAGAGGAAAGGAAGAGAAGAGGAAGAAGAAGGAAGGAGGGAAGGGGAAAGGGAAGAGAATAGGGAGAGAGGGAGAGGGGAGAAGAGGGAAAGGGAGGAGGAGAGAAAGGGAACAAAGAAAGAAAGGCAAAGGAGGAGAAGAGGGGAAGGAGAAGGAGAAGAGAAAAAGAAGAGAGAAAAGGGACGGAGAAGAGGAGGAGGGAGAAAAAAGGAGATCAGAAAATGAAGAGGAGGAATAAGGAGAGGGAAGGGGAAGATGGGAGGAGAGAGGAGGGGAGGTGGAAGAAGGGGAATCGAAGAAGAGAGGGAGAAGAGAATGAGAAGAAGAGGAAGAAGGATGGGAAGAGGATGGTAAATAGAAGAGAAAGAGGGGAGGAGTAGAGAAAGAGAAGAGAGAAGAGGGGAGAAGAGCAAAAAAGGAGAAGGGGAGACGAAGGCAGGAAGGTAAAAATGGAAAAGGGGAGAAGAGGAAGGGAAGGAAGGAGGAAGAGAGAAGGGTAAAGGAGAAGAGAAAGGGAATGAGATGGAAAGGAGGGAAAGACAAGAAGAGGGGAGGAGGGTAGAAGAGAAAGGAGGGAGGAGGAAGTTAAAGGAGAAGAGAAGGAGGGGAGAAAGGGAGAAGGCCAAAGGAGAAGGGGAGAATAAGAAGAGGTGGAGAAGGTGAAGAAGATGGGCAGAAGAGAAAGAGGGTAGGGGAGAAGGCGAGGAGAAGAGAAAAGGTGAGGGGAGGAGAGGAGGCGATGGTGAAGGAGAGTAGAGGAGCAGGGGAGGAGAAAGAAAGAGAAGAGGAAGGAGGATGGGTAAAAGAGGTGAAGGGGAAGGTAAAAGAGAAGAGGACGGTGGAAGAGCAGAAGGAGGAGGATGAAAGGAGGAGCGGTAGGATAAAGAGGAGGAGGCAGCTGCGGGACCCGCTGCCGCCAGCAGAGGGCAGAGGGAGCCCGCGTCCCGGAGGCAGAAGTTCGGGAGCCAGATTTGCCTCCTCAGTCCCCAGGCCGGGCCTCGGGGGACGTCAGGGTGAGGGGGTCCCAGACCGGCTTCTGAGGAGGAAGTCACGTGGGGCCGGGGCTCACATGACCCGCCGCGAGATGGACCGGCCGCTTCCCGCTGAGGCAGCGGCTGCTGCGGCTGCGGACCTTGCGACTGCAGGTAGGAGGGTCGGGGGCGCACCGGGACCAGGCCCAGCGGGGACTCCCCGGGGGCTGCGTCCTCGTTGGCCCCGGGGCGCCTGGGTTCCCCTAGCCCTGCTGGTGTGGCCCGGGAGCCCCGTTGCCAGCCCGCCCGCCTTTCGCGCCCCTGAGCAGTCCTCTCCCTGCAAGCTTGGCGCCCCCTTCTCCCCGCGTGCCCCCCCTCCAAACTTGGAGGGACTTTTGTTCCAGCCGCTTTAACTTTGAACATTGTTCTCATCTGTAGAATGGGGATCCTAATAGCACCGACCTCCCCCGGGTGGTTCTGAGGCTCAGATGAGATACTGTTGTAAGCGCTTTGCAAACCTAAAAGTGCCCTAAAATTAGAGGAGGAGGAAGAAAATAATTTAAGGCTTCTGCCCAGCTGACCCAGCCCCAGAAGTGGAAGGGGGGGGGGGGGCGCCGCAGGAGGCTCGTGCTCTAGCTGGACCAGGAGGCTGGAAACCTAGGGCTCTGTCAGCCTGGGTCCTGCCGCTGCCTGCCTGCCGGGGATACCTGTTTGAGCCCTAGGCAGAGGCTTTCACGATTTTTTTGGAACCACGATTTCCTAATCTGTAAATCAAGGGAAACATTTAAATATGAAAAAGTCTATCGGTATGTTGGGGAGGTATAGGGGAGAACACATCTCCGGTGTTTTAATAAATGCTTTATCTAATCCAGTCTGTAAAGTGAGGGCTGTCAAGTGGACTAAATAGGATTCCGGTCAATTCCATTTTCTATTTAAGTGCCTAGTGTGTATGCAAGGATCTTAGATGGTCTCCAAGGTCCCTTTCTGCTTAAACTGGTTTTGATTTATTTAAACTATTTTTATTTATTTGAACTAGGATGGTTGTCATTAAAGTGGAAAGGAGGACACAGGTGGAAGAACTATTATCGAAGAGGTAGAAAGACTCGAACTTGGCAAATGATTCCTTTGGTTTATAATTTGGCAAATTTGATTTTTATAATAACAGCTAGCATTTCTATAGTATTTTAATATTTGTAAAGCTGTAATATATTATCTCATTTGATGCTCCAATATGTTTATTATCTCATTTTATTCATAATTATCTCATTTGATACTCTATGAGGTAGGTACAGTTACTACCTCAGTTTCTTAAATGGTCAAGTCAACAAGCATTTTCAAGCACCCACTATGCGCCTGATACTGTGCCAAGTGCAAAAAAAAAAATCCCAAAACAGCTAATCGCTAGCCTCCAGCAGTTCACAAACTAATCAGGGAGACAATGTAGAAATAATATGTGCAAGATAAATTGGAGATGATTTCAGAAGGAAGAGACCAAGATGAAGGAGATCTGGAAAAGGCTTTTTGTAAAAGGTGGTATTTGGGCTGAGATTTGAAGGAAGCCAGGGAGCCAAGGTGTGGAATGAGAGTGTTCCACCCATAGAAGATAGCTGGGGAAAATGCCAGCAACTGCGAGATGGAGTGTCCTGTGCAAGGAACAAGTTAGGAGGCTGGTTCATAGAGTATGTGGAGGGAAGCAAAGTATAAGAAAATTGGAAAGATAGGAAAGGGTCAAGTTCTGTAGTTCTTTGAAAGTCACACAGAGGATTTTATATTTTATCTTGGAGGTAATAGGGAGCCACTGGAGTTTATTGAATGGGACAGGGAGGGGTGGCATGACCAAACCTGTGCTTTAGGAAGATTCCTTTGACCTCTGAGTAGAGGATGGCCTGGAAGCCTACTGCAGTAATACAGGCTTGAGATGATGAGGGTCTGCATCAGGGTAGGAGTAGTCAGAGGAAAAATTAGGCAAATGTTAGAGATGTCATAAAGGTAATTGAGGCCCCAGAGAGGTTCAATTTTTTGCTTAGAATCCACACAACTGCTAAGTGTTTGAGGTAGAATTTGAATTCAGGTTTTCCTGACTTCAAGTCCAGTACTTGGCAACTTTCAATCATATCATCTTTCCTGTCACTACTCTTCTCCCAATTAACTTCTTTAGCTGGGCACTGAGTAGGCACCTAATAAATGTTTATTGACCAACAGACTTTGCTTCCTTTAGTTACAACACTCACCAATTCCAGGGATTCTAGAGTCGCCCTAGCTTCTGACTCTCCATCTCATTCTTCTGAACAGACCTCAACCACCACACTTGTAGAAAGGTCCAGCCTTCTAATACTCGTACTCCAACTGCAATTATAGAAAAATCCTATTTTGTTGGAGGTGGTAGGGGCCCAGGAACTCTTTGGAAAGAGTGTTGGACTAGAAATCAGGAGGCCTGGTTTCTAACTTTAAGCTTTAGCAAGTCATATATACCCTTTCTGAGCCTTGGCAAAATGGGGTAATAATACTTGTCCTGCCTAAGGGTTGTTAATTCAATTCCAGGAGTATTCCAAGTATGACATACAGAAGACACTGTGCTAGGTGGTAGGGATATGAAAGCAGTCAAAGCAGATCCTGATTTCTTGTAGCTTGCATTCTAATTAAAGGAGGGGGTAGGGGCAGAGAAAGGACTGGTACACAGATAAATAATGCATAAGAAAATTAAAAGTTCAGAGAAGTGGTCTAGACTCTATGTTGTGAGAAATCTGAGGAGAAAGGAAGTATTTTCCCCTGAGGGGAAGGAGTAATCAAGGAAAGCTTCTTGATCTGAGAAATTTTCACTTGGATTTTTGGGGGAGGGAGTGACTTCAGCTGATAAAGTGGGGTGGGAGGAGGAAGAATGTGAGCAAAGGCCGGGTGACCGGAGAAGGAAGGACAATAGCTGGGCCTCTGTGACTAGTCCAGATTGGCTGAAATGGAGAATTCATGAAGCAGAGTATTAGGAAATAGATGGGGACGAGATTGAGAACTTTTAATGTCCGAATTAAGAGTTAATGCTTTATTCAGCAGACAGTGGAGAGCTACTAAAGGTTTTAAGTAGAGGGGTACGTTAGTAAGATTATTTGGACAGCTACTTGGAGGATGGATTAGGGTAAGGATAGGCTGGAGGCAGAAAGACCAATTAGGCTTTTATAGTAGTTTAGCAAGAAGAGATCTATTGTCCTGAACTAGGATGGTTATAATGGGAGTAGAAAGGAAGTGATGGGAGGAAGAATTATTATTGAAGACAGAGAAAGGATAGAAAAGAGGAAGAAAGATTATGGGCAGCTAGGTGGTACAATTGATAGAGCTCTGGGCCTAGAGCGAGGAAGATCAGAGTTCAAAATCCAGCCTCAGACACTTGCTAGCTGTGTGACCCTGGGCAAGTCACTTAACCCCTTTTTGCCTCAGTTCCTCATCTGTAAAATGGGAACATACTGGAGAAGAAAATGGCAAACCCTCCAGAGTCTTTGCCAAGAAAACTCCATAGACAGAGTCCACAGGGTCACATAGAGTCGAACACAATTGAACAAGAAGAAAAGATAGAATTTGGCAAATGATTGGATGTATGGGATAAGGCAAGAGGAAGAGTTGAAAAAAACTCTAAGATGATGAGCTCACTGATAATATAGCATGCCCACTAACTGAAATGGAGCATTTGCAGGGTCGATTAAATTCCATTTGAGTCATATAAATGTTAAGTGCTGGTAATATCTAGCAAACAATTGAAAATATGAGGCTAGAGCTCTGGAGAGAGATTATAAGTAGAAATTTAGATATTTTAGTTATGGATATAGAGATCTGATCGCTGAAGCTGAGAGATTGGGTGAGATTTCCAAGAAATAGTGTAGAAGAAGAAGAGAGTACAACTTTGGGGGCCACCCACGTTTAAGGGTCAGAATGACATGAGGAGCTGCTGAAGGAGACGAGTGGTCAGAGAGGAGAAGAGAACCAGAGAGTTCAGTGTCCCTCAGGCCAAAGAAGGGGAAAATATCTAGAAGGAGGGGGTAGTTGACAGTCTCAGATGCTGCAGGGAGATCAAAGGAAGGGACAAGCAGCTGAAACGATTGAGTCAAGTCAGTAAGAATTTATTAAGTGCCTTCTACGTGGCAGGCACTGTGGTAAGTGCTGGGTCAGGGAAGGTCTCATGTAAAAGATGAGCTAAGCCTTGAAGGAAATGAGAGATTCTAAGAGGCAGAAGTAAGAAAGACATGAGGGGATAGCCTGTGCAAAAATTCATACATGGGTGGGAGATCTCTAAATATTTATCTGTCCTATCATGTTTCTCTCTCTCTCTCTCTCTCTCTCTCTCTCTCTCTCTCTCTCTCTCTCTCTCTCTCTCTCTCTCTCTCTGTCTCTGTCTCTCTCCCTCCCTCCCTCTCTCTCATTTTCATGCCTTTGCTCATACTGTCCTTCTCTTCTCCTTTTTTATCAGTTGAAGTCCCTCCCTACTCCCAAGATCCAGCTCAAAATTGAAATGAGCAGGAAGCTTTCCTTGATCCCTCATATCTACCTGTAGCTGTATCTGGATATATTGATATAGTTAGTTGCCTGCGTAATTTCGCCAAACCAATTTACCTCTCTAGTCTTCAGTTTCTTTGTCTGTAAAATGAGGGGGTTGGTCTTCAAGGTACCTTCAATGTCTAAATCCTATGGCACAGTTGCTACCTCTACCAGGAGTTCATTAATGTGCCTGTATTCCCACACCTTTCCAATATTTGTCATTTTTCTTTTTTTTTCCGTCAACTTTACCAATCTGACAGATGAGGTGGAACTTATATGAAGGGCTTTAGGGTAAGGGGACCAAATCATGCTTGTGGGCAACTGGGAAAGAATTAAAGAATAAATTCTGGGGCTGCCTCTCAGAGGAGACAGTAGAGGATGAGACCCAAGGTACAAGTAGAGGGGTTATCCTTGACAAGATGAAGGGCCACCTTCTTACGGGAACAAAGGAGAGCATGAGTGAAGACCTATAGTGATTTTGAATTTTGGAGTAAGGAAAAGAAGCACCTAATGGACAAATTATTTAATTTTTAAGTAAAGTAGGAAGTGATATCACAGAAGGAGGGACTTTGGGAAGAGAGCCAATTAGGGAAGAATGAAAGGATTGCATAGAGCAGCAAGGGCTCAGTAGCAATTAGATAACATGAATTTTTGATGTCCCTAGCTGGCACAGTGGTGTGACATTTCTGGAAGCATTTAGTAACCTGGGAATAGTAGAGAAGATAAATGTTAGGAGTAATCCAGGGTTGTAGATTGGCAAGGTGAATAGTGGTAGGACAAAGGGACAAAGGATTTGAAAGTGGAGGACAGTATAGAGTTGAATTCATCTACTCTATAGTCAGTACTATAGAGAGAAGATAGTGAAGCTAAAGCAGGGTAATTGAGTAGAGATAGTTGGAGTGGTCCTGAAGTACATACAGATTGAGGGAGAGTAAAGCAGAGAGAGATGGAAGAATAAAAGTTTATGTTCAGAAGGAGGAGCTTTGGAGTTAGTTAGCAGTTGTAGAGGTGGCCTGGTTATGGATGATGGAGAGATCCTGAGTATGAACATCCTTGTGGGTGACTGAAGCCGATTAAAGATCTCTATCATGGGAATTAATGGAGATTGGTGAAGTCAGAAGCCATAGTGTTTAAGGGAACATTAATATGTATGTTGAAGCCCCCAAATGAGAGAGAATGGATAAAGATCAAGAAAAAGAGTGTACTAGAAGGTGGAAAAGAGCGGAAGATCAAGAGATCTAAGATGATGAGAATGTGGGTGGAGGTGGCTGGGGAAAGGATTCTTGCATCAGCAAATGGAGATTCTGAATTACTAGAATAAGGGGAACAGGAAGTGGGTGTTTTACAGTCATGGGATGGAGGAAGAACTATTTAAGGGTTGGAGACCTGACCCAGGATCCTGTGATGACTAAGTGTGACATAGAGGTTGTGGAATCACCTTTTATGACTTGTCACTGTGAACACTGGGAATGGAGCATATGCAGAGGTGGCATAACTTTTATCTGGACGTCTGGGTCTGTAAAAATACCTGGTGATGCAGTTCCTCTAGCTAGACTGTGCTCTCACTTGACAATGGAATCCAGTGGCCCCGTGGAATCTTTAGGTTTCAGGGATATATGCATGACTAGGAGATAACCTGGTTGTGAAGCAGGTGTTTCTAGTCCTCTAGTTTCTGAGACTCCAGAAGTGTAGGCTCTCTGGATCCCTGACGAATGAGAGTCCCATCCACTTGACGGCACAGGTCTTCTAGTGCTTCTCCCTCTTCTGAAATCCCATGGTATTTATCTTTTATCAAATGTTTGGCATTTCTTACAATTCACCTTTACTGCATTGTTCACTTTTTAATGCGTCTCTAAAACATGTTCCTTGAGGGAAGGGCTTTTATTCTGGATCGAAGCGGGAGAGATACAAAAGAGGATAATACATACAGGTAATTGTTTGATGTTTCCTTATTGATACATATGGTGAATATTAATCAGAACATTTCATTCCTAGACCCTGTAGTCTAGGATGATGGAGAGTTTAATGAAGAGTGTCTTCAAGGTAATTTTATCTGAACATCTTTTGGATAGTTTAGGTTTTGAGACTCTAAAACTGAGTAATTCAGAATGAGAGCTGCAAAAAAGACATTGTATAATAGCTGCTCTTCCTGCTTAATACTTCTTTAGTTCTGAGGATGTAGAATTTCAGTTCTGTGGGATTGATGGGACACACATATCGCACATTTTCACTGTAATTTGTCACACAAAGGACCACGTTTTGGAGTCAAAAGACCTGAATTTGAATCCTGCCTCAGCTACTTACTGCCCATGTGACCCAACCTAGAGGATCTCCGAGATTCTTTCCTGCTCCAAATCTATGATCCTGTTTTATGTATTTTAATATAAACCTCATGTTTCATATAATCTTATGAACCTGAATCTGTCTCTTAAAACTATCTCAGGGCTACTAGGTGGCGCAATGAGTAGAGTACCAGCCATGGAGTTAGGAGGACCTGAGCTCAAATCCAGCCTCAGACACTTGACACGCTCATTAGCTGTGTGACCTTGGGCAAGTCAACTAAACCCCAAATTGCCCTGCCTTCCCCCCTGCCAAAAAAAAAAATCTCTTGTTTTTTACTTCACCTTCATTTCCAAATATATTTTCTTCTTCCCCTCCCCATCCTTTATAATAAAATATCAAAAAAGGGGCAAAATAGTTCAGCAAAACTAACTAGCATGTCAACAATGTAACAATGTATGTAAATGGAACCTGACTTTTTAAACAGAGGAGAATAAAATATTGTTTCCCTTCTTATCAAGAAGTACAGGTAGTATAAAATGCTTCAGTTGGAAGTTTAACAACTGTAGATATTTGAATAATATTTTAGCTGACATTCTTGATCCTGAAACTGTTCCTTTTCAAGTCTTTGGCATAGCATTTGTCATTTGCAAGGCAAAATCTCTCAATTAGGAAAAAGAGGAACCGAGGCACTATTACGTAGAAAAAATTTTGCCATTATGTGTGGTCAAACAGAAAAGTGATCTATTGAGGGAAGGGGAATTCTGGTGAAGGTTTTTTTTTCCTTCTTAAGAAAAATGTAGTACAAAAGGAGATGCGTCCATAAATTAGGTCTACTGGGAAGTAGAGGAGAAGTTGGATAGCTGTTTTTCCCGTAAACCGATGATTTAGCAGAAGCTCAGATGTAGAATACTCCTTCAGTCCTAGTTTTTCCTCTGTCCAAGTGAAGATTCAAACTCAGAGGGACTGAAAGTGGTAAAAGGTAAGCTGGCTGGAAGGTGATGTTGAGAATGTGATCCTATTTTTCACAGACTCATTATATTATAGGTGGAGGGAACCTTAGAAATCACCTGCCAACCCCTTAAGTTTCCACATCTTAAGAAAATTAGGAAACCGAAGGTGTGGATTACGTTGGTCAGTCACACAGCAGGTAGTGGCTGAGACGGGATTAGAAGTCAGACCTCTCTCTGACCTCTCTAGCATTCATTCCACTCTGCCATTCTGCTCACTTTTCAAACAGTTTTATCAGGAGAGAATGGAGATTGCCCAGCACAGAATTAGAGTGTTGTAGCCATGTCATGTATGGTTATTTTTCAGGATCAGTAGAAAATATTAATAAACATGTAAACAATGATTTGATTTTTTTGAGTTTTATTTCTACTGGATGCTTAAATTGAGTGGCAGAAATAACTGTTTGGGGTAGGCTCAGCAGGAGTAGCTGGAAAATGAATTCCCATAATGTGAGGTTCAGTAGACACTGACATTGTACTTTTTACTGAAGTCTGTGTCTGTTTAAACACTGACAGCATCATGAGAGAAAAATCTATTTTATTATCTCAGTTTTAAGTAAAGTAATAATTAAATATTTATTAAATATTCCACCCGTGTGCGTGGTACTATATATAAACATGGCTTTCTAGGAATTAGTATGCTAAGGAGATAGGTGTTAAATATTGAATATCTGAATAATTAGAGGGAAGTAATTCTGTATTAGAGAAGAGTCTGAATTATAGCATTTTAAAATGCATTTATGTTACTTAAAAGCATACTCTCAATTGGATCAGGCTAGTAGAAGTCTTACTTTGAAATTCTTATCTATTCAACAAGCATTTACTTATTGCTTATAATATGAAATATACTATACTAGGTGCTAGGAATGATAGAAAGATAAAGAGGACCAATTTCAGACTTCTAGGATTTTATCATAAAACTGAATGATATGCTTATTAGAAATCAAGATACCAGTTTAATCTTTGTAATTTCATTGGTTTTATATAGGTGGTTGTAATTTCATGTGTGTCTGACTCTTCTTGACCCCATTTGGGGTTTTCTTGGCAAAAATACTAGAGTGGTTTGCCATTTCCTTGCTAGCTCATTTTACAGATGAGGAAACTGAGGCAAACAGGGTTAAGTGACTGGCCCAGAGTTACATAGGCAGTAAATGTCTGAGGCCAGATTTGAATTCAGAAGATGAATCTTCCTGATTCCAGGTCCAGCACTCTATCCACTGTACCACCCAGCTGCCCTAGCTGCTATATGTGAGTAGGTATTTCTAAAGTTAAAATAATTTGTTCTTTTATATAAATATTCTCCTCCAAATCTTGTTTATATGACTAAATTGTTGATAGCTATTTTTTCCAAGGTAGTATAAAGATATGCTTCAACTCTCTATCTTTTCAAATGATTTCAAATTCTAAATTATAGTTATGCCTTAAGTGTTATGTAGTAGATGTGTTCTTTGGGCTTTTTTCCCCACGATTTTGCTGAAACTGCTCTTTCCAAGATCACATAATTTTACCTTTATGTTGGGGAGAACATTCAGCCTAGTCTGGAATAAATATAAGCTTGTTGTAGAAGAACTTTTATTGGTATTTGGTAGCAAAGGAAGATATTAAATTGGTTTCAATTTTTATCGGAAACCTAAATAAAGGGAATATACATGACTCGTGAATTATGTGGATTGTTAATTTTTCCTTGGATTGTAAAATTGGTAGTTTTTGGTCAATGTTTCTTACACAATTTTAAAATTTATTCCTTAGCAATCCAAGAAAGTTTGAGTGTGCACAGTGAAAAGCACTCTCACCTCCATATTTCCTTCTGTGCTAAATCTTTAATAGAGCTTATAGCTTATGAAAAGTCCTAGCTTGCAAATGTGCAAATGCCATCCGATTCTTAACAGTTAGCTTAGATTTTGGATTACATGCAAGGCATTTTAGGCAGTTCCCTTTTTGATTGTTGCCTTAGCTCTCATCTTATACATATCTCTGGTCATATGACTCCTTTGACTCTTGGTTTATTGCCTGCCAGATCAAGTTCCTCCAGCTAAGCATTCAGGGCTCTTCACGATCTGGAATCACCTTACCTTTCCTACTTTATTTCTCCTCTACATGTACTATAAGTCAAACTGGGCCACTTGACAACTCACATAGATCCTATGATTTGCCTTCATGCTGTTCTATGTACCTGGAGTTCCCTTCCCTACCTGTTGAAGTCAAACTTACCCTTTAAAGGCCAGCTCAGATAGCACCTCCTCCATTAAGCCTTCTTTGAGACGATGCATTTTTAAATGAAAATTTTTTTCCAGTTTTTTCTCTGCCTCCTATCTGTCCTCTATGCCCTCCTCCCAATGAAAATGGGGTGGGGCCATCCAGAGAAAGAATTACGGAGTCTGAATGCAGATCAAGGCATACTATTTGTTCTCTCTTTTGTTTTGTTTCTTCTTTCTTGTGGTTCATTCCATTAATTATAATTCTTCTTTGCAACATGACTAATGTGAAAATGTTTAATATGAATGTATATGTAGAGCCTATATCAGATTGCAAGCCTTCTTGGGGAGGGGGATGAAAGGAAGGGGGGTAAAATTTTAAACTCAAAAGTTTGTGGAACTGAATGTTATAAACTAAAAATAAATAAATTTTTTTAAAAAAATTAAAAGAAAATGGGGTGGAGCCAGGAGGAGACTGGAGGGAAAGTAAATGTTTGTTAATAATTTTAAAAAGCCTTCTTTGACCCTCCTTCCCAGCCCTCCCAGTAAGTGATGATCCCCTTACCTCCATCTCACATTGCACTTTGTTGCTCCTTTTATACAAAATAACATATAAGTGTGTTTGTATTGTATCTCCAGTAGCCTAAACTTCTTGGGGCATAGGATGTTGTATTTCTTCAGCCCTTGATATGTTCTTCATTTGGTACGTGCTTAATAAATATTTGTTGAATTTAATTGGTTTGATTTAAACAATTCAGTTTAACTAGGGTATTCCTACCTCTAGGACTTCAGCTGTAGGAACTAATTTTCCTATCTTAATTCAAGTGCTTATTGTAGAATATTTACTAAGCTTTGAACTCCTCTACATTGATGGGCTGGGCTAGGGAGAAACTGGAGTGAACTGCTTGTTCTTTCTCCCTTCCATCTTGGGTAGGATTAACTGACATTATTGAGGGTCGGGCAGACTTGGAGTGCATGTCATGTGGTGAAGTAGTTTTCATCAGAGATTAATTACATGTCTAAATTGAGCTTCAGTTTAGCACACCTGATTCTCTGTTCTGCTCATGGTTATTTCTTTTTTCTTCTGAAGATGTACGTGATTGTTTTTGTGAGTTTTTCCTTTCACAGTCCCTTGTCTTAAAATGGGGATAGTGATACTTTTCCAAGGTTGCTCTGAGAATACAGTGAGATAAAAGATGTCAAATGCTTTGGGAACTATCAAATGCTATACAAATAAGCCTTGTTAATTTCCCCAATTTATGATACTAGATGATTTTTAAAGACATTTTAGTTACTTTATTCGCATAATTCCGAGTTGTTTTTTAAATTTAAAATTTTTTTATTAATTTATTTTTAGTTTTCAACATTCCCTTCCATAAGATTTTGCGTTCTAAATTTTCACTCCCTCCTTTCCCCTCCCCCTCCCCAAGACAGCATGCAATCTGATGTAAGCTCTACATATACATTCATATTAAACATATTTTCACATTAGACACGATGATTTTTGCTGAAAATTTTCCTTTCAGACTGGTAGCTGGCTGGAAGACAGATTTTTATATCCATTGAGTTGAGTGTAATGTCTCCTTGTCTTGCCAACTCTCGAAACATTTAGAGAAATAAATCACTTCTGAAACTATGAAGTAAAAGACTAGATTGTAACAGTGTTCCCTTTCAGCTAATTAATAACAAATTGATTCAGAGACTATCCCAGCAGCATGATCCTAGAATGTTTTGGTTATGCACAGAGACTAGTGAAAATTTCATTTTTCTTTGGGGCTGGGGAAACAATTTAGTTGAGTGATCTCGATGTCTGGTTGTAGTGAAAGTTAATCAGATTGTGAACAATGCAAAATGACACAGTAAATGAAATGTGTGTTAATAATGAAAACTTTTTTCTTCTTCTGATTTATGAGTTTGTGATGGAGAGGGCTGTCTTGGTATTTCTTTTAGAATTGCCCCAATCTCTGCCTTTCACAGGTTATTTCTGTTTAGCTTTCACTGCTATTAGACTCATCTACTCATTCACTTCATATGTTTTGGAAACATTCGAACTTCTACTTTTTGAGAGCACACAAAAATTTAATTGTCTTAAACTGAGAACCAAAGTAGAGGTAGGAGAAAGGAATAGGTTACATTGTGAGACAGAGAAGAAAGTAACTTTTTTAAACGTAACTTTTGAATCCTAACTTGGAGGCACTTATTCTATGGATTTCCTAAAGTTATAAAAATAATCTCCATTCTAAATATGTGGAAAAGTCCTTTCAGCTCTCCCGATGTATTTCGTAAATGAGGGGGCAGAGGAATAAACGGGACTTTAGCAGTCCCTTTCAGAAATGTCTAATTTTAGAGTTAGAGAGATGTAACAACCTGATAACTTTTCTGGCTAGGTTACTTTAACTTTGATCTGAATCACCAGGAAATCATCTGATAGATGACTGTTTTCAGTAACCTCTTTAAATTTTGTGATGCCCTCAGCAAACCAAAGATTCTCTTTTTCCTGTGGTTACCCTGGTGTTTGCTGTGGAAAGTATTAGAACCAGGATGGTGCTGGTAAATGTTTAACAACTGGCTGTCTGGAGAAAATAAATTTTAGGAAAGACACTTTTTAAGTTTAATCTGCATTATTAACGTTTCCTCTATTGTTTCAGTCTGGACAATAAACAAAACAATAAATCAGCTCTGATTGGTAGTGTTTGCTGATTTCTGAGGTTTAATTGCTCACATTGAAAATTTAACCATTAATCTGAGAGCCTTAGCCACGCCCCTTTTTAGAAGCATTGTAAAGGCTTGAGAATGACTAGATTTTTATGAGTGGACCTCCATCAGCACGAGATTTACAAAGATCAAATGGAAAACAGATATGCTGAAAAGACCCGTAAAATTATGTTCTTGATTAGGAAAGTATGAAAAAGCTTCATTGGAACCCAGTCTTACTTCAGTTAGAGAAATAAGCTCTGACCTGCAAGTTTCTTGTTATTTTACTTGAATTGGAAGTTTAATACAATATGTTTTATGTAGACATGGTGTTTCTGGGCATTCTTCATGAATTGAGAGAGAGTGGGTGTGTGTATGGTATGTGGTATACTGGGGAGGAGGGCTCAGAGTAAGGAGAGCTTTCTTTTTATTCTTAAGTTAAGACCCCATAAGATACTTAGGAGAGAACCAGACCTGGAGACACTTACTACCTGTGTGGACTGCAATCAGTGAATCAGTAAACACTGAGTGCTTTAATATGTCCCATGAATTATGCTATGGTCTAGGTACACAAAGAAAAAGTAAAAATAGTCATGGGATCATAGATTTAGAGCTGGAAGGGACCTTAAGTCCAATTCCCTCATTTTACAGATGAGAAAATTAAAACACAGAGATTTAAGTGACTTGCCCAGGGGTCACACTGCTACTAAGTATCTGGGGCAGGATTTGAACTCTGGTCTTCCTGACTTTAAGCCCAGCACTCTATTCAATGTTGCTGTGTTACCTCATCTGTAAAAATGAGTATGTCACTTTTGACTCTAAGTCTCCGATCATCTGATTCTTCCATACATACATTTTCCCCTGCCAAATTGTGGCTTTTAGCCATCACGGATTGGTCTCAAATCATTAAATATGATTCCCCTTTAGGGGCAAGAACATTGTGTAGATAGTTTACTCCAGGCTAGATATAACCCAGGAGATTTTAAACTAAAATGATCCGTTACTTCCCCGTGGTCCTGGGATGTCATTGGTGTGGAAATCTGCCTTTCCTGGCAGTGGATGTTGCCACCTTCTTTGCCACTTAAAGTCTTAGAGAGTTGCCTAAGCATTTAGAGGTTCTGTGACTTGCCCAGAGTCATTCAGCCCCTATGTGTCAGATGTTGTATTTGGAGCCAGATGTTCCTGGCTTTGAGATCAGCTTTTTATCCACCACTATCCCCTGCCCTTTCCCTGCATGTTGTTTCTCCAGCAAGGAAAATTGGGGAGGGAGGGTGGTAGTGGTAGCACTGATCTACATAGTATGGATTTGATAAATCCATTGGAGGGATAGTGAGAATAGGAATATATCCATGAATGATACTGCTTGTTATTTAAAATATTTTGTTTATGTAGGGAAAAATCCATATCTATAGGAAATATGAAGGTTTAAGTATAAATGCACATTTAGGATTGCCCTTTGGTCACTTAGGCATTTAGTTCTCTTCTGAGGCCGTGGTCTCTGATAGTGATGAGGAAATCTAAATTTCCATTTCCTGAGCACAGTTTGTTGTTGTGAAAGAGATATATTTTCCTTCTTTTATAGGAATTGTTTGTGCGTTTGTTAAGGGCATCTAAGGGATGCACACGCACGCATGCACGCACACACACACACACACACACACACACACACCTTGGTCAATGAATCTAAGCAGTGTAGCAATACAGGTCTTTTACATATAGCTAAAAGTGTATTCTAGGATTGATTTAATATTCATGTCAAGTAATTGAGGGTAGTGTACATGTATTATATCTCTTCCACTCTTTTTTTTTTTTAAGAAGGTGTGGTCTAGATTTTCTTTTTTCCCCAAATAGCTATATTTTTCCTTAATGGTTGAGTAAATGAAAGCTAGTTTATTGCATTTTGGGAAAGCTACTGAATTCCTTGACTGTTGCTGTTACCTATCTATGATTTTGACCTGTCTCTCATTGCCCTGTATACATTTGCCATACATTTTGTTGAGCTTTGGAATGTAGCTATGGAATTTTCCCTGAACTGGATTTCATTGAGTTAGGCGTGCTGTAGTTTGGAGGCATTTGGAACTACCTCCCTTCAACAGTTGACTGAATCCAGCAGTACTTCTACAGAGTAAAACGTGTTGTGAGTCTTTAGCCAAATGCAAAGGTTTTCTTCCAATAACAAAACAAGCTGCTGAATAACTCTGAATGTGTTACTTTATAGCATTCATGTCAGTTCTTGGCCAGCATGTTTCCCAGCATGGACCTGCAGCTGTACTGAAGTAATCTTGGGAGATAGAGCCAAAACTAAGTAAACCTTTCCATAGCTGCACCATCTGTGCAGAAGTCCCATTGGTCTTTGTCTTGTGCTCGTATCTGAATTTGTGAAAGATCATTGCCTGAAGTGTAGAACATCTTAAAGATGTTTATTTTGTATTTTGTATTTTATATCCAATTTAATAGAGATATGCACCTTTCAGGTGAAGGAGTACCTCAAAATGTTAGTGCGTTGTTGACTATTAGTGATGTAGACCACTGTTTTCAAACCCAAATAGAAATGGGGACCATTAAATTGTCTAGAGGAATCCCTGCATGAGCACATTGAGCACATATTAACATTGTGTTACGTTGCATTTATTTAATTTGTTAAATAGTTCTCAATTATATTTTAATCTGATTCAGGCAGCACTTTGAGGTCTTTGACACCTCTGTTATAGACCACTACATACATGTATGTTAGGCAACTATAGACACACTGAAGCTAAAGTCTAGGTATGCTCCAAGGGTTTCAAAGGTTTTCTTTCTTTACCAAGGGACAGGCATGCAACTTACACAGAGATCTGATTTACACATGTAATTTAATTAAATATTCATTAATTATCTATTATGTGCAAGTTGTTCTGCTAGGTGCTAAGGGGAAAAGATTTTTTTTTAAAATGCTTTGGTCCCTGCTCTCAAAGAATTTAGAGTCTACTAGGGATCATGTGTTTTGTATTCAAATAAGTATAATACAAGGTAGGCTGTTCTAGAGATAAAGAGAGGATAGACAAAGTGCTCTAGTCCAGTGATGTCAAGTTGAAAGAGGAACTGGTGAGCCATTGAACCACATGTAAGGATCCCCAAAAGACACATATTGACTTAGAAAACTACATGTTAATATTGTTCTGTCTGTTATATTTTTATTTACTTTGTCAAACACTTCCAAATTATATTTTAATATGGTTCAGCAGCACAGAGGAGTGTTGCCCTGCTAGCCACATGTGTTTGACACTTGTACTCTAGGCAGCATTGAGGATGGGGAGATGCTTTTTATCTGTATGGTCAGAGAAGGTCATGGAGGAGGTGATAGCTGAGCTGGGCCTTGAAGAATTGCAGTAGGTAGAAATGAAGAGGAAATATGTTCCAGGTGGGAGGCTTGCCTATAATGGGAGGGAAGTTCAGGGGTGAGGTCAAGGCACTGCTAGTAGTCCAGTTTGCATTGTAGAGTGTTTGAAGTTGAGCAATGTGAAATGCTGTGGAAAGGTAGGTTGGAACCAGATTGATGAAGGGAGCCTAAAATGCCAGACCAAGGAGTCTGTATTTTATATTGTGGGCAGTAGAGAACCATTGGAGGTGTGGGTAAATGAGAGATGTGGTCAATGCATTAGGAAAATTCTGGCAGCTGTATGAAGGATAGAATGGAGATCACAGACAGCTACTCTTCCTCTTCTGTCACTGGAGCCTCAGCTATCTCTGTTGCTACTGTAGCCACAGACTGCCATACTGGAGTCCCCTGTACCCCTCTACTGGAAGTGCTGCCCCTCCCTGTTCTCCACCACAAAATGACTTAGACCTCAGAGAGAGGCTGAATGTCACCCTGTCATTGGGTCTCAGTCACTATGCCTAGAGTCGGGAAGATAAGAATCTCACTCAGGGAATTAAAGCTGCCCTGACAAGGCCTCAGATACCAGACTGAATGCCAAAAAGACTAGCACCACAGACACTCCAGGCCTGGCAGAGCTGAGTGAGTGTCCCAGAATATCTTCTGGATTTTTTTTATAGGCCCCTTGGTATGTGGGGATGAAACTTGGTGCTACACTCCATCGCTCAGCAACTGGTCGTCAATTGACTCCCTCCATCTATATCATCTGGGTCAGATCCTTGTGGCTTTTGTTTGCTGGTCTTCAGGTTCCTTCTCCTACTTAAAATTTTTATTTTTTGTGAACTTCTATCATGGTTCTTCTATTGCAATCCTCTTAACCATCTTAAGGGCAATAGCTTTGGTATAATAGAGAAAAATGCTCCCAGAATAGAACATAGTAACCACAAATATATAATATACAAAAGAGAAAAGGATATCATTCCTAAGCATATCCAACTATATATAAAGGGTGATATACTAATACCAAAGTAATTTGGAACTCAGAATGCATTGTACCACAGAAGCTATATTATAAGTGGTAGTTAGGCTCCTCAACTAGCCACAATATGTACAACGTAGTTAGAAGTGTAATACTAAAAGTATTAAAAAGTATTAAAAAAAAATAACTGCCACTCATAACACCCTTCTGGATCCCAAGTTAGGAACACATGTTTGCTTGCTTTGGTAAATGAACAGATATCCTCCTTGGCTCCCATACAGAGGATTCAATGAGAAACTAGGAGCTGCTTGAGGAGGAAGGGTTCGATAAGAGCTATGGGCAGTCAATCCAGTAGAACATAAGTGGAGACCACATGGGGCAGATGGTATAGTAGACAATGCCAGACCTGCATTCAGGAAGACTCATCTTCCTGAGTTCAAATTTGGCCTCAGACACTAGCTTCTATTATGCATTAAGTGTATACTAAATTTAATGCATTGACAAAGCTGCCCTGTTTGTGTTCCTTTCTAAATTTCCTCTCATTTTCTACATTTTAAAAAATGTTTCATTGATGCTCATATGGTTTATTTTTTTTCGTATCACAATCATTACCCAAGTTCCCTTTCCCCTTCCCTTTCTCTCTCCTCTAATTCGAACCTTGCCATTGTAACAAATAAGTATAGCCAAGCAAAACAATTCCATATACTGTCAGTGTCTGAAAATGTGTGTCTCATTTTGCACCTTACTCCATTAGCTCTCTATAAGAGGCAGGAAACATATTTTACAGTCATCATCTGAAGTTATAGGGTTGTAGGATTATAAATCTAGAGCTGGAAGGGATTTTAGATCATCCGGACTAACCCTTTTATTTTACAGATCAATCAGTAAATAGTTACAGGTGCTTTCTATGTGCCAGGCACTGTGCTAAGTGCCCATGAGGCAACTGAGAAATGAGGAAGTCAAGTTACCTGTTGAGGGTCACACAGGTAAGAAGTGGGATTTGATTGTAGATAAGCTATAGACTCTAAAAGGACATCGTTACTTGTCATTCTCCTGTCCTGTGCAGAAACAAGCCAGTAGATTTAATGACAAATGGTCTACTTGTTGTACCACAACCTGTCCCCTTATTTCTACTTTTACCACAACCACTTTAGTTCAGTCTTTCTTCACCTCTCGCCTGGATGATTGCAGTACTTCCTTATTGGTCTTTTTGCTTTTAATCTCTCCTGTCTCCAATCCATCCTCTGCACAACTGCCAAAATAAGCATCCTAAGGTATAGATTGTACTGTTACAACATTGCTCAAAAATCTTCAGTGGCTTCCTCTTGTCCATAGGATGAAATACAAACTTAGCCTGATATTTAAAATCCACCACAATTTCGTTCATATCCATACTAATAGCATTATTTTATACTTCTCCCCTCAATTAACTCTAGCTTAACTGGGTAATCCAGCTGCTGCTTCTCTTCATTTGTGTGAGTCATTCACCCCTACCTGGGATATCTACTTCCTCCTAAACTTAGGTGTTATCTCCATGTTGCCTTCTCAGATCTCCCCAAATTTTTAGTATTTCTCCCTCCTTGTTTTCTTTTTATTATATATATTTTTTCTGTGTACCATATGGTACCCCAGTAGACTTTAAGTTCCTGTATGGTAGGCCTTGTTTTGTTTTTGCATTTGTCTTTGCATGCCTTATCATAATGCCTTTCACATAGTAGGCATTTAATAAAGATTTGTTGAGTTAGATTATAACCCTGCCCTTGAGCTACTTTAGCCTTCCAGTCTCCCATCTTCAGGAGCTCTTGTGGTCTCCATGTTGTTGTTGTTGTTGAGTTGTGTCTCTTCGTGACCCCATTTGGAGTTTTCTTGGCAAAGATACTGGAAGTGATTTGCCAGTTTTTTCCTCCAACTCATTTCCCTATGAGGAAGCAGACTAGGTTAAGTGACTTGCCCAGGGTCACAAAGCTAGTGTCTGAGGCCAGATTTGAACTCAGGAAGATGAGTCTTCCTGAATCCAGATCTGGCACTGTCTACCTACCATCTGCCCCATGTGGTCTCCACTTATGTTCTACTGGATTGACTGCCCATAGCTCTTATCGAACCCTTCCTCCTCAAGCAGCTCCTACTTTCTCATTGGATCCCCCTGTATGAGAGCCAAGGAGGATATTTGTTCATTTACCAAAGCAAGCAAACATGTGTTCCTAACTTGGGATCCAGAAGGGTGTTATGAGTGGCGGTTAGGTCCTCTAATGCTTTTAGTATTACAGTTCTAACTACATTATATGTTTCATGGCTAGTTGAGGAACCTAACTACCACTTGTAATGTTGCTTCTATGATACAATGCATTCTGAGTTCCAAATTATTTACAAATTACTTTGGCATCACCCTTTGTATATAGTAGGACATGCTTAGAAATGATACCCTTTTCTCTTTTGTATATTATATATCTGTGGTTACTATGTTCTTCTGTTCTAGGAGCATTTTCTTCTGTTATACCAAAGCTATTACCCTTAAGATGGTTAAGAGGATTGCAGTTTTGTTGGTACATTATTAAAAAATATAAGCATAACATAGCACAGAATGTCATTATAGAAGTATAAACAACTATTATGGGACTTCAGGTGAATGAGAGGTTTTCTAGCCAAGGAGATCAAAGAAACTGTGGAAGAGATGGAAATTGTATTGGGTCTTTGAAAAATAGGGTTTGAAGAGAGAGCTTTTCAGGTACAAGTGTAAACAAAGGTGAAATGGGAAAGTACAGGATACGCTTAGGGGTCAGTACAATTTGGTTAACTCAAAGGGTGGCTGATAGTCAGTGGAGTAGTGCAGGAAAGAGATGTGTAGTCCATATTGTAGAGGACTTTGAATGCCATCTGACCATTAGCAAATGGAGCATTGTAGTGCTTTTGTGCTCCAGAAACTCCGAATTGTTTTTCTTCTGTCTATGCATTTCCTTCTATGTCACATGTTAGTGTTGAGTTCATTACTACATGGTAGTGATGAGTTAACTACTACAGAAAGGGTTTGCTGTAGAGTTTTAAATGAGATCTTCCCTCTAGTTTAATATGTATGTCTCCTGACAGAGAGATGATGGACTGTGTAGAATGAAATGATCATTTTTGGACATGGCCAATATAGGAATTTATTTTATTTGATTATACATATGTGTTAAAAAGTTTTTTCCCCTTGCAGTGGAGGGTAACATGGAAGAGAGAAAAAGATAAAATGTTTGATGATTGAAAAAAAATAAAATTTAAGAAAAAAATAGCTAAAACAAAAACACTATATCAATAGTTTGATGTATAAATAATACTTTTTATGACTTTTTATGAGATTTCAGTGTCTACCAAACAGTAATCCTCTTTCTAAAAAAATGTTTTGTTAAAAATCTAACAGTGCACATCAGTGCAAGTAACTAAACTTGACTGTTTACCGTTGACACTTAAATAATTACTTTTGACAAGTAAAGTATCCTAACTTTTCATCCCCTACTTATATGGACTTGTTAGGATTCCTTATCTAAGGGGTAGACAGAGTATGGTCTCCTATAGCCAGCAGCCCATTTCCAGCTACGAGTGTTTTTTACATTTGTAAATGGTTTACCCACTCCCGCAAATTTATCTATTCACTCTCATTCATTTTTACAACCCATTAATTCTTTAAGATGTTTGAAATTAAATAGTTAAACAAAATATCCTATTGAAAATGGTTCATTTTTAGATTCTTTCTGTCCATTTCTCGTGATCAGAGTTCAGGCCTATTGCTAGCATGTGATTAGTTGAACATTCTTGAGTTTAGATTTTATCTCGACAGTGATAAATCTTTTGAAATTGTACTCAAGGGCATTTGCCCAATGATTACTAACCTGTTGTTCGACAGATTGACATAACTGCACATATCCCCAAATTTAAAGTATAGTCTCATTTCCGGTACGTGTTTATGACTGTTTTGTGATACTGCTTGTCCCTGAATGCTGGCCGAATTTTAGTCTTAAACTGGGGTGTTTCCCCTGCCGTTTAGTACATTTTGGGCTTGACTGATGATAAATGCACCTTTTGTAGCTACATTTGATATTAGGCTGAAATCTTTGATTATTTCAGATTTGTCGTTGTATTCTATAAGTACAGAAACCTAAAGACCTTTGAGGTTCACAGTGTACTCCTTCATCTGTCATTTGAGGGTAGCTCTTCATTTCAAAATCTCATTACTGGAATCTTCTTATACAGCCAGCCTATTGCTATAAATATGATAAACATATTAGAGAAGAAAAAGTTTCCAGTCTTTATTTTAGTTTTATATGTTTCCTATTGTTGCTGGGTAATATCTTAAAGTTTTAGGGAGAACACTTTGCTTTGACAGAGACCTCAGTATTTTACAAATACCAGGACCAACTTGAAATTATTTAATTGCTTTTTAAAAAATATTTTATAGATGTCTTTTTTTTAACATCAGAAAAGCAATAAAGCAACTAGAGACAAGAATATTATAGGGAACTTGATTTGGAGTCAGAAGACCTAGGTTCAGTGCTGCCTCAGGTACTTATTAACTGTGTGACAATATCTCTGTGCCTTAATTTCCTCATTTGTAAAATGGGGGGGGGGGGGTTGGACCAGATAGTCCCTAAAGTCTCTTTCAGCTCAAAATCTATGATCCTATGACCTGGGTCTGATTGGTTATACTACATTCTATTTAAGTGCTTCTTAAATTACATAAATGCAAATTAATTTCTTATCCGAACAAATCCAAAGGGATTTATTTTTGTTCAGCTTTTAAAGAATAACACAGTCATAGTTTTATTTACTTATGTGAAAGTTTGGGCCAGACTGTTTTCTTGGCAATATTACCTCTTGTTTATAATTAAGAAGAAAAATTTTCCTTTTAGTGCTTTCTCAGCAAGAAGCTTTATCATAATTTCCTTGATTTCTTGCAAGAGTCAATTTGAATAATTGCCTACCATTGCGTGGGTAAATAGGGTAACTTGTTTTTCTGAAGAAAGTTGAGGTTTAAAGGGTTATTTCTTTGAGTACTGTGACCAGGAATTATAGCCCTAAGTAGACTTGTGGGCCATTGATGTGGGATAATAACAGTTTCAAATATATCTTCTTGAAATGAACTCCAAAGAAGCTGCTGACTTGTGAATTTGGGAGCACTAGTTTTGAAATTTTCAGACAAGTTTCCTGCCTACTCTGGGGGACCCAACTTGGAGGTTTCCTTTTCATTCCTTTCAGTAATGAAACTTGGACAGCAAAGAGATCAAATCAGTCAATACTTAAAGAAATTAATTCAAATTATTCACTGTAAGGTCAGATACTTAAGTTGAAGCTTAAATATTTTGACTACATAGTGAGAAGACAGAATTCTTTGGAAAAGACCCTGATGTTGGAAAAAATTGAAGGCAGAAGGAAAAGGGAATGGCAGAACATGAGATGGATAGATGGTGTCATAAGAAACAACAAGCATGAACTTGAGTAGTCTTCCAAGAGATAGTGAAAATAGAAGGGCCTGAAGTGTTGTGGTCCATGGGGTCATGAAGAGGCAGACACAATTGAACAACAACAAAGAACTAGCCTTTTTTTCAAATGGACTCTTGACTTTGACTTGTCAAGTTTAAATTTTAGTTTTATATCATTTCCCTATACATGTGCCTAAGGCACATAAGTAGATTCTTCACAATGTTTATTGAAAAGTAAAGACACTCCAATTCCTTTGTTGTTAGCAAATTGTGTAATCTTGCATAAGCTATTATAGCTCTGTTGATCCACAGTTTCTCAGAATGTGATGCAATTGATGTCTAAGATTTCTTCTAACTCTCAGCTTCTATGGTTCTAACCCAGAATCCTCTAGGGACATGTAGTTCTTTTGGAATCAGAAGACCTCTGCTTTCAGATATAAGCCTACATCGGTGACTCCATCAAATCTTAAGAGAGTAACACTTCTTGCAGGGCAGCTAGATGGTGCAGTAGATAGAGTACAGTACCTGGAGTCAAGAAAACTCATCTTCCTGAGTTCAAATTTGGTCTTAGATACTTATTGACTGTGTTACACTGTTTGCCTCAGTTTCCTCATCTCTAAAATGAGCTGGAGAAGAAAATGGCAAACACTCCAGTACCTTTCCAAGACAACCCTAGATGGAATCCTGAACAGTTGGACACAACTGAAAAACAGCTGAACAAGAATGCTTCTTCGCTACTGCCCTTTTCCTTTATACTAGCCTGTGTATTAGCTTTTATTTTCATAGTCATCACTCTAACTATGGCAAGAAAGAGACAGGTGCAGCCAGAAAGTTTTAGAGGTTGGAAGAGAGGTCTTACTGTCTTACAAAGGCAATTGCAGAATTATCTGAATAATAACAAAAATCACATTGTTTCAGATTTTTAGTTCTTTTAAGCCTGACATACTAAGGAAAATTAATTGTTTTGTGTCTGTTTGGCTCAATGCTTGAAATGTCCTTCAAATAGCAAATATTTGCAATAGTTACATCTATTTAAAAGAATCTATCATAGTTTGGAGCCATTGGTAGGTAAAGCTGCCAGTTTCCCCACATTCCAGGCATATGTCCCAAATTTTAACTTGCCAGAAAGCATGAAAGAATCGAAGAGTCCTGAAGGATAGTACCTGGTTGGTTCTTCTCATTAAACCTCATTAATCAGTATTTATTGATGAATGGTAACCTATTAGATACTTTCGAGGAGCTAGAAATACCTCAAAGAGGGACATTCTAAGAAACAAAATGAATAAATATGAATTATTCTTTTTTTAAATAATGTGTTTTTCCCGCAACCTATTTTAAAGGAGTGGCAACCAGCATCATTGGAGGGCTGAGTGACAGCTGGCAAGGAAAATTTCTAAGTACAAGAACACAATTTTCTTTTTGAAGCCACATTGGGGAAAAGAAGAGGATCTTTTTTTCAATGATTTGGACAAAGAAACTACATGATGTGCTTTAAAAAATTACAGTTGAAGCTAAGAGATATTGCTCACATTGAATGACAAAGATCGGGATTCAGAAAGAGATGAGCAAGTTAGAACATTAGGCCCAAATCAGAGAAGGAATAGCATCACTGCTTTTGGTGAGTGAATGACATAAAAAAGGCAGAGCTGTTTATCTCATTTTGTTTCTGTTTTCTCCGCCAAGGAGAATAATGTTCAGACTGGAAAAGACAACAAAAATGTCCACTAAGGAGCTGATACTTCCTAAAAGGAGATAGTAATAAAGCACCATGCTGTTTTTAATCAATTCAAGTCACCCAGATCAGATTAACTCCACACTGAGGGACTGAGAACTGACAGTTGTGAGTGCTGAGTCACTGTCAACCATCGTGGAAAGATCATGGATTTTGCAGGAAGTGTAGGATTGGAAAAGGGCGAACTAACCAATTTAAAAGGAAAGGGAATGGAATCTACAAATTAAAATGAGCTTGATTTTTGATTCCTGATAAAATTCTAGAACACGTTAATTAAAAAGATGGTAAATGATTGTCCAAAGAAAGGATATGTTGTAAAGAGCCAACATAGTTTCAAGAAGAGTCCATTCTGAATTAAATTCAGTTCCTTTTTTGACAAGGTTGCTATACTAGCAGATTAGGGAAATGCTGTAGATGGAATTAATCTTTGTTATCCTTGCGGAAAATATAGAGTGATGTGGGCTAAACAATACTCCATGTAGGTCAATTCAAAACTTGTTGAACGGCTAGGCCTAAAGAGTAGTCATAAATGGTCTGGTATCAGCTGGGAAGGATCTCCAGTAGAGTGTCCTAGAGATCTTTAACTGACCTTGTGATGTTTAACTTTTTTTCAATGACTTGGGTAAAAGAAATAGGTGTGCTTAAAAAATTTTCAGTTTACATTAAAGCTAAGAGGAATGTTAATATGGTATAACAAGAATCCGGATTTGAAATGATCTCAGCAGATTAGAACATCAGGCCTAATTTAGTAGGATGGAATATAATGGG
The DNA here is from genome assembly GCA_028646595.1 of Phalanger gymnotis. Classification (NCBI taxonomy): domain Eukaryota; kingdom Metazoa; phylum Chordata; class Mammalia; order Diprotodontia; family Phalangeridae; genus Phalanger; species Phalanger gymnotis. The sequence goes on from CM053622.1 coordinate 420,963,811, forward strand.
GATAAATTTAAAGCCTTGCAATTGGGTTGAAAAAAATTAATTTCACAAGCATAAGATGCAGCAGGTATAGCTAGATAGCAGTTATGAATACTATCTCGGGCTTCAGGGACTGAAAACTCAGTGTGATCTCCCAGTGTATACAAGTTTTAAAAAGCTAATAAAATCCCAAGGTTTAATAAGAAACATAATTTTCAACACTAGCGATGTGATAGCTTTGTTGTTCTTTGCCATGGTCAGACCACATCTGGAGTATTGAACCAAGTTCTAGGGCCCCCTTAAAAAAATATTCTGAACTAAGCAAGCACCAAATAAAATGGCCATTTTCATATACATAGAAGAACAGAGAAAGAGGATTGATTGTACATGTAGCTGTGAAGGCTTCTTGTGTACAACTTGCTTTTGTTATGTTACATACTGTAAATCAGGGCTGTCCAAAATGAGCCCCATTGCGGCCTGCAGTGTGATTTATGTGGCCGTTGTAAAAGCATAGAAATTTACATAAATGCTTTAGTAAATGAAGCCGAGCTACCACAGAGCTCTCACTAAAATGGCAAATCAAAATAATATATTGTCTATTGTTTCAATAAAAATATAAGGTTGGACGGCCCTGCTGTAAATGATAAATATGAATTATTATATGTCAATATATAATAAATTCCAAAATGTAATTTTCAAAGCTGTCCTACTTGTCTGTGAGTCTTTCTGCCCTTTTGTTTTTGTGCATTTAAAAAATGCTTCAGTGCCCCTCTTTATCCCCTTTTTTAGGGCAGTCTAATCCCTATGCTCTTTTCCCCCTCCCACCTTCCTTAATTGGAGAAGAAAAGAAAAACAAAACCCTTATAACACATTACTATAGTCAAGCAAAACAAATCCCCACATTTGCTGTGAACAAAAATGTTTGTCATTCTCCACATAGTGAGTCCATTACTTCCTTTTCAAGGGATGAGTTAACTCATTATTAGTCACTGCCTTCATCAGATTTTTAAGTCTTTGAAAGTTATTTGTCTTTAAAGGTTGCTGTCATTCTGTAAATTGTTTGCCAGGTTCTTCTTACTTCCATCTACATTAGTTCTCCTAAGTCTTCCCAGGTTTTTTCTGAAACTGTCCTTTTCATAATTTCTTATGATATAATAATATCCCACTAAATTTCTATGTCATAATATGTTCAGCCATTCAATTGATAGAGAGCCTTTTAGGGGGAAGAAAATCTGGATTTTGCAGAAAGGAGAGTGATGATGAAAGGCTTTGAGATTATGCTGTAGAGGCCTTCAAGCAAAGCCTGGATTATCTTTTGTTGGAGATTTTGTAGCTTGGATTCTTGTTCAAAAAAGGGTTAGATTAAAGGGCAGCTAGGTGGTGCAGTGATTATAGCACCAGCCCTGAAGTCAGGAGTACCTGAGTTCAAATGCGGCCTCAGATACTTGACACATGTACTAGCTGTGTGACCTTGGGCAAGTCACTTAACCCCAATTGCCCTGACCCCCCAAAAGCGTTAGATTAGATAACCTCTGAGGCCTCTTCCAACTTCAGGTCACCCAGATTCTGTGAAAATTGTTTGAGTTCAGTATTTTTCTCTTCGTTTTGACTCCTATTGATGGTGGAAGGAATTTTTTTTAATAATTAGAGAATATTTCAAATAACATTTTCTTCCATAACATTGACCCCCGGACAATATTAGATTGCATTCTGTGAGGGAGTAATTTTCTTGAGCAATTTCCAGAAAGGAAATGTATACATCTGCTGATTCACAAGCAGGTGGGGAGCCCAACTGACTAGTGCTTGGAATGTGCAGAAAGGCATTTCAGCTGAGCTGTGAGTCTAGAATGAGTGAGTATGTGTAATATGTGCAAGGAGTGAATTGGTTGCATTGGTTGGCCAGAGTCCAGATGCTGAGAAAGCATATAGTGAAGGGAAGGGGAAGCAGATCAGAGGTTGCTGCTTCCTAAGCTTTTTTTTTTTCAATACATTTTTATTGATAACATTTGTTTTTGCATGCCCTATAACCCTGTGACTCTGCTTCCAAAGAGCTATCCCATGTGATGACTTTTTCCTAACAAAAAGGGCCCTAAGCTGTTTTTAATGTGTTCACTGTTTTCTTCTCCAGACTTGCCAAAGCCTCAGGTAACTGAGCAGAGGGAACCAGATTCATTTCGAATGCAGATGCCTCAAGGGAACCCATTACTGCTCTCTCACACCCTCCAGGAGCTGCTGGCCAGGGACACTGTGCAGGTGGAGCTTATTCCTGAAAAGAAGGGCCTCTTCCTGAAACACGTGGAGTATGAAGTTTCGAGCCTGGTAATGAATTCCTATCTGATAGGAGAAGGAAAGAGGAGGTGGGAAAGGGGAACAGAAAAATCACGTAATTTGCTGTTGTATTAAATCGAAGTAGTTAAAAGTAAGGGAAACAATGAGGTGGCAGCATTTTAAATAGTTCTGTTGTTTCTGTAATCCTGCTCTGCAGCATCCCTTACTATCTACTCTCCCAAAGTGTCCTTTTGTCATGCCCATCTCTCAAGCACAGATGTGTGAATTAGGTACATTTCTTTTGGCAATGATTTTAAAATATTAGAAAGCTACTGAGGACCAGAATATGTGGCTAAGTAGTTTCTTATGTTTTAAATTAAGTTCTTAGGGGAGAAGGATCAGAATGAGGCCGTTTTCATGCTTTTGTGATCTTTAGAAGGGGTATCTAGCTCTCCCCAAAATAGTGGTTATTGAGGTAGACTCTTTTTTATAGAACCTTTATAGTTTTAGTAATGTAATCCTTTTTTTTTTTGCCCAATTGCCTAGGCTGCTTATACATCCCCTTCCTTTCATATGCTCTTCCTAGTTGACCTGCTGTTCCCTACACACGACATTCTATCTCTTGCCCTTGTGCCTTCATAAGGTCACTGAAATATTCTTCCTCTTCACTTTGGCCTCTTAGAAGCCTAGATTTCCTTCAAGACTCAGTTCGTGCGCAACTTTCTTCAAGTCACCCAGGTTTAAAACCTGAGAGTCATCCTCAGCTTCTCACTTTCTCTCACCTTACACGTCCAGTCAGTTGCCAACTCTCTTACCAGTTCTACTTTCATAACATTTCTTGAATACATCCTTTTCTGTCCACTTGCATGGCCATCATCTTGGTTCAGGGCCTTGTCATCCTTTTCCGGGACTTCTCTGGGATCCCTCTAATTGGTCTCCCTGCCTTGAGTTATTTGAGTAACTCCCTTCTTTAATCCAGTACTCCCCACATAGCTGCCAAAGTTATATTCCTAACGTATGGCTCTGACCAACTCACTTGACTGCTTGATAAATACTAGCTGTTCCTTCCTGCCTCTAGAATTTAATACAAACTCTTCTCTGACATTTACAGTTCTTCATTGGCTGGTTCCAACATACCTTTCCAGGTTCATTACATATTTATTCTGTGGTCCAGTCAGACTGTTCTGTTTACTGTTCTCTACACAGAACACTCCACTTTACCACCCAGGTTGTCCCCACCATGCCAGTGTGCACTCCTTCCTTACCCCTGCCCTTAGATCCTCTGGTTTCTTCAGCTCAGCAGAACTCTTACACGATACTTTTCAAGCTGTACTCCATAGTGTTCCCTCCCCAAGAATTAGATTGTTTAGCTTACGTTTTCACTATACTTAGATATGTACTTAGTGTCTCCTCCTTTAGAATGAGCACTCTTTGAGGAAAGAAACTGTTTCATTTTGTATTTGTCTCCCTGGTGCCTAGAACTATGCCTGACACATAATGACCACTTGATAAATGCTTGTCAATTGCTTTCTTGATTTAAGAATTAGTCTTTTCTTATTCTCTAGTTGTTGTTGCCCCCACCCCCATCATTGTTGATGTATTTTGTGTACATACTTGTGTACATATTGTCTCCACCAGGGTCTTTGAGGGCAGACATTGTTTCATTTTTGTATTTTTAAAACCCCCAACAACTAGCACACAGCAGGTACTTGATAAATGGTTACTGATTGACCTGTGATAGTTTTGACATTTTGGTTCAGTCAGAGTAAATTGTAATAGTGGACTTTGTTTTTTATCTTTGGGCCGAGCCTATCAATGAAATATAGTGAGGAGAGTGAGACTATTTCATTACACAGTATTTGTATTTGAGAGACCCAGCGGAAGCAGACGAAGGACAGAGGAGATTCCATGAGCCAGGTCAAGAAGCCGGTTTGGGATAATACTGGCCATCATAGCTACAATATTTCCATATAGGATCCCTTCTGCTACAAGGCAGTGTAGAAGAAATTATCGTAGATAAATTATGATGGGCAATAAATAATACAGTTAAGAAATGATGAAGGCTAAAACTAGGATATTGGTAGTAGGAGTGGAGAGGAGTGGATGTGAGAGACATTTGGCATCTTATTGGACGTGGGAGTGTAGGAGAAAGGGAAGAGACAAATTGGGGGAAAGTAAAGAGATGAATATTACTTTTTGTTTTCCTTTCTGAGGCAATCAGGGTTAAGTGACTTGCCCAAGGTCACACAGCTAGTAAGTGTATGAACTTAGATGTTTGGTAAGGTAATAGTACACTCAGCAGGATGGGGCCATTTGTGTAGGAGGCAGGGTGATCTTTGGACACATTAACTTTGAATTTCTGGCAGTACATCCAGCAGGAGAAGTCTAGCAGGCAGTTGGAAACGTTAGATTTGGATCCAAATCCAGTTGGAACTGGATTTCAGAATATAGATATAAATATTAATAGATAAATAAATATCTTACTCCTCATTTGGAGATATGTGGATAAATCTTTAGTCTTGATATTTCTCTTTATATCTAGTCCAAATCTCTAATTGACCAAATTTCTGTGTGTGTGTGTGTGTGTGTGTGTGTGTGTGTATTTTGGAGCTATAGGTATACAGGTAAACCCATGGAAAATAGGTGAGATTGTCAAGGGAGAGAGTATAGAGTTAAAAAAAAAAAAGAGTAAACCCATGGAAAATAGGTGAGATTGCCAAGGGAGAGAGTATAGAGTTTAAAAAAAAAAAGAGGGCCCTGGAGAGTGTCTTGGATGTTTCCTTTTACCAAGGGTTAAAAGTAGTGCTTGTCACAGTGCCTATAAAAATGTAATTAGAGAGAAGTGCAACCACAAAACAGCTGAAACTAAATGATGCAAAATTATAAACTACTAACTTGGCCCCAAAGAAGAGCTGTAGGAAGACAGCTGTCCTGCTTCTTTGCAGAAGGAAGTAGGGGGCTTCAGATGTAGACTGCATAATATGTCAGATTTCTTTAGTATTGATTGGTTTTGATGGCTCCCCCCCCTTTTTTAATTTTGTCTTATAAAGGATGCCTTTATGGGAAGGGGAAGAGGGGGAGGTGTATAAGGGGACACGTGGGTGATTTAAGAACAAAAGATAGCAGTACAAATCTATTTTTTTAAAAGTAGTACTTGCCCTAGTGTTGATCAAAGACTTGTGTAGTGAGCCTTATTTAAAATGAAACACTTTCTATTGAGAGCAAGGACTATATTGTTTTTAAATGTCTTCATTGTGAGTCAAAAAAGAAACATGGTAGATGAGATATAGCTACAATTTCATGTGACCTTGGTTTTCCTTTTTATGAGTAGGAAGCCTGCTATGCCTTTAAAAGTCCTGTGAATAGAGTTCAGACACCTTTCAGCAGGTCTTCTGTAGCTTTTTCATCTTCACTCTCCAATATCTGAATGCTAATAATAACTCACATAGAATAAAAATGTTGCAATATTAAAAACTTGATTGTAACATTAACCTGATTTGAATAAGTCACTAGATTTCTCCTTAAGGAGGAAATCATTGGAAAACTGGTGAAATTATACTCATCACTTTTTATTTCCTGATGGGGCAGAGAGAAGGAAAGGATAAATAATGTGCTCTAGTAGTTATTACTGTCCAGCATTAAAATCTCTTTTTTTTTTTTAGCGCTTCAAGTCCTCCGTGTACAGAAGGTACAATGACTTTGTGGTCTTCCATGAGATACTGCTGCAGAAGTTTCCCTATCGAATGGTGCCAGCGCTTCCACCCAAGAGAATGCTTGGAGGTAAAGCTGGGATTTCTGACAAATGGCAAAAGGGAAAACATCATCAATATATTAAAGTCAGCTTAGTTATTGTAACTCGAATAGTTGTAGTGTTTCATTTTAATAGTCTTTAGTTTCAAACCCCTATGGACATTTAGGTTCCACTCTTGCCTTAATGCCTTTTCCTGGCCTCTCATTTCATTGACATCCGAGGGAACCTAGAATTTGGAAGTGGTGGAGAGAAAGGTGCTTTGTAATGAATTATGCATGTCATTTTGAGGAGTCCAAAGAGTGCCATATACAGCATGGAACAGAGAGCATATAATAATTTTTGAGAGTTTATTGAAGATCTTTGATTTTATTTACTAAATCAAAGTTAGAGAATTAGATAGAATTTCGAATCTGGATGCCATTAAAGCAAAGACCTGTGTTTAGTCCAGCTTCTGACAAATATTAACACTATGATATTGGGTAAGTCACATAAACTCTTGGTACCCAAGGAAGCTCTAAAACTATAAACCACATACATGTTGTATGTAGCAACAGAGGTAGTTTCCACACTAGTACGTCCTCACATTGATGAAATTGCGTATCTGGCATAAAAAAAAGAAACCAAAAATTGATTTAGAACCTCTGAAAGTGTTAGATTGTGTGGAAAGATACTTGATAGTATTTAAAAGAAAAATTATCATTCGATGAAATTCTTATCATTTGATTTTTAAAAATAATGTGTATTATTAGTGGCCAGGCCCAAGTGTTCTTTAGTATAAAATATATGCTCTTGCCTTTTTTTTCCCTTAAGTAGAAAAAAATATGAATGAAAGCCTTTAAGGCTAAGATTTGAAAGTTGGGTGAAATAGAATTGATTTTAATTAAGATGTAAAAGTACAACAGAACTCATTTATTCGTAACAAAAAGGCTTTTCTTTAGTTGAACATAGCTTGCAAACCAATTTAGTTCCTAGTCTGTTATGTAGCAAACAGGATTTGTTGTTTTCCTTGTCAGTGCCTAACTTTTTAAAATATAGCTAGTTCTCATTAGTGCAAACAAGGAAGTCCACTAAGTGGTTGCATATATCTGAATTTGTACTATTTGAATTTGTAGTTTTGTAAGTTATGTTAATTGTTCCAGCTCAATAGAAATATGCAGTTCAAATTATGTATGATAAAAAGTAATATGACCACTTCATGGCATTTATTATTTATACTAATTGGAAGCTAGCAATAATATGTAGAAGGTGTGGCTCCTTCCTCTCCTAACGCTTCTTTGGCTTAGTTGCATCAGTGATGCTTCTGCTTCCAGGATTAGGAGCTCAGTGAGCCAATATGGAAAATCGTAAGCTTTATTTTTCTGTACCAGATTCAGGATTGTTTGAATGTAAAAGGTTGTTAGTACTGAGGATGGTAAGACCTCCAGTTTGGGTGAGGTTAAGGGGCAATAGAACTTCCTTTGTAAACGTTCATACAGTTTTATTTCCTCTAGCTGACAGAGAGTTCATTGAGACCAGACGAAGAGCTTTGAAACGCTTCATTAACCTAGTGGCCCGGCATCCCCCTTTCTCAGAAGATGTGGTCCTGAAGCTGTTTCTCTCATTCAGTGGCTCGGTAAGTATTGTTTAAAAATAACATTGATGTGAATTTTTCATTCCACTTGTGTCGTAGAGTATTTAAATCTGTTTTGTTTTTCATCTCCTTTTCCTTTTCTGTCACCTGTCTTTTGTCTTTGACCTTAAAGCACTGAAGGTGTATTTCTTAAGAGTGACTGGGTGTACATATTGCATGTAAAGGAAATTAACCTTATACAGAATACCATTTTGAGAGGTGTTCGTTGGTTATGGCAATGTAGCATTTAGGCTTATCTTTGTTAGAAATGCTGCATTTTTTAATTGTAATCAGTGGTAAGATTTAAAGACTATTTACATACAGCTATACCCCTTGGATCATGTAGTTATATATATTTAAGATGTTGTGAAAAAGTGTTTAGACACAAAATGAAACACATTACTTTGATGTTTTGTTTATAAAAGAGGGAGAGGTTGGGAAAGTCTTGCTGTAGAAGGTGAGATTTTAGTTCGACTTAAGCCAGGGAAGGCAGTAGAGAGAGATGAGGATGGAGAGCATCCCAGGCATGGAGAAAATGTTCAGACACTACATCTCTGGATGTAGTGTCTTGTCTGTGGAACAGACAGGAGGTCAGTGTCATTGGATTGAAGAATATATACTGAGGAGTAAAGTGTAAGAAAACTGGAAAGGTAGGAGGGAACTAGATTATGAAGTACTTTGAATGCCAAAGAGAAGTTTTTGCATTTGATTCTGGGGGTGATAGGCAGCCACTGGAGTTTGATGATGATAGAATCAGACCTACACTTTAAGAAAATCACTTTAGTGGCCAAATGGAGGATGGATCTGAATGGGGAGAGACTTGAGACAGGCAGACCCACCAGCAGACTATTGCAATAGTCAGGGTTTGAGGTGATGAGGGCCTACACCAGAGTGGTGAAATAGGAGATGTGAAATGGGAGGTCTGAAGTTTGGACCAGGGAAGGCAGATTAGAAAGTCATCAATATAAAAAATGGTAATTAAATCCGTGGGTGCTGATGAGATCCCCAAGTGAAGTAGAATAGAGGGAGCAGAAAAGAGGGCCCAGGATAGAACCCTGAGGGCATGTTAGAAGATATGTTCTGGAGGAGGATCCAGTAAAGGAGACAGAGAAGGTGTGGTCAGATAGATAAGAAGAAAACCATTGTGGTGGTGTCCTGAAAGCCTAGATAGAAGAGAGTCTCAAAGAAGAGAGAGTGATCAACAGTGTCAGAGGCTTCAGAGAAGTCAAGGAGGAGGATGACTGAAAAAAGGTCACTGGATTAGACAACTAAGAGATTATTGGTAACTTTGAAGAGAGGCATTTTGGTGAAATGGTGAAGTTGGGAAACTAGACATCACGCAGGGTATTACTGATTAAAAAGACCACCAGAGGTTCTACCAAGTAGAATAGAAGATCTTACATATCTTCAGCAGAGAACTTCAGCTTTTTTAAATCTGATAATGGCCTTTGGGGAAATGGCATGTGAAAGCACTTTGTATATTATGAAGCACTATTCAAACAGAATTTATCTTAGAGTTACTGTTTTGTAGATCATATGCTCATCTATGATTTATGAGAGACAGTGTTGCATCATGGTTTGGTAGTCTACAAGTCAAGATGACATGGATTCAAGTCCTTCCTCTGACACATGCTGTTTGTGCTACCGTGTGCGAGTTGCTTCATGTCAGTGCTGCAGGCAGCTCTGATACTCTTACACTAGTCAGTGGTTGCTGAGCTCTCTGTATTGGGTGGAAGGTGTTTCACTACAGGTAGCTCCTGACACTAAGGAACATGAGTGGATATGTGTGTCTGTGTTTTTGTATTTATGTCTCTTCACTGTGTGTGTGTGCGCTGCATTTCAACATGGAGTTTTTCTCATCTAAACTAGAATCATGCAGCTTAATTTGAAATCAGACCAGTCTATCACAGGAAGAACCTGAAGAAAGGAGCCTAGCCCCTATTGGAGTGGAACTGCTAACTGAGAAGGCAGCTGGTTACAAGGGTAGTTCCAAGGCTCTTTTTAAAAATCTGTTATGAATCAGAAAATCATCAACAAACATGAACATTTCCAAATGCAAAGTCAAAAAAATGGAGATTGCCTATGAATCTGTGAATCCCTAGTACAGTGCTAAAAATATATATTTAACATACTAGTAACACCATTGCCTTGCTTGTCTGTATCCCCTTCTGAACTTCTGCTTTCTTCAATGTAGTTTTTAATGTTTCATTGATTCTCTTTTATTTTCTTTTTTTAAACCTCACTATCACCACTCCCTCATTTCCTTCCACATTTCTCCCCCACTAAGCCCCCAAATAAAAGCCCTCCTTTGTAACAAAAATGTAGTCAAGCAAAACAGAATTGTGTTATTAATGCTTGTGTTTGAAAATGTATGTCTCTTTCTGAATCTGTAGTCCATTGACCCTTCACCAAGATACTTCATCATCAGCCTTTTGGGCTGGGCATTTCATTGATTAGAGTTATTAAGTCTTTCAGAGGTGTTTTCTTTTGTAATGTTGTCGTCGTTTATAAGCTGTTCTCTTGGTCCTGCAGAATTAGCTAATACAAGCTTTCCTGGGTTTCCCTGAATCTGGCCCTTTTGTCATTTTTTATGGTTTAATGATATTTATTACATTCACAACCTGTAATTTGTTCAGCCATTTTCCAGTTGATGGGCACCTACTTTGTGTCCAGATCTTTGCCACAACAAAAAGTGCTGCTACAAATATTTTTGTATATATGGTTCTGTTTCCTCTTTCTTTGGTCTTTTTGGAATATATGTTCCTTGCAGTGGTATTTAGGAGTCAAAGGATCTAAACAATTTAGAGATGTTTGGGGATAGTTCCAAATTGCTTTACAAGATGACTGTACCAGTTATCAGTTCCATGAACAATGCATTAGTTCAATGTTAAATTATTTAGAATAATAGGCAAAGAAGGAGTCCTACCAAACTCCTTTTATGAAACAGATATCATGCTGACATCTAAACCAGGAAGAGTAAAAACAGAAGAAGAAAATTATAAACTAATTTCATTAATGAATATGGATGCAGAAATCCTAAATAAGATACTAGTTAGGAGACTGCAACAATAAGACCCAAAGATTATACATTGTGACCAAGTGGGATTTATACCAGGCATGCAGGGATGGTTTAACATAAAGAAAACTATTAACATGTAGTTGATTACATCAATGAGAAGAGTAACAGAATCTACATGATTAGATCAATAGATACAGAAAAGGCTTTTGAAAAAATATAACACTCATTTCTGTTAACAAGCATTAGAAAGCATAAGTGGATTTGCCTTAAAATGATAAGAAGTACCGGCTAAGAAGTAGAAAGATGGATCAATAGAACAAAATAGACATACAATATACAGTACTAAAAGATTATCATAACCTTGTGTTTTGACAGATGTAAAAATTTAAGCTTGCGGGATAAGAATTCACTATTCGGTAAAAATTATTGGGTACAATAGAAAGTAGTCTGACAGAAATTGGGTAGAGACCAATATCTTATACGATCTACCAATATAAGGTCAAAATAGGTATATGATCTAGTCAGAGGTGGGGAACCTGCTGCCTCGAGGCCACATGGTGGTGTTATGGATCTTCAAGTATGGCCCTTTGTCTGAATCCAAACTTCACAGAACAAATCCCCTTAATTAAAGATTTGTTCTGTAAAATTTGGACTCAGTCAAAAGGCTGTACCCAAGGACCTAGAAGGCCACATGTAGCCTCGAGGCCACAGGCTCCCCACCCCTGACCTAGATATAAAGGGAGATATCGTAAGTAAAATAGAAGAACATGGAACATATTGCCTATCAGACTTATAGGAGAAGAATTTATGAATGAACAAAAGAGAGCATTGTGAGGTATAAAATGGATAATTTTGATTGCGTTAAATTAGAAAGGTTTTGTACAAATAAAACCAATGTAGCCAAGATTGGAAGGAAAGCAGAAAATGGGGGGGGGGGGTGGATCTTATAGACATTTTCTCAGATAAAGGTATCATATCTCAAATATGTAAAGAACTTTGTCAAATTTATAAGAATATCAGTCATTCCCCAATGGTACATGGTCAAAGGATATGATGATTTCTTCCCAAAATTCCTTTCTAAGCTTGAGTGGATATGTAATTGTTTCAGTATTAAAGTATGCAGTTAAGAAAAAAAAAATGTCTTATTTGGGAAGCACATATACTGAAAGCACTTTTCCCTTATTATAACAATAAAGTCAACTGTTGAGAATACAGAATTACTAAGGGTCAGACAAGACCAGGAAAGAATTCCTTATAGTATATTCCTTATTTAATTTATATATATATACATATATAAAATATGTTATGTATAATTATATATAATATATATTATAATATATTCCTTCTTCCTACTGTAAGAAAAACGCAGATTATATGGTGCAAGCAAAGACAAGGTTAGCAGAAACCTCAGCTTCTTGTTTTTCTTCTGTTTACTGAAGGGACGGAGGCAGGCTTTGGCCTTTTAAAGATACCTGTAAAGTATAACTCATAGCTGACTGAAGATAGCTGTAGGTACTGTGTCTTTATGTGTTATCTTTTTTGTAATCGGCCCCAAAGTACTTATGGAGCAAGTGGTTAAAAGAAAAAAGAAATTTCTGTATTGAAAGCAGCTTGAGTGTTTTAACCATCAGGTTAACTATAATTTTTTGAAGGTGAATTATTGTTTGCCACCAGAGAAATGAAAGGAGTGTTAAGAGCTGTGAGGCATAAAAAGGAAAGAAGAGAGGAAAGGATGAGCATGAAAGTGGATTGAAAGAGAATGCAGCATATAAAATAGGAAGATCATGTTTAAATATATAAAATATGTTAAACACGTTTCAGTGCTGCCATTTATGTTGTTTTTCAGTCATGTCTGACTCTTCATGACCTTGTGGACCATAGTATGCCAGCACTGTCCATGGGGTTTTCTTGGAGTGCTTTGCCATTTCTGGTACTTTCCCAGGGTCACACAGCTAGTAAGTGTCTGAGGCCAAATTTGAACTCAGGTTTTCTTGATTCTAGGCCCAGGGCTCTATCCACTGAGCCCCCTAGCTGCCTCCATTACCATTTTTGTAGGGCTTTATTTAATGAACAGAAGTTAGCTATAGGAACTAATTTTTAATATCCTAATAAAACTCCCTCATTCTGGTCAGTCATCAGTGGGAGAAGTTTTGCTTGCTATTTCCCATTTCATTGAGACTGCCTGAATAATGGTTTCTGTAGTGTTATGCACGGATGATTTCTCTTTCTTTTTTCCTTTGGTTATGCCCTATGTTACAGTGTTCACTAGGCCTTCTTGCTTTAGTCACAAGTGGGCAAACTACTTCAGTTTCCATCTCATTGCTCCAGGTAGAAACTCATGGAATCCAGCGAATGCATTTTTGTCTGCAAAGGGGTGCTGGTCCTAAGCAATATAGGTAGAATCCTACCTGCACTCAAATTTTAGCATTCTGTTCACTAATGCTAAAGTTGAGCCTGCCTTTCACATCTCCACATAGCTGCCCTGATTGTAACAGGTTCAGTTAAAAATTTAAAGAGGAACAGATGTTTAAAATTTTGTTTGCTATTTTATAGAAAGGGAAACGGCTTCCCTCTCTTGAAGGAAAGACTGTATCTTTCCTTTAATTGGTAAATTACTCTGAGAATTCCCTTTTTAAAAAAAAAAATAGAATGTTAAGGATATTCTTTGTTTCTTTTCCAGGATGTACAGAATAAACTGAAGGAATCAGTCCAGTGTATTGGAGATGAATTCATGATTTGTAAACTGGCAACTCGAGCCAAGGTATCTTTTTGTGACTTCTTTCTTCCTTATTCCAAAATATAAATAAACAGGTTATCTTTCATATTAAAAGCAATTCAGATTCAGTACTATGTTCTAAACTTCTTCCTTACTTTAAAAAAAAGAAAGAAAACCATATCTCTATACTTTATCATTGTTCTTCCTTCTTAACCCATTTAATTTTTAAGGATTTAAATTCTTAAGTTAGAATTCATAAACCAGATGGCTTATGATAATATTTATTTGGTCATGTTGGCACTGGATGGGACTGAGGGAGGGAGAATGAGTGAGAGGAAGGAAAAGGAGAAGTCTTTCTCATGTAAAGAATGTAAGACAGGGCTGCTTATAAGTTTGAGTTTGAGGCTCATTGGGCATTTTTTGATGTTTTACTTCAAATTGAACACTTTTCTATTGCTTTTTGAGACTAATGTGTAGGGTCATTTAGTTTAGTATTTTTGGTGGGCAAGATATAATTTGTTGTTCTCCTCTTTTAGGAGGTAAAAAAAGAGACGTTGGGGAGAAGAAATGTGGGGTTGGAGAAGTGCCCTCAGATTTACTCATTTACTCATTTACTGGGTATGGCTAGACCGAGGGGTGATTAATGTCTCTATTGGTGATGTGTTTGTTTTATTAACTTACACCTTGTGGGAATTATTTCAATTTCACTAACAATTCTTTTTTGTTCTCTCTTCTTGCTTTTTCTCTCACGGTTTTAGGACTTCCTCCCAGCTGACATCCAGGCACAATTTGCTGCCAGTCGAGAACTGATCAGAAATATCTATAATAGCTTCTATAAGCTTAGAGATCGGGCTGAAAGGATTGCATCCCGAGCCATTGACAATGCTGCTGACCTCCTCATATTTGGAAAAGAATTAAGGCAGGTGGCAGAAGAAAGCTCCACAGTGGGAAATAGTGGAGGTTTTGAGTTTGAGGTAGTATTGTCTTGTGAAAAGATTGCTGAGCTTGGAATCAATAGAGGCTTGGATTCAAATCCTGCCTTCTACTTTTGTTCTCTTTGTGGCCATGTCATTTGACCCTTCAAGCTTTAGTTTCCTCATCTTAAAAGTGGGGATAATAATAAGAGTAGCTTTCTCAGAATGTTCTCAGGAGTATCAAATGAAATCATGTATGTAAAGTACTATATAAGTACTTCCTCGTAATTGGTGACTTAGGGAGAATGTGCATTTTAATGTTCTGAAGATTGACCATTTCTTCATTTAGAGGCATCTAGAGTGAAAGATCAGAGGACTCCATTGGTCTCCTTGAAATGTTGGGCAAAGGGAAGGCCTCTAGCATATTGGGTGGATCCCTGGTTCTGAACTTATAGGAGGACATGAACAAGAGTAGTTTAAGAGAGACAAGTGTGGATGGGCTGCTATCTGCCTCATTGGAGAGATCTCCGAAGATAATGAGCCCACAAATCTATTTGAATATTTGTGTGCATATGACCATGTCAGTCATCAAACTTTTTTGTTTAGTAAAATTCAAGGTTTGATGAATGGAAATTTTTTCTTCTCTTTCTACTTAGTGCTTTAGGATCTGACACAACACCACTTCCCTCCTGGGCCACAATGAATAATAGCACATGGGGGACGCTGAAACAGGCCTTAAAAGGCCTCTCTGTTGAATTTGCACTGCTGGCTGATAAAGCTGCACAACAGGTAAGTGTATCTGGAATCTCTGAGTGTTTATTTTTTAGGAATGTTCTCTATTATAGTATTTAGGAATGTCTCTTTCTTAGGTAGACTTCAAAGTTTTGAGTCCAATGAGAGGGAAAAACTGTCTGATGTATAATCCTCATAAATTCCAGGTAGCTTAGCATGTGCCAGTTCAGCTGTTTGCTGATAGCAAAAATAAATTTGGGTTGGATTTCTTAAGAGAATTTACTTTGCTGGAGATTAGAAAGCATAAGCCAATCTTGAAAATGTAACCTTGAAATCTCAAGACTGTTACTCCTTGATGGCCCCGGAGCTTTCTATTTTACTTACTATCTGTATAATTTGTTATGTTAATAGGTTATGCAGTGACCTAGTTCATCAGAATGTAACCAAGCCCACAGTGCTGCCTTTTTTTTTTATCCTGAATACTCAATTAAACTACCAAAAATGCCTTTGTAACAGCCATTTGCTATTTTTAGAAATTGATACAGAATTTTAAAGACTGTCAGTTCAAGGATATGGGAAATAAACAAGGTTCATCTGTGTACTAGTTTTATCATAAAATTATCATGTGGCTTTGGAGGAAAGGGAATCTACTACTCTTTCCACAAAATGTGTAGCTCAGGCTGGCAGGTAAATAATGCAAATTATGTTTGAATATTTTTAAAGCTCTGCTGCTGTCTTTGACTTCCTAATTCCATAGTTAAGCAACAAGAACTGTGATTAATCGAAGTGTCATGATCTGAGCCACATGCCAAAGAGTTGGGGCCTTTCCTATCTAACGATTGGGTGTCCATTGATGACTTTTATGGTTAAGAGATATTGGGTTGTTTGTGGCCCTGAAAAGTCCTGGGTTTCCTTCCTGCCGTGCTGTTACCATGTTTATCTCTTCTCTTTGCCTTTAAATATTCGTTATGACATTGACTTTAGGGATGTGCCTGTGCCAGTGGCCATCACGTGTAATCCTGCAGTTTTGTAGGCCCGCAATTTACCCCCTTATTTGGAGAGTTTGGAAATGGAAATGGAGAAGTGTGGATTTGCTTTAATTTTAGATACTAAGAGGCAGTTTGGCATAGTTGGTAGAGCACTGAATCTGGAGTTGGGAGAACCTTATCCTGTCCTTGCCATTATCATTTATTAAGTCAAATATGTCTTAAGTGTCTTGTTCAGGATGACCCTCAGCTATGCCCATAATTTCACTAGTCTTCAGTTTCCTCATTTGTGAAATAAGGAGGTTGCTCTACATAATCTTTAAGGGATCTTCTAACCCTGTGTTCTAACATAGTAAAGATTGTTTTGATTCTTAATGCCTGGGGGCTGAGTTTTGGGGGAGACAACCAGGAAGTAAAATGTCATTTTCTGTATGTTCTTTTAGAAATACTGCTGTATAAGTTATAGAAAGTTTTT
Organism: Phalanger gymnotis; assembly: GCA_028646595.1. Taxonomy (NCBI): domain Eukaryota; kingdom Metazoa; phylum Chordata; class Mammalia; order Diprotodontia; family Phalangeridae; genus Phalanger; species Phalanger gymnotis. The sequence goes on from CM053622.1 coordinate 420,980,257, forward strand.
CTAAGTATTTTGTATTCTAATTGGCACCCTTAGGACTTTTTAGACATGTTATAATAAAATTTGTGATGATGAGGGGGAAATTATTGTGGTTAGAAGTGTATAGCTGTTTCTTAGTTATAAAGTTATTTTGAAAATTGTTAAAGGCAACTGGCACACTGACGTTTCATAGCCTTATGGTTCAAAGCATTGGTATGTGAACTGGACTCATTGGCAAATTGTAGGATTAGGAGTGAGAGCTCTAGTTAGCCATCTTCTCTAGGACATTAAAGAAGTCTTCACTTTTCTCTAATTAGTAAGATGGGAATACCATGTACTCTCCCAGCCTAGCAAGCTCTCTCGTCTCCATATTTCACATATCTTTTAACATCTTACTTTTTCCATTAAGCCTTATTAGATGTACTCACTGGGAGGTAGATTTTAGATTTTAGATTTGAGGAGTAGAAGGGACACCAGAGAGCATAGAGTTCAATCTGTTCTGTAGCACATTGGATTAATGGCATGTTGGTAGCTGGTTGATGTGGCTTATGTGGAATGGAAAAGTTGTTTTTTTTTTTTCATTTGAGTATTTTATCTATAAATGTACATTTACTATAAAAGCTGTTGCATTTTAGACAACTTTTTGCTACTCTTCAGAGGCGTTTTAGAATAAATATTGTAAATGAAGGTTAGTGTAACTGATAGAGTACATTAGCCAACCTAGAAGAGTAATTATTCTTCTGGCTGGTCTTGCATGTGATGTAGGTCCTTTTATTTCATTAACTATAATGCCTCAAATCGATAGCTACAGTATGTTTTGTAGTGAGGAAACACCATGAAAGTCTGATAGTGAAACACACATATATAGTTATAGTGGAGTTATCAATGTTTTTTGAAGAATGAGAAGGGAATAGCTTTTGCAGGATCTAAAAATAAATCAGATTCCTTTCCTTAAGAATAATAAATCATTTAGTTTTCTCCTTTTCTTTGTTTCATTCTAAAACTAAACACACATATATGTTACAACTCAGTGTAGTAAAGCATTGTTTTTTTCCTCCCCCTGGGATCTTTAAGATTATTTAATAAGAAATCTTCATACTTATTTTGTTGAATTAGAGAAAACAAGGCCTAAACTTTCTGAAATGTCATATAACAGACTCCAAATGAAATATAAATCAAATAGAAATAGGAACAGTCAGCAATTAGAATATAAAATGCTGGAGATTGTTCTGTGCTGGTGACTAGAGTTTGTTACGAAAAAAAAAAGCACATCTGGTCTTGGAAAATGGGTCTTTATTTTTCTTGACTAGATTCTAGCTTCAATACATGTATGATGAGACTCACTAAGAAAAATGTATAAAGGAGGCTATGGGAACCAGAAAAGAATGTGCAGTATTCATATATTCCTTATGTAACAGATGGAGTTTCATAGGTAAAAAGTCTTTTTTTACCTGGAATCTGTCTCCAGTTTTTTGCACATTGTCTCAGTATAAAGAAAGGATTTCATATTGTAGCTAATTGTTCTATATGAGCATCATGGATTTGTCTTAGTGCAAGATACTAGTAGGAGTAGTGGGTGCCACCTGCTTTCCTTCCTTCTTCTTGTTGCTCCAAGTCACTTGAAAGCCCTAGTCATTGGCCTGTATAGCAGTTTTACACTACTTAAAGTTTTGGGCCTAGAGCATTTGTACCAATTTAACATGCCTCAGGTCCCATAGTTAGTTAATTGAGCCTGACTCTCAGGCATGTGGTTTCTTTTTCCTGTGTCACTCTGAAAATAACATAACGTTATTACCTTTCTAAAAAAAATCAAATCAAGTAGACAAGCATTTATTAAGCACTGTATGTGACAGGCACTATGTTAAATACTGGGGATACAAAGAAAGGCAAAAATAGCCCCTGCTCTCAAAGAGCTCAGTCAAATGGAATTAAAGTAATGATTTATATTTCCTTTTGCCTTTGATGTTTAGGGATTAAGAAGATGACAGTAAAAGTTTCAAGCTGAGATAGCAAAGTGTCGAACAGAAATGGAAATGGACAGACATGTTTTAGAGCCAAGACTGTTCATATTGTCAGTTAGCTGTAATGCTCTCGGCTTCTCCTGCCTTCTGCAGCAGTGTGAGGATGATGATGGTGTGCTGCACTGCTGGTTCGTGGTGGCATATGTCTAGTAAAAAGAGTTCTGGATTTGGAGTTGGTGTATCCAAGTTCAAATATCACTTTTTCTGTTTACTGCCTGTATAACTTTGGACAATTCATTTAGCCTTTATGGTCTCAGTTTCCTCATTTGTAAAATGAGAGGATTGGACTAAGATCGCTAAGGTCTAAACTTCTGATTCTCTCAAAGGATGATTCTGGACTGCCTCTAGATAGGGTTTGGGAAGAGGCTCTAGGTAACAAGCAAGTTGTGAAATTTTAATGATGGGTTTCTGACTGGGTTTATCTGTGTGACGGATGTGCTGGTTAATTCACCCCTTGTTTTCTAGGGTAAACAGGAAGAGAATGATGTGGTGGAGAAGCTGAATCTCTTCTTGGATTTGCTCCAGTCCTATAAAGTGAGTTTTGGCTGTTTCCTTGCCAGAGAAAAAACTTCTCAGAATGGTCTTGTGACCTTTCCAGGGAGTAGCTTTTTTCGGGGAATAGAAAACTAGTCGAGAAGTCAATCTTAGAGCAAAATGAAGAGTAAAGCACAACACTTCTGCTTTTATTGCATTTTTCTGGCCCATAGTCTGATGGAAAATTTCATATTTTTCTTTGATATTACACGATCGAGAAAAGAATGCATCATTAACCTGGAAAAGAGAAGATTGGGATGGGAGAGAGGTATACAATAATTGTTAGATATTTGAAAAGTACTATACAGAAGAGGGATCAGACATTTACTCTATAGCTTTGGAGGGCAGAACTAGTTTGATATTTTATAGGAAGGCAGATTTGGACTCAGTAAAGACATACTTTTTTTTTGAGCTTCCCACAAGTGGAATTATTTGACCATCTGTCATAGACAATGCAGATGGGATTATTAGATGGTGGTTAGGTTAAACTGATGTCTTAGATGACTTCTGATATCCCTTCTAGTGCTGAGATTCTATGTCTGTGTCTTTTCACGAGATTCCTAGTTGGGGGATGCTCCAAGATACACTGGGTTAAAATACCTCAAGAAAAACATAGAAAGTCTTCAATATTTCTACACTTGGATACTGGCCCTTCAGAAATTCGATGGTAATTAACCAATGTCTGTAGACTATGGATTGTACATCTCATTTTTATTAAACTTTTTTGTCTTTTGCCTGATTTCCTTTTAAGCCTGGACTGTTTGTTTACTTCCCAAGTTCAGGACCTTTGTTGATTTGCAGTCAACTCTCCACAAAAATCAAATTCATCCTATGCCTTGTGCATTTTTGTGAGCATAAAATGAATCAAGGCTGTCTTTCTGCTGGTTTTTAAAAAAGAGAACCTATTTCTTTGTAAGTCTTTCATATTGGGAAATTTTGGGGGAAAAAAAAGCTTATTTTAAAGTCATTTTCTGGAAATAGGTATAATTCTCACATAATGCTCGATATTCCCCACCTTCATACCCTGCCTCCTCTTTCAACAGGTTTTTCTCCCCAGGAAATGAAGTGAAAGTAGAAGTAGGGGACCCCTGCAGTTATTTTGTCTCTGGATTCCTCTGCAGTTGGCTCTTAATGGGGGGATGGAGGAGGCGTTAGTGAATATGCCTTATTTCCCTTTCTATTCCAGGATCTCTGTGAGAGACATGAAAAGGGTGTGCTTCACAAGCACCAGCGAGCATTGCACAAGTACAGCATGATGAAGAAGCAAATGATGAGTGCTACGGTGCAGAATAGAGAACCAGAGAGTGTGGAACAGCTGGAGTCCCGCATCGTGGAGGTAGCAGCCTAGCAGCCAAGAGTGCAAAACGACATGGTGGAAGAAAGCAGGCTTAGGACATTTAGAGAGACAGACTGTAATGAAGCAGGGCAGGAGATAGGCAAGAAAGAATTCTAGACTTCCTGTGGGTTGAAAAGTCAGTTTGGATTGATTCTCATGTATAAATAGCCCCCAAAATGTGGTTAATAAGCAGGGCAGGTGATACAATGGAAGTTGCATGGTATGTAGACATCCTGACTAGCAGATACCTGAAAGTATTGTTTTTACAAGGGATTTTGCACTTTCTCCCCAGTGGGTCCCCCCAACCCCACCGTTGACAGTTTCTAAATCCTATGTTAAGGCAGTTTTACTTTCATTTGGCTTCATTGGTCAAATAAATGAAAAAGGATCAGCCCTACACTCCAGGATGATATATAATCTTAATAAAAATTGATGCGCCTCTTGAGATATATCTAGACATGCTTCTCAGAGATTCTTTCTTTTCAGCAAGAAAATGCAATCCAGACAATGGAACTCCGGAATTATTTCTCCTTATATTGCCTACATCAAGAGACCCAGCTTATTCATGTCTACCTGCCTCTTACTTCACACATCTTAGGAGCCTTTGTCAACTCTCAGATACAAGGCCACAAAGAGGTGATTGCTTGCCATCTGTCTTGTGTAACCCTCTCTTGAGCTAACTAAGAGTTGCCATTTTACTCTCCAGTTATTCTGCCCTTAAAGTTGGTGTTCCTTGGTATTAGTCCTTTGGACCAAAAAAAAAAAAAATCTAAGAGAGATAAGGGGTGTGGGTTAAGTATGGAAGCTAAAAAATGAAATTCTTTTCAAGCTCCATTAATCCAACTTGGAGCTAGAGTTTTCAAGCTAGGATTCCATATATGATTTTGTTGGGCTACATAGATAGGAACTGTGTATTTCTTTCTGAGTGAGTTGAGAAAACTATTTCTGAATTCTGACCCTTAGCACCAGACTTTTAAAAGGATTCAGAGGAAAGATTGGCCCCAAAGCCGGGGTGAGTTGAAGAACATAGACTAAATTTTTCCAAAACCTTCAGGGGCTAGGGATGGGATTTTTAATCCTTTGAAATGAAAGGCTATAAACTGGTTTGTTTGGGTTTTTTTTGCCAACATTTTTATAGCAAACCTGATACCTCTTCTCACATTTGTATGCACTTTTATATGCATACATACAGTAGTTTGTTCCTGGCTTTTAGCCCTTATTTCTTAAGCAATGAAACCAATCTTTCAGAAGAAAGGTTGAAATCCTGGAGAGAACATGGGAGACAAGGTCAGGAAGAACTTGCTATTATGGTCATCATTCATTTTGGATCCTGGTACTTAATATAGTACCATATAACTAGTGGGCACTGAACATATACTACAGTCCCAATCTCATTATGACACTATTGCCTAATAACGAAAAAACATTCATTCCCAAATAACAAAAATACTTAGTATTTAACTTGCATCAGCACAATCCTACTGAATAGTCTCCATGACCCATTCCTGGGTAATCATTAGATGGAACAATTGGAAACAATCTAACCAAGAAGTGAAAAATTGCAGTATTTCTATCCCTGGTCTTTCCTGCACTTGTTATCTTTTAGCAGTGTTAAGACATTTCATGTTTACAAAGGAATTTATACATAAAAGAAGGGAATGGATCTATCTGGATTCGTGCCTAGATGCATAGATTAGATGCATAACCTGATCAGATTGATCACTTTGACCTGCTCGGCGTTCTAGGTCTATCCCCAAGCAGTCCTGTTCTCTGCTGTTCCTTTTACTTAGGTAGATTTTTATTTTAGTATATATTTCAAAAGGATGGATATCTCACTAATCTTTCTGATTTGGCTTTTTTTTTTTCCTTTTCCCCTTCAGATGAGTAAAGTTTGGAATGAATTGAAGCCCAAGTTAAGCTGCCTCTTTGCAGGACCCAATAACATGCCAACACCACCGCGATCACCACAGGAGAGCAATGTGTTTTCTCATTAGTTCCTGGAGAGGACTGCCTGGGTTTTAGGCAGTGCTAAGAGTACCCTTCCAGCCTTACTAAAACATCACCAAACTGTATCATTGTGTATTCCCCTTAAAACAGTAGCTGCCACTCTGGTGCTCACAGTTGTTTGGACTGACTGAAAACTGAGCAGAAGACCCTGATGCAGTGGTAGGGGATAAGACTCAGATTTTAATTTCCTGTCTTGTCCTCTGCTCATCTTCCTTCATTTCATAGTGCTCAGAGGCAAGATTGAGAGACACCTTACTGTAGAGTACTTTGGGGAGGAAAGAAAATGTGCTTAGATGCTAAGGGCTGAAGGGCCACTGGTGGTGGTTGGTAATTCCCTTTCCTCTTACTTACTTTCACCTTTTCCCTCCACCGCCATCCTTCTTAATATATACACTCCGGTTTCCTCTCTGGAAGTGAGAAGCAGTAGATGTCCTCTATGAAAGGCAATTCTTCTAGTCTTCAGGAAGGCTGGGAGATTAAGGATGACGTTCACGTAAGTGAAGTTGTCTGCAGGTGAATAAGTTAGTCCCCTGATAACAGCTGTTTAATCTTTTGAGGGGACAGATAAAATTAATCAGAATTCATTGGATTTCTTTGCCTTTTAGGGGTCAGGATTAACTGAACAGATGAGTAAGGGTGAGAAGAGAGTGAAATTCACATATGTAGAAGGTTTATTTCAGTGTAGTCATGCTTTTTGGTTGAAATAATGTTAATGTTTTTTTCAAAATGAGTTTTCAGTGAAAGGTCTAAAAATTATTTAATGCTGTTGAACACTCCTGAACAAATTGCCTTACACTAGGACTTTTCAGTTTCAAAGTATGTTCGTGTGTGTGTGTGTATGTACGTGTGTGTATGTGTGTGTACAAAAGAGAACCATTTTGCTTATGGAGGGGGTTGTTAGCTGGTAGGTACAAACAGTATTAGTTTTCTGTGTCTATTCCAGGCAGCTAGAGACAAACACTAGGAACCTTGGTTTATTACAAGACTCATTCTAAATTTGGCAAGGCCTGCCATATTTCATTTTCCATTCCTCCACTTTTACCCTCTTCTTTACCTAATGGCATGATCTGTCTTTTTGCACAAAAGTAGGACCAAAATAATTGGCATATTAAAGTGAGCTAATTGAATCATCTGTCATATACTAAAAACTAATTCTCTAAAAAGATGCCACACTTTTATTTTGGCTGCTTATATTGGAGAGTGCAGAATATACCAAGCTGAGAAGGGTGTGGTGAAGATGAGATGAGGAAATCAGAGGATCATGATTTTTACTTCAGTTGTGCTTTAAAATATACCGGCCTTTACAAGAGAGAATCTGTGTTCTTTGAGAATTAAAGAAAAAATAAAGCAACCAGCTAGTTTCCTGATGGCACAACTCCTGGTTGAGGTAGTGGAACATTCCTGCTAATTTCAGTCCTTCCCTTCCTTAGCCCAGCTCTTACTCAATGGGGTTTATTGTGTAACTCTTCAGCTCTGTTTTCCACCTTGTGATGATGTGGGAGAGTTCTCAGATATCCTTTGGTGGAGACCTGTAGGGATGGGTGGTGTCTTTTCTTGCCTTAATATGCTACTATTCCAAATCCCTAGTGGAATATTTCTCTGTGGGATTGAAAATAAACTGGACTTCTCTGCATCAGGGACTTCTGGGTCCATTTAGACTTTGCTTTTCTCATTCTTACAAAGACAGAAAAATTGGAAAAGGCTCTAAATGGGCAGCATGCATTCTGAAAATGTTGCCCTGATGGAGTATTTGTCAGTTCCAAGGAGATTTTCTCTGCTATTTTAATGTTATATTCTGACTTTCTCTAAGTTTTAAAATATGTAGCATGAAGGATTCTAGAATAAAAATAGAAGCCACCAAGCATTCTCTCTAGCTATGGGAGAATCAAAATAACCAAAAATACTTGATTTATGCAGATAAGCTAATTCATTTTTTTTTTTTGGCACAAGCAAAATGAGGGCTTTTCTTTGTGGACTCAAATGGTTGCACCAGGGGTCTCGTCTCAAAGCACATTGCTGTGTTTGATTCATTCAAAGAGTATATGAGGGGAAGTGCAAGACTCGTGAGCTGTGTACTCCATGTGGCATGTCAGCACATTCTTCAGATGTTTGCTTTGCATTCATGAAGAAGCTAGAGGCATAAGGGTCACTTGGTAGAAAACACTAATGGCACCTGGATCTGTAACTTACTGCCCTAAGGCTCCCATCTTCCCTCCTACTAGGAAAGCTGACCTTTGCTTGTATAAGTGAATGTGACATTTAAAACAGCATGTGATAGAAGGGGGTCTGTTTCAACTGTTGAACAGGCTTCTCTCTGAAAAGAGAAGATGCAGGGCTTTAGTTAGGGCCTAAAAATAATACTGAAGTTATGTTTTGAGAATTATTGGTCTGTAACTAGAGTTGGCCAAGAGAAGGGTGGAGTCGTCTTTGCCTGCCTGCCATCCATTCCCCTTTTACAGAAATAAAGTCTGTACCCACTTTGAATGGATCAATACACCTTTTTTGTGCTGCTCCCTTTTATATTGTGATTTGCTTAAGCCATATAACATAAAATTTATTTGTACAAACCCCATAGGGCCTTTTCCTTCCTGCCTCCACAGCTGCAAAGTGTGCTAAACACACCTTCACTGCTATTACATTGAAGTCTCCTGGGACCCTAAAGTTGCATGTTATCCTGCTGGCCTAGGGCCTTGAGTCTTTGTAGAGAGCCTAGGAGAATATACCACAGTCCAGGCCGTGGTTAGAGTGCATGTTGTAGAGAGATCCAGACCTGACCTTCTTGTCTTAGATGTTCTAAACATAATGAAAGACTGGAATAGTGGGGTCGGGGTTTCTTCTTTCAGTATTTGAGACTATTGCAGATGTAGTCATTATGTGCCTCCGTGAAAAATAAAAGCGAACGGCCAGAAGACCTGTAGTTCCTCAAGGGATAGATATCAAATGGTATTAATTTAAGAACTTTCAGTTGGCATGCTGGCCAGAGTCATTAGTTAGAGGGAGTTTATGAGAGATGTGTTTAAAAATGTATATATAGAGAGGTTACCCTAATTTAAAACACTCACTTGAAGGAAATGTACTACCAAAGAGTTTTCTGAAAACTTCTTTTTTTCTCTTCTTCTGTACTAATTGTGATGCTTTGGGAGCTTGTAGTAAATCATGAGAGTCATGAGTTAAATCAGATTGTTAGGACATTATTTCCTTAGTATCTACCAATGGTAGACTCCCTTTGAGGAACAAAACTTTAGATACAAAGGACAAATGGGTAAATAGACTCTTCTTCAAAACTAGTTCTTCAGTTTTCAGAGAGAAGCTTGCAGTCCATCCCAGCAGCCCTTTCTGGGAACTGACCATGGCAACAAGTAGAACCAGACTTCTGCTTATCCACTACTAAGAATTTCCAGTGTTTCAAGACTTGAAACAAAAATAGTAATCCTCATATTTTATACTTAATGGCTGTATTTTATTTAAATGGGGACCTATTCTTTTTGGGATTTTATCTTTTTTCTTAACGAATTCTTTAGGAACATTGTAAACAGTGGTGGAGGCCTTTTGATCCATCTGTTGATATTGTGCATCCTAATGGTACTCCCTTAGTTTTGGGGGACCATCCCAGGGAGACAGAATGAGAAGGAAATAGACCTTAACTACAGAATAACAGGAGTAGATCAGGGAGCTTCTTCTTCAACGTGATTTCTTAGTCCTAGGTCAAGCATGATTGTGAGATCTTTCTAAGGAGCCATTTGATAGATCAACTCTAACCGTAGGACCAGTGGAGATTACACAATTCCCAGGGAGTTAGTCTGGAATATGAGAATAACTTTTACAGGTTGAGGTCCGTGCTTACACAGCCAAAAGCTCTCCAGGTAGACTAGCTTCCCACCGTGTTCCACAGGGGCCAACCCCTTCATTGGTGGGCACAGTAGCCTGTCAGTGTCTAAAAATCATCAACTTCAGTGAAAAGTGAGTCAGAGTACATTGTTCTGAATATGGGACTAGGCTTGTCATTTAACAAAAGTGACCTGTATGAGAGGCCTAGACCAACACTGAAACTTAAATGGCATAAATACTTTTGGAAGCCTGTTAAGTGCCCTTGTTATCTTGGATTACAATGTATTTCAGAACTTTTTGGAGTTGGAAATTTTTGTCACAAATCATGGGGTTTAGATGTGAAATTTTATATTAAATGGTCCTTACGTTCTGTCTTAGATCCTACCCATTCCTTAGGAGCTTTGGCTTATTCAGCAATACCTGGAAAAAACCCTTTAATTAACACTCTACTCAGCCTAGGAAGCCTAATGTGAGGACTGAGTGGGAAGCTGATTTGACCAAAATGAAGACCTTTTCCTGGTTAGGCCAATTTACCATTTCTTTTGCTTTGCTGTACTAGTTTTATGTATGAAGCACTTTATCAAATTGCAGGAATTAGTTATTACTACAGCTGATGAACTGGAAAATGTTTACAAATGATTACACTCCAAAACTTTTATCAATAAAACATATATATGAACAAATGTTATTAAATGTATTTGTAAGAAGTGTGTAAAAGGCTTAAGTTGCTGCGTGTGTTTGACTTTCTCTGCTTATCTACCTTCTACAGAATATCCACCTTCTGTAGGATTCTGTTGAGGCAGTGTGGTGCGATGGAAAGAGCACCAGGTTAGGATGCAGACCCAAGTTCTTAGTGCTGGCTCTACCGCCTGTGAGCCCCATGACCTCAGGCAAGACCTTCATCCTCTAGAGCCTGTTTCCTCACGTAAAATAGAGTCATGTCATAGGATGACTTTTTTAGATCAACTAAGATATTTGTGAAAATGATTTGTAAAATATAGAAAGTTCTGTAAATGTGAGCTTGTATTATTATTACTTTTATAATCTGGTAAGATGTTACTGGAATTAGATGAGGGAAGACCACCATGTGAAGGAGCAGGTGGCGGTTTTCTTCTTAAAGGAGAGGTTCCAGCTCAGTGTATGAATTCAAAAGGATGATTTTTAAATAATCTCCTGATTTAGGAAGTCCAGTAAGAATCCAGTCAGCATTTTGCAAATCACAAGGTACATCATTATTTGTCACAATCTTAAGCAGGAAAGAGACTTAGGATTCCAGAAAATGTGGAAACGTTCCATTTTTCTATGGTAGCTGTTGCCCCCTAGTGTGGACTATTAGCACACTTTACTGACAAGTGCTGCACGGTGAATCACCCCACGCTTGTCGCTTCTCCCTTAGAACCTAAATGAATTTGTGACTCCTGATCCATATTGGAGTGGGGGAGGGGGAAGGGGGGCGGTGTTTCCTCATTATGTGACATGTACAATTGCAAGAAAATTTCTGGCGTTATAGCTTCCTCTTGCTCCCCAAACAAATACTGAATATTAAATTGCCTTAAAAACTAAAGACAGTGAAACCCCTGCCTAAATCACACACAGCTGAACTGAGGCTGTACAACAGCCAGCTTCTCTAGCCTGTATGGGCTCAAGTATGTCACGTGTTAATGGCACTGATTTCTCTTTTTAGACAATTTCCACTTCATTCAGTGTGTAGTCTAAGATGGTATGTTGTCCCTGGAACTTGAAATATCCATGGAATTTCTTCTTTTGGAGCATTAGTGGAAACCAGTAGCTGTCATCTGGCCACATGTCCCTGAAGGGAACCTGGTCCAACTGGAACCACTGGGGGCGCATCTCTGTAACAGCAGAAAGAACAAAAGGATTCACTTATCTAAAAACATAACTTACCTTAACTCTTTTGAATATAAATCCATCAACATTTCTGGCTCTTTAATCTTGCACACAAGGGTTCCACTAATTGAAGTATCTATGGTATAGGGGCAGGAGTGGTGAATCTGGCCTCAGATAACCTTGGTTCAGATACTCCTATGTGATTAACCAAAGGTTGACTAGATTTAAAGTCATTACCAGAAGTTCAACAACTCCTTCTTCTGGACACAAATATTAAAGGTATGTTTACTGCTTGGGTGACCCTGAGTAATGCCTCTAAAATGAAAGGGTTTAATTAGACCATCTTTAAACCACTTCTGCCATACATCCTATAATTCGATCTCATTTTCATCACTATGGGGATACTGTGGAAATGCCCAGATCCCAATCCCGAGGAAACAAGGAAAGTTTTACCTAAGGCTTGATTCCATTCGGATTTAGCTAGCTAAACAGGTGGAGCTAAGGTAGGGCTGGATGGAAAAATCAGTTATACAAGAATCAGTATTGTAAATATTTAGCACAGTTTGTCTTAACCCTAGAGAGTCTACAGTTGACACTCCTGATTTCTGAATTAACTTTCCATGCTGAATTTGGGTGGAAAGAGACATAACTTGTCTGAAACTGCCAACAACAGAGACATACTGCTTACCATCACTTTCTTTTGGAGTCCCGTGGAAACTATCCGCATAAAAGATGTGCACATCCATTAGCTCGGTATTACCTACAAATTCAAATGTGATTTTTCCTATCTTCTGCAGAGTGTCCACAGTCAGTCCACTCTCCTCCAGTAGCTCCCTGTTTTAGCACAAAAGGGGGGACCATTGAAGAAAGATTTCATTCTTAATGGTGAGAGGGTAGAAGAAGAACACTAAGTATCTTGAGATATTCTGAGGAATTTGGCTTTCATACCTATTTCCTACCTCATCACTTTCTAGGTTCTAGTCCTTTTTTTTTAAAGATACATTTTTATTGATATCCTTCATCTAACCAAAGATTTCCTCTGTTCCTCCTCCCTGTCATTTCTTATAACAAAGAATTTTTTTAAAAAGAAAAAAAAGCAAAACTGATCTATATGTTGAAAAAAAAAGCCTAACATTCTGTCCTCTCCCAAGGATGCCCCACAACCTCTGCAAAGGAGTTGGGAGAGGTATCTCCTATTTCTTCTTTGGGGCAAAGACTATTCTCTGTAATTTTGCAACATTTTTTATTGTTTTGTGGTGGTGATTCTGTTTATGTTGTTGTATCTGGTTTCATGGCTCTACCTGGTTCCTTTTCTACAACAGCATCTTGTCCAAATAATTCTTACTAAAGCCCTGCATTGTTTGGAGGATCTTTGAACAAAATGAATTAATTGGCTCCCAGACCTATGTTCTTTCCAGAAGGAGCTGTTTGACTTCTAGTAATGATTTCAAGTATAGGCAACTTTTGATTATTCATGTACTAATTATCTGCAACAAAATTTTAATTCCAGCCTCCAGCAGCACAAGTGTACTCCCAGGACATTTCCATAACTATCTAAACAATGTGTGCTCAGGGGATGAAATTTAATTTTACTATCACCCGAAGCAAAATAGAATTAGGATGGCAAATCTTATGTTGCTGCTTACTGTATCTTGGTGGAAAACCCAGATAATGTACAACTAAGTTAGAAATTAGATTTCTGAATCAGCCACTGTTTTGGGCGATCTAAACCACTGCTTGTTTTCATTAGGGTAGATCATTGAAAGTTCACTGTATGAGGGCCTAGGATGAGCCAGATAGATTGCATTTCATTAGCTATGTATGTTTTAACAATGCTTATGAAAATATAGCCTGTATGCCAAGAGAATTTAAATTGGCCCAGAATAAAGGAGTACACATTAGAAATCTTAAATTATCTAATCCTGCCACTAACTTTCTGATCTATAGCAACTGAATTTTATTAAGTTCCCACACTTAGGAAACTAAGCCAGGAAACTAACTACATGAATACTTTTCCTTGTATTTGTTTGGTTTCCACAAAGAACATACTAAACTAAGTCTGGCCACTTTTATGCAATTTTACTTCAATCTTTTATTTCTATTCTCAAAGGTACAATAGACACACAAAGTAAAATTACTTTCCTTGCTTATAACTGTTAGGATTTCAGTAACAAGCAGTAAGGGAAGCTTTGTTAATTTAAAAAATCATTAGGTTAAATTGTTTTATTTATACTAATGTATTCTTCGGTTTGCAATATGCCTTGACACCTTACTGTCAAGGCTAGGAAATGAAATTCCCATCTGCTGTCTTAGCTTTGCTATCTCAGATGTGCAAAAATAACAGATATCTTAAGGTGGAATCTGTTTGCCCGAGACGGTTAATTAAAATTAGACTTGACCTAAAAAGGAATTGTGTATATTTTCTTTTTGAGGGTAAATGGCTCCCCAATTAAGTGTAATGGGAACTCTCAGCAGGGACTCTAGCTTCTCTGTAGCAGCAGGGTAGTAGATCTCATTTTTAAAAAATTACATGCTGATTTAATGTTTTGACTAATTTTAGTTAATCTTCCCAGAGTATGTGGCAGTATTTGAATTATCAATAATTTCCTCTCTGGCAAAGCTAAAAGCTCTATTTCACAGGCTGTGATAATTAGACAGACAAGAGTAACACTATTCTAGTTTTCAAAAGAATTTGATTGTGTGCCTGTGCCATTCAGTTCCCTAGACGGCAAAAGGAGAAACTAATGGATAATAAACAGAAATACTGAGCTGATGTGCTTTTGTTAACATGAGGAAATGGGAAGGTAGACGTTTCATAATCCTGAGAGCTACAGCACAGCCTGATCAGACACGCAGTTTTTCTTCTTGCACCTAGGGGGAATGTTCCTTATTCCATCTGAGTTACTTACTTGATGCTAATATACGTTAACTTCGTTTTTGCTGTGTTCCTGACAGTTCATGCTAGACCACTGTAGTTGGAATCAGGAAGACCTGGGTACTCGAATTGTACCGGAAGCATATTACATACAAATTGCATTTGACATTTATTAGTTACGGTGCCATAGACAAGTCATTTGAATTCTTTGAGTCTCAGTTTCTTCATCTGTAAAATAGGAGTAAATAATACCTGAAGTATTTACCTCATATACTGTTGTGAAACTTGTGATAACGTATATAAACAGCTTTATCACCTTTGAAATGCCATTTAAATGTCTTATTATAATCTCCATGTCAGAAATGAATAAAGCGAGATAGACATACAGAAGAACTAAGATCAGTTAGTATTATTTATGAAGGTCCACTGCAGAGCTAAGAAGCATTAAACCTTGGTTTATTGTCTGACTTCCAACCAATCCAGCATTTCTGGCCTGGTTGTATCTCAAAGCCAGTTAGGTTGGAGAGCAGGCCAAACCACAGAATCAGTACAATCTTGACCATCACTGAGATTATAAGGTTACCTCTGAAATCAGGGTGCATAGGTAGAAGAAAACTTTTTATGGAGGTACCACAGATCCTAAAAGCCTTAAGAAATGTAGCCAGTGCAGCAGAATCAAATGCTGTTTCAAGCCCAGTGGGCAATATTTAC
Source organism: Phalanger gymnotis (assembly GCA_028646595.1). Lineage (NCBI taxonomy): Eukaryota > Metazoa > Chordata > Mammalia > Diprotodontia > Phalangeridae > Phalanger > Phalanger gymnotis. The sequence continues at coordinate 420,995,393 of CM053622.1, forward strand.
CCTATGGTGCTTACTTAAATTTAGACTTTTACTTAAGGACTAAGTGTGAAATTGCCCCTTAGACAACAAAATACTGCCATTATCTGACAGAATAAACTATGCAGGCTCAAAGGAAAGGAGGAGAACTTTAGCTGTCTTTTTCCTGCTTCTAACTAAACACAGTAAGGAGCCAGCCTAGACCAAAAAAGCACATTGCTTTGTACAGCACCAATTAATTAGATCCAGCGGTAGGGGAGATTCCCTCCAGAGTGAGCTTTTGGCTGCAAACCGCAACAAGAATTATCTGGCATTTGGGAGTCCAATAAACTGGCTGATGGGATCTATACAGAGGAAGTATTCTTCTCTGAAGAGTCTGAAGTAGCTATGGAAAGGAGAAACTGAGATAAAGATTTATGGTTTTGAGGACATGAGTCTGTGAGTATTTCTGTATCACAAAACATATGCTCATTTTAATAAAAATTATTCATCACATCATGTTTATGAAGTATTTTGAAGTACTTGGCCAGAAGTCTCTAAAATGGAAAACAGAATTAACTTTTATGGCAATAATTGAGGCCTTTATTGTAAAGTTGTCTAGAAAATGATTTAGCTAAGTATATACCTTTGAACAAAAAAATAATTACCTTCATATGATCCATCGAGATTAGTAATAGATAGCTATGGTTCTGGACTCTAGGGCTCTCTTTGCGATGGGCTTGTGTTATAAAATTCAGGCAGTTAATTTCCCTCATTGTGCCTCAGTCTCCTTATCTCTCACAAAAAACGTGTTTAGGGGCTATAATGATAGAACTATACTTATGTCTGGAGAGGAAGAAGCTTTAATAAATAGTTCCTGGAAAAAAACCCCAATATTACCAAACTGAAAGCGCATGCAGATTATTATAAATTCTTGATTATTCATGGATTTTTTTACTCATTTTGTGACTTGTCTAGATTCATGACTTGTCTAGATCATTTGCTTCTTCTCTTTTATTGCTAGAAGGGGGAGGGCAAGGAAAGGAGGGTAACTTAAACCAGCCAATCTAGCTACATATGAAAGTGTAACAACAATGCTAGTCCCACTTCACTTGCCCTTACAGAAAAGTTTCATAGAGAAGAAAAGTTCAACCATTTAGTTTTCTCTCTGGCCTTTATCCTGTTTGTTGGTGTCGAAGAAAAAGATGTTAATACTGTACTTGGATTGCAGACAAGTCTGCCAAAAACAACTCTAATTTATCATTATCATCTAAACCACTTCCATCTTAGAGATGTCCAAAATGTCACGGTTGCTTCACTCCCCGCAACATGTCTCAAGATTCCAAGATTATCTGAGGTAACATTTTATCGGAATCTTGATCAAGGAAAAGATCATTACAGGTAAAAATACAGTATCATGGATTTAACATTTCAGAATGGTAACTACTCAATTCCTTCTTGCATAGTTCCTCTCATGAATTAAAAAGGGCTTCCTCTCTGGAATCAAATTCTTACCCTGAGAGGCAACAGCAGGCACTGCACTTAAGTGGGTCTTGGTGCCAGTCACTTCAGGTGTGTGGGGCAGCAACAATCTTTCTAGATAAAAGTTAGGTTTAGTTTCTACCATTGATTTCTTTCTATAAGAAAAGCCTTAGCTTTTGATCTACCTACCTGCCAAAAAGGAAAAATCTAGAAAGAGTTTTTAGACTAGATAAACATTTATTTCTTAATATTTCTGGCAAAACTAAAAAGGAGGTTTTTAATATGTTTTCATGCTGGCCTCCATTAGACTGGATAACTGAAATATAGTAAATTCTATTACCTTGTATTGGGGCCCTTGCAAAGGGTTGCAAGGCCTTTTGTGTCCTGATTACATAAAACAATGACCTTTCCAGGCCTTTCAGGCATAGCCCATTCTTGGAAAGGCTGTTGTCCTAGAACTGGATAGCATATGTCTTGTTTTGTTCATCAGGACCAGAACAAACCGTAAGATATGAAACAGACTGAGCATGTCTTCTGAATGTCCTGTTACTGTTAGTTTGTATGCCATCAGTAAAACCGATCACAGTAGCTGGTGAGATTGTTAATCTCTGTTCCTGTAAACTGCTGCCTGGAGTAATGCAGGATTTAGGAATTTGTTTTTCTCCTCACCTGGAAGTGGCCTTTTTGTTGCAGATTTATTTTCTCAGAATTAAAACCGATTTTTCCCTATTCTGAGGAGCCTTCTATAATAATACTTCTATAATACCACCTTCTATAATAACATCCATTCCACTCACCTCTTGGCTCCTTCCTCGATAGATTCTCCATCTTCTACCTTTCCTCCAAACCCGTTCCACCTTCCAGCTCCAAAGCCACGTTTCTTCATTCCTAAAAGAATTTGCTGAGGCTTCATCACTAAAACTAAGGTATAAATCCGAGAAGTGAACATGTTTGTCTTTCTGTGGGAAAAGAAAAGGAAGGGGGGAGTAAGAATCTAGAGCTACTATTCTTGTGGGAAACATTAAGGCAAGAGGGATTAGGGAATGGGTTAATAAATCGTATGAATAAATGTTAACAGTTATCCAGTCCATCTGGCATTAATTGGATGGCCAGTGTGATGTAATGGGAAGACACTGAACAAAATGTTAGAAGACCTGGGTTCAAATTCTAGCTCAACATTATGAGGAAAGCCCTATATATATAATTATTATTTTTATTATTGGTGCATTGTAGAAATGATGCCAATTAGCTCAGTGCCCAGAGTGAATATGCAGAAATTAAAGGCAACTCAGTCTTAATTTATACCAAAATAATGTTAATTTGAGAATATTCTACAAGATTTTGTTTTGTATTGTATTGAATAAGGCTATTTATTTTTAAAATTATTTTTCATTACTTAGTATTTTTAGTTTTCAACATTGATTTCCACAAGATTTTGAGTTACAAATTTTCTCCCCATTTCTACCCTCTCCACCACCCCAAGATGGCATATATTCTGATTGCCCCTTTCCCCAGTCTGCCCTCCCTTCT